>CM019065.1:326135206-327335206 GCA_009667805.1 Leptobrachium leishanense
GTCACGTCCCGGTCAGGTCTAGTCTTGTTTATTCTCCTGCCTAGTTCTGTTCATGTTTGTCTGCTTATAGTTACCCAGGTCCCTGGTTGTTTGTTTATGTTTATCTAGTGTAGCGCTGTTTAAAAATTCTGTTGCTGTATTACTCATTTTTGACCACCAGAGGGAGACAAGCGCAATGTAAACTATACTGGACAATGGGACTACATTTTCCAGCATGCTTTGGGGCAGAGACAGGAAGTGGGTGGGGATGGAGGAGAGGACATCCGCAGCCTCGTGGAAGGAGGGCCAGTGTGAGCCGAGGAGTGAACCAAGTGAGACGCACGTGAGACTGTGAGCGATTATAACCAGGCCGGAGAGCAGGCGCTGCCTTGCCGACGCTGCGGATCGATATAGCGACTTGCCAGAGACCCAGTAATCCACCGCTGAGAGGTTTTACACAGACAAAGAGTCGCAGATTGGACCCCGAGTTAGGAGACCGCGATGATCCACTGGGAGTACAGGCGGTAAGCTGTAAATCGTGTTGTAAAGACAGACAAGCGAGAGAAGCGGATCCGGTGACACAGAGTCCCAGCACAATTCAGCGGAGAGACGTCCTGATCGGGCAGCGGAACAGATTGTCTGGCAGATGGGTGAGAGGCCTCCTAGGCCACAGTTAAAGTTTAAAGACGCACGCTACAGCACTGCTAAAATCTACAGGGCCCCAACGTGACTAGTCGAAGATTTTATTAAATACATTCACTGGCCAGTTGAAATAGAGTACCCGGGTACCTGAGCTCACGCACACACACTTTTTGGGACATAACCTGCACGGGACTTACACTCCAGAAACGAAGGGGTTAAACTTTTCTATTACCGCTGCGCGTTTCCCGCAATACGAAATCCTGTTTCCATATACAGTGCTTATTTTATATATGCCGCTTTATTGAGACCAGTAAAGTATATATATGATTTATAAAATCCACAACAGTGCTGGTGTATATTGATTCCCTAGTGCGGAGAGACTAACCCGAGGTTAAATTCAGCGGCTTCTCCGGGAGTGAGCGCTACACGTGGGGGCTCGTTTCCGGGATTTAGTCTCTAGATTTAACCGCATATAAAGGGTTAAATATGGATCCAGACACTGCTGCCAAATGGTGTGAGGAGCAAAGTAGTCAGAGTTATGCATAGTCATGGATATTCCTACAGACACTTGGGCCGAAGATCAGATTCGCTGGGCCGTGGCCGCGCTGACACCAGATCATCGGGGGTTAATCCTGGACATTAAAGCGAACCCAGATACCTCTCACATGTATGTTCTTTTTGAGTGGAGAAAGGGTGTTCCAGTGTGCTTTCAGGGCGCGAGCGTGAAGCTGACCGATGAGGTGGAAGTTCAACTGATTCAGCCAAGTACGCCACGTGACGACCCCGCAAGTGTTCCCGCGCCCAGTCCCCTGGCCATGATCGGTCTTGAATTTATAGTGGCTATTGGAGATTTGCTGGCTAAATGTCAAAGAACAAGCCCTCCACACACTAACTTTGGTTATCGACGGTTGAGAAATTTTACAGGAAACGTACCAACTCCGGCAGGAGAAGAAACCTTCGAAGAATGGGTAGAACAGGCGATGCAGGCTCTGGATGAGTGGGACGTCCCTGAAGCGCAGAAGAAGCAAAGGATTACCAAGAGCTTAAAGGGACCTGCGTCAGAGGCTGTCAGAAACCTAAAATTGAGTAAAGAAGACTGCACTGCTTTAGATTACCTAAACGTATTACAGGAAGTCTTTGGGCGAACAGAAAAGGCCGCTGAGCTTATGTACCAGTATGAACACACCTACCAGCGAAAAGGTGAGAAAATGACTGAATACATGAGGCGCCTAGATAAGATTCTGCACCAGATACTTCTTAAGAAAGGGGCCGAACCAGCCACGATAGATAAAATCCAAATGCAGCAGATACTGAGAGGCGCTCAACCTCTAGATCCGGTGATGCTACAGCTGAGAACCAGAGAAGGTAACCGAGAGTTGAAATACCTGGAACTGATTCGAGCTGTTAGAGAGGAAGAGGCTCTGCTAGAGGAAAAGTCCTTAAGGAGAGGAGAAAGAGCTTACGCACAACCTGTAAGGCATAACGAATATTTGCAACCTGAAGATGATTCGTCGGACACCTATGGATCTGAGGTTGACGGACAAGAGCATCTGCTAGTTCCTATATCCACAGAGAGAAATGCCAAAGAACCAACCTTTCCTGCATATAGTGAGTTACACAAAACCGTTAAGAAGGTACAAGAAGCTCAAGATGAGCTGAAACAAGCACACACTGATTTGTGTCGAATACTTCTGAAGGTGGCAGAGACACAGACTGATATGCAGAAGTTTCTTACTGATATGCGAACAACTGGAGTTGCTGTGGCGTCTGGCCAGGGTCCTTCAACCGAATCACCACCAGCAAGTACGCCTCCATTCTCAAAGAAGAGATGTTTTAGTTGTGGGGAAATGGGTCATTTCCGAGCACATGCAAAAACCAAAAGTCTGAAGGAAATAGGGTAGAAGAGTTCCTAAAAGCCTTGGAAGGGCTGCTATCTACCTCACCGGCGGGAAACGCCAGAGGGCCCAAGTGAAGGAGCAAACTAGGCGCCCAATGTTCGAAAACCACTCCAAAAATCAAGCCAGAACTCAAAGGCCGAGAGGGCCCAGACCCTTGCCGACTACTGAGCCTGCCAGGACTGAAAGAGTCACTCCCTTAGCATCCGGTCCTACGTCATGGGGAAACAATGCACATCCAAAACCTAAACAGGCCAAGAAAAAGGCCAGGGTACAGCAAACAGGGTCTAAGTTTCCTGCTGCTACAGCAAAGTTTCCTGACCAGCTGATAGGTCCTTCTCCCATCGTTCCAATCCAAGTAGAGGGAGTCTACACCAAAGCTCTATTGGACTCAGGGGCCCAAGTGACCTTGATCTACCGAGACTTCTATGAAAAGCACTTGAAGCACATACCTCTACAGAAATTAAAGGACCTTGAGATCTGGGGTATCGGAACTGAGAAACTTCCTTACGACGGATATCTACAGGTGAAGTTAGAGATCGGATCCGAAGTCATCGGACAGTCTGGGGGTTGTGATGCATTGGCCATTGTGTGTCCTCGGCCTTCAGGGGCCAACAGAAGTTCGATGATAGTGGGGACGAATACTGATCTGGTGCGACGTCTCCTGACTCCTATAGTAATGGAAGAAGGTTCCACCAGGGGAATACACCCGATGTTACGTCCAGTCTATCAGCGAATGGTCGAAGAACAGAAGGCACCTGCCGAAGTGGGGCGCCTGTGGAGATTGGGAGGAACAGAGAAGGTTCTGCAATCAGGAGAAGTGGCGAGTTTCTGGGCTTCAGTCAAGTTGAACGGATCACAACCGGGTCTCTATGTGGTACTGGAAAAAGATTTCAATCATGGGAGTGAAGCCGGAGTAGAAGTAATCCCTGAAATAATCTCCACAAGAGCTTTGAAACGAACACGAGGAAGAGTCTCAGTTAGTGTATGTAATGTGTCCGATTCTCCAGTGACCCTGAAAGCACGAATGCCTATAGGGCCTCTGATCGAAATTTATCGGCTCCAGGGTCAAGGAAGGCTCGAATCCATCCAAGAAGAATGGACTACTCAATGTGAAGGTGCTTTCCTGAAGCTGAAAGAGAGTCTAACTCGAGCTCCTGTCTTGGCTTACGCGGATCCCCATAAGCCGTACGAATTGCATGTGGATGCTAGCAGAGAAGGTCTAGGGGGAGTTCTGTACCAGGAATATGATGGATTGCTGAGGCCTGTAGCATATGTGAGCCGAAGTCTTACGCCTTTAGAGAAGAACTACCCTACCCACAAGTTGGAGTTTTTAGCCTTGAGATGGGCGGTAGAGGACAAGCTGAAAGATTATCTGTACGGAGCCGAATTTGTAATAAAGACTGATAACAATCCTCTTACCTACGTTCTTACTACGGCGAAGCTGGATGCAACAGGACATCGGTGGTTGGCCGCTCGGTCAAGGTTTCGTTTCAGCAGTGAAGTATCGCCCTGGAGTGAATAATCGAGATGCCGATGCTTTGTCAAGAAGACCCTACACTACGGAATGGACTCAGTTAACTCCAGATGGGGTGCAAGCTTTATGTCAAGGAGCGGAGCGCCGGGTCAAGGGAGGGATTGAAGCAGAAGCCATAGGAGTTATGGCTGCGGCTGTTCCAGAGTTCTATTGTAATCCTACGCAGCTGAGGGATGAAAGTTTGCCTACTTTTTCAAAACAGGACCTGAGAGCCGATCAGGCTAGAGGCCCTTTGATTGCACTAACCGTGAAGGCCCTAACCGCGAACCAACGGGAAATTCTAGTGACAAATTCCCAGAAGGAGCCCAATTAGTCTACAAAGAGTGGGAACAGTTGAAGATGTTGGATGGGGTGGTCTACCGAAGGGGCCCCTCAAACAATGCTGAAGAGACCCAACAATTGTTCCTTCCCACCAAACACAGAGAGGGAGTGCTGCGGTCGTTACACGATGACCATGGACATTTGGGTACCGAGAGAACTTTTATTTTTTTTTGTATTTAAGATTTTTATTTTCAGAAAGAAAAGATCACAGACTGACCAGCATAGTAGGCCTCGCAGGGCCAAATGTTATGCGCTCATAAGAAACACAGATAACATAAAAGGGGGGGGGGGAGTGTCTCATGAAAAATCTGCAAAATGTCGAGAAACAGGGGGGGGGAGGGGGTTATAACAAAAGTCGCCAAAAACATTTCAGAAAAAATAAAACCAAAAAGTCTCAA
This sequence comes from Leptobrachium leishanense, assembly GCA_009667805.1. Lineage (NCBI taxonomy): Eukaryota > Metazoa > Chordata > Amphibia > Anura > Megophryidae > Leptobrachium > Leptobrachium leishanense. Next base: position 326,139,979 of record CM019065.1, read on the forward strand.
ATCTATCCCCAGCCGGAGAATAACAGCGGGAAAAAAATGAAATAAAATAAAATGGTAGTCGAAGCGTCTCTGAATCAAAAAGGGGGGGCTGAGGGGGACTCGCAGATATGTCCTCATATAATATCGCAGTAAAAATTAAAAAGTCATAAAGTACTCACATAAAAACCGTAAAAACAAAAATATATAAAAATAAAGGGGAAACATCAAAAAGGCGGAACGGCTCCTGGAGTAGTACCCTCAGCCAGTGTCTCTAAGCGGTATCTGACATAAGACAGGCAGGGCCACGCTTTGCAGGCCAGGCTGGGCAGCAAAAGCACTATCAAGGATGCATAGTGGGGTCCGCATAGGCCAGGAGCCCATGCGGCAGACATCATGGGCGTCTAGACCCCAGGCCAACCCATCAGAAACGCCAGCCAGGCCGCGGGACCATGACCCACATTGCCTCCCATCAGCACAAAGTCCGACATTCCCGGCTGGTGCATCCAGCGAAATCCCCGAAACAGACTTCGCCACATCCATCGGTGCAGAATCAGCCACACACACATGCCTCCCGGCCACGCTCCCCCTCCGGCACACCGACGGCAGGCGCAGTCCATGATCCAGGTCCTCCGGCCTACCACTCCGCAGAACAGCAGCTCCATCCAGGCAGCCGTCAAACACAGCATCTCCCAAGATCTCTTCTGTCAGGTCCTCAGTCTCCCGGTCAGCTCCCAGCAACGCCATCAGCCGCTGCCATGAACCACAGGTGAGTAGATTTTCTTCGTCCCCCGGAATACGATCAAGACAGGCCTCGAACCAAGCCTCCATTTTACTAACAGGCAGGGGATGGTCCAAATATCGCTGCTCCGGTCGCTTCTCCAGAACCCACGACGAGGAGACAGCAGGTGCAGCAGGAGGATGGGGGCCCTCCATCCCCGCAGTCCGACACCAACAGGTCCTCAGCAAGGGTGCCAACAAAAAGCGAGATGTGCAGGCAGTAATAGATAGCAGCCCCGGGGTATATTCACATAAAACTCGGCTGTGCTCCGGCGGAGGGGGCAATAACGGGCCCCGGAGCAATCCCCGTAATGGCCAGCCGTGTAGGGTCTCCACGGGTGCACTATCCACAAAAGAAAATCACGCTAAAAAACACCCATAACAGGAGAGTCCTTCAGAGCTCCACAAAGACACGTCTGCCCTCATGCAGAGCTGGCCCCGAGAGAACTTTTAAGCTAGTGAGAGACAGATTTTATTGGCCCTGTATGAGATCTGAAGTTGAAAGTTACTGTCACTCGTGCTTGAGGTGTATCCAAGAGGAAAACCCTACCAACCCGAACCGCTCCAATGAGCCACCTGCAAAGTCGAGGACCCATGGACTTGGTGTGCAATGATTTCCTGTGCTTAGAGCCGGATGCTAGTGGGCTGGGAAATATTCTAGTAGTGACTGATCATTTCACGCGTTATGCCCAAGCTTTTTCTACGAAAGACCAAAGTGCTCCTACAGTGGCGAAGGTTCTAATGGAAAAGTTTTTTGTTCACTATGGCCTGCCAAGGAGAATACATTCGGATCAGGGTAGAGACTTTGAGAGCAGGCTTGTTGGCAATTGATTGGGCAACTACTAGGTATTCAGAAGACCCGAACTACACCATATCACCCTCAAGGGGATGCTCAACCAGAGAGGTTCAATCGCACGCTGCTCAATATGTTGGGGACATTGTCGAACAAAGAAGCAGAGCTGGAGTCATCACATAGCTACGCTGGTGCATGCGTACAACAGTACGGAGAGTGACGCTACTGGATACTCACCGTACCGGTTATGTCGGAAGAGAAGCTCGATTGCCGGTTGATTTGGCTTGGGTTATCTCTAGACCAGACGTCTGTAGCCTCTCATAGAAATTATGTGGATAGACTTCGTAAGAATTTGGCCTCTGCTTTTGAACAGGCCCGTTTGATCTCTGGAAATCGGGAGCAGAGAAATAAGCGAAACTACGACTTGAGAGTTCGGATACAGGATCTACAACCCGGTGATAGGGTTTTATTGAAGAACTTGGGTGTTTCTGCAAGGCCTAAGTTGGCAGATAGATGGAGTTCTCAAGTCTACATTGTCTGCAAGCAACTGCCGGGTTTGCCAGTTTACCAAATCCGACCGGATGGAAAGGCTGGGCCTCTTAAGAACTGCCATCGGAATCATCTGTTACCTTTGAGGGAGGCTGTAAGGATACCAGTTGGAGATGAACTTTCTCTGCCGAACCCGCCTGCTCCACGTTTGACTCCAGTTACTCGGTCTCAACAGACATGAGTTGTCAAGGAGAGTGAATGGGGTAGTGAAGAAGGAAGTTTTTGTCTGGACTGGGTGCGCTCGCCGGAGCCTGAAGAGGTCCTTCCAGTTCCCGAGGGGTGGGGAAGTAACCTGAGGCCTGATGCTCCTGAGTTTCAATTGGAAGTTCCTGAAACTTTAGAAATACCTTTTAGTTCCTGAAAACGTGTCCTATGATTACAGTTCTATGCCGTCACTGGAAGGATCATACTCTGAAGAGATGTCTGTTCCCGTTGTGGAAGAAAGAATCAAACCCATACCTGTAGTACTTCCACCTGAAGAGGAGCTGATTGAGCCCGAATCAAAGCGTTCTATCCGACCCCCCCAGAGACTTACCTACGACTCCCCAGGACATAGCACTGAAGAGGCTGTCACCACAGTGCGAAGGTTGCCCGAAGTGTCTGCTATGTTAGCTGAAGTAGTCAGGAGCATGAGTCAACTTGAGGACGTGTATCTGACCCATTGTCTATTTGCTGATGAACCTGTATACATTGCCTAATGTTATGTGATTGTTGTACCTCCTTGGAGAGACCCAAGAGTTCTAGGAGGGGGAGAGTGCAGCGCTGTTTAAAAATTCTGTTGCTGTATTACTCATTTTTGACCACCAGAGGGAGACAAGCGCAATGTAAACTATACTGGACAATGGGACTACATTTTCCAGCATCCTTTGGGGCAGAGACAGGAAGTGGGTGGGGACGGAGGAGAGGACATCCGCAGCCTCGTGGAAGGAGGGCCAGTGTGAGCCGAGGAGTGAACCAAGTGAGATGCACGTGAGACTGTGAGCGATTATAACCAGGCCGGAGAGCAGGCGCTGCCTTGCCGACGCTGGGGATCGATATAGCGACTATGCCAGAGACCCAGTAATCCACCGCTGAGAGGTTTTACACAGACAAAGAGTTTGGACCCCGAGTTAGGAGACCGCGATGATCCACTGGGCGTGCAGGTGGTAAGCTGTAAATCGTGTTGTAAAGACAGACAAGCGAGAGAAGCGGATCCGGTGACACAGAGTCCCAGCACAATTCAGCGGAGATACGTCCTGATCGGGCAGCGGAACAGATTGTCTGGCAGATGGGTGAGAGGCCTGCTAGGCCACAGTTAAAGTTTAAAGACGCACGCTGCAGCACTGCTAAAATCTACAGGGCCCCAACGTGACTAGTCGAAGATTTTATTAAATACATTCACTGGCCAGTTGAAATATAGTACCCGGGTACCTGAGCTCACGCACACACACTTTTTGGGACATAACCTGCACGGGACTTACACTCCAGAAACAAAGGGGTTAAACTTTTCTTTTACCGCTGCGCGTTTCCCGCAATACGAAATCCTGTTTCCATATACAGTGCTTATTTTATATATGCCGCTTTATTGAGACCAGTAAAGTATATATATGATTTATAAAACCCACAACAGTGCTGGTGTATATTGATTCCCTAGTGCGGAGAGACTAACCCGAGGTTAAATTCAGCGGCTCCTCCGGGAGTGAGCGCTACATTAGTTTAGTAATCTTTGTATTTTTTTAGTTCAGGTCAGTCTGCCTGCTTGCCTTTTGATTTCTGCCCTGTTTATAGCCCTGTATCTCCTATTGCTTTTGAATCTCAGTCTTCTGGTTTATTTCTAGTACTCAGGTCTCTAGTGTCATATGTGTTCTGTTCTGGATTCCTTGCTGTATATTTTGTAAATAAATCTCTTATACTATTCCGTTATGTCTGTTCCCTGCTCCAGTAGCTCACACCCTTTCTGTACCACGTCAGGCCAGGCCCCACATTACAATGAGGATGATATCAGCAGTAGCAGACTCCGCAGCTTGATATCAGCAGTAGCAGACTCCGCAGCTTGATATCAGCAGTAGCAGACTCAGCAGCTCGATATCAGCAGTAGCAGACTCCACAGCAATGATCTGGGTATATGCTGTACCATTGCAAACTAATTTCATTTGCCTTTGAGTTCTAGAAGATGTCCCCAAAGTTTTAGCTCTGTGGATATGAAGCCTAAAATGCTAACTCCTAAGAGACAACTCCTCAGCTGATCCTGGAGAGCCCAGAACTGCACTAACTCCATTTGGCCAGCAGATGGTGACATCTACCTGACAAATTGGTTATTATATTAAGTGATACTCCCCAATATGCCATATTGTATAATTAATTAAAAATTATTTAAAAAAAACGCCGTTCCTGTTGGATGTTTGGAAGGGGTTATTCACTAAGCACCATTCTTTATTTATAAAGCATTTTACCATGAAGGCTACATTGAGATTTCTCTCATTTTCAAGTATGTCCTGGGTGGCGAGTATGTACCGTTAGGTGTCTTGCCCAAGGACACTTACTGGAGAGGTGCTCTGGCTGGGATTCAAACCGGTGTCTCCACGTTCTACAGCAGTAATGTTACCTCTACTCCATGTTGACCATAGTTGCAGACAACAGTAAAAATCACCTTTGCAACTGCTTTGAGTTTCAGTTATTCAGGGAATGAAGATTCAACAATGGCAAGTGAAGTTGCTACAAACAGCAGACCATGCTGAACAACAGTACCACCGTTACTCTTCTGTAAAATGAGTCAAGTACAGCTATTCTACATAAACCGGTCTATTCAAAGAAAGGTGAAGCTCAGAAGAATGACTGAAGTGAAAATTCTAGGTCAAAATAGCCAAACCAGAAAAATTCTCCCATTTATCTCACTTTCCAAATCAGCTATTTGGTTTAGATTGTTCTCTTCTCCTGCCAATTCTCCTGCTTTTCACCTTTCTCTGAATAACCCTGTTTAGTGTTGTTAGCGACACCAGTGAATTTAAGTGGTTATTCAGAAAGGTCCGAAAATGTAACCAGACACTGAAATTCAGCGTGACATTTCAGGGCCATTCGGCTATTCAGAGAGCAGGCAGGTCGCCAAATTTTGGCGAATTTCCTGCACGTATGGTGCCTGTTCGACAGTGAAATCCCCCATAGAGAAACAATGGTTCATCTATTCAGAGAACACCGAACAGCAGTGAAAAGTTGCTGGAGTGCCCTGCTGTTCGGTGTTTTCATTCGTCAGGTTTATTCAGGCGAATCCCATAGACTTCAATGTTAAAAATATTCCTGTTTTCAATCCAATATCTAATAAACCGTTTCATATTTTATTGTGCAGTATAAAGTCTCTTTATAGATTTTTTTTTAGGATTTTTTGGCAAATTGTTTTAAGTTTTTTTGTATGAGTTTTTTTAATTTTTCTTTAACAGACCTTTTTATTATCCTTCATAGGACCTTTATATGTAAATTTCAGGCGTTTTCGTTCAGTGGTTCTTTTGCAAACTGCGTTTCAATTTTGACACTTTCAAGCGTACTTTTTTTTTTCCACCCCATTCGTCAGCTTGTCAGCTTTTTCTGGCGGCTGGTCTGCACGGTGTTCGGCTTTTTGAATTTTTCTGGCAGCTGATTTGCGCTGGGATTGGCAGCCCGCGACTCGCCAGCTTTTTCTGGCGTGTTTGGCATGGTATTTGCAGTGGTTTCTGTGTTACAGTGAGTGTTCGGCGAGTTTTCCCTGCACTCTGGGTACCCTGCAGCGAATGCTGAATACACCGCAGGGTGGGGGACTTTGATTACCCCAAAGTGCAGGGAAGGGCGGGGAACAAGAGAACTGAAATGTCGGCAACATTTAGTGCTCCAGAGTAAAACCAATTTCAGTGAACAGTTGCTATTGAATAACATCTTGCATGTTGTGGTTTTACTTTTCCCTCACTTAGGCCTTTTGATATACATTGTCTGGATCACAATAGAAATCATGAAACCCGATGGCGTATCTTTATACATCTCATTATTACTAAGCATAAATGTTTATTTTCTGGATATATTTTTTATGTAAATTTATTTGCAAAGTATTTTACCAGGAAGGATACATTGGGATTTCTCTCATTTTCAAGTATGTCCTGGGTTCAAGAACATTGAATTGTTACAGAAATACAAAGTAATAAAATGCAAGATATTAAAAATAACACAAATATACAGATTAACACAAATATGTAGTAAATATCTTCACTATGTTACATGTTTACAGGTACATTCTGTATCGAGGTATATTAATGGAGATTTATTAAGGGACTTTAGATTGGGGGAAGATTTTGGCGTCTGGGAGGTTATTCTATAACTTGTGGTGCTCCACTGCTCTGTAGGAAAATGAGGATCGAGCCACTTTCTTTTTGTATTGAAAGTAAGGTGCAGGTCCTGGATCAGAGGTTATATGATGAAACATAGAAACATAGAAACATAGAAAAATGTCGGCAGATAAGAACCTTTCGGCCCATCTAGTCTGCCCAATTACATGGATACTTTACCTGGATTTTCTTTTGTTTAGGATAGCCTTATGCCTATCCCATGCTTGCTTAAATTCAATTACTGTTTTGGCCTCTACCACTTCTACTGGAAGACTGTTCCATGTATCCACCACCCTCTCGTAGTAAATATATGCTTCCTGATGTTACTTTTAAACCTTTGCCCCTCTAATCTAAGACTATGTCCTCTTGTTTTGCTATTTTTGTTTCCTTTTAAATATACTCCCTCCTCTACCTTGTGGATTCCCTTTACGTATTTAAATGTTTCTATCATATCTCCTCTGTCTCGTCTTTTTTCCAAGCTGTACATGTTAAGATCATTAAGCCTTTCTTGGTAACTTTTCTCCTTCAAGCCGTACACCATTTTAGTAGCCCTTCTCTGAACTCTCTCCAAGATGTCTATATCCTTCTGGAGATACGGTCTCCAGTACTGCACACAGTACTCCAAGTGAGGTCTCACCAGTGCTCTGTACAGTGGCATGAGCACTTCCCTTTTCCTGCTAATACCTCTCCCTACACAACCAAGCATTCTGCCAGCATTTCCTGCTGCTCTATTACATTGACTACTTACCCTTAGATCCTCTGAAATAATACCCCTAAATCCCTTTCCTCAGATGTTGAGGTTAGGACTGTATCAAATATTCTATATTCAGCCCTTGTGTTTTTACGTCCCAGGTGCATTATCTTGCACTTATCCACATTAAAACTCAATTGCCACAACTCCGACCATTTTTTTAGCTTACCTAAATCATTTGTCATTTGGCTGATCCCTCCAGGAACGTCAACCCTGTTGCAAATCTTTGTGTCATCAGCAAAAAGACATACTTTTCCATTAATACCTTCTGCAATATCACTAATAAAAATATTAAAGAGAATGGGTCCAAGTACTGACCCCTGAGGTACCCCACTGGTAACAAGACCTTGCGCCGAATAAACTCCATTTACCACAACCCTCTGTTGTCTGTCACTCAGCCACTGCCTAATCCATTCAACAATATTGGAATCCAAGCTCAAAGATTGCAATTTATTGATAAGCCTTCTATGCGGAACAGTATCAAAAGCCTTACTGAAATCTAAATAAGCAATGTCTACTGCACCACCTGTGTCTATTATTTTTGTTACCCAATCAAAAAAATCAATAAGATTAGTTTGGCATGATCTCCCTGAGGTAAACCCATGTTGTTTCTGATCCTGTAATCTATGTGTTTTTAGATGTTCAACAATCCTTTCCTTTAACATGGTTTCCATTAATTTCCCTACTACTGACGTAAGACTAACTGGCCTATAGTTCCCCGATTCCTCCCTACTACCCTTCTTGTAAATAGGCACAACATTTGCTAATTTCCAGTCTTCTGGGACGACTCCTGTTAACAAGGATTGGTTAAATAAATCTGTTAACGGTTTTGCTATTACATCACTGAGCTCTTTTAATAATTTAGGGTGGATCCCATCAGGCCCCATTGACTTATTTGTCTTTACTTTAGACAGCTGCTTTAGAACCTCCTCCTCTGTAAACTCATATGTAAATGTCTCTTTAGTGTTCTCTCCTAACTGAGGTCCCTTTCCTTCCTTTTCTTCTGCAAAGACTGAACAAAAATATTTATTGAGGCAGTCAGCGAGACTTTTATCCTCTTCTACATACCTTCCTTCCTTTGTTTTTAATCTAACTAATCCTTGTTTTACTTTTCTTTTCTCGTTTATGTATCTAAAAAATGTTTTGTCCCCCTTTTTTACTGACTGAGCTATTTTCTCTTCTGCGTGTGCTTTGGAAGCTCTTATAAATTGCTTTGCTTCTTTCTGCCTAATCTTATAGGTTTGCCTATCTTCTTCACGCTGAGTTTTTTTATAATTATTGAATGCTATCTTCTTGTTCTTCACTATTTTGGCCACTTCTGCAGAGTACCACAGTGGTTTCTTCCCTTTTTTGTTTTTTGCTAACAAGCCGAATGCAATTTCCTGTGGCCTTCAATAATGCTTCCTTTAAATAATCCCATTTCTCTTGGACTCCCTTTAAATTCCTCCAGTCTGATAATGACTCCTTCACACAAAATCTCATTTTAGAAAAATCTGTTTTTTTAAAGTCTAAAACTTTTGTTTTTGTGTGGTGCGGCTCCATCCCTGTTCTTATATTAAACCATACTGACTGGTGATCACTAGATCCCAAATTTTCACCTACAACAACGTCCGATACCAAACCTCCATTTGTGAGTATTAAATCCAATATGGCCTCTTTACGGGTCGGCTCCTCAACTACTTGTGTTAGAGATAATCCCAGTAAGGAGTTTAGAATATTTGTACTCCTGGTGCACCCAGCTGTTTTGGTTTTCCAGTTCACATCAGGAAGATTAAAGTCCCCCATGATAATAACTTCCCCCTTCATTGCCATTTTGGCTATTTCCTCAACCAGCAGATTATCTAGCTCTTCTACTTGTCCAGGGGGTCTATAGATCACACCTACACGAGCTACTGTATGATTGCCAAATGTTAGTGTAACCCAAACTGACTGAGGGAACTGCTGAGGGAAGCAGCCTATTCAGGTAGGGTGGCAGCTTCCCAGAAAAGCTCTTAAACACCAGGTTGGAAAGGTGAAGGGTGCATCTAGATTCCAGCGACGGCCAGTTTAGCTCTTTTATCATGTCACAATGGTGGGTCATGTGGTTACATTGTAGCACAAAGTGGCAGAATGAGTTATACAATGTAGTAAGTTTATGAAGGTGTGTTTGCAGGGCAGATGAAACACCTCTGTATTCAATAGCTGGCATAGGCATTTGTTGTACAATCTGCTTTCTTACCGTGGGGCTCAGCCAGGATTTGTTTCTGTACAGAGCACCTAGTTTGGGGTAGGTGAGAGTTTTTAGATGTGGGGGCCAAAAGATAGATGAGTCTAATAACATACCTAGATATTTGAGAATATGTAATTAATGTTCCATTGGTGCACAACATAAGAAAATTAGCGATGCATGCCAATTACACACTGAGCTCTGCAGCTAAAAAAATAATTTGTGCTACAAATAAAGTAGCTTCTGTGCAACGTTTTCACATTATAACACATCTTGTACAGTGATGCAAAAACTGCAAAATGTTTGTTATCACTTACATCCCAGCTTCTGCAAATATTCTATTGATACAATAATTAAAGGAAATAAAAATTAAAAAGGGCTGGAATCGCATGTGTCCATGAGCTGCACCTTGCAGAATTACTTATTTTTCGACCTCTTGCTAATGGTATTCCAGGACCAGCTTGGCCAATGCTTGTCTCTTTTACCACTACAGGCAACAATGACTGTTAGTTAAATACACTCTGTGGAGTTCATGATGACGCCACCGAGTGTTAACACAGGATTGCAATCTCACAGACTAAAGTTCAATCACAAAGACAGATGCAGGGTTATTCACAGCAAAGCCGAATTCGCTCCAAAATTGCACCAAACCGTAATTTTCCCCATACAGTGAAATTTTGTGGCCATTTGGCTATTCAAAAAACTGACAGTTCACCAAATATTGGCAAATTACCAGCGAAATACGGTGATCTTTGACAGCAGTGAACTCCCCATAGAGAAGTAATGGTTATTTATTTATTTATAAAGGATAGAGAAGTAATGGTTAATCTATTCAGAGAATACCGAACAGGAGAGAAATGCCCTGATGTTCGGTGGTTTCATTCAACAGGTTTAATCAGGCGAATCCCATAAATTTCAATGTAAAAAAAATATTCCCCGTTTTCTATTAAATATTTATTCAACCGTTTCATTATTTTCACTTGCAGCAAAAAGTCTTTTTTTCGGCATTTTTTTTTTTAATTTTTTTAAACATGTATGTATGTATGTATAAATAATAATTTTCTCTAACAGACCTTTTTTATTATTATTCATAGGACCTTTATATACTATTTCCAGGCAAACACCTTTTAAAAGTTGCAGGTGTTTTTCTTTACCTGTTCGTTGATTTGTCGGCTTTTTCTGGCGGCTGGTCAGCGCTCTGTTTGGCAGGTCATCACCTTTTTTCAGATTGATTCGGTGATATTGCGGCGGATCGTCGGATGCATTCGGTGGGTTTTTCGGATTGATTTGGTGGTTTTTCGGATCGATTCATCGGTTTTGTGGTGGTTTTTTTGGATCGATTCGGCGTTTTTTCCGATTGATTCAGTGGTTTTGCAGCAGTTTTTCGGATGTGTTCAGCGGCTTGTTCCCTGAACCTCGAGGACCCTGCAGTGAATGCTGAATTCACCGCAGGATCGTCGAATCGGACTTGCCGAAGTGCGAAGGGGATGTCAGTGGCATTTCGGTGCTCTCTGAATAACTGACTTTTTAACCTCTGCGTTCTTATGGTATCTGCAAGAGGAGGTAAAGGACCCTGCTTTCCTCTTCACCTTGAGGTTAATGGTGAGAGTATGAGTTTGATATTTTCTTTCTTTTAAGGCTAGGGTCAGACTGAGGCAGTGCGAACGCGCGTGCAGGCGCACTTAATCACGGCCGTAGTAGCAGCAAATGCCGGGCAATGACGGCCAATATACGAAGTACGGTTGCACAAAAGTCCGGCCGCGCAACGCAAGTGGCAAACGAACGCATTTTGTCAAACGGAAAACCGCTAGTACGGTTGTACAGAGTGCGCTGCGTCCGCTAGCGGCGTGTGTGCGTGATTTGGAGATGTCAGACACTGCTAATGTCCGGCCAACATAACGTCCAGATGCACAAAGTGTTTTATTGATGATCCGTACAAAATCACGAACGCAAATGCGCATAGTATGACCGCTATCGCGTACTCCGTGAAAAAATGCGTCCATTCGTTCGAACGCACTTTTTCACAGACAACGTGAAAATGCGTTCGTCTGACCCTTGCCTAAGTGTCAACACATTTCTCAGCACTGTACAAAAGGTACAATACATACAGGGACGAATTTATAACTGGATAGAGTAGGCATCAGGGACATGTGGTGAGGTCAGTGGCTGGTGAGGCACTGGCATGTAAAAGACATGCGCTCCTCTATGTGAAGCGGCCCCAGATCTGATCTGCAGCCCCCCCCCCATTCAATGCACACCATTAGGAATCATAAAACACTACATTTGGCTCAGCTTCAATAGAGCATCATAAAACACCGGCTGGGTGCCAAGAGGAGTCATTCTTCAGAGCTGCAGGATGGCTGGCTGAGAATCCAGAGAGTTATAGTCCACAACAGAAGTATACAGCTGGCGGAGCATCCTGGGAGTCACCACAGCTTGCTGTGTAATCTACCTCATGCTGTGCATCATCATGAGACTTAGGATGGGTTCACACCTAAGCGTTTTACAGCGTGCTCCTGCGCACTGTAAAACGCTCAAACAGTGAAATCCCATGATTCCCAATGTGGGCATATCACACCTGGCCGTTTCTCAGCGCGCAGGAACGCGCTGAGAAACGGCCGACGCAAAAAGAAGTCCGGGAGCTTCTTTTTGGCATATAGCCGCGCGTTCGCGGCCATATCATAGCCGCAAACGCGCTGCAACGCACGTTCGCGCGTTTTTTTGTATGCGCGAACGCGCGTAAAAAAAATGCGCGCATTGCGCGACACTGCGCTACGCTGTGGTGTGAACCCAGCCTAACAGTCCACACCAGCTGGCATGAGAAAAGTATACCCACCAATGGCACAGCAACATAGCAAAACTTCCTGCAGATCAAAACTCCAGAGTGCAGTGCCCTGGGAGGAGTTAGGGCTGGGGAGCTGAGCCAGGAATCCCTCATCAGTAGACATGTGCATTCGTTTTAGTACTAAAACGATTTAGTCCGAATTTTGGGATAATTTAGTTTTAGTATGACTCAAGAGATACGAAACTGCTCAGTACAAAAAACGAAAGAAACTAAAATAAAATGCACTACATTTTAGTTTGTCCTTTTTGTAATATTACATGGATTGAAGGAGACCAGCAATGAAGAGCGCAACATCGCAAAGCAACAGAAAAGGTTTGTATGCGTAATCCTTCCCGACCCTTACCTGAAAATCTGACAGTGATAGAGTTCCAGAATACTCACTCGCAGCACAGACAGCCAGCACAGGAGAGGAAACCTTTACTTAACCCTTGCATGTCTATGAGACAGACAAGATGATAAAAGCAGCTGGAGAAGGAAAACATTCAATAAATCACACTGAAAGCTAATGACAGAGGAGGGCTGGATAGTAAAAACCCCTTTATAACAAGCAGCGCTGGGAGAAGAGAGGGACTTTATAAAATGTGTGTTATCTCCCCTCCAGCTCTGCATAATAGGGGCTTAGGTCTGATACATTTTATATTATCCAGGAGCACTATCCCCCTTTCCTCATCTATAATACACGTTTTATATAAAGTCCCTCTCCTCTCCCAGTGCTGCTTGTTTATAAAGGTTTTTTTTCATCTGATACATTTAGTATCCAACTCACAGTTACTCTGTCATTGTGAGCGGTCAGTGTGATTTATTTGAATGTTTTCCCTGGATTTAAAGTGCTTTATTTTATTATAAAAATATATTTGCACCAGTCATCTTTTCTCTGAGCTTTCAGACCAATTTACGTTAATATTTGCCCTATCCCCTGCTTTTATATTCCTGTCTCTCTCCCCCACAGAGATGCAAAGTTTAAGTAAAAGTTCCCTCTCCTGTGCTGGATAAGCATTGCATTACAAAGTTCTGCACCCTCCACATGCCAATGCAGTAGGTCCTACTGAGTAGGATGTTCTATACAGAGAGGGGCATTAATTAATGCAAGAGGATGTTCTATACATTATACAGAGAGGGGTATTAATGCTGGAGGATGTTATATAAATTATACGGAGAAATGTATAAATTGAGGAGGATGTTCTATACAGAGAGGGACATTAATTCAGGAGGATGTTCTATACATTATACAGAGAGGGGTATTAATTAATGCAGGTGGATGTTGTATACATTATACAGAGAGGGGTATTAATTAATGCAGGAGGATGTTCTCTACATTATACAGAGAGAGGTATTAATTAATGCAGGAGGATGTTCTATACATTATACAGAGAGGGGTATTAATTAATGCAGGAGGATGTTCTCTACATTATACAGAGAGAGGTATTAATTAATGCAGGAGGATGTTCTATACATTATACAGAGAGGAGCTTCTTTTTTAAATCTTTAAATCCAGTGGCTGTGAGCGCTGAGATCGGCTGCTTGTTATATTCTCTCTCAGTACAATGTATCAGGCTCAGCTGTTACAGTAACTGACTGTAACAGCGCTCAGAGTTTCAGTAAAACAAGGAAATAATATTATTATAACCTCTGATATATAAAAATATTATTTCCTAGTTTTACTGAAACTCTGAGCGCTGTGATGAGCAGCAGTCAGTTACTGTAACAGCTTTGCCTGACACATTGTGCTGAGAGTGAGAGATACTGTAACAAGCCACGATCTCAGCCCTCTGGAGGAGCCACTACAATAATAATTGTATCCACTGGTTTTCGGGTGAAAGAAATTAGTTTTCATACTAAAGAACTGAAAACGAATTTCTTTAGCAACTAAATAAATTGCATTTTAGTACTAATCCATTAGTTCAAAACGAAATTTTGTGCTGTGCACATGTCTACTCATCAGTGCCTGCTAGCTCAGAGTGCTGGGAGTTGCAGTAAAACAGCAGGAAACACTGACACTAAACTAGAGGGGACAGAATTACTGAAGGAGTGCCAGACTGTGGTGTTGCAGGTGATGGGGGCAGAGTGGGGGGGGGGGCTCACTTGGGCTGCTGCAAGTTGTCCTCTGTTCTTTCCACAGCCTGCGTTGGAGGGCTGCCTGGCCTAACTGCTAGATGTGCCCCTTCCTGTCAGAGGCAGTCCTCCAGTGCAGACGTTCTTTAGAATGGCTTGGACCAATGTTGCTTTCCCATTGGTCCAAGCAGGGCCGGTGCAAGGATTTTTGACTACACAGGCGAAGGTGCATTTTACCGCCCCCCCCCACTCCATCTGTGCCAGTCAAAATCTCCTCATAGAGATGTATAATATCAATACAAATCTATAGGGAACCTATAGATACCAAAAGTTGGTCTTGCAAGGAAAACCACTAGCAATGTCAATAGGGACACACCCTAAACCACACGTTACAGTTACAACATTAATAAAGCATCAAAAAGTTCCGTAGCGCTGTACAATGGAGAGACAGATTACTGAGTTTTATTGTTGTGGAGCTCTGATACAGTAACACTCACGCTCATACACAACGCACATTACTGTGAGTTTTATTGCTGTGGAGCGCTGATACGCTCATACACACTGCACATTGCTGTGAGTTTTATTGCTGTGGAGCTCTGTGATACCCTCATACACACCACACATTACTATCAGTTTTATTGTTGTAGAGCTCTGTGATACAGTAATGTGCGGTGTGTTTGAGTGCATCACAGAGCTCGACAACAATAAAACTGACAGCAATGTGCGGTGTGTGAGCGTATCAGAGCTCCACAGCAATAAAACTTACGCTCATACATAGCGTACATTACTGTATCACAGAAAGCACATCAATAAAACTCACGGTAATGTACGGTGTGTACAGTGTATGTATATGTTAGTGTGTACAGTGTATATATCTATGATGTGTACATATGTATGTAATAATGTGTGTGTATAGGCACAAACAATAAAAAACAGACATATATATAACAGCTCTATATATGATGCTTCACACATACATAATCACACTGGGTCATTTATCGGTGCAGCAGGGGTGGCTAAATCCAGAATGTTGCTTGGATCCCTGGCCTTGAAGAGTTAAAATGGAGAAGCAGGGGCCATGCTTTATCTGTTTGTTTTTTTTATTTTTGTTTTTTTTAATCCCTCACCATATCACATACTGCATCGCTGTGTGTGGAGGGGGAGGGGGAATTAGCCCGAGATCTCCTGTCAGCTCAGCTGCAGAAGAGAAAGCCTTGCAGCGGAGGGATCTAGGCTGGGGCAGCAGTAACAAGGCATCTCACCTCTCCTTGTAGTCTGGTGGGATGGAAACTGAGCGGCCACTGATTGGAGCTCTTCTCTTCTCCTGCACTGCAGCAGCATGCTGCACACACACAGGAAGCCTTGCCCTGGTCCTCTTCCCGTGGCTCTCTGCACCTCCTCCGGAGCACTGTGTCACGTGACTGATCACAAAGCCCGGAAGAAGCTGAATGCAGCTGCTCCATTCTCTCTCACTGAGGGATATGGAGCAGCAAAGTAATAAAGCCCCCTGCCCCAGCATCATCGAAGGGGACCGGAGCC
Organism: Leptobrachium leishanense; assembly: GCA_009667805.1. Lineage (NCBI taxonomy): Eukaryota > Metazoa > Chordata > Amphibia > Anura > Megophryidae > Leptobrachium > Leptobrachium leishanense. The sequence goes on from CM019065.1 coordinate 326,155,795, forward strand.
TGTTGCAAACCTGGAGGAGCGGGAGGGGTGCAGCGCCGGGCACATAATTTGAAAATTCAAATCCCCATCAAAACTAATGGCTGGAGATTTGAATTTGTGCGCCCCCTTCTGGTCTGACATGGTAAGGCGGCCGCCTGTGCCACCTTACACTAGCGCCGGCTCTGGGTCCAAGCTTTTTCCAATGCTCTATCCAGTGCCTCTCTGGCACCAATGAGCAGTGATCAGGAAGTAGGCAGCGCTTGTCTCTATGACGCGCACTGCACAATTCTTGAGCAGCTTATGTGATTAGCGCAGCGGGGAAGCGTCCCGTTGCGCAAATTGCGTAGGCTGCTGTGAAATTAATGCCCGCAGAGGACGGAGCTGACAGCGGGGGAGCGTGGAGCAGGTGAGTTAATTACTTAATTTTTTTACTTAATGTCAGGTGAGACTCTGCCTCCCCAGACTGCACGTCCCTGGTAGGCAGTGCTTGCGGGCGCCTGTCACAAGTGTGCTGTAACAGATCTCTGTACCCGGACAGGGTCACATCTGCCAAATGCTGCTTCCTCTCTGGACACCCAGTTTCTCCTCGTGACTCTCACCCCTTTCTCTCGTACCTTAGCCGCAGCCACTGGTGTATCTTGGCCTAGGCCAACAAGGCCCAGGCCTAGGGCGGCACTTTCCAGGGTGCGGCGGCCCGCTGAGTGGCCCCACCCCTAAAAAAAAAAAAAAAAAAAAAAATTTTTTTTTTTTTTTTTTTTTTTTACTTTTGAAAACTATTTTACCAGGAAGGAAACATTGAGATGTCACTAATTTTCAAGTATGTCCTGGATAGGCAAGGCCTAGGCTTTCACTTTCCAGGGGGCAACAAAAAACCTCACCACTAATTGGGTTACTCACAGAGCACCGAAATGACGCCAACATTTTGGTGTTCTGTAGTTCCCTGCACTTCGGGGAATAAAATTTCCCCACCCTGCAGTGAATTCACCATTCACTGCAGGGTCCCTAAAGTGCATGGAGTCGGCCGCTGTATGCCGCCACCGCAAACCCATGGCCTGCTGTTTTCAAAAGAACTACTGAACGAAAATTTTTGGAATTTACATATAAGATTCTATGATTGATAATAAAAAGTTCTGTTACAGAAAAAGAAGAACCGCTATTAAAAAAAAGGGGGGGAATTTAGCCCAAAAAATTCAGAAAAATCACTAAAAGGTACAAAAGAAAATCAATAAATAAATAAAGACTTTTTACTGCAGATTAAAATAATAAATGGTTTATTAGATATTGCATAAAAGACGGGAATATTTTTAACATTGAAACCTATGGGGTTCGCCTGAATAAACCTGTGATTGAAACCACCGAACATCAGGGCATTTCACTGACATTTCTCTGCTGTTTGGTGTTCTCTGAATAGATTAACCATTACTTCTCTATGGGGATTTGCACTGCCTTCAAACAGCACCGTACTTGATGACAGTTCTCCAAACTTGTGTGTGAGCATATCACCAGAGCAGTGGTGTACTTAGAGGAGTGGCGGAGGGCGGGCCTCCCCAGGTACCAGTGATTATTGGGGTGTCATTAGGGGGTACTAGGAGGTGCCACTGTCACTGTGTGTCAGCTTTGAGCTGTGTTCTCAAACAACGTGCAGCGGAGCATGGCGTTTGCATACGGAATAAAATCGAATAGAATAAAAATCCCCCTCTCCTCCCTCCATAGCTCCTCCCTTGCCCCGCAGCAGCTCTAGGAGAGGGGAGGGGGATGTGATTTGTGTCCAGAGAGAGAAGATGACAGTAAACAGCAGGTAAAGGGGGGTTTATCAGCAGAATATGAAGCCCTGTCTGCTTACTGCTGTTTAAAGTGGACCTTTCCTTAACCAGCACTGCAGTGATAGAAATTTGTCATTGAGCTGCCTGGCTCCTGGTGAGGCTGCTTGCGTGCAGGTCACACTCGGTCCGGCCAGTCCGGTGGTACTGAGTCTCAGTACCACCTGACTGGCTGAACCACGTGACACACATGCACACAGCTGCCCGCCCTTTCGTTAACATGGACTGTCACTCTATTCTGGACTGAACACCCACCGGGAAGGGAATCAAAGCCTCGGTGCACCCTCTGGCAGTGGCACCCCACTGCTGACAAGATGGCTCCACGCACAGGCACAGCCGTGATCCTAACGTGGCCTGGAGGGACCTCCTGCTGAGTCTGTACACAGTCCCTGCTGACTCTGCACACAGCCCTACCGCGGACAGAGGCTGGTAAATGTAGAATAAATAATTGCTGTGTGCTCATATACACTCGGTTTGCTGGGAGTTTTATTGCAGTGGATTCTGATGCACTCATACACACCACACATTGCATTGCTGGGAGTTTTATTGCTGTGGATTCTGATACGCTGACACACACCGCACATTGCATTGCTGTGAGTTTTATTGCTGTAGATTCTGATATGCTGACCCACACATTGCATTACTGGGAGTTTTATTGCTGTGGATTCTGATACACTCATACACACTGCACATTGCATTGCTGGAATTTTTATTGCTGTCGATTCTGATACGCTGACACACACCAAACATTGCATTGCTGGGAGTTTTATTGCTTTGGTTTCTGTGATACACACTGCATAGTACTGTGAGTTTTATTGCCCTGGAGCTCTGGGATACACTCATACACACTGCACATTACTGTGAGTTTTATTGCTGTACAGCTCTGTGATACGTTCATATGCAGTGCACGTTTCTGTGGATTTTATTGTTCAACCAATTAGAGAGGCTGTGTTCCAGTATACTTGACATGCGTGGCTGTTCTTTGTAAAAATGCTTGAATTTAAACATTTCATAATTTCTCAATAGATACATTTGAAATGGTATACAAAATAAACAAGTAGGCACTTGGTATCCACTTTTAATATAAAGAGAGGAAAAGGCGGAGCTCTAAGGTGAAAAGGTGGAGCTTAAGGAGGAAGGGTGGGGATTAACCAGGAAGAGGTGTGCCCTTGACAGGTGGGGGTGCCTCAAATTTAAATTAGGGGGTGTACGAGTTTAGTCAGGCCTAGGGCAGCACAAAACCTAAATACACCACTGGCCGCAGCTCAAGGCCCGGTGCCTATAGAGAGCCTGACTAGCACCCCCAGAAATAAGCCGAAGCTGTAGACCTGGAGCCTTTCCTTGGCACAGCGGGCAGAAGATTCCTGGTACCCCAAAACATGAGTCGTGACTTCAAGCTTGGTCAGAATAGAACTGACAGTTTATTACCCAACACAGAGATACACTCAACCACCAACCTCATTTACATACAATCAAGCAGATAACTGCACAAATCAGATTAACTACCCAGGGCCTTCAAACAATGGAGAATGGGGGAAGAGAAAGCACGTAAACAAAAGGAATCTCTTACTGAGAGAATTTACACAATAGCAGGTACTAATACAGAGATCTACACTATACAGGGAATAACACACAGACATCAGAAATCTTTAGTTAACTGGCATATATATAAAACGGGGAAAATCACATTGGGTACTTAGAAAAATAAGGGCTAACGAACTTTTAATAACACACAAATAAATAAACACTTTAACTGTTGTACTGCGCTACAGCGTAGTGGCGGCCGTCCCGTCACATGTGCGACTTGCTCTGTAAAAAAAAATATTATCCCCCCCCTCCCATAAATTACAATCATTTAGACCACTGTATCTCTGGAGCCTTTAAGGACTACAGGGACATATGAGGTGTCAATTGATAAGACAGATTATGGCCTTTCCGGTGATACCAAAAATAACCAGGTTAGATTTAAGTATAAATAAAATAACAAATACAATTATTATTTTTCTCATTATTCAGTTTACAATTATTAAAGGGATACTCTAAGCAACATGACCACCTAAGCTATTTTAGGTGGTCATGATGCCCGGAGTATCCTGCCCTTTGTCCCCCCTCCCTCCGCTCAGCCGATCTGCAGAAAAGGCTGAAAACAGCTGAGAGAGGCGGAGGACTTTACTCCGCCCTCCCAGCTGTCAGTCAGCAGAGCGGGAATCATATTTCCCGCTTCTGCCGACTTTTGCCGAGTAGGAGACGTCATCGCGCTTTCAGCGCGATGACGTCTCCTACTCCCCGCAGAAGCTGGCGGCTCCTCTGAGGGTTAGTGTTGCGCGCATCCTCTTGCGCGCAACACTAATCCTCAGAGGGAGCCGGGAGGAAGCCTGCCGATTGGCTGGCTTATGTGAGAGGCGCGCATGCGCGCTTCTCACGTAAACCAGAAGCCAAGACGCAGCAAGAAGAAGGACGGGAGCGGAAGAGGAGGGAGGTGAGTATAAAAAAAAAAAACGCCGCTGGAAACCAGAGGATTTTAAAGGTAAGTATTGCAGTTACAAGAAAAGAAAAAAAAAAGAAGGTTTTATTAAGGGAATAGGGATAGGTTAGGAAAAAAAAACGGGGGGTGATTTTTTTGTTGGAGTGTTCCTTTAAGTGAACAGTGATGCTGCGCTAACTCAACTTCTCATTTCCCACACTGCCAGTAAGTGTGGAGCTGACGATGCAATACATTGTTTCATCAACAACCTAGGCCGTGGCACTGCAGTGAGGAGAGACCAGGAGACCTTGGAACCTGCATCTCTGAATTGTGCACCGCACAAGGTTAACCCCTTCACTACCAAGTGATTTGCCCAAAAATCATTGTCAGAAACCAGTTGTTTTTTGTAAAATCATGTTAAATAATTTTTACTTTATAAAATTTGAGTTTATTCCCATTGTATTTCTTACTGTAAATAACCTATTTTGTCCAGTAGATGCTACCATCTACTGCCAAATTGAGTTTTTTTTTTTTTTGAGAAAGTAATTTATCAGGAAAGATACATTTATCAGACATCTCTGTTGTCTGGGAGTTCTTTAAGAAATGTGCAGCAGACCGCACCGTTGCTATTTGTAATCTGTCGGATGAGGCTCAAGCGTGGGAAAGACACCGGCTGCTTGGGTACCACATGCTTGAGGCGACATATGACCACCTGCCACGCATCCCGTTGGCGCAAAACTTTGCGTAGGCCCTCCTCACCTGTCTCTACCCCCACTATATGTCCTGCCATGTCATTGACTCCAACCTCCACTGACAGGGATGATGCTACAGTAATGGATGTACCAGGTCCTTCCTCACAATGTGACAGCATCCCATCAGTTGAAGATTTACGCAGTCAGATTATGTTGCCCCAGCTGCTGCAGCATAAGAAAAAATATAGTCCCAACCATCCCCAAGCACAGCGTCTAAATGCCAGCTTAGCAAAATTACTTGCATTACAGCTGCTGCCTTTCCAGCTGGTGGACTCTGCTTCCTTCCGTGAATTTGCCAAATGTGCTGTACCACAGTGGCAGGTTCCAAAACGCCATTACTTTTCACGGAAGGCCATTCCAGTACTATACCAGCACGTGGAAGACAATGTTATGGAGTCATTGGGAAAGGCAGTCAGCCGCAAGGCGCATGTGACTTTAGACATGTGGTCCAGCAAGCATGGACAGGGCCGTTACATTTCCTTCACGGCACACTGGGTAACTCTGATTGCAGCTGGGATGGATCCAAGACGGGGCTCTGTGCTGGAGCTTGTTCATCCACCACACCTCCAGAAAGCTGCTTGTATGAGGTCTGTCTGCTCCACCACCACCTCTCCCTCCTCCTCCTTCTCTGTCTCTGGCGAAGTGGCAGTTAAACTGACGCGTGACAGGGGCTATGCAATGGCTCAAGCAAAAAGATGCCATACTGTGCTTGAGCTGGTTTGCTTAGGGGACAGGAGCCTCACACTTGCTGCCACCAAAGGCACAATATTTGGCTGCACTGACGCCTGTACCAGATTCATATCATTTTAATATTGGACCACAGGGTCCAACCCTACGCTCTTCCACAATACCACAGAGGGGTTACGGTGTGACGGCACTGTTGCCGACACTAAAGGCCCAATTTTAAAGCACCTATTGTTACTTTCATCCAAAGCCTGCATAAGTTTCACCATAATTTACCCAAAAAATCACTAAACTTGTTCTGTGTGTCCTAAAATGTCTTTTCATACAGGCTGCCGCCCCAAACCGTTGTTTATAAATAGATTAAAGGAAAACCATTTACCGTCATTTGAAATGTCATTTTTCTGTTTTTAAATGTTTCTATACATCCTACAAATCCGCCACTTCACGGGCAGGTTATGGGGACATCCTAGGCACGATATTTGAAGGAATTTTTCATTTTTATTTTTAACCCTTATTTCATGGAAAACTCACTGTCCCTTTTTAAAAAACGTGTAGCGCTCACTCCCGGAGGAGCCGCTGAATTTAACCTCGGGTTAGTCTCTCCGCACTAGGGAATAAATATACACCAGCACTATTGTGGACTTTATAGATTATATACTTTACTGTTCTCAATAAAGCGGCATATATAATGTAAGCACGGTATATAGAAAACAGGATTTCGTAATGCGAGAAACGCGCAGCGGTAAAAGAAAAGTTTAACCCCTTCGTTTCTGGAGTGTAAGTCTCGTGAGGGTAATGTCCGAAGAAAAGGTGCGTGTGTGAGCTCAGGTACCCGGGTACTATATTCGACTGGCCAGTGAATGGATTTAGCAAATCTTCGACTAGTCACGTTGGGGCCCTGTAGATTTAAACAATACTGCAGCGTGCTTTGTTAAACTTTGACGCTGGCCTGGAAGGCCTCTCACCCATCCGCCAGACAATCTGTTCCGCTGCCCGATCAAGGATGTCTCTCCGCTGGATTTTACTGGAACTCTGTGCCACTGGATCCACTTCTCCTGCTTGCCCGATTTCTGCAATGAGATCTACGGCCTACCGCCTGCACTCCCAGTGGATCATCGCGGTCTCCTCGGGGTCCAAACCGGAACTCTGTGTCTGTGCAAAACCTCTCAGCGGTGGATTACTAGGTCTCTGGCAAGTCACTGTATCAATCCCCAGCGTCGGCAAGGCAGTGCCTGCTCTCCGGCCTGGTCACAATCGCTCACAGACTCACGTGCATCTTACTCTGTTCACCGCTCGGCTCACACTGGCTTCCTTCGTACGAGGCTGCGGATGTCCTTTCCTCTTTCCCCCACCCACTTCCTGTCTCCGCCACAAAGCATGATGGAAAACGTAGTCCCATTTGTGTCCAGTATACTTTACATTGCGCTTGTCTCCCTCTGGTGGCCAAACCCGAGCAATCCAGCAACAGAGTTTTTAAACAGCGCTACACTCTCCCCTCCTAGAACTCTTGGGTCTCTCCAAGGAGGTGTAACAATTACATAACATTAGGTAATGTATACAGGTTCAGCAGAAAACATACAATGGGTCAGATATACGTCCTCAAGTTGACTCATGCTCCTGACTACCTCAGCTAACATAGCAGACACTTCGGGCAACCTTCGCACTGTGGTGACAGCCTCTTCAGTGCTATGTCCTGGTGAGTCGTAGGTAAGTCTCTGGGGGGGTCAGATAGAACGTTTTGATTCTGGCTCAATCAGCTCCTCTTCAGGTGAAAGTACTACAGGTACGGGTTCAGTTCTTTCGTCCACAACTGGAACGGACATCTCTTCGGAATATGATCCTTCCAGTGAAGGCATAGAACTATAATCTATGGAATCATCTTCTGGAATTTCAGGAACTTCCAAGGTTTCAGGTACTTCAGGTCGGAATTCTGGAGCATCAGGCCTCAGGCTACTTTCACACTGATCAGAGACCGGAATAACTTCTTCAGGCTCAGGTGGGCGCACCCAGCTCAAACACCAGTCCTCTTCCTCACTGTCTTCTTCACTTTCTCTGACAGAACGTAACTGCTGAGATCGAGTAACAGGAGCCGAACAAGGAACAGGTGGAGTTGGCAAGGAAAGTTCATCTCCAACTGGTATCCTTACTGCCTCTCTCAAGGGTAACAGATGATTTCTGTGCCAGTTCTTTAGAGGCCCGGCCTTTCCATCTGAACGGACTTGGTATACCGGCAGACCAGGCAGTTGCTTGCAGACAATGTAAATTTGAGAACTCCATCTATCGGCCAGCTTGTGTCTCACAGAAGCACCCAAGTTCTTTAACAAAACCCTATCGCCGGGCTGTAGGTCCTGTACCCGGACTCTCAAATTGTAATTTCCCTTGTTTCTCTCTCTCTACCTTCTGAGGTCAAACGGGCCTGTTCAAATGCAGCAGCTAGGTTTCCCCAGAGTCTGTCCACATAATTTTTGTAGGAAGTGACAGACGTCTGGTCAAGAGATAGGCCAAAAGCTAAATCAACTGGCAGTCGAGCCTCTCTTCCAAACATGAGACAATAAGGCGAGTATCCAGTTGCATCACTCTCAGTACTATTGTACGCATGCACCAGCGTAGCTATGTGACGACTCCAATTCTGTTTCTCTTTAGCTGACAGTGTCCCCAACATATTCAGTAGAGTGCGGTTAAACCTTTCTGGTTGAGCATCACCTTGGGGTGATATGGAGAAGTTCGAGTCTTCTGAATCCCTAGTACTTCTAACAATTGACCGACAAGTCGGCTCTCAAAGTCTCTGCCTTGATCTGAGTGGATTCTTTGTGGCAGGCCGTAATGAACGAAAAACTTCTCCATTAAAACTTTTGCTACTGTAGGAGCACGTTGGTCTTTTGTAGAGAAAGCTTGGGCATAACGAGTGAAGTGATCAGTCACTACTAAGATATTTCCCTGCCCACTAGCATCAGGCTCTAAACACAGGAAATCAATGCACACCAAGTCCATGGGTCCCTGACTTTGCAGGTGGTTCATTGGAGCAGTTCGGGTTGGTAGGGTCCTTCTCTGAATACACCTCAAACACGAATGGCAGTAACTTTCAACTTCAGATCTCATACAGGGCCAATAGAATCTGTCTCGCACCAGTTTAAAAGTTCTCTCTGCACCCAAATGTCCATGATCATTGTGCAATGCTCTCAACACACTTTCTCTGTGCTTCTCTGGGAGGAACAATTGCTGCGTTTCTTCAGCATTATTCGAGGGGCCCCTTCGGTAGACCACCCCATCTAACATCTTCAGCCGCTCCCACTCTTTATAGACCAAACGAGCTCCTTCGGGAGAATTGTTCAGCAGAAGTCCCCTTTGACCCGCGTTCATTGCTTTTATTGTCAATCCGATCAGGAGATCTCTGGCTTGATCTGCTCTCAGGTCCTGTTTCGAGAGAGTAGGTAAGCTTTCACTCCTCAACTGTGTAGGATTACAATAGAGTTCTGAAACGCCCGCAGCCATAACTCCTATAGCCTCTGCCCCAATCGCTCTCTTGACTCGGCGCTTGGCCCCTTGACATAGGGCTTGCACCCCATCTGGAGTTAACTGAGTCCATTCTGTAGTGTAGGGCCTTCTTGACAAAGCATCCGCATATCGATTATTCACTCCAGGGCGATACTTCAAGCTGAACCGAAACCCTGACAGAGCAGCCAACCACCGATTTCCCATTGCATCCAGCTTCGCAGTAGTAAGGACGTAGGTAAGAGGATTGTTATCAGTCTTTATCACAAATTTGGCTCCGTACAGATAATCTTTCAGCTTGTCTACTACCGCCCACTTCAAGGCTAGGAACTCCAACTTGTGGGTAGGATAGTTCTTTTCTGAAGGCGTCAGGCTTCGGCTCACATACGCTACAGGCCTCAACAATCCACCATATTCTTGGTATAGGACTCCCCCTAGACCTTCTCTGCTGGCATCCACATGCAATTCGTACGGCTTATGAGGATCAGCGTAAGCCAGGACAGGAGCTTGAGTTAGACTTTCTTTCTGCTTCATGAAAGCACATTCGCATTGATTAGTCCATTCTTCTTGGATGGATTCTCGAGCCTTCCTTGGCCCTGGAGCCGACGAATTACGATCAGAGGCCTTGTGGCCTTCTTCTGCGTCTTCCTTCTGTAGGAGCTTGTTCAGTGGTTGAGCTATCTTGGCAAATCCTCCTACGAATCTTCGTAATAGGAGCAGAACCCCAAGAAATATCTAAGTTCAGTAACATTTGTGGGCTAGGCCAGGAGGCTAAGGCTTCCAACTTTCGAGCATCCGTCGAAACGCCTTCTGCTGAAACAACATGTCCCAGATACGTAACGGAAGGTAAACAGAATTGACACTTCTCTAGAGACAGTTTCAACCCCTCTTCATGGAGCCGCTTCAAGACCTTCTCCAACCGTTGCTCATGTTCTTCCAAAGTCTTCCCGAATACAATAATGTCATCCAGATACACTAACACTTCGATCAGGTTCATGTCCCCGACTGTCTTCTCCATTAACCGTTGAAACGTGGCTGGAGCCCCCGTAAGGCCTTGAGGCATTCTGTTGAACTCAAAGAACCCAGTGGGCAGATGAACGCAGTCTTTTCTTTGTCTTCATGATGCATTGGTATCTGGTGATACCCACTTTGCAGGTCTAGTACACTAAACCATTTTGCTCCAGACAAACACTGTAAGGCATCTTCTATCCGAGGAGTGGCATATTGATCAGGAATGGTTCTCTGATTTAGTGTGCTATAGTCTATATATAGACGGATAGAACCATTCTTCTTCCGAACCATCACTATTGGAGATGCATAAGGGCTCCTGGACTCTTGAATCACCTTAGTTCTTTGCAGTTCATTCAGCTGTTCTCGTAGATCATCCAAGTCTCCCAGCGGAACTCGTCTTGACCTTTCTCGAAACGGCTTATCTTCCTGTAGTCGAATGCGATGCTCAGTACTCTTAGCTAATCCCACATCGAACTCATCCTTCGAGAACAAGTCCTTCCATTTTAGAATCTGGGACTGAAGTCGCTTCTTCCATTCGGGCGAGATGGGAGCATCTTTAGGATAGAACCTTTCAGCTGGAACCTCTTTATTCACTCCCCCCCCTAAATCGGTAGGGGAGAGAGGTGTAACAGAAGCTACTTGTCCGATGGGCATTCGTGCTTTCAGGATCACTGGAGAATCAGACACATTACACACACTAACTGAAACTCTTCCTCGTGTCCGTTTCAAAGCTCTGGTAGAGATTATCTCAGGGATTACTTCTACTCTGGCTTCACTCCCATGACTGAGATCAGTTTCCAGTACCACATAAAGACCCGGCTGTGATCCATTCAACTTGACTGAAGCTCGCCACTTCTCCTGATTGGGAGGAACAGAGAAGGTTCTGCAATCTCCACAGACGCCCCACTTCAGCAGGTGCCCTCTGTTCTTCGATCATTCGTTGATAGACTGGATGCTACATCGGATGCACTCCTCTTGTGGAACCTTCTTCCATCATTATGGGAGTCAGCAGACGTCTCACCAGATCAGTATTCGTCCCCACGATCATAGAACTTCTGTTGGCCCCTGAAGGGCGAGGACACACAATGGCCAATGCATCACAGCCTCCAGACTGTCCGATGACTTCGGATCCAATTTCTAACTTCACTTGTAGATATCCATCATAGGGAAGCTTCTCAGTTCCGATACCCCAGATCTCAAGGTCCTCTAGTTTCTTTAAAGGTATATGTTTCAAGTGCTTCTCGTAGAAGTCTCGATAGATCAAAGTCACTTGAGCCCCGGAGTCTAACAGAACTTTAGTGTAGACTCCCTCTACTTGGATTGGAACGATGGGAGAAGGACCTACCAGCTGGTCAGGAAACTTGTTTGTAGCCGCAGGAGGTATAGACCCAGTTCGCTGTACCCTAGCCTTCTTCCTGACTCGTTGAGGTCTTGGGTGTGCATTGCTTTCCCGCGACATAGGACCGGATACTAAGGGAGTAACTCTTTCAGTCCTGGCAGACACAGTATTTGGCAAGGATCTGGGCCCTCTCAGCCTTTCATTTGGGACTTGAAAATTGGAGCGTTTTTTTTCAGTCGGGCGCCTAATTTGCTCCCTCACCCGGGCCCTCTGGAGTTTCCCGCTTGCAAGGTGGACAACAGTTTTTCCACGGGCCTTCAGGAGTTCTTCGACTGGTTTCTTTTCGGCCCTCCCTTTTGGGCACTGGGCTCTGAAATGGCCGATTTCCCCGCAGCCAAAACATTTCTTCCTCGAGAGTGTAGGTATATTTTCTTCTTGCAGCTCACTTGGAGACCCCCTGTTCGAGGCTACAGCAACCCCCTCAGTTCTGGTGTCCTTAGCCGACAGCAATGTCATCAACTCTATCATTTGCGACATCTGAGTTTTCAAAGCCAGCACTTCAGTCTGTATGACTGCTACACAGAGAGTTCCTACTTCTGCGGTGAAAACTGTGTGTGAAGCATTAGCAACCCTTTTAGCCTTAATTAAAGCCTCTTCTTCTCGGATAGCTTTGACCAGTTTGGAATAGGTCAGTCTCTTGCTCTGGTATCTAGTCTGAAATTTCAACATTATGGGATCCAGTGGGAGTGCTCCTTTAAAAATTTGATCCATCAAAGCTTTGCTTGCATGACTCGATTCCATGCCTCCTTTGAGAATGACCTGATGGATGATTTTATCCAGCCGCCAGACATAGGTGGACAATTCTTCTCCTTCCTTTTGATAGGTTTGAGAGAACTTGTGGATAAGCTCGGCACAATCCTCCACTCCCCCGAAAATTTCCTGTAAAGCTTCTAGATACTCCGTAGCAGTGCAGCCTGGCTTGTCCCTTTTCAGATTTCGGATGACATCTGAAGCAGGACCTCTTAGGCTCTCGATCAACCTTTGTCTCTTCACGGTGTCAGCAACTTCCCATTCTTCCACTGCTTGCACTGCCTGATCTATGCAAGTCTCAAAATCCTCTTCTCCAGTTGGCACAGGGACCTTACCAGAATAAAACCGTAACTTGCGATATCCATTATTGGGAGAGCTTTGGGCTAATGTTTCCACCAGTTTTCCCATTGTGGTAAAGAATGCAACAGGAGGGAACCCTGTCACCAGGGTTGAAGTAGTATCCGGTACCCTGTGACCGGATGTTGTTGGGCTAGCCGCGGGAACATTCGCGGGATCACCATGTGGCGCACTGGGCTGGACCAGTCGAACTTCCACATCGTCGGCCAGCTTCACACTCGCGCCCTGAAAATACACCATACACCGGAACATCCTTTCTCCACTCAAAAGGAACATACGTGTGAGAGGTATCTGGGTTCACTTTAATGTCCAGGATTAACCCCCGATGGTCTGGTGTCAGCCCGGCCACGGCCCGGCGAATCTGATCTTCGGCCCAAGTGTCTGCAGGAATATCCATGACTATGCATAACTCTATCTGACTCCATTGCTCCTCACACCATTTGGCAGCAGTGTCTGGATCCATATTTAACCCTTTAAATGCGTCTTATTCTAGAGACTGAATCCCGGATGAGCCCCCACATGTAGCACTCACTCCCAGAGGAGCCGCTGAATTTAACCTCGGGTTAGTCTCTCCGCACTAGGGAATAAATATACACCAGCACTGTTGTGGATTTTATAGATTATATACTTTACTGTTCTCAATAAAGCGGCATATATAATGTAAGCACGGTATATAGAAAACAGGATTTCGTAATGCGAGAAACGCGCAGCGGTAAAAGAAAAGTTTAACCCCTTCGTTTCTGGAGTGTAAGTCTCGTGTTGGTAATGTCCGAAGAAAAGGTGTGTGTGTGTGAGCTCAGGTACACGGGTACTATATTCGACTGGCCAGTGAATGGATTTAGCAAATCTTCGACTAGTCACGTTGGGGCCCTGTAGATTTAAACAATACTGCAACGTGCTTTGTTAAACTTTGACGGTGGCCTGGAAGGCCTCTCACCCATCCGCCAGACAATCTGTTCCGCTGCCCGATCAAGGATGTCTCTCCGCTGGATTTTACTGGAACTCTGTGCCACCGGATCCGCTTCTCCTGCTTGCCCGATTTCTGCAATGAGATGTACGGTCTACCGCCTGCACTCCCAGTGGATCATCGCGGTCTCCTCGGGGTCCAAACCGGAACTCTGTGTCTGTGCAAAACCTCTCAGCGGTGGATTGCTAGGTCTCTGGCAAGTCACTGTATCGATCCCCAGCGTCGGCAAGGCAGTGCCTGCTTTCCGGCCTGGTCACAATCGCTCATAGTCTCACGTGCGTCTTACTCTGTTCACCGCTCGGCTCACACTGGCTTCCTTCACACGAGGCTGCAGATGTCCTTTCCTCTTTCCCCCACCCACTTCCTGTCTCTGCTGCAAAGCATGATGGAAAACATAGTCCCATTGTGTCCAGTATACTTTACATTGCGCTTGTCTCCCTCTGGGGTCCAAACCCGAGCAATACAGCAACAGAGTTTTTAAACAGCGCTACAAACGTTTTTTTTTTTTTTTACTTTTTGTCCTTGTTTCCTGTCCCCCAGGGCACTACCCGGACCCCCATACACCTTTTATGGCAAATATCTTGCATATATGCCCTCTTGCAGGGCACTCTAAAAACCAAACTTTTGAGTCCCATTGACTTGCATTGACTTTGGTTCGTGTTCTTGTTCTTTTCAAATTGTTCGAGTTGGAATGCGAACCGAACACGGGGGTGTTCGGCTCATCCCTACTGGCGATGTTCGAATTGAACTCCGAACACATCGAACCAAACAGCTCATCCCTACTGAATACATAATGACAAGGCAATTCTATAATAGGGATGAGCTGTTCGGGTTCAGACGGTTCGGAGTTCGACCCGAACTTTGGCAGTTCTAAAGTTTGCGAATTTCGAACTTTTTGGGCGTGTTCGGTTCGAGTTCGAAAAAAAAAAAGAAATTTTGAAAAAAGTATAGAAATTGCTTAAAAAAATACAAAAAAATCTAGAAATAAAGAGACTCTTTACTGCAGAATATTATAAGCAACGGTTTATTAGATATTGAATTAAAAACTAATGTGTACGTGGAAAGATTATCAACTCTAAATGACCTCTGTTCACAAACGGGCATAACACCAGGTGTTTTTAGTCTGGTAATCAATTTGATACATTGTACAATATAGTGAGGGGGTGGGGTGGTGTCTGCTTCTGATTTGAGATTTGAGAATTAATTTCCCTAAAACATCCTAATATGCTGCATATAACCCTTTTGCTGCTGAGGCTTTTCACACCTCTGTGCTGAGGTCATTTTTACCGCTTTCGCTCATCATGTTTAACCGCGTTTTGTAGCCATATTTTGATATATGACCCAGACATATTATACATCGTTCTTTCCGGCAGACTTGGCAGATTCATAATATGTCATTATTATATGTATACGTTATGTCATGTCTGTATATTATAACAAAAAAATGCAATAAAATTAGAATTTTTAATAATTTATTATGTGTAAAGTGTTTTTTTTCACATTTTAACATGCGATCGTTTGCGGTTATATTTTGTATGGGGTGCGCTTGTTAAAAAAATTAGAAATGGGGTCTCGTTACATATTTTTTTTGGGGAAAATTTTGCTTTTTTTAACAAACGCACCGCATACAAAAATCGTTAGTGCAGCATTATTGTTCACATTATAATTGAAATGGGAACAATATTGCTGCATTAACAAAAAAAAAACAAACAAAAAAACTTGTTTATTTTTTTTTGATTTTTTAAAAAATATTTATATTTTTTTATTTTAATTTTTTATTTTTTAAAAAAACATTTTTCATGCTCATGTTTAGTATCCTTGGAAAGGCCATGCTCTGGCCGATCCAACAATATCAAACATTAACCCCTAGCTGCCACGGATCGGGAGATAGGGGGTTCCAATGAACCCCCTATCTCCACCATTGGTGGCAGCTAGGGGATAACTCCAGGACTGGCGTCATCGTGCTATGCATGATGACGCCAGTTCTCAGGGGGAGTTCCTGGAGGCTTGGCCAACATCCAAGATGTCGGCCAGCTCCAGGAGAGGATCACGATCCGGCGCTTTTCAGCGCCGATTCGTGATCCGGCTCCCCAGGGGTTAATCACAGCCACTGTTTATAAGGGCAGGCTGTGCCCTTCCAAACGGTGCCTGGATTAGTCCTCTGCCCCCCGGCAATCGTTAGGGAGAGAGGTCCGAAGGACCTCCCCCCTCCCTTTCAGGCGCTTCCTCCGCACATGCGGGGGGGACCTGAATTAGATGTCATCGCGCCGCCGCGATAACATCTAATTGCTCCGCCGGGGTCCCGGAGTGCTGGGCTGACATCCAAGATGTCAGCCCGCACCGGGGGGCGCAGCAATCCGCCGGAATCCGGCGGATTGCTGCCTCCTGTGCATGGACGCTCTCAGCGCGTCCATAGCACAGGAGAACCACTTGGCTGGACGCGCTGAGCGCGTCCATAGCAGCCAAGTGGTTAACTGGTGTTTGAAAAAAATCTAAAGCAATGTTATTTTACACCTCTGGATTAAACATTCACAGGGTTATTCAGAGAGCGGTGAAAAGCAGGAGAATAACTGGAGAAGTGAAAATTCTAGGTCAAAATAGCCAAACCAGAAAAATTCTCCCATTTAACTCACTTTCCAAATTGGCTATTTGGTCTAGATTGTTCTCTTCTCCTGCCAGTTCTCCTGGCTTTCACCTCTCTCTCGGGGTTGTTCAGAGAAAGGTGAAAACCAGGAGAATGGCAGGAAAAGAGAACAACCTGGACCAAATAGCCGATTTGGAAAGTGAGATAAGGCTAGGGTCAGACTAAAGCATTTTTCGCAGCGACCGTCAAAAAGTGCGTCCGAACGCATTGCCGTTTTTTTTCACGGATTGCGCGAAAACGGTCATACGATGCGCATTTTTGTGCGTGATTTTTTTACGGATCCAAACCAGGAAACTTTGGGTGTCTGGACGTTATGTTGGCCGGACATGAGCAGGGTCTGACGTCTCCAAATCACGCACACACGCCGCTAGTGGACGCAGCGCACTCTGTACGTCCGTACTAGCGGTTCTGCGTTCTCGAAAAAATGCGTTCATTTTCCACTTGCGTTGCGCAGCCGGACTTTCGTGCGACCGTACTTCGTATATTGGCCATCATTGCCCGTCATTTGCTGCTAGTGCGGCCGTGATTAAGTGCGCCTAAACGCACGTTAAAAATTCGCTAGTCTGACCCTAGCCTAAATGGGAGAATTTTTCTGGTTTGGCTATTTTGAAAGAAAATTCTAGGTCAAAATAGCCAGAAAAATTCTCCCATTTATCTCACTTTCCAAATCGGCTATTTGGGCTAGAATTTTCTATTCTCCAGTCATTCTCCTGCTTTTCACCGCCAAAAAATCAGTAAACTTTTTCTGCGTGTCCGAAAATGTCTCCTCTTTTCATACAGACTGCCGCCCCTAGCAGTTGTTTATGGATAGATTAAAGGAAAAGCATTTACCGTCATTTGAAATGTATTTTTTGGTCTTTACATATTTCTATACATCCTAGAAATCCGCCACTTCACGGGCAGGTTATGGGGACCTCCTAGGCACGATATTTGGAGGAATTTTTGTTTTTTATTTTTAACCCTTATTTCATGGAAAACTCACTGTCCCTTTAAAAACTTTTTTTTTTACTTTTTGTCCTTGTTTCCTGTCCCCCAGGGCACTACCCGGACCCCCATACACCTTTTATGGCAAATATGTAGCATATATGCCCTCTTGGAGGGCACTCTAAAAAAACGAATTTTCAACCCAATTGACTTGCATGGGGGTTCGGGTTCAGTCCCGAACAAATGGGAAGTTCGGGTTCGGGCTCGAACCGAACTCGGGGAGTGTTCAGCTCATCCCTATTCTATAATACACCAGATACAGGAGGAACTGGGGAATTTCATTCCATGTTATCGTATGAGTTCCCTGTTATGTGTTTTTGCAGTCGTAATAATTGCTACCATGCAATCACGACTACTTGCTGGAAAGACATGTATCTGTATCCTTTTACAAAAAAAACTCTGCAAGACCAAAGAACAAATCTGTAACATTGGAGCTGTGCAATGTCAAGCGGGGGCTGTTTCATGCAGTTTAATTAGATTCTTTTAATGAGATAAATGGTGTATCTGCCGAAGAGGCTGAACTTCAAGTCGTGCTACAAACTCATCAAAGGGATGTGCTCAGCCACTATAGACCTGGATGAAGTTTTCTGATTGGTGGATTCACTTCTTGCTCAGGGTTGAGCTCAGGAGTAACAGGGAAGCCTGAGCTCTCACAATAACCATCAGACACATTAAAGGAAACTATCCCTTCTATTCTATTTAGATTTCTAGTTACTATTTTTTCTGCATATTCTATAATACAATACAATTCTTTTTTGATAATTAATATTATAAACATATGTATATAGCGGCGGTGCTACATAAATGATGATTGTAATAGTAATATGTACAGATGGATCTTGAGATAGAACTTTAACTTGGCAAGTTTCCTGTTCTCCTGACTTTTAATGGACTTCTGCATTTCCATTGTCCGACACAGCTAGCAGGCAGCACTTTACCTGGTTTTAGAACAAGGCACACATATGGAGGGAATAAAAACTATAAAACAAAAGGCAACCTAAACATAGAGAGAAAATAACACAGACGGAAAAGTAGGCAGTATTCTTATATATATATAAAATGCTGCCAGTTGCTAAGCAACCCTTTCCCTGTAGAGCAAATATTTAACCCAGTGCTCTCCAAAAATATTACTTTTTGATAAACAACACAGTTTATGTGTCCTGGACACCCAGGTGACACCAGAGATATCATCTAAGAGTACTGATTTCATGTGGGTAAGGACATGCATTGGGGCTTAGGTAACTGCATTGCACACATACGTTGCTTTTCATACATCTGAAATCCGTCACATCAAAAAAGGACAAAAAAAACAGCAGAGACCCGAAGCTCCATAAACAAGGACGTCTTTTGTTTACAGCAGCAACAGCAACGTTTCGGCTGACCACTCAACCTTCTCAAGCTCAATGTTATGCCGAAACGTTGCTGTTGCTGCTGTAAATAAAATACATCTTTGTTTCTGGAGGGCCGGGTCCCTGCTTGCTTTTTGTTTTAATAGAGGTGACCACTTTCCAATAAATAATTTAGGATTTTGCTGAAAGCCTGTCCAATTCATGTTAATATTGAAATGTATGGCCAGACACCCCATTTACCCACTGCACAGGCCTCACACACCCTGACCACACACACAGACACCAGACCTCAGATATATATATACAAACCAGACTTCAGATACATATATACTCAGACCTACATGTAGATACATGTTTAGACATACCAGACCTCAGATACTATACATGTAAACAGTTCCCATACCAGACCTTAAGGAACATTTATACCCAAGAAAAACAACTCATAGGGTATAGCCCCACAGCACCAAATATATATATCCATGAACAATATGAGATGCACTCTCGGACTTCCATTAAAAACAAAATATCTTTATTGGTATAGTTTACATTAAATCCCAACATTTCGGCTCCAACTGAGCCTTTATCAAGGTCCTTGATAAAGGCTCAGTCGGAGCCGAAACGTTGGGATAATTTTTTCGAGTGATTGCACCAGGCAAGGAATACCTACTTTGGTGAGTGCTGTACCTGCTGAACTAATATATATATATTGCATGAGACCACTCACATGTGTGGCTAGAGTTCAGCACCCGTTGTGTTCTAAGGCTGTCCCCAGTTTACGTGACGCTTGAGATAAAACGAACTGGCAGGGCCTATTTAATGGTGCTTAAACGGTTAAAATCACGGATTTTTATGCACATACACTAGCGCTAATCCAGCGCTTGTGTATGAACAGTTCTGATTGGCTGTTCAGTAGGGCACCTAGCCACCCTGCATTGCATGCGGTGACAAGGCACTCCCCTTTTGGGGAAGTGGCTGAGATGACAATGACAAGAGTTGGATTACGGTCACACCCCCTGTCACCTGATCCAGGACCTACCAAAAGTTGTCAGGTCTGTAAATCTACCACTATTCCCCCGAACAGACCATTGTGTAAAGTGATTTTGCTTTTATAATGTGATATCTCATCCCTGAATGAGATACCGTTTGTTACTATTTATAACCCCAGTCGACGCCATGATCTACCCTCAGGGTGGTACACTTTGAGGACCACTGAGCTGCGTGGCTGGTTCACAGCAGTGATGGTGGCCTGCTCTACCTAAGCAGTGGGTTGTCCAGTAGGACGGCTTTTTGCTCACAGCTGTCACTCCAGCGGCATAGATGACAGTGATTATTTTGATTGGAAAAAACTCAAAATTTTACTATATATTCGTGTTAGCAAAGAGTCTTAACACATATACAGAGAGTGATTCCTGGTCAAATGGGAATAGCTTGACAGGTGCACTTTAAAGCATCTATATTTTAATGCAGTTTTATTTTGGTAGTCAATGCATTTAATATATTGTAAAAAAACAAAATAAAATTAAATGAGTTGATACAGGATTGCTGTGGCTATAAACTACGCTCCATTAGAATTCATCAGAGTGGCTATAAGATTTCCTAACGGCTCACGATCGGTGTGGTAGGCATTTCTTATAAGACTCTTTGGAGCCTTTTCAAAGATACTCTCTACGCTGTACTATTCTAGGACTGAATTTTCGGACTGAACACTTAGGCTGCACCTGTAACAAAGACAACTGTGTTCTTGTAATTGAAACATAAATATATTATAACTGTGTTAAAAGTGCCTATAAATATTTCACAAAGGGATTAGATCAACAAGAAAGGAGCATATGACTTATTTAGAAGCTCAGCTGGTATCAACAAAAGTATAGGTGTAATTATTTTTTAGCCTAGTTATTTGGCTGCTTGGTGTTTTTGTATAATAGCGTGTTCCTTACGTGGAATGGATATAAAACAATATGCTGGAAGTGACATATTTTGTTTCATAGTCATGGTTACCAATATCCTTCCTGCGTTCTGCAGACATCACAGATGCAAAGAGTAAACAACATATTATCTTCTGGGTTTCACATCTGATATCATAGATCAAAGATTTTTTTATGTATATATTTAGAAATCACATCCATTATCCCTTGGTTTAATGTGCATTAAAGTGACACTCTACATATCCTTTCCTGACCACTTTAGTGTTTTAAAGTGGTCATGATGTGGGCAGTGCCCCCGCCCCACCTGCCTGATTTGCCAGGAATCGCTGGGGAAAGCGGAATCGCTGGGGAAAGCGGATGAGTTTTTTTCCACCCCACCCAGTGTCGCCAGGCAGCCGGGAGTTTGAATTTCCCAGCTGCTGGTCACCCCATCAGCCACTAGTGACGACAGCATGCTCTGCGTAATGACATCACACTCTCTCGGCCCACCTGCGATAGCTAACGTTCTGAAAGAGGCACCCGATGGATCAAATCGGTTCCTGCAAGCGCAACTCCGATCCATCATCCAGAGCAGGCACTATGGAACTTGCATATGTAATGTCCACATGTTCCAAGCGATGCACAATTTCCGTATCCTACACTGTGCAATTTGGGGAGCCATGCAAATTGGGTAGAAAAGCTACAGGGACTTAAGGATTTTGGAATCTCCTGGGCTGACAGGGCAAGAGGTGTGCACCAAGAATTAAAAGGTGAGTATTTTCACCTCCCAAAAACGAATAAAAAAATAATAATAATAATTGGACATTTGCTGTCAGCAGCATCTGCTTAATAATTTTAGGGTAATGGGGGGTGTTATTGCTTAGTTAGAGTGTTCTTTTAAATCAATAAATTTTTAAGAAGACATTCCTTAAAGAGAGACAGTATCACATGTATCACAGTATAGCTGTAGCACTGTATAAAGGTATACGCTGCTGAACCCAATCCTCTTTGGTGATATACCCTTTATTGAGGGTTTTGAGGTGTTTAGAGTTCGGAAACATAGGCTTAGGATTTAGGTTTAGGTGTTGTACCTCGCTTTGTGGTGCTGTAGCTGCTCTAAGGCATACAGACACTGTACTAAGGGTATTATTTGACACTTGAAGTTGTCATACTTGTAACCAGGTATAAAAGGTGTATGCTTTGATTTTCATATAATCTATTTCAGTCAGTGCTCTCCAGTAGGGTTGTTGTAACAGATCTTCGACTGGGTCACATCTGGTAATGCCACTCCCACCAGCAGTCTATCGTGCCTTTCTCCAGCCCTTAGCTGAAGCTTAAGGATGGGTACACTGAAGTCGCAGTGATAGCATTCCACAGAAAAGAGTCAGCACGCAGAACAGTCAGACAGCAACTCAGCTTTTAATGAGCTAAATGTACACAGTACCAGGAGGGGCCTAGCAACCAAATGGATAATCCCAATCTGGTGTATTGCTGCGACCGCTCTGGAATCACTGCCTGGCATATTACTGTGTGTGACATAATAAGACCAGGAACAGATAATGGAATTAACTCTGGTCACTAAAATGCTGTAACGGTTCCCTGGACAGACCTGGTAGGATCCCTGGCACAGACCACTAACCCTCCGATCCTTTGGATGGTCGGGACCGCTAACCCTAACCACTAGCAGCCACAAAGGCCAGGAGAACCAGCAACACAGAGATATATATTATATGTATATATACTGTACAACAGTACACGGCAGATATGTAAGATACACCAAGAGTAACAGGCAATAGATACCAGGCAGGCACACAGAGCAAGATAAGTCAACGTATGACCAAACCGGGTCAGCAACTTACAGGCACTTAATACTGCGATATAAAATGTGTCAGGAACTGTTGGTACCCACCAGTAGCAAACACACCAGACAGAGGCACAGAGAGAGAGATACATATGACCAAACAGGGTCAGCAAAGTAAAGACACTTTGTACTGCGCTGTTGTATACGTGGCAGGGTCTAATAGCTCTCACTAATAGCACCAGGAGGCAAACAGTACAGGCAGGGAGTTAACAGAGAGAATGGTCGATATTCAGACAAAAAAGTCAGCAACAAATGGGGTCCTCAGTGAATAGCAGGGTCAGTAACAGATATACGATACGAAATATGAGAGCAGCGATGCGGGAAAGCAACTCCACGGCAAGGCGAGAGCCAATGCGCGCATTCCTGGTTTAAAGGCAGCGCCGCGTCATCATGCCACGCCCCACCCCCTGATCCATCGTACACACGCCGGGTGCCGCCGGAGCTCCTGGCACCTGGCCAAGCGGCGGTACTATTCCTCCAGGGTCCCCCTGCGAGCCTCCCGGGACCCTGGATGTCACAACGGCATTGCCCCTCATACTAACAAAGCAGATCAGTAGGACAATAGCAGATTGTGAGGATAAACAAGAAATTCTGATTATACAGTATCAGATAATAGAGCAGTGTTTGCCATACAAAACAGACAAAGACCACTCCAACCTTTAACAGATGAAAACATATTCCAGATAGGGGTAGTTGGAAAGGGCTACAACGACCCAACCAGTAATGCTATTAGCAGATAGTAACAGATAAACAGATAATAATGATAATAACATGCATAACATAGAAGACACAAACACCCTGCACCTAGAATTGCAGGTATAGGGTGACTTCAACATAGGAGAGGGCAGGGAAACCATATAAAACATCAGACCTGCACCTCCCAAATGCGTCTCTAGCTTCATATACCCCGTGTTCAAAGCGGCTCTCGACACAGTTGGTTTTTTTTCTGTAGCAATATGTGAGCTGTAAGCGTAATGCACTATTATTACCATTACTGTGAATTCAAAAAGTAAGAAGTGTGTATCAAAGGATTAAACACCAGTGAAAAGAGGAGAAAAAAAATGAAGGGTGGTGGAGGGAGGATGTTCTAAGTACTTCTCAGAGAAAAATCAGTTTAATCTCCTTATAATAATATGTAATTCTTAAAATGAATGAATTAGCATCTGCGAGGCTTACTGACTTCCTGTTTTTCTACAATGTGTTTTTTATGTAAGTCTGTTAGTTAAAACGATGTGTGGTTGACATTAATGGAAACAATTCTTCACATAAATAGCGTCGCGTTCCAAAACACGGTTATTTACAAACAAATTGTCAACCAGACATGTTTCAAATAAAGGATTAAACACATTAACAGTATCCTAATGACTGTATGATTTCCTGGCTTGCACAACTGACGACAACTCATTATCTTATTATTTCTCAAGTTATTAGGGTTAATTAGTGATGTGAGTGACAAACGCCTCCTAGGAATATTTCTTACTTATTCTACAGAGAGTGAGTCTTATGCTTGTGGATGTGGTTTATGTCAAGAAAAGGTATATCTTGTGCAAAAAAGGTTTAGCTGTGAAGAGACTATTGGCTTCCATGTTAAATGTCAATTTTCGGGAATGAACTTCAGAAGGCAAAGAATCATGGGAGTGGTAGTTCTGAAAAATCTGGAGGCCAGAGTTTGAGATGCCTGTCGCAAGAGGTTCTGCTTATTCTTGCTGCAGACTGAGCTCAATCCAGTAGCCAGAAAACCTGATGGTTTTCTCCAGATGTAGACATTTTCCATGTGCAGATGTTTTAAATTTACACGTTAATGTTTTCAATTTATTTAGTTGTATACTTTAATGCACTATCTAGATGTGGGGTGCTAAACCTTGGATTTCCAACTCTTTTGGAACTACATTACCCTCAAGACTCTGAGTATCATGGGAGATGTAGTTCCGATACATCAGGAAGCCCAAAGTTGAGCAGCCCTGATCTGGTGCCTTGGTTAAATATTATGGGGGTTATTGTGAGAGCACCGAAATGTCTGTGCCCTCTCGTTCTCCGCACTTCCCTGCACTTTGGGAAATCAAAGTTCCCCACCCTGCGGTGAAAGCTGAATTCACCGCAGGGTCCCCGGAGTGCAGGAAAAACCCACCGCAATACCGCTGAACACACGCCGAAAACCCATCAAAAGCCATCTGGAACTGCCGCAAAAAACACGCCGGAAAAAGCCCCCGATCACAGCGCAGACCAGCCGACAGAAAAAGCCGACAAGCTGACGAACAGGGTAAAAAACCCGAAAAAAACCAATACGCTTGAAAAGTGTCAAAATTGAAACGCTGTTTGCAAAAAAACTACTGAACGAAAACGTCTGGAATTTACATATAAGATCCTATGAATGATAATAAAAAGGTCTGTTAAAGAAAAAAGAAAAAACGTTTTACAAAAAATGGGAAAAAACATTTTCCCGAAAAAATCCTGAAAAATGTCTAAAAGATCCTAAAAAAAAATCAGTAAATAAAGAGACTTTTTCCTGCAGATTAAAATAATAAACGTTTTATTAGATATTGAGTAAAACCAGGAATATTTTTAGCATTGAAGCCTATGGGATTCGCCTGATTAGGCTGGGGTCGTGCGAACGCACGTGGTGCAGCCGCACTTTATTACGGCCGCAGTAGCAGCAAATGACGGCCAATATACAAAGTATGGCCGCACAAAATTTTGGCCGCGCAACGCAAGCGGCAAAGGAACGCATTTTTTCGAGAACGTAGAACCGCAAGTACTGACGTACAGAGTGCGCTGCGTCCGCATAGCGGCGTGTGTGCGTGATTAGGAGACGTCAGACGCTGCACATGTCCGGCCAACATCACGTCCATTTGTTTTAATAGCTCTGTCAAAAATCACAGCCGAAATTGCGCACCGTATGACCGCTATCGCGTCTTCCGTGAAAAAGTGCGTTCGGACGCTTCAACGCACTTTTTGACGGTAGACGTGAAAAATGCGTTCGTCTAACCCTAGCCTTAAACCTGTCGAATGAAACCACCGAACAGCAGGGCATTTCGGCAACTTTTCACTGCTGTTTGGTGTTCTCTGAATAGAATAACCATTGCTTCTCTATGTGGGATTTCACTGCCGTCGAACAGGCACCGTACTGGCTGTCAGTTTGCCAAAATTTGGTGAAGTGACTGCTCTCTAAATTGCTGAATGGCCCCAAAATGTAACCGTACGGGGAAATTCCTTGTTCGGTGACATCGCGGGGCCAGATCGGCTTTCTCTGAATAAACCTGTGTGTGTATATTTAATTTGAAAAATGATGGTTGATGGTTAACTCTAACCTTGATTGTTTTAAGAAATGCATTCACAGTGTGATGTTGAGGAACAGCTCTACATGCCAGTGGTATTCATTGCTAGGAATTTGGTTCCTTGCAAGACACTGAATCGCTTTCATTTCATATCTTGATATCCAGAATAAAGTGAGAGCTGGGGACTATGTTTAAAAACAGCTACTTTGTTTTTCCTCCCAATCCGTTTCAGTGGAGACATTCCTCTGGCTAGGCAAGCACCACTTTCTTTCGTGCATTATTGTAATAGTGTTAATATTGCTTTTTCTCAGTCTCCGTGTAGCAGGTAACTTCCCGTATCCAGCTGCTGAGATCAATTCTCATTACTCCATTATAAACCTTGCACAGCTAACCACTCTAGTGGGAATCGTTTTTCCACCTTCATCACAAGGAATCTGTTCATTTCCATTTGTAAACAAATACTGGTCATTTCTATATTATATTCTGTTCCTAAGGGCTCCTTCACTGTTTACATTTTTTAGTTGATTTGCTTCTCTAGCTGCTACAATCTCAGCAATGCTGGGGGTAAATATCAGCGACTTGGCAGTTGGCAGCTCTTGCGCCCAATTCACTAGTAATGAATGAAGGTACCTCTCATTAGTCCTCCCAGCCAAATAGGGTTGCCGGATTTTCCATTTTGTCCAGGACACATATACAGGGTTATCCAAAGAGATTCGAAAAGTCACCGCAAGTTCGGTGACTTTTCGTTCTCTTCAATTCGGTTCCTTTTGCCGATTGCATTTCGGTGACCCTGCGGTGTATTCAGCAAAGAGCACAGGGTCCCCGAATTGCAGGGAAAAGCTGCCGAAAACCTGACGAAAACTAACCGAATGCACGCTGAAAACAAGCAAAAACATCTGGATTAACCTTCGAAAAAGCCGAACAGGAGCCGAACAGGAGCCGAATCACACAACGCCGAAGCAGCTGTGACGTAGAGGAGGCAGTGAATAAATTAGAAAAACCATTTGTATGAATCTGGGAAAAAGAAACGCTGTTTGCAAAGAAACTACTGAGCGAAAATCTCTGAAATTTTCACAGGAGGTCCAGGGAATGATAATAAAGAGGGCTGTTACAAAAAAAATAAGTTAACTGAAAAAAAAAAAAAAAAAATCGGACTTTTTAAAAAAAAAAAAAAATCTGAAAAATGCTTAAAGTATCCTAAAAAATCTATCAGGGTTATCCAAAGAGATTCGAATTGCTTGAGAAAGGTAACCGAACGCTGAAAATCAGCGTTCGGTTACCTTTCCTGGCCATTCGGCTATCCAGAGAGCAGGCAATTCGCCAAATCCTGTCGAATTGCCTGCACATACGGTGCCTGTTCGGTCCCTGTTCGAGGGCAGTGAAATCCCCATGAAAAAGCACTGCTTCGGCTATTCAGAGAACACAAACCAGCAGTGAAAGGTTCCCCTAATGCCCTGCCATTCGGTGGTTTAATTCGGCAAATTTATTCAGGAGAATCCCATAGACTTCAATGCTAAAAATATTCCTGTTTTAATTCAATATCTAATAAACCGTTCATTATAAAATTCTGCAGCAAAAAGTCTCTTTATTTATAGATTTTTTAGGATACTTTAAGCATTTTTCTGAATTTTTTAAAAAAAAATTAAAAGTCCGATTTTTTTTTTTTTTTTTTCAGTTTGCTTATTTTTTTTGTAACAGCCCTCTTTATTATCATTCCCTGGTCCTCCTGTGAAAATTTCAGACATTTTCGCTTAGTAGTTTCTTTGCAAACAGCGTTTCTTTTTCCCAGATTCATACAAATGGTTTTTCTAATTTATTCACTGCCTCCTCTATGTCACAGCTGCTTCGGCTCTGTGTGATTGGGCTCATGTTCGGCTCCTGTTCGGCTCCTGTTCGGCTTCTTCGAAGGTTAATCCAGATGTTTTTGCTTGTTTTCAGCGTGCATTCGGTTAGGTTTCGCCAGGTTTGCGGCAGCTTTTCCCTGCAATTCGGGGGCCCTGTGGTGTTTGCTGAATACACCGCAGGGTCACCGAAATGCAATCGGCAAAAGGAACCGAATTGAAGAGAACGAAAAGTCACCGAACGTGCGGTGACTTTTCGAATCTCTTTGGATAACCCTGTATAAATAAAGAGACTTTTTGCTGCAGAATTTTATAATGAACGGTTTATTAGATATTGAATTAAAACGGGAATATTTTTAACATTGAAGCCTATGGGATTCTCCTGAATAAATTTGCCGAATGAAACCACCGAATGGCAGGGCATTAGGGGAACCTTTCACTGCTGGTTTGCGTTCTCTGAATAGCCGAAGCAGTGCATTTTCATGGGGATTTCACTGCCCTCGAACAGGGACCGAACAGGCACCGTATGTGCAGGCAATTCGCCAGGATTTGGCGAATTGCCTGCTCTCTGGATAGCCGAATGGCCAGGAAAGGTAACCGAACGCTGATTTTCAGCATTCGGTTACCTTTCTCAAGCAATTCGGATCTCTTTGGATAACCCTGATACTGTAATTTATTCATGCTGAGGGGTAGTGCATGTAATAGTCAACCCTGTGAACGATCCACCGAGCATGTATTGTCTGCACTGCCGCGATCAGCCAATTCTCATTCTCCCACAGCTGGTTGACATCTTGGATGTCAACCCTTGCAGTGGGACTGCATCCACCCCACTGACGTCATCGTGCTAGGGTGTGGTGATGTCAGAAACAGGACTTTCTTCATCCCAGTGGTGAAATGTCTTTGCAGGAGGTACATGAGTCCATTGGACCCCTGCTTATCTAGCATCACATATCCCTTGTGGTCATATGAGGTATCTGGCCTTTCCAGTGGTACCAATCATGACCATGTAACGTAAAAATAAAAAAAAGTTGATAAAGTAAAACCGTTGCTGCGTTTTCATTTTTTCAAAAGTACCATTGTCTACTTTTCAGTAATAATGTGGCTGCAACAACTCACTTTCTCATTTCCCATGGTGGGCAGCAAGTGTGGAGCCGATGATGCAATGCATTTTTACGGATTGTTTCATAAAAAAATGTAAGATGCCACATCGCACATCCGACAAGTTCAAGTGAGGTATCAGCACCTTTCCAATGATACCAAACATGTGTACAACCATGTAATGTGTGAAAAAAATAATAATTTTTTTTCTGTTTTAAGGCAGAGGCATTATGTGTTTTTACTTATAAAGTAAACAATGCCACTGCATTAATTAACCTTCTCATTTCCCACGTTGGGAGCAAAGCGTTATTACAAATTGTTTAATCTAAAACACAAGCTGCAACAACAGGGAATCTCCATTCTTTACACCCACATGGCCAAATGATGTGTCATTGGAAAGAGCAGTATCTGTCCTTTCCAATTATACCAAACATGATCCTATAAAAAGTGAAAAAATTAAAACCGTTTCTTTCTAAGACAGTGGCAGTGTCCATTTTTTATGTATAAAATGAGTGATGACTCTGCCTTTACTCTGCTTATTATTTTCCACACCGTGAGCAAGCTTAAAGGGATAATCTACATACCTGACCACTTTAGCTTTTTAAAGTGGCCAAGATGTGTGGAGTATCCCCCCCCCAAGGTGCCCCAAACTGCTTATATTGTGGGGTGAAGTAGAGAGAGTCCCCCCACAGGACCAGGCAGCCGGGAGGTTTGAACTTTCTGACTGTCGGTCACTAGTTCGGTCACTCAGGCTCAGGTGTGCCGACGTCACGATCCCTGGGACCAATCACGTTAGCGATCGGTCTCAGAGAGGCAGCGATGGACTAGAGCTGCACATGTGCGCAGTTCTGACCAATCTTTCTGCGCAATCACTACGAGGCTTGTGTACGAAAAGTTCGCAAGTCCCGATGCGGTGAGCAATTTCTTTTCCCTATGCTATGTAAGTAGCGTAGGAAGTGCAGAAAAGACTTGAGGACTTCTGGGTTTGGGAGACCCTTAGCAGAAGAGGAGGAGCTGTCTGCGCCAAGGGACAAAAGGAGAATAAATTCACCCGAAAAAGAATAAATAAAAAATAATATGCTGTCAGTAATGACATATTAAAAAAAAAAGAATATATAATTAGTCTGGGTTTTACAATAAAACATGACTTCAAATCACATTTAAACGTGAGGAATACAGAATGGTCATAAGGAGTTCAGCCCATGGGGTGACGTGGCTCAGCAGTGAAAGGGTTAAGATCACTGAACCTATAAGCCTTCATTTTCCACTTTAAACAATTCCACTTCTACTTATTCAAAGCAGAAACTCTCTATATGGGGTTGTTTTACGTTGTTAAAATTGTTGACTTTTGTGCTGCACAGCCCCAATCTCAAACGTGCAATCGTGGCTGTCCTTAAGTAGCCGCGGACTTGGATATGGAGGTTGGCGGCATCTCCGTTCATCCATGATGCATGCTTAGATTTTTTTTATTTTGTCGTTTGTAACGAATGTTTTTAAGAATATTTAGATCACTTTCGTCCTGGCACTCGGGGACCTGTCAGAAGCAGTCATTAGTAATAGTGCTATTTTTACTCACCGAACGACTTTCATACTCAACCATTAAGCTACTATCATCCTTCCTCATGATGAATGGATGTGGAGTATTTAAGTAGGTCATCAACCCTGGTATTATTTAACATGAAGCTAGCTCAAAAGTGAGCATGGCCTGTGTACGACTCTCACGGCATCATAGTAATAATATCCTTGCTCCCTCGTTCCTGTCTGTCACCAGCTCTGAATATGATCCATACCCTTCGTTCGCTGCGTCCTCTCCATCTCCTGTAGGCAGTATGTGTCCGTGCCTTACACGCAAAGACAGAATTGACCCTGCAATACAACAAACCACCGGCCGCCGGTGCAGTGATTAGGATTCCCTTTGACGTCAAATTCTGGAAATCCCATTTTAATCAGGTTTGTTGGGATTATGTGTCTCTACAGGCCGGCCAGAAAACCAGAGAGGCAGTTATGAGAAAATCAAGCTCGCTAATGAAGTACGGAGAGCGTGCAATCCTCTCTATGATAATAAAAACATGGTAAAATATAGGACAGCACGTTTTTATTACAGAGATAACATTATTTAATTAATAATAGCCTTCATCAAGTTCTTGGATATGTCAATCATTCACGTGATTCTGTACTTTGTGCCTCCCGTCCTGTGTGAATACGCCAGTTATATAGTTCTGGTTATATTAAATAGACCCTCACAAACCTCTCTGTTACTCACTATAAGTTTACAGGGTTATCCAGACATGGACCCCTTGCTTGAGGTGCCTAGAAGGGTGTCAGCTATACCCTCCTGACGAGGCCTAACAAGGCCGAAATGATCGGGGTCGGGGGGGGGGGTTGCTGCAGCTCTCGTGCAGGGATGACGTCCTTGGCAGTCAGTACTGGCCACCCTCATTGGGTGAGAGCAGACTGATTTGCATATGGAGCATTCATCCCTGTAATGGCACAAGCAAGCTAAAACCTTGTGAGATCTGAGCGGGCCCCACCGTAGAGCAGGTCATTGTGCCGTTGTTTGTTCTCAGGACCCTCACAAACCTGCCTGTTTCTTATATTAAAGGGATACTCTATTGAAAAAACAGAATTCCTTTTTTTCCCTTAAAGGGATACTCTAAGCAACATGACCACCTAAGCTATTTTAGGTGGTCATGATGCCCGGAGTATCCTGCCCTCTGTCCCCCCTCCCTCCGCTCAGCCGATCTGCAGAAAAGGCTGAAAACAGCTGAGAGAGGCGGAGGACTTTACTCCGCCCTCCCAGCTGTCAGTCAGCAGAGCGGGATTCATATTTCCCGCTTCTGCCGACTTTTGCCGAGTAGGAGACGTCATCGCGCTTTCAGCGCGATGACGTCTCCTACTCCCCGCAGAAGCTGGCGGCTCCCTCTGAGGGTTAGTGTTGCGCGCATCCTCTTGCGCGCAACACTAATCCTCAGAGGGAGCCGGGAGGAAGCCTGCCGATTGGCTGGCTTATGTGAGAGGCGCGCATGCGCGCTTCTCACGTAAACCAGAAGCCAAGACGCAGCAAGAAGAAGGACGGGAGCGGAAGAGGAGGGAGGTGAGTATAAAAAAAAAAAACGCCGCTGGAAACCAGAGGATTTTAAGGTAAGTATTGCAGTTACAAGAAAAGAAAAAAAAAAGAAGGTTTTATTAAGGGAATAGGGATAGGTTAGGAAAAAAAAACGGGGGGTGATTTTTTTGTTGGAGTGTTCCTTTAAATAATGGAGTAGATAGTGCTGACAGCCTCTGCCCAATTATTTTTTTAGTTTTCTTCCTTATTTTGGATGATTTTATTCACCTTTTGTCCCTCTCTGCTCGCTGCTCCTCCTCTTCAGCTCAGGGACTCCCAAACCCAGAAGTCCCTGCAGGTGTCTGAGGCAAATTGCGTAGAGCAGGAACTGCAATATGTACACCACTAAGGGACCTGTGCACTTTAGATGCGGAAGTTCTGTAGTGCTTGCGCAGTGCGATGGATCAGAGCTGAGCACATGAAAAAAGACTGTCTTGTATTTTTTAACCCCTTAACGCTGTGGGACGTTCTTAGACGTCCTCATGGTGGGCGTACAGGTAGGCCCCGCTGACTTCAATGGGTCGCCCCCCGGACCCTCCCTGCAGGCTGTCCCCTGCAGCCAATGACAGGCATCGCATGCCGGCTGCGTGGGTGGGCCAAATTAGTGGCCCGCGATGGCACCTGACGGCGAGGTGTATCTGTATGTCTCGCCGTCGTTAACCCACCCCCAACGGGCAACGCCTGCTCATCGTTAAGGGGTTAAAATACATTTTTGTTTTTCTTATGTTTTTAAATCCTTTTTTAACCCTTTCGCTGCTGAGGCTTTTCCCGCCCCTGTGCTGAGGTCATTTTTTACCTGTTTTGCGCATCATGTTTAAACCTGTTTTGAAGGCTTATTTTAGTATATGACATCGACATATTATATATCGTTCTTTCCGTCAGACTCGGTAGATTCATAATATGTCATTATTATATGTATACGTTATGTCATGTTTGTATTAATAACAAAAAATGCAATAAAATATGTATTTTCAATAATTTACAGCGTGTAAAGTGTTTTTTTCCACATTTTAACATGCGAGCAATTGCGGATATTTTGTATGGGGTGCGCTTGTTAAAAAAATTAGAGATGGGGTCTCGTTACATTTTTTTTTGGGGAAAATGACACCATTTTTAACAAACGCACCGCATACAAAAATCGTTAATGCAGCATCATTGTTCACATTATAATTGAAATGGGAACAATATTGCTGCATTAACAAAACAAAAAAAAAAAAAAAAAAGTGTTTATTTTTTTTTTTAATTTTTTTTTTTAATTTTTTTTATTTTTATTTTTTTATTTTTTTATTTTTTTATTTTTTACATTTTTTTTTACTTTCATGTTTGGTATCGTTGGAACGGCCATGCTCTGGCCGATCCAACGCTATCAAAATTTAACCCCTAACTGCCACGGATCGGGAGATAGGAGTTCATTGGAACTCCCTATCTCCACACTTCGTGGCAGTTAGGGGTTAATGCTAGGACTGGCGTCATCGTGCTGCGCACGATGACGCCAGTCCTCTGGGGGAGTTCCCGGAAGCTTGGCCGACATCCAAGATGTCGGCCAGCTCCCGGGAAGGATCGCAAATCGGCGCTTTTCAGCGCCGATTTGCGATCCAGCTCCCCAGGGGTTAATGCCAGGCATCATTTGGAAGGGCAGGCTGTGCCCTTCCAAATGATGCCTGGGTTAAGCCCCTGTGAGCCGCCGATCGGGAGGAGAGAGGTCCGAAGGACCTCCCCCCCTCCCTTTCAGGCGCCTCCTCCGCACATGCGGGGGGGGCGCCTGAATTATGTGTCATCGCGGGGGCGCGATGACACATAATGATGGCGGCCACTGCTCCGGATGCCGGGCTGACATCCAGGATGTCAGCCCGCACCGGAGGGGCCAGCGATCGGCCGGAACCCGGCCGAACGCTGACCCCAATGCGAGGACGCGCTCAGCGCGTCCTCCGCATACCGGGCAATGCTGAGGACGCGCTGAGCGCGTCCTTAGCATTGAAGTGGTTAAAATTTTAGAACAGACCTTTTTATTATTTAGATACATTTTTACTATATTCAAATATTTCCTTTTTTTTTTCCAGTTCAGTGGAATTCGCCGTTGCCAATTTCGTGCAATTCGACAGTTTTTGTTGATGTGCGCTGCTTCGGCGACTGTAATTTTGGCAATTATGGTGACCTTTTGCTAAATAGTGGATTCACTGTATTTTTGGTGAAATGGAATCGCCAAAGTGCGCCGAAATGGGCCGAAATGCAATACACCGAAATTGCTTTCAATTTCAGTGCTTTGCGAAGAGACCCCTAAAGCCTGTGTCAGACGAACGCAGTGATCACATCCGTGTCGCCGCACAGTTTAACGTCCGTCGTAGCATAGAATCATGATCAATAGAGACCCGCACACGAAGTATGTGCGCACTGAACTACGCACGCACAACGTACATGGCAAACGTTAGGCAAGAATGTAACATCTCTACCACGGACGCGCAGAGTGCGCCACGTCCGCGTAGCGTTCTGTGTGAGTGATGGGGAGATGTTAGACGCAGCGCATTTGCGACGTCCAGCACCTTGACGCAAACAATGGCTTTTCATATCCTTTTCAAATTTGTATCATTTTTCATATTAATTTTATTTCCCATAGTTCCCTTTTTTTCTACGTCCGTCAAGAATAACGGACCGTATGGTGTCTACAGTATCTTCCGTTAGTCTGTCTGTTATGCACGCACACAGAGTGCGCTCAGACTGTGATCGTCTGACATTAGCCTTAGTCAACGAAGATAACATGGTTGGCATTTGTTGTAGATAATGTCAGAAAGGTATTTAATGATCTAGATTAGTTGTTCCCAACCCTGGTCCTCAAATACCACTAACAGACCAGATTTTAAGGATCACCTTGGGGGAATGCAGACTGAAACCTGCAATCACTGAGCAGCAAATTATATGACCTGTGCTGAGCTTCAGATATCTGCAAACCTGACCTGTTAGGGGGACTTGAGGACCAGGGTTGGGATAGAACCACTGATCTAGATTATGGTCAGCATTGTCAATAATGTTATCTTGTTATAGTAGGTGTCCTATAGGTAGTAGAAAACCTGGATCAAGGCAATAACCCATATTTCTTTGGCCACCTTGGTTGCATCAGCCCTAGGTTACCACCTTATGAAGCAAATGATTAGGATACAAATAAGGATGGTGTCTGCACCATAAACTGTTCCATCTTTGACAGAGTGATTACAGCGTCATCCATACTAAAACGGCTTCCTAAATAGTTCTGGTCCAAAAACCTAACTGAAAATAGATCTTGGTTTAATCAGTCCAGAAAACATTTCATCCGGTCAAGTTAAAACTATAGGGGTTATTCAGAGAGGTCCGATCTGGCCCTGAAATGTAACCGGACACTGAAATTCAGCGTACTGGGACATTTCGGGGCCATTCGGCTATTCAGAGAGCAGGCAGTTTGCCAAATTTTGGTGAATTGCCTGCACGTATAGTGCTTGTTCGACGGCAGTGAAATCCCCTATAGAGAAGCAATGGTTCATCTATTCAGAGACACCGAACAGCAGAGAAAAGTTGCCGAAATGCCCTACTAATTAAATTAAAAGATTGCAGCGAGCGCCCAGTGTCACACATTAGGGAGTACTTAGCTTTCAATTAAAATTCAGTGTATCCGCTGTTAATGGACTCAAAATTTCTTCACTGATCTCAGTGTGACACTGGGCGCTCGCTGCAATCTTTTAATTTAATTTGATCTGTTTTGAGGTGATTGGGGAGCACTTTTATAGCAGCTTGTAGTGACGGTGACTAATAGTTATTGGAAATTTAAGTTCTTGACTTGTATTGTATTTACATATAAGCATTTTTTCTTCCTTTGAGCGCCACGAGATCTGTATTGTATACGAAATGCCCTGCTGTTCGCTGTTTTCATTCTGCAGGTTTATTCAGGCGAATCCCATAGGCTTCAATGTTAAAAATATTCCCGTTTTTACTCAATATCTAATAAACCGTTTATTATTTTATTCTGCAGTAAAGAGTCTATTTATTTATAGATTTTCTTTAGGATCTTTTAGGAATTTTTTGGGATTTCTTCGACAAAACTTTTTTAACGTTTTTTTTTTTAAATCGTTTTTTCATTTTTCTGTAACAGCCCTTTTTATTATCATTCATTGGATCTTATATGTAAATTCCAGACATTTTCGTTCAGTAGTTTCTTTGAAAACGGCGTTTCAATTTTGACACTTTCAAGCAAACAATTTTTAAAAATAATTTTTTAGCCCGTTTGTCAGCTTGTCGGCTTTTTCCGGAAGCTGGTCTGTGCTGTGATCGGTCGCTCGTCGGCTTTTTCCGGCGAGTTACGCGTGGTTTTTCCAGCGGGTTTTTGGTGTGTTTTCGGCAGGATTGTGGCGGGTTTTCCCTACACTCCGGGGACCCTGCGGTGGGGAACTTTGATTCCCTGAAGTGCAGAGAAATGTAGGGAACAAAGGAGCACGGAAATGTCGGTGACATTTCGGTGCTCTCTGAATAACCCCTTATGTCTTAGCACAGGGGTCAGCAACCTTGGCTGTATCTTTTTTGGAACTGCATCTTCTGTGTTGCTCAACTACTCATTAGATTGGCTGAGCATCATGGAAAATGTATTTGCAAAACATCTGGAGGGCCTAAGTTGCTTAACCCTTTCGCTGCTGAGGCTTTTCCCGCCTCTGAGCTGAGGTCATTTTTACCGGTTTTGCTCATCATGTTTTAAACGCGTTTTGAAGGCTTATTTTAGTATATGACCCAGACATATTATATATCGTTCTTTCCGTCAGACTCGGCAGATTCATAATATGTCATTATTATATGTATACGTCATGACCTGTCTGTATATTATAACAAAAAATGCAATAAAATATGATTTTTCAATAATTTACAATGTGTAAAGTGTTTTTTTTTCACATTTTAACATGCGAGCAATTGTGGTTATATTTTGTATGGGGTGCGCTTGTTAAAAAAATTAGAGATGGGGTCTCGTTACATTTTTTTTGGGGAAAATTACACGATTTTTAACAAACGCACCGCATACAAAAATCGTTAGTGCAGCATCATTGTTCACATTATAATTGAAATGGGAACAATATTGCTGCATTAACGAACCAAAAAAAAGAAAAAAAACTTTTTTTTTTTTATAATTTTTTTTAAATATTTTTTTATTTTTATTTTTAATTTTTTTTTTTTTTTACTAACTTTTTTCACATTCGAGTTTGGTATCGTTGGAACGGCCATGCTCTGGCCGATCCAACAATACCAAACTTTAACCCCTAGCTGCCACGGATCGTGCTATGCACGATGACGCCAGTCCTCAGGGGGAGTTCCCGGAGGCTTGGCCGACATCCAAGATGTCGGCCAGCTCCGTGAAAGGATCACGAACCGGCGTTTTCCGCGCCGATTCGTGATCCGGCTCCCCAGGGGTTAATGCCAGGTACCATTTGGAAGGGCAGGCTGTGCCCTTCCAAATGGTGCCTGGGTTAACCCCCGCAACGCCGCCGATCGGGAGGGAGAGAGGTCCGCCGCGATGACACCTAATTAGCCCGGCGGCGGTTCCGGATGCTGGGCTGACATCGAGGGGGCCCGCGATCGGCCGGAACCCGGCCGAATGCTGACCCCAAAGGCTGGACGCGCTCAGCGCGTCTTCCGCACGCAACGTGACATGCGGTTGGACGCGCTGAGCGCGTCCACCGCAGCGAAAGGGTTAATAGCATAAAATGGGATATTCATGGGATATTCACCGCTTTTAGTAGATGCAGTAGGACATTGTTTCCCAAATCTGTCCTCAGGACCCTCAGCCAGGCCAGATTTTGCAGATCCCCTTGGGGGAAATGCAGACTGAATCCTGCAATCACTGAGCAGCAAATCATATCACCTGAGCTGTGCTTCAGATATCCTGCAAACCTGACCTGTCAGCGGGTCCTGAGGACAGGTTTGAGAAAAGTTGCAGTAGGAGTTAAAGCTCTTGTTGCATTGGTATCCCAAAGGAGCAACGCCCTCCTCCTACATGAATGCTTCTTGTCTTAACCCGACCACAGGAAGGAACATAAGGAATATTAATCACCCATAATGAAACGCAGGTTCTATTACAAATAGAAAAGAAAATAATCAAAGTATCTTATAACTAAAGTTACACATCTGTAAAATACTAGTTAAATAACTGGAAATGTAAACGTTCAAGGACAAATTGTGACTTTTGTGCCATAAATCCAGTTTGGGCATACCTGGACTAACCTAGGGGGTTATTCAGAGAGCACCGTAATGTCGCCGACATTTAGGTGCTCTCTCATTCGCCGTACTTCCTCCCACTTCGGGGAATCAAAGTTTCCCACCCTGCAGTGAATTCAGCATTCACCGCAGGGCCCCCCGAACTGCAGGGAATAATTACATGTAAAAAGGAAAAATAATATTACGCTTGTATCTCCTGTTTCCATTTTCTGGATTTTTCCCATAATGCAAGATTTACCAAAATCTGTGCAAAGGTTAAACTTTGTGACTGTGTTTTACCTAATCTATGGTATTTAAGAGTTAATGAGGTGGAGGAGGGAATGTTTAGAAAATGCAGCAGGAGGTTTATTGTGCTCCAGGCTGAGATAAGAGATGGCAGCTGAATGAGATATGACAAGGATTTTAACAGACTTCTAATCTACCCCCTGGTGATGATCTTTGAATATATCCCACTCAATACAATGATTTGAGTTGGTGATCAACCCATCCACTCCGTTCTATGGCCAAAGCCACACAGTGAGGAGCAAGTGATGTAAAGATATTGGGGGGGGGGGGCAGTTTGCAACACAAAATATCACACAATGGCTGCGCCCTGTGACGCATATACAGGGTTATTCAGAGAGAGACGATCTGGCCCCGAAATGCAACCAGACACTGAAGTTCAGCAAACATGATATTTCAGGGCCATTCGTCTATTCAGAGAGCAGGCAGTTCACCAAATTTTGGTACATAAGGTGCCTGTTCGAAGGCATTGAAATGCCCATAGGCAAGCAATGGTTAATCTATTCAGAGAACACCGAACAGCAGAGAAAAGTCAGTGAAGTTCCCTACTGTTCGGTGGTTTCATTCAACAGCTTTAGGCTGGGGTCAGACGAACGCAGTGCGAACGTGCGTTTAGCCGCACTTTATAACGGCCGTGGTAGCAGCAAATGACGTCCAACGCAGGCCCACACATGAAGTACGGCAGCACGAAAGTTCGGCCGCGCAACGCAAGCGGCAAACGAACGCATTTTCGCAAGATCGTCGAACCACTAGTACTGACATACAGAGTGCGCTGCGTCCGCATAGCCGCGTGTGTGCGTGATTAGGAGACGTCAGACGTTGCTCATGTCCGGCCAACATAACGTCCAGACACCCAAAGTTTCCTGGTTTGGATCCGTATGAAATCACAGCCGAAATTGCACATCGTATGACTGCTATCGCGTCTTCCGTGAAAAAATGCGTTCGGACGCATCGACAGACGTTTTGACGGTAGACGTGAAAAATGCGTTCGTCTGACTCTGGCCTTATTCAGGCAAATCCCATAGACTTCAATGTTAAAAATATTCCTGTTTTAATCCAATATCTAATAAACCGTTTATTATTTTATTCTGCAGTAAAAAGTTTCTTTATATATAGATTTTTTTAGGATCTTTTAGGCATTTTTCAAGATTTTTTTTAATTCATTTTTTCTGTAACAGACCTTTTTTTTTTGAGAAAGTATTTTACCAGGAAGGATACATTGAGATTTCTCTTGTTTTCAAGTATGTCCTGGGTGGCGAGTATGTACCGTTAGGTGTCTTGCCCAAGGACACTTACTGGAGAGGTGCTCTTGTTGGGATCGAGCCCATGTCTCCACAGGCTCTCTCCATGCAGAGCAGTGATGTCACCTCTACTCCACCCAGCTGTATCTTATATGTAAATTTCAGACATTTTCATTCAGTAGTTTTTTTACAAACAGCGTTTCAATTTTGAAACTTTCAAGCTTACGTTTCTTTTTGTTTTTTTCTCACCCCACTCGTCTGTGTGTCGGCTTTTTCCGGTAGCTACTCTGCGCTGTGATCGGCGGCTTCTCGGATTTTTCCAGCGTATTCGGCGTGGTTTTTGCGGCGGTTTCTGCGGGTTTTCGGTGAGTGCTTGGTGGGTTTGTGGTGAGTGTTTGGCAGGTTTGCAGTGACTTTTTCCTGCACTACGGGGACCCTGCGGTGCATACCGAATACACCACAGGGTCGGCGAACTAGAATCGCCGAATTGCAGCGAAGTGCAGGGAACGAAAGGGCACCGAACGTGTGGCGACATTTCGAATCTCTCTGAATAACCCCTCAAGAGTAAAATATTTTCTTGACTAAACATACAAGAGAACAAAGTACGGGTAAGGCTAGGGTCAGACTGAGGCAGTGCGAATGCGCGTGCAGCCGCACATAATCACGGCCGTGCTAGCAGCAGATGCCGGGCAATGACGGCCAATATACGAAGTACGGTCGCACAAAAGTGCGGCCGCGCAACGCAAGCGGCAAACAAACGCATTTTTTCGAGAACGTGAAACCACTAGTACTGACGTACAGAGTGCGCTGCGTCCGCTAGCGGCGTGTGTGCATGATTAGGAGACGTCAGACGCTGCTAATGTCCGGCCAACATAACGTCCAGACCCAAAAAGTGTTTTATTGATGATTCGTACAAAATCACGGATGAAACTGCGCATCGTATGACCGCTATTGCGTATTCCGTGAAAAAATACGTCCATTCGTTCGAACGCACTTTTTCACGGACAACGTGAAAAATGCGTTAGTCTGACCCTAGCCTTAGATATCAGTAAAATAAAATAAACACAACCAAGACATTTCATTTTTTGGTGGTAGTGTCCCTTTAAGTCTTAGGCTAGGGTCAGACGAACGCATTTTTCACGTCATCCGTGAAAAAGTGCGTTCGAACGAATGGGCGTATTTTTTCACGGAAAAACCCTAGCCTTAGGGTTGCCAGATCGGCCATGTTTTCCTGGACACATGTAATTTATTCATGCTGATGGG
Organism: Leptobrachium leishanense; assembly: GCA_009667805.1. Lineage (NCBI taxonomy): Eukaryota > Metazoa > Chordata > Amphibia > Anura > Megophryidae > Leptobrachium > Leptobrachium leishanense. The sequence continues at coordinate 326,196,540 of CM019065.1, forward strand.
CTGTACATGAAAAATGCCACCCTGCAGAATGCTGCAGGTAAGAAATCATAAAAGAATCCAGGACGACCTGCCTTGATTTCCTTCCTGCAGCATTTGAATTATGCATGTTGCAGGGCAGCCCTTTTCCATGTGCTCCTCCTCTGCATGAAATTGTTATATCTGTCCAGGAAAACATGGCCTACCTGGCAACCTTACAATATAAAAGAGCTCTGTGATTGTGATGGACATTAAAGGCAAGATTTAGCCTCGGGTCAGACGAGCGCAGTGTTCACGTCCGTGCTGCCGCACATTTTAATGTCCGTGGTAGCAAACAATTATGATCAATAGAGACCCACACACGAAGTACGTCCGCGGCAAATGGACGGAAGTTAGGCAAGAACGTAAATCTGCTAGAACGGATGCAAAGGGTGCGCCACGTCCGCAACGTCCGCATAGCTTTGTGTGTGAGTGATGGAACGAAGTCAGACGGACTGCATTTTTGACGTCCAGCATTTTGATGGACAAAATGGTTTTTCAGATTAATTTATATTCCCTGCTACATCAGTCAAAAAAACCGTCAGTCACAAAAACGGACTGTGTGGCCACTACCTTGTCGTCAGTCAGAAAGTACGTCTGTTTTGCACGGACGAACAGTCCGCACAGAATGCGCTCGTCTGACCCTAGCCTCAACCAAATGAAACGTTTAGGCTCGAATTAAATGGAAATACAATATAGTCAAAGTCTGGATTACAGTAACAAGTTACCATGAATGACTCGAGCGGCAGATTGAGCTACAAGAAAAAAAAAAAGCACATACACACTCACACATATAAAATAATAATAGCATCGTTTGAAATGATGATGGATTGGACACCGTGGACGTAAATCCAGTTCACAATATATTTTGTGCAATTTGATTAGTGAGAGGTAATTGTATTAATAAAGGGTATGTACTGTACACCAAATGCTAGGAGGGAGAGTATTACAAACCTCCCTGGAGCAATACAAAGAGAAACACAATAACAACTACAAAAATGGCTTATTGGAATGCTATAAAATGGGTTTTTACTGGAAGGGTGTGTAACAGTATGTGACACGAGAGACCGAACGACTGCAGGAGACTAATATTAAAAATATATATATGTTATCAATGCAGGACTATAATGGCATATAAATGACATATTAGGCTGGGGTCAGACATACGCAGTGTTAATGTCCGTGTAGCCGCACTTTAGTACGTCCTTGGTAGCAGATAATCATGACCAATGGAGCCCCACACACAACAAAGTATGTCCGCACAGAAGTGCGGAAGCACAACGGACGCGGCAAACGGACGCAGGTTAGGCAAGAACGGAAATCCGCTAGAACGGACGCACAGAGTGCGCTGCGTCCACAACGTCCGCATAGCTTTGTGTGTGAGTGATGGAACGTGGTCAGACGGACTGCATTTTTGATGTCCAGCATTTTTGACGGACAAAATGGTTTTTCATATTAATTTATTTTCCCTGCTACATCAGTCAAAGAAAATGTCAGTGAAAAAAACGGACCGTGTGGCCACTACCTTGTCGTCAGTCAGAAAGTACATCCGTACTGCAGGGTTGGTGTCACCCGGTGCGGTAACGTATGGTGTCACCCCCCCCCCGAGTTTTATGGATTTTGTTAACTACTCTTACTCCCAAATCAGTACTCCCATATAACACTGAATGCTCATACACACAGCGCACATTACTGTGAGGTTTATTGCTGTGGAGCTCTCTCATATGCTCACACAACTTTTTGCCAACTGCCAGCAAGTACGTGCCTGTTCGAAGGCAGTGAAAGCACACATGGATATATATTGCCCCGAGCAGCTCTGGATATATTGCCCCCAGCAGCTCACCCATGGATATATATTGCCCCTAGCTCACCTATGGATATATTGCCCCAGTTCACAATTATATATTGCCCCCAGCAGCTCACCCATGGATATATATTGCCCCAGCTCACATATGGATATATTGCGCCTCAGCTCACATGGATATATGCTCCTCATCTCACATATGGATATATTGCGCCTCAGCTCACATGTGGATATATTGCCCCAGACCAGCTCACACATGGATATTGCCCCAGCTCTCATGGATATGCCCCCAGCACACATGGATACTGCCCCAGCACACATGGATACTGCCCCCAGCACACATGGATATGCCCCAGCAGCTCTCATGGATAATGCCCCAGCAGCTCTCATGGATATTGCCCCAGCAGCTCTCATGGATATTGCCCCAGCAGCTCTCATGGATTTTGCCCCAGCTCCTCTCATGGATATTGCCCCAGTTCATGGATATACTGCCCCAGCTCATGGCTATACTGCCCCAGCAGCTCATGGATATTGCCCCAGCTCATGGATAATGCCCCAGCTCATGGATATACTGCCCCAGCTCATGGATATTGCCCCAGCTCATGGATACTGCCTCAGCTCATGGATATGCCCCAGCTCATGGATAATGCCCCAGCTCATGGATAATGCCCCAGCTCATGGATATACTGCCCCAGCAGCTCATGGATATTGCCCCAGCTCATGGATACTGCCTCAGCACATGGATATACTGCCCCAGCTCATGGATACTGCCCCAGTAGCTCATGGATATGCCCAGCTCATGGATAATGGCCCCAGCTCATGGATATTGCCCCAGCTCATGGATATACTGCCCCAGATCATGGATATACTGCCCCAGCAGCTCATGGATATTGCCCCAGCTCATGGATAATGCCCCCAGCTCATGGATATACTGCCCCAGCTCATGGATACTGCCCCAGCTCATGGATATACTGCCCCAGCTCATGGATATTGCCCCAGCTCATGGATATGCCCCAGCTCATGGATAATGCCCCAGCTCATGGATATACTGCCCCAGCTCATGGATATTGCCCCAGCTCATGGATATACTGCCCCAGCAGCTCATGGATAATGCCCCAGCAGCTCATGGATATTGCCCCAGCTCATGGATTTGCCCCAGCTCATGGATATGCCCCAGCTCATGGATAATGCCCTCAGCTCATGGATATGCCCCAGCACATGGATACTGCCCCCAGCTCATGGATAATGCCCCCAGCTCATGGATAATGCCCCAGCTCATGGATAATGCCCCCAGCTCATGGATATGCCGCAGCTCATGGATAATGCCCCAGCTCATGGATACTGCCCCCAGCTCATGGATATGCCCCAGCTCATGGATATTGCCCTAGCTCATGGATAATGCCCCCAGCTCATGGATATGCCCCAGCTCATGGATAATGCCCCAGCTCATGGATATGCCCCCAGCTCATGGATAATGCCCCAGCTCATGGATAATGCCCCCAGCTCATGGATATGCCCCAGCTCATGGATAATGCCCCAGCTCATGGATAATGCCCCAGCTCATAAATATGCCCCAGCACATGGATACTGCCCCAGCTCATGGATAATGCCCCAGCTCATGGATATGCCCCAGCTCATGGATAATGCCCCCAGCTCATGGATACTGCCCCCAGCTCATGGATAATGCCGCCAGCTCATGGATAATGCCCCAGCTCATGGATAATGCCCCCAGCACATGGATAATGCCCCAGCTCATGGATACTGCCCCCAGCACATGGATACTGCCCCAGCTCATGGATATTGTCCCAGCTCATGGATATTGCCCCAGCTCATGGATAATGCCCCCAGCTCATGGATAATGCCCCAGCTCATGGATACTGCCCCCAGCACATGGATACTGCCCCAGCTCATGGATATTATCCCAGCTCATGGATATTGCCCCAGCTCATGGATAATGCCCCCAGCTCATGGATAATGCCCCAGCTCATGGATACTGCCCCAGCACATGGATATGCCCCAGCTGATGGATATGCCCCAGCAGCTCATGGATAATGGCCCCAGCTCACCTCCTGCGCCGCGTGATCGCTCCCTCTGAGCGTCTGGCGGCGTGCAGCTTGGGCGCTCACCTGGGGGAGCCACGTGACCAGCCGCGATTGGCTGGTGATGTGTTTCCCCCAGGCGCGCGCCGAAGCTGCATAGCTTCGGACGCTCACAGGGAGCGAACACGTGGCGCAGGGTGAGACACCCGCCCTTAGGGTGACGGTGTCACCTGGTGCGGGCCGCACCCCCGCCCCCACATAGCGACGCCACTGCGGACGCGCATTCCGTACAAAATGCGCTCGTCTGACCCTAGCCTTAACCATAAGGACCAAAGTCATGTCCTGCCTGTCACCATGACAAGTTATATACCCAACCCCAGACCAGAAGGGTGTCTGAATGCAATGATCGGGAATTAATGTGACTGGATCAGTGTCATGGGTTAAACTCTGAGATGGGGGGCGCAACCGGTAAGGCTGGTGTCAGAAGAGCGCATTTTGTACGGACTGTGCGTCCGTGCACAAAGGACATACTTTCTGACGGAAGACGCAGTAGTGGCCACACAGTCCGTTTTTGTGATTGACGTTATTTTTGACTGAAATAAAATTAAAATGAAAAAACATTTTGTTCGTCAAAAATTCTGGACGTATAAATGCAGTCCGTCTGACCACGTTCCATCACTCACACACAAAGCTATGCGGAGGTTGCAGACGTGGCGCACTCGGCACGTCCGTTCTAGCGGTATTACGTTCTTGCCTAACCGGCGTCCGTTTGCTGCGTCCGTACTACAGTGCGGACGTACTTCGTGTGTGGGGCTCCATTGGTCAGAATGCTATGCAGCCACGGACGTTAAAATGTGCGGCAACACGGACGTGATCAGTGCTCTCGCCTGACACGAGCCTTAATTGCAACTATATGGGCTAAGAATGGGATTTGGAGTCAACAAAGCTCATTACCCTCAGTCACTGGGTAGAAGGGAGAGAGTTGCAGTTCACTAATAGCAGAACATCGACACGGGATTCAATGAACAGCTTGTCACCTCGCTTTTCCTGCAGGTAATCCCACACCCTGGTTCAATGGCTGTGTTTTCCATGTAAACAGATGTCCTTTCCATAGCACAAGCCCATTAGAAGTCACTGAGGTGGGGAGAAATCACATTTTCTACACTGCGAAGCAGAACATATCTAGCTTCTCTCTCACAGCGCTCCTAAAGGGCATCTTAATCAAGGTTTAAAGCATTGGAAAGATCTGTACGCTTGTTATTGGGAAAAAATGATATATATATATATACATACTTGATAAATATTCATCTATATATGTACAGTATACACAGCAAATGTCGAGTTAATTGAATAATCTTCGGGCATTTGATATTAACCTTGTATGACAAGAATTCGAAGTTATATACTACAGAGATTAGTCTGAGCAGCGAAAAGGTTCAGTGTATGTCAGAGGTGGGCATTCGTTTCGTAACGAATCTGAATTCGTTAAGAATTTCGTTAATACGTATTTCGGAAGTACTTCCGAAATAGTGAATTTATCCGAATTGAAAACGAAACGAAACAGTAGATAACGAAATGAATTTGTTATACTGAGCCCTCTGATCTGTCCTAATAGTAATTGAGCAGCATTTTGTTTCTTGTACTTCGATTCGCTATCGAATTGATATCGCCTCGATATCGAAATTACTCCGAATTACGAAATTATGAAAACAAATCAGTTTAATAATATGACCCAAAACGAAAAAACAAAAATGAAACAAAATGATCTCAAAGTAATAAAAAATGGAGATCTGTTAACATTGAACCGTAAAGGATTCGCCTATAGGTTTCAATGTTAAAAAATCCCTGTTTTTATTAAGTATTTCTTAAATGTTTTTTTTTTTCACTTTGCAGCATAAACACATTTTGTTTATTTATTAGGATTTGTTTAGGCATTTTTTGGGATTTTTTTGGGTGAAATTTTAAGTTTCCTAATTAATTTTATAGAAACTAGGCTTTTTTCCCCATAGGTTTCAATGTAAAAAAAAATTCCCCTTTTTATTAACCCCCTAGCGTTACGATTCTGACATTTTATATGCCAGAATGGTTACAATTTTTTAATCCCCTTAGCGGTATTTGAGTGTGGTTCGGGTTAATTTCAATGCTGGAAATGTTAACCCCGAGCCACACTCAGGCTGGATACATACCTGTCCCTGCGCTCCCTCGCTGTCCCCCACAGTCACACTCCGGACGATCGCGACGTCATGCTTCCTGGTTTCCTTCTCATGAGAAGGGAACCAGGAAGCAGGACACCGCAATTGAACGGAGGAGAATGCAATTGCGGAGGTCAGCGAGGGAGTGCAGGTACAGTATGTATCCAGCCCGAGTGCGGCTCGGGGTTACCGTTTCCAGCATTGAAAGTTAACCCGAGCCACACTCGGGAATACCACCAGGAAGGTTAAATATTTCATAAACCGTTTATTTTTTTCACTTGCAGCAAAAAAGCCATTTTGTTTATTAATTTTTGAGGATTTTTTTCGGCATTTTTTGGGGATTTTATTTGGGGTTTCTGCAAATGCAAAATCATTTAACACACTGTAAATCCCCCTCTATCGCGATCCGCCACTTTGTCTCCCCAGGTGCAGATTGAGACTGGGAACAAATAGTTCCTAGTCTCCCTCTGCAGGAGGCGCGATCTAGCGAGAGCGAGTTCGCACAGAGCTTGCGGCCTGGAAGTGCAATCCTCCATGGAGTCCTATAGACTGTAGGAGCTGATACTCGCGGTGGCGCGGAAGCACTACTGCGGGTATCATGGAGGTTAGCGCTGCGTTCCAGGGTGAGGTGCTGAGATAGCACCTTCCTGGGAATGGGACATTAACATGGAGAGGGTAAGAGAAAATCTGCAATCGCACATTATCCTGCTTACCGACTCCATGTTAGCATAAACTAGGGAGTAGGGCCTGTGACAGATCTCTGTACCCCGTCAGGGTCTCATCTGCCAATGCTGCTTCTTCACAGGACCCCCCCCCATGTTCTACCCAGGCAGACTCCCATGCCTTTCTCCAGTCCTTAGCCACAGGGTACACATAGAGAGCCTTGCTAGAATCCACCAGAAATAATACGAGGCTATAGATCTGAGGTTTTTAAGTGTTAGAATGGAACTCCTTTAATCAGGGACATCATCATACATTTATACGGTCGCACATGGGTCATTTACATACACAAACCCCCCTAGAAACTGCTGGGGGACACAACCAGACCGAAACAGATAAATGGACAACCATTTGCCTCTTGGAATGTGAAACATAATTAGATCAGGGACAGACAATTAAATAAAACATTACATAATATTTCTAAATGAGTCAAGACAAAGGGAATCGGGATAACAGATTACAGACAGCAGATTTATAAACTATTCAAATATAAAGCAAAGATAAGCACATTCTTGAGACAAAAGGGGTTATTCAGAGAGCACCGAAATGTCTCCGACGCCGTTCCCTGCAGTTCCATGCCCTTCGGGGGAATCAAAATTCCCCACCCTGCAGTGAATTCAGCATTCCCCGCTGGGTCCCGGGAGTGCAGGGAAAACTCGCCGCCAGAATGGCGAGAAAAACCACGCTGAACATGCTGGAAAAAGCTGACAAGTCGCCGATCACAGCGCAGAGCAGCTGCCGGAAAAAGTTGACAAGCTGACGAACGGGGTAGAAAAAAAACAGCACGCTTGAAAGTTTCAAAATTGAAAAGCTGTTTGCAAAAAAACTACTGAACGAAAAAGTCTGGAATTTACATATAAGATCCTATGAATGATAATAAAAAGGGCTGTTAAGGAAAAAGAAAAAGCGATGAAAAGAAATCTATAAATGAGACTTTACTGCAGAATAAAATAATAAACGGGTTATTACATATTGGATTAAAGCAGGAATATTTTTCCTATTGAAACCTATGGGATTTGCCTGAATAAATCTGCCGCATGAAACCACTGAACAGCAGGGCACTTTGGAAACTTTTCACTGCTGTTCGGTGTTCACTGAATAGACGAAGCATTGCTTCACTATGGGGATTTCACTGCTCTCAAACAGGCACCGTACGTGCAGGCAATTTGCCAAAATTTGGTTAACTGCCTGCTCTCTGACTAGCCAAATGGCCCGAAATGTCCACGTATGCTGAATTTCAGTGTCCGCTTACATTTCACTGACATTTCGGACCTCTCTGAATAACCCCTAAAGAGTTGGCTGGCAGGTTAATCCTCAACAGCAGATAACAGGATACACATGAGTCAGACAATAGACAGACAATAGCATTCTTGCATAACAGCAGATTATACCAACATTCTGCACACAAGAGAGGGCAAGAAAATAATAAAGAACCTCAGGCCTGCACCTCTCAAACACATCTCCATGTCCATGCACCCCAACTCCAAAGTGACGCATGTCACAGATCCCTATGGGTTTTCCTCTGACTCTTTTGCACGCATTTCTGTCTTTCAATCTCTTTTCTGCCTGTGTGTTTCTCTTGATTTCTTTAGCCCATGCAAAAATGTGTGTTTCTCTCCTTTTCAGGTGTCTATCGGCCCACCTAACACAGTTAATATTATCTCCTCCTCTCCTCTGCTTGTGTCATCTCACACATCACTGCTTCTATTTTACCTTTCTGTTTCCAGAACAGTTTTACTGATTTATTCTCCTATTAGGAGAATAGGAGATTTCAATTTTCTTTTCAGTTCAGTGGAATTCACCAACGTCAATTCGGTGGTTATTGACAACCATTTGCTTAAAGGTGAATTCACAGTATTTTCGGCAAAATGGAATTTCTGAAATGCGTCAAAACACACAGCACCGAAATTGCATGCAACTTCGTTGCGTTGTGAATAGACCCCATGGTAATGACATATTTTGACTGAATGCATGAGTGTGTCTCTATCCGTGCGTCTGTGTATGCATGCATAAGGGTGTGTGTTTATATATATATATATACAGTATATATACAGTATATATACACACACACGTGCATGTTTGAGCTTTTGGGTGCTCATCCTAATGCAATAGGCTGCGTATGCCTATGGTCGTTATAGAGCCATTAACACGGAGCCACTAAAGGGTTATCAGCCTGCACTGATATTTTCCCTTTGCGGCACCTTGTTACTGACCTAGGCCTCAATTTAATTCTTTTGTAAAGGCATTTTCAAATGATTACAGTAAGGTTTTTCAGTAAGGGGCATACTTGCCATCGAATTGCACTGAACAGTGAATTTCACTGCATGGTGCAATTATGTGGCAGTTCATATATTCAGACAGCTGTCAATTCGCCAAATAATGGCGAGTTGACAGCGAAATACGATGCTGTTCGCTGCAGTTTGCTGCAATTCTGCGATCTTTGGCGGCAGTGAAATTGTCCCATATAGAAGTAACAGTTAATCCATTCACAGAACATTGAACGGTACCGACGTGTCAGTGAAATGCCCGGATTTTCAGTGTTTCAGTTCAACTGGTTTAAACAGGCGAATCCCATAGAATTTAATGTAAAACAATATTATTGTTTCTATTTTTTTATTCAGCCGTTTATTCTTTTCTTTTTCAGCAAACTGTCTTTTTGGGAACTTTTTTTTAATTTTTTTAGACAAAATTTTTGATTCTCATTTTGTTTAAAAGGCTTTTTTTATTCTGTAACAGACTGTTTTATTATTATTTAAAGGACCTTTTTTATTATTCACACACATTTTCATGTATTTTTTTGGTTTAAACACCTTTTAGAAGAATAGCAGTCCCTTTTTTTTTTCTGCAGTTCGTCAGTCTACGTTGGATTTCTGCAGCCTGATCGGCTGTCTTCAGCGGATCCATGTTCTGCGCACTTCGGGGCATGGAAATTCCATTTCGCCGTAGTGCACTGAACGAAAAAAAAAATTCTGAAATTTCAGGGCTTTCTAAATTACCCCTAATGTGTTAGGAAAAATGTCAAATGATTTATCTGCACAAATTCCCATAGACTTTAATGGTGACTTCCATAGCTAAATCATTTGACGTTATTGTAACTGATTGTAATCATTTCAAAAAATAATGTTCTAAAGGAATTAAATTGAGGCCTAGATCAGAGGAGAGGCTGGGATTAATTCAAATATATATATTTTTTTATCCTTGATGTTAGTTTTTTTAGGATATTTGTAATTTTACCCATAGTTAAAATAAACAGATTGAGAAAAATAAATAAAAACTGATGGGAAAACACATAAATTCCATATGAAAATAAATACATATATTGGTAATGAAAAAGAAGTCATATACATAGAATAAGAAAAAGTTAAGCATCGATTCGTGAACTGGCACAACCTTGCTGAAGGGTTATCCAATGTGGAAACTGTAGACTTTTCATGAGGGGCTTCTTGGTAGCCTGATATATCAAATATCCTCGCTGCTTTTGGCAATAAAAAGTTTAATAGCGTATCCTTTTGCAGCTACTGAGCTTTCAGAGTGGAGTTACAGATATTTGGAGAAGTGTTAAAAAGGAATGTCACTCAGATGTTTCTTTCATATTTATACCAACTTTTGTTTGCAATACATATTTTTACTAAAGGGGTTATGCAGAGATCGCCGATCTGGCCTCGAAATGTCACTGACCAGTGAATTTCCCCATACGGTGCCATTTCGGGGCCATTCGGCTATTTAGAGCGCAGGTAATTCGCCAAATTGTGGCGAACTGCCAGCCAGTACAGTGCCTGTTCAGCAGCAATGAAATCCCCCATAGAGAAGCAATGGTTAATCTATTCACAAAACACTGAACAGCAGTGAAAAGTTGCCGAAGTGCCCTGCTGTTCAGTGTTTTCATACAACAGGTTTATTCAGGCGAATCCCATAGGCTTCAATGCTAAAAATATTCCTGTTTCAATTCAATATCTAATAAACCGTTTAGTATTTTATTCTGCAGTAAAAAGTCTCTTTATTTATTTGTTTTTTATGGTCTTTTAGGCATTTTTGGGGATTTTTTTCAGCAATTTTTTTTCCATTTTTTTTTTAAAGCATTATTAAATTTTTCTTTAACAGACCTTTTTTTTATTATTCATAGGATCTTATATGTAAATTCCAGACATTTTCGTCCAGGATTTTGTTTTGCAAACAGAGATTCAATTCTGACACTTTCAATCTTATTGTTTTGGGGTTTTTTTTACCCCGTTCGTCAGCTTGTCGGGTTTTTCCGGCAGCTGGTCTGCGCTGTGATTGGCGGATCGTCAGCAATTTCCGCCGTGTACAGCGTGTTTTTTGTGGCAGTTCCGGCGGGTTTGCAGCAGGTTTGCAGCAGGTTTTCCCTGCTCTCTAGAGACCCTGTGGTGAATGCTGAATTCACCGCATGGTGGGGAACTTTGATTCCTCGAAGTGCAGGGAAGTGCGGGGAACGAGAGAACATTTCGGTGACATTTCGGTGCTCTCTGAATAACCCCCTGAGTGTTTTTATACAGCAAAGTCAAAAAAAGCCATCCCCTGCAGTCAATGATGTGCGCTGAGTGTCGACTGCATAGGTGGGCCAGAGGAGGGGCTCGCTGCAGCAGCCGGCTAGCACGCCCTGCCGGCATTGAGACCCTCTTGCCAGGCTCAACCGGCCCGGCAGTAATTATATGAGTCTACAGAGAGTTTTTAGATGGTAAAGTCCAATAATGCATGTAGTGACAGGAGGAACAAACCCAAGGCAACGGGAAAATCTAGAAGGCAAGAATGTGTGGGGAAAAAGAGAGGAGGGGAAAAGATGGAGAGAAACAGGATAAGGGGAAATTAAGTGGAATGTCAGACGTTATTTTAGACACTGGAACAGTCTCATTACCATCTTGGGATTTTTGCCAACATTTGGTTATTTGGAGACCATGCATTGCTCTTTTTCAAAGAAGATGTGTTAGGATCTTCTTGGAAAGTTGAAAAGGGGAGAATTGTACTAGTAGTCAGTAAGGGATTTTAGCTCGTCCCAACATTTCCCCTTAGCGGCTCCCTGTTACCAACAAGAGCAGAATAGGGCTGCTTGTATGGAATAGCGAGATCTTGCAGGTCACAGGACCTGGCAGCAAAAGCCTCCATGGACTCTAGGAGGTAATAATCGTGGCGGCGTGATAGCGCTGCCACGAGTATCCACGGGCTTAGCGTTGCATTAAGGGGCAGGCTGCTAAATCAGTCCCTGCCCCATAATATGGTGCTAAAACGGGGACAATAAGGGGAACCCTGCAGGCAAAGGTTTTCCCTCATAGTGTCCCCGTTTCAGCAGGCACTTTGTAATAGTGCCCATTAAGTTTTTACATTGAATCCTATGGGATTCGACTGGTTTAACCTCTCGAACTGAATCACTGAAAATCAGGTAATTTTGATGACATTTCGGTGCAGTTCGGCATTATGTGCATAGACAAACTTTTACTTCTCTGTGAGACAGCTTCGCTGCTGCCGAAGACTAGTGAATTGCGCCGTATTTCACTGTCAGTTCGGCTGTATTTGGCAAATTCACAGCTTGGTGAATAGACAAATTGCCCCGATATTGCATATTGCAATGAACAATGAAATTCACTGTTCGGTGCAATTCGGTGGCAAGTTTGGTGTGCTTAGTGAATAGACACTATAATGCCACGTGAAGTGGTGCTGAATACTAAGAGTGTATGCTGCCGCCCAGGAGAAGTGGGAGTAGAGCACGGAACTTATATGTATATGTGTTTATATAGACTAGGGATGAGCCGACCGCCCTCGTGTTCGGTTCGACTTCGAACTCGAACAATTTCAAATGTTCGAGTTCGAACTCGAACACGATCCGAACTCAATGTAAGTCAATGGGACCCGAACGTTCGATTTTTAGAGTGCCCTCCAAGAGGGCATATATGCTAGATATTTGCCATAAAAGGTGTATGGGGGTCCAGGTAGTGCCCTGGGGGACAGGAAACAAGGGCAAAAAGTTTTAAAAAAAGTTTTTAAAGGAACAGTGAGTTTTCCATGAACTAAAGGTTAAGAATAAAAACAAAAAATTCCTTCAAATATCGTGCCTAGGAGGTCCCCATAACCTGCCCCTGAAGTGGCGGATTTGTAGGATGTATAGAAACATTTAAAAGCAAAAAAATTACATTTCAAATGGCGGTAAATGGTTTTCCTTTAATCTATTCATAAACAACTGCTTGGGGTGGCAGCCTGTATGAAAAGAGGAGACGTTTTAGGACACACAGAACAAGTTTAGTGATTTTTTTGGCTAAATTATGGTGAAACTTATGCAGGCTTTGTATGAAAGTAACAATAGCAGGGTTATTCAGAGAGCGTGAAAAGCAGAATGACTGGAGAATGAAAAATTCTAGGTCAAAATAGCCAAACCAGAAAAATTCTCCCTTTCATCTCACTTTCCAAATCGGCTATTTTGACCTAGAATTTTTCATTCTCCAGTCATTCTCCTGCTTTTCACGCTCTCTGAATAACCCTGTAGGTGCTTTAAAATTGGGCCTTCAGTGTTGGCAACAGTGCCGTCACACCGTAACCCCTCTGTGGTATTGTGGAAGAGTGCAGGGTTGGACCCTGCGGTCAAATATTAAAATAATATGAATCTGGTACAGGCGTCCGTGCAACCAAATATTTTGCCTTTGGTGGCAGCAAGTGCCTTCACACCGTAACCCCTCTGTGGTATTGTGGAAGAGTGCAGTGGTGGACCCTGCGGTCCAATATTAAAATGATATGAATCTGGTATAGGCGTCAGTGGCAGTGCACCCAAATATTGTGCCTTTTGTGGCAGCAAGTGCCTTCACACCGTAACCCCTCTGTGGTATTGTGGAAGAGTGCAGTGGTGGACCCTGCGGTCAAATATTAAAATGATATGAATCTGGTACAGGCGTCAGTGCTCCCAAATATTTTGCCTTTGGTGGCAGCAATTGCCTTCACACCGTAACCCATCTGAGGTATTGTGGAAGAGTGCAGTGGTGGAGGTTTTGGTAATGCAGAAGAGATACCCGATCTATTCAGTTACACCAGCAGCTATAACAAAACCGGGTCAGCAATGTTTAGGCACTTGTACTGCGTTACTATATATGGTGAGAATCGGCGCACACCAGTAGCAACAGGAAGCAAACAGCACAGGCAGGGAATACACAGAGAGAATAGTCAAATGGCAGGCAAAGTCGGCAACAGATCGGGTCCTCAGAACAAGCAGGGTCAATAACAAGTATACAAACTGATTCGGTAAGCTAGCGATGCGGAAATAAAGGCTGAGACACACTGAGCGTGTAGCGACGCACAGCGTAGCGAAGCGAAGAGAAGCAAACATTTTGCAGGCTTGACTTCACTCCGCTCCGCCTCGCAGCGTGTCTACACTGCATTACGTTTGCTTCTCACCGCACTGGACAGGAATCCACTAACTAAATTAAAATGTACACACAAAACCGTTTTATTTTCATAAAGCACATGTTATATAGGCAAAAAAAGTTTCTACTGAATAAAATACATCAAAAATTACTGTTAATTTAATAGGAATAGTATAAAAATATAAAAAAAAGGTAACCCATGATCATATATATTATAGGGACACGGAGCGCTGTGTGTAGGGATGCATGCTGAGTAGGGATGCATTGATACCACACACAGACATATACTGTATGTATATATCAACACGCAGATATATATATATACAACCACCCACAGACCTCAGACCACATATACACATACGCACATGGGGGGGGTGGCATGTGGACAATCTCAACTAAACCCCCCCCCCCATTTGGCTGATCCCTCCAGAACAAGTGTTGAACCCGGCAGAGCAGAGAATATATATATTATTCTCTGCTCTATCATGTTCAACATTTCTTCTGGAGGGATCATCAGCCAAATGAGGGGGGGGGGTATTATTAATACAAGTATATCTATATATATATATCGTACCTGTCCTTACCTTCCCCTATAAATTTGCTAAAAATATGCACACAAAAAAAAAAAACCGCTGCCTGAGACCCCGCGCAGCCCACATGCCACCCCCCTCTACCTGGCTGAATGTATCTAATATATATAATTAAATACATTCAGCCAGGTAGAGAAAGAAAGAAAAAAAGTTTTATTTTATGTTCCCAGGGACATTTAAAAATGTCCTCGGATTTTATTTTTTTTAGAAATGTGTCGCCTTACCTTAGCCTGGTGGTCAGTGGGGGCTCCATGGATCCTGGTTGTGGGGGGGTCTGCCGTGGCCGCAGGTGCAGTGGCTCCCTCCCTGTGCCGCCTGTCTCTGCCACATGCACCCGGGCAGCTAGCCCGCACAGTCGCAGCTCTGTCATCCAGCGGCCGCATGCTCCTCAAGGGGATCCTTGGGAGGCCCCGGCAGGCTGCCCTCTACAGTGCCTGATTAGAGGGCCGTGTCTGCCTGATGTTTTAGTAACAAGAATGTTTTATCCTATAGGCTTCAATGTTAAAAATATTCCCGTTTTAATTCAATATCTAATAAACCGTTGCTTATAATATTCTGCAGTAAAGAGTCTCTTTATTTCTAGATTTTTTTGTATTTTTTTAAGCATTTTTTATACTTTTTTCAAATTTTTAGATTTTTGGCGAATGTCCCAAAAAAGTTCGAAGATCGCAAACTTTCGAACAGCCGATGTTTGATTCGAACTCCGAACAGATCCAAACCGAACGCTCATCCCTAATATAGACATGCAAGTCATAGAAAACAAACTTGCTGATACTGGGGCTGAATAGATCTGCTATATTCTAACCATTTTATAAGGCGATATGTGTACGAATGGTAACTTGTTAAGGGATGCTCTTTAGCAATGTATTTATCCCACATTGTAATCAGGAAAATTGTTTAGCACAATTACTAGAGTAATTGACGAAAATGGAAAATCTGTATATGAAATGCTTGACTGTGATGTAAAAGCTGGGGAAGTATTGTGTTACTTATCAACCAATATGACGCCAGCAGTAAATGCACCTAATAAGGCCCCTATTCCAACATAGTCAGTAACATGGATCCCATTAGGGTATGTATAGGCACAAGTCAACAACTCCTACAGGTCTAGTCAAAGAAAGGTGAAAATCAGGAGAATTGGCAGGAGAAGAGAACAATCTAGACCAAATAGCCGATTTGGAAAATGAGATAAATGGGAGAATTTTCTGGTTTGGCTATTTTGACCTAGAATTTTAATTTCTCCAGCCATTCTCCTGCTTTTCACCTCTCTCTGAATAACCCTGTAATTGTTTTTAGAATGTGAGTTAAGTTGGTCTTTGTAAGTCATGATCATGATCACATTATTTGTAAAAGGATTTTAAACATTGTTGTATCCAATAAAGGTTATGGTTTACTATCACAGGTAGAGTCAAAATATTAGGGATCCAATACACGATACTCAGGGTAATTCAAAGAGATCCGAATGGCTGGAGAAAGGTAACCGAACGCTGAAAATCAGCGTTCGGTTACCTTTCTTGGCCATTCGGCTATCCAGAGAGCAGGCAATTCGCCAAATCCTGGCGAATTGCCTTCACATACGGTGCCTGTTCAGTGCCTGTTCGAAGGCAGTGAAATCCCCATAAAAAAGCACTGCTTCGGCTATTCAGAGAACACAAATCAGCAGTGAAAGGTTCCCGAAATGCCCTGCCATTCGGTGTTCTCAATCGTCAGGTTTATTCAGGCGAATCCCATAGGCTTCAATTTTAAAAATATTCCCGTTTTAATTCAATATCTAATAAACCATTCATTATAGAATTCTGCAGTAAAGAGTCTCTCTGTATTTATAGATTTTTTTTGATATTTTAAGCATTTTTCTGGATTTTTATATTTTTTTTAAAAAAATCAGATTTTTTTAAGTTTACTTATTTTTTCTGTAACGGCCCTTTTTATTATCATTCCCTGGACCTCATATGTAAATTTCAGACATTTTCGCTCAGTAGTTTGTTTGCAAACAGCGTTTCACTTTTCAAACATTCAAGCAAACTGTTTTGCTAATTTATTCACTGCATTCGTCTGCAGTGTTGGCTTTTTCTGGAGGCTTCACTGTGTTTGATCGGCTCCTGCTCGGGTTTTTCCGGCGTTTTCGGCGGGTTGATCCAGATATTTTTGCGGGTTTTCGGCGTGCATTCGCCGGGTTTTGCTGTTAGTTTTCGTCGGGTTTGCGGCGGCCTTTCCCTGCAATTCGGGGACCCTGTGGTGCTTGCTGAATATACCGCAGGGTCGCCGAAATGGGATCGGCAAAACGAACCGAATTGAAGAGAACGAAAAGTCACCGTACGTGTGGTGACTTTTCGATCCTCTTTGAATTACCCTGACTGACTAGTATCTTCTCCTCAAGACCAAAGGACTTCAAGGAGACAATTTCAATTCTGTGCCAGATCTGTGCAAGAACACTGGCAACTTTTTGTTCCCACTGTTCCACTCCATACGGCCAGGGGGGGTGACGGATATTGCTACCCTCTGCACCACAGGATCAGAGGTAAGTAAAGAATTTTCTAAAAAATTTTATCGTTAAGTTTAAAAAATTATTTCTTAACACCAGGGTCTAAGCACCTCAAGCAGGGTGTCGGGATGAGATAAATGACCTACCACGGAATAGCTCATTAATCCTGGAGCCGTGAATTTACAGTAAGGAGCTGCTGATGCCTAACTGCCAGAAAAGTTCGCGACTTGGTCAGACAAGCTTCTCGAACTGTTAAGTTGACGATCGGAGCCGTTAAGTATAACGGCCCCAGTTTTAACATAATGATAACATAATTTAACATAATGATTGGGTTGGAATATGGAATATGGAATATGTTTGTTAAAATTGGGTGTTTTTTATGATCTATTTAACGATGGACAAACCCGTTGGATAAACTCGTGAGCAGCAAGAAACATATTGAAGCTTCCTAGAGATCGTGCACGAACTGTTCATTTAATCCCATCATTCCTGAATTAGTTATAGTATCAATCTGATATTTAGGGGAGAACTAGCTCGGTGGATCCTGTTACGGTAGAAATTTGCAAGCCAAGCATTAGTAAAGAGTGGCACGATGGTAGTGCAGTGCAATAATATGTTCTCATAAGTCCATGTGTGCAACCCTTTGAGATAAAATAAAAAAAAATTTCATCCACTTTTATTTTATGGTCATTTTATTCTTATAGTCCCCACTATTCCAAATGATGAAT
The DNA here is from genome assembly GCA_009667805.1 of Leptobrachium leishanense. Classification (NCBI taxonomy): domain Eukaryota; kingdom Metazoa; phylum Chordata; class Amphibia; order Anura; family Megophryidae; genus Leptobrachium; species Leptobrachium leishanense. Next base: position 326,214,471 of record CM019065.1, read on the forward strand.
GACTATGGGTTATGGTAATATTAGCCACTAAGAGCTTGCGTGTCATGGGCTGCCCTGGCTGGACCTGGAAATAGAATCGCCCTCCATACGTGTGAAATACAGAGACCAGTCAGAGCGTATTCATTCAGCATCCAGATAGCTCAAAGGGACGGTGTTATATTTATAGGGTGTGAAATCTCTATGCTGCAAGATATGATATTATAACAGTCTGGGGCTCGTGCATTAGTCATGCATATATTATGATTATATATGTATATACTGTATATATATGTCAGTGACATACTGGTACATCAGATTCCCCAGCACAGTGTGAAAGCTCAAATCTGCATATCATTTTCTTGACAACCCCTGACATAATCTTTAAGGCTAAAAAAGATAATTAAAAAAAGAAATCATATTTCTAGTTTATTTTCAGCATATGATACAAACCATATACACCTATTGTACCAAATGAAGAATGATAAAATGGCGTAAACAGCATATATAGCTATTAGTAATGTGCACTTCTTTTCAAAACCTCATCAATACTATGCAGAGAAAACAGCTGATACTGAAAGTTCACCATGAGTTGGGTTTCATGATGTCATAGTAAAAAAATAAGGTATTTATGATGCATTTGATAATCCCTCATTAAAATATTCATGGATGTTTTAAATATTTTCCACTAGTGCTTTATATGTCTTGTTATTAAAGTTTAAAACTGTACCGGGACTATTGGAACATATTATAATGGGTACCGGACAAAATCCCTACAGCCAGGTTCCCTAATCCCGACGGCCAATTTCCAGACAGAACAAGTGCCAGACATTCCAATTTCCCTACACGGCTGACTTCCAGACATCCATAATCCCAGCGGCTAACCCTAAAACTAACACCCTAACCCTAGGTTTAAGGGGGTTATGGCTAGGTTTAGGGGGGTTAGAACTAGGTTTAGGTGGGTTAGGGCTAGGGTTAGAGTTAGGGCTAGATTTAGGAGGTTAGGGTTAGGGCTAGGACTAGGTTTAGGGGGGTTAGGGCTAGGTTTAAGATGGTTAGGGCTAGGTTTAGGGGGTTATGGTTAGGGCTAGGTTTAGGGGGTTAGGGCTAGGTTTTGGGGGGGTTAGGGCTAGGTTTGGGGGTTAGCATTGGGGGTTAGGGATAGGGCTAGGTTTAGGGGGTTAGGGCTGGTTTAGGGGGGTTAGGGCTGGTTTAGGGAGGTTAGGGCTAGGTTTAGGGGGTTAGGGAGTAGTGTTAGTGTTAGCCGCTGTGATTTTGGATGTCTGGAAGTTGGCCGTCAGGAAGTTGTCTGTATAGGGAAGTTGGCCGTGTAGGGAAGTTGGCTGTCAGGGAGTTGTCTGTGCAGGGAAGTTGTCCGTGTAGGGAAGTTGGCTGTCAGGGAGTTGTCTGTGTAGGGAAGTTGGCCGTCGGGATTTTGGCATTGGGGAACCTGGTTGTAGGGATTTCGACCCAAACCCATTATAACATATCCCTTTTATTGAAATAATTATAATATGTTCAAATAATTTAGTACATATCAGGTGTGTAGAAAGACGCTTTGCTAATACAGAGCATAGAGTTCAAGTCTAACCTCCATTTGTTATCCCATATCCTTGCAGTCGCTCATCTCCTAGCAGCGAGATGGAAATCGAGCGCAGTGCCATCAAATGAGGAGATTCGTGGGAAGTTACGGAGTTAAGGAGCTACGGTCCTTGGATTTTATGGCACGGCAATCGGCAGAGGAGTTGGGGGACAAGCCTGATTTTTCGTTGATTTGGGATATTTACATGGTTAAGTGATATTGCACTTTTGTTCTCCGATTTGGATGTGGTTATTGGACCTTCGATTTGGTACTCATAAAACTCAGATATCTGATCTATGTCGTAAAATGTATTGTGATTCAATTTATTGTTTGTCGTATTACTGGACTGGATTTATTCCCCTTCCTTCTTTTTTTTTTCTATATCCCCTATATTGTTTTACTGAAACTCTGAATAAACATTTAATTGGGGGGGGGGAGTCTAACCTCCGGTCCAGATGGAGTGATATAGAGACGAGCAATATTCAGATGGAGGGATGCAATACAGAGACTCAGAGATTCAGATGGAGAGATGTAGTACTCAAACTTTTGACTCTTGCGGCGCTCGTTCATGACTCCTTATAGTGCTATTGACATCAGGAGAGGATACAAGTGGCTGGAAGCCATTAATAAGATTGAGTTTCGCCATAATAAAATAAATCTGGTTAGATCTCGAAATAAAACTTGGTTGCTTTTGCTTTGTTGCGGCAAGATTACATTTGGTTCTTAAAGGCCACATAGAGAATCAGCAGTACTTCTTATTTAGAGAAAAAATACTAGACACTGATATAGTTCTTCTAGCAGCGTGTATCGTCCTAAACGGCAAAATTCCAAAAGGTAATTTCTGTAAATGTTCATTAATATTCTAGCCTAGAACCTGACTGTATTTGCCTAAGTCAAGTTGATCCTTTCAAAGCATGATATTTCCCCACTTTTATCTCCAACTGCATCCTATGTGTTTTTCTGCTGCCACCACCGCCGATATCAAATAACTTTGAATATGGTCATAAACATGAAATTAAGATAAATAGTCATAAGCTATTTATGTCAATTTAAATGTATGCTAGAACCAAAGCAAAGTATTTTAACCCTTGTGCTGGTGGCAGGCGGGTTTAGATGCGTGGGGTGACATAGCCCACTCCATGGTTATCTGGCTCACCTCCCTTCCCAGCAGGTCTATCGGCGTTATTGGCTGCTAGGGGACTGTCAGGATGCTAGGAAGGCATAGGACACCCTGCGATGGCAAGGTAGCTAATGATGCTAATTGATTTCTAGTATTTACTATAGTTTAGAAACTGGCATCTCTGGAATTCGTGAGACCCGAGGCAAGGCCCAGAGTTGAGGCCCCCACTTGTCTTGGTTACTTAAACAAATGCATTTTAAATAATAAAGGCATGCACCACTCTTTTTGTGACTGCATGTGACCGTGTGATTAGGGGCAGGGTGGTAGACCACAGGTTTATCAGCAGGCAAATGGAGAAATCCCCTTTTCCACTATAGGGTTAACGCACAGCCGATTCCTGATTAGGGCAGCCCTGCCCTTATAGAAGATGTGGTTTCCTCTGAGAGGTCAGTCTTGGTGCAGCAGGGAAGGAAGCGCAATCCTGACCAGAAGGAACGTTTGTTTGATTTTGTTATCTTGGATTGGTAAACAGCTTAGCTGCCCAATATTTCAGACAGGAATTCTGAGTATTTATTTAGTCTCTGCATAAAGGAGTAGGCGTTTGTTTTATATTTGTTTATTTTCTTGTTGTACCCTGCACGTCCATGGATGCACAATAAAGAAAAGTGGAAGCATTGATCCATGTGTCCAGTGGCTATATCACACTGAAGTACTGTATTATTTGTGTGGATGTCATGTACTGATTGAGAGTCCATACGATCATGTGTGGTCCCTGTTTGAGCACACTTATGGACTGGTGTTCTTGCCTAATTATAGAGCAGCCTATGTTTAGAGGCTCATTGCTGGGACATATACTGCTTTGCAGCTGTTTCATGCACGGCTCATTGCTAGGACAGTTATTGCTTTGCAGCTCTGTCATACGCTTGCATAACTCAAATATATTGAACCTATAAAATAAAGGATATTGGAGGGAAAAGGTGCTGCTTCCTCCAATCTGCCAGCCCAGGCCTGTCCTAAATTCAGGCATGCCAACTTTTGGTAGATCTAGATGGGGTGAGAGGTGACATGTCTACCAAGGGGCATAATTGCACCATGGCCGCTCCCCAAACGAAGTGTGGCATGCTATCCAATGCAAAATGGGGTAGCCAACTGCCCTGCTGAGCAGGCAATCGGGCTGCTCGTGTTACAGACTGTTTACAACGCTTTGTTATATGTTTCAACAGCCCTGATTTTAACCCTTTAAGCACCACAACTGGCGTTGAACAGGCGCACTTGATGCATTTTACCTCAAGCCTCTTGGAAACCGGGTGACAGCCTAGGCTAGGGCTAACGGGTGATCGGGAGACGTGAGGGAAAACATTGTGCCATACGGCTAGTCCGCGTGAGTTGGCAGGTCTGTAAATGGCCTATGCAAAATTACACATCTGATTCAAAAAGGAATACAAATGAAGGTTTATGGCATCCAAATATGACATTAACTCGCAGAGCATGTCAGCGCCAGCATAGTAGGTAGCAGAAAATGTCACTGTCACTTTTCTCTGCATCATTTCGATGTGAAGGAGAAAGAGGAATTGCTAAACAATAAGGCTTAAATCAACAGCTTTCACCCCAGATGAATTTCCTGACAGGAAAGTGGTAGATCTGTTGGATTTCAAAGATGCAGAGCCGCATGACTTCAACAGTGAGTAATTAAAACTGTTACCATTCAACACATTTTCCTTCCCAGCTGCTAGAAAATGGCACCTTTTCACTAGTGCCTGACATTTGCAGTTCTTTCCATGTCATTCCTTGCTATTTTTAGTTTCTTTTTGCGGAGGAGTTGAGGATAATTAGCGTGCGCAAAGACCTACATATATTAAACACTTTAGAAGGGGGAAAAAAAGCCTCGAAGATATGTGGAAGGATAACATTAATAATGTCTAATTGGGAGTTGTAAATCTTCATACAACACCGCTTGTATATATGTATATAACTCCAGGTTGAAGGGACTTGCCTTTCACTATATATGATAGAAGACCTTCCTTTGGGTGACACGTCCACAGAGAGGAATTACTCAGGAAGCCACCAATTGAACAGCACAGACCTGGCAAAGTTCCAGGAGCAATCCCAGCGAGATACATTCATCAGCCTCTGCTCGATACGATGTAGTCGGGGCATGAGAACCCACTCATTAGCAGTTGTAATATATGTACATTTAATTGTTTCATTGAAAGATGGATATTTTTGCAAACGCGGGTGCTGGTATGTTTTGCCAACTGAATGCGGGAAAAGAATCCACATGATCCTGGAAAGACAATACAAAGCTAACTTTGTGCCTGAGAGAAAAAAAAAAAAAAAAGTCACTTTTCAACAGCGCTAGAAAAAAAAAATATAATGAAAATAGAAAAAGAAAAATTGAAACCAGTATACCAGAATATGGGAGGTGGTCATCTATAACCATCTGTAAAAAAAAAAAAAAAATCTTTTACATTCAGACTTTTTAAGTGGTTTAGTACCTGTCACTGTAACTGCTCCATTACCGGCTGGGTGGAGTAGAGGTAATGTCACCGCTCTGCATGGAGAGAGCCTCTGGAGTCATGGGTTCGATCCCAGCAAGAGCACCTCTCCAGTAAGGGTCCTTGGGCAAGACACCTAACGGTACATACTCGCCACCCAGGACATACTTGGAAACGAGAGAAATCTCAATGTATCCTTCCTGGTAAAATCCTTTCTCAAAAAAAATTAAAGAACATATATAACCATACTTGGAAATTGCATAAATCCCATTAATCAAAATATATTATTCATAATCTGAATACTATCAATGTTAAGCAACTTTTTATCTATTAATATCAGGGGTCAAGTTGAAGGAAAACATGTGAACGCAGTTCCTTCACTATTTTTGCAGAGGGAACGGAGTTCCCATTGGTCCAATACACTGTAAAGCTTGTGTTCAGGTATCAATCATCTGTTTCCCTGTTAAGTCACAATAAATAAAGGACTGTTTTTGCTAAAATACACACACACATATATCAGATTTGAGTGTGTGTTTGTGTTAAGTACAAGATGATCTTTGCTAATCAGGGGGCAGGTATCTTATTGAGTTCCCACGCTCCTGGTTTTAGGATTTGACCCCTGATTAATATTGTGAACCACAAAATGTATCTTCCATTGTATTCATAAGTATTCTATTAATGATAATTTTATATAATGTGCTCTATTTTTTTAAAAAAATGAATAATTTGGTTTTATTGTAATTGAAAAAGATATAAAGATAATATTAAGAAACTATTTCGGTAAGAAGGTACTAAAACAAATTTCAAATAATACAGAAAAGGAAATGAAAGGGAGTGAAGATGAGAAAGTGGTACATTCGCTTGGAAAGAGTATGAAAAACCTCATACAAACAAATGGGATACAACGCTTTGTAAACACTAACATGGTTATTCACAAAGAGCCGATCTGGTCCCGAAATGTAACCGAACAGTGAATTTCCCCGTACAGTGACATTTTGGGGTCATTCGGCTATTCAGAAAGCAGGCAGTTCGCCAACTTTTGGCGAATTGCCAGCAAATAATGTGCTGTTCGAAGGCAGTGAAATCCCCCATAGAGAAGCAATGGTTAATCTATTCACAGAACATCGAACAGCTGAGAAAAGTTGCCAAAATGCCCTGCTGTTCGGGGTTTTCATTCGCAAGGTTTAATCAGGCGAATCCCATAGGCTTCAATGTTACAAATTCCCATTTTTATCCAATATTCTTTTAATCTGCAGTAAAAAGTCTCTCTTTTTTTTTAGGATCTTTTAGGCATTTTTTCTGGAAAACATTTTTCTGTTTTTTTTTGTAATTTCACATTTTTTATTTTGCAATATGGTCATCAAGTTATCAAACATGAGAGAGGAGCCTCGCAGGGCCACGCAATATCATCGTGTTAAACACAGTGTAACAAGACTGTCAAACATAAAAAAAAAAATAGAAAGAAATAAAAAAGCGGGGTGGTGCTATTTGCAATTCAAACGAGAAGATGATGGGGCAAGAGAAGGGGGTGGCAGCTGCCATCGCTGTGACACTCCTGACACACTCCCAAAGGAGGCCACGGAGGGACAGAGCCACAAAGTTCGGGAGCCCGAGGGCCAAACACAACAGGTGAAGCCGTGGTGGCACACCTCATGGCAACCGAAAGATTGCAAAAAAAAAAAAACCCACGAGAGGGGTGGGAAGATGAGAGAAAGGGAGGGGATGAGGGGAATGGCAAAGACCATCTTCGTGACTCTCCTGGCACGCTCCCGAGGGAGGCCATGTAGGGATAGTGTCACGGGGCCCGGGAGTCCGAGGGCCAATCACGACAAATAAAGCCGTGGTGGCGCGCCTCATGGCAACCCAGAAATTACCAAAAAAAAAAAAGGGGGAGAGAGAGGGGAGGTAAGGGAGGGACACCATCACAGCAGGTAGAGCACCGATAATAATTGACAAGGGGGAGTAAAAAAGAGAGAAAAAAAAAAGGGGAAAAGAGGGGGAAAAAAAATAAAAAGACATAGCAAGAATCTAAGTCCTCAGTAAACATCGCAAAATAAGAGTCTCTGGAGAAAAAGTTAAGTCCCCAGCCGGGTGACTGTCGCAAAGGGGTCTCAAATAAGGTGGAACACACTAACGGTGGGGTGTCACAGAAAAAGAAAACTTTGGTTCGTGCCAGTGGAGCACCAATGATGTCCTGTGGGAAAGACTGTATCGCTCAGTCCGGCTCTCTCGAAGAAGATGGGGAAGCTGCTGTGCGCTCCACAGTGTCCCCACCCAACGTAAGGGCAACCAGGCCCAGCTCCCGGAGATAGATGTCTGCTTCCTCCACCGTGGACGCCGATAGCGTGCATCCATAACCACAGGTGATCAGCAAGGAACCCTGCTCTCCCCATCTATAACATACATCGTGAGCGCGAAGTGTGACAGGTTTGAAGAGCCTCCGAGCCGCCAAAAGAGAAAAGGGGAGATCCCTATAAATCGCAATGGAGGCAGCTTCAAAAATGATCAGGGGAATATTCCTCACCGTGGTCAAAATTTTAGCGTGTAGGAACACATCGCAAAGCACCACAATAACGTCTCAGGGGGCTCTCGCAGGTGCCAGAGCTGCCTTTCAAATTCTGATGGCCGACCGCACAGAGCCCACAGGGACCGACAGGGTGGGGAGGACAGCCGAGACAAAACGGTGAGTGTAGGCAAGCAAGTCAGCGTCATGGACAGACTCTGGTATACCCCTGAGCTTGAGGTTCCTCCTCCGGTGTCTTGTTTCTAGGGCCATCACTGTTGACTGCAAGCCGCTAACCTGCTTCTGAAGCGTAAGCAGGAGGGAAGAGGTTGCGGCCTGCACTCCCTCCATCTCCTGAGTACGTGCCTGAATCTCTCCCACCTGAGCCCGGGTATCGGCAAGGCTGACATCAAGGGACTGCAGCTCTGACTGCCAAGCGGACCTGGCATCCGCCGGTAAAGTACAGATGTCACTTCGTGTGGCTGGGAGATCTTCTTCCGACATCACAGGTGCCAATGCTTGTGGGCCAGGCGACAGGTCCTCGGCGTCCTCTCCCGCAGGGTTCTCGTCCACAGGGCCGGGCAGGTCTATCGTCGGGAGTCGCCGGCCTCATCCCCCACTCAGCGAGATCCGGATGTCCGGGGTACCAGAGTCTGCCGCAACTCCACCGCCCTTGCCCCTCTTACCCATCCGGGAGCCCTGAAGGAAGGGGCGCAAGAGGTAATCTACAGCAGGCTTCTATGTCAGCCCCAGGCCGCATTCGGCGCCTGTAGTAAAACAGGCCCGAACGTCTCTTGGGTCCGGAGGAGGGGGAAATCGGGCTCCGGAACGCTTCCTCCCGATGACCAGCAGGATATATGCAGGGCAGAGGGTTAAGGATTGGGAAAGAAATCGCTAAAAAAACAAATTTAGGGATATATTTGCAGAGCTCTGCCGGAACACGTCTGGTCGCTGCTGCTGTCGGCCACGCCCTCCCTCTGGGGTTTGTTTTAATAGCGTTTTTTCTTTTTTCTGTAACAGACCTTTTTATTATCATTTAACCCCCCTGACGGTTTTCCTGAGTGTGGCTCGGGGTTAACTTTTTGTACCGAAAGCTGTATCCCCGAGCTACACTCGGGCTGGATACTTACATGTCCTGCGCTCCCTCGCTGATCCCCGCAGTCTCCTCCAGCCGCTAAAAACATCGCACTACCTGGTTCACTCCTCGCGAGAAGGGAACTAGGAAGTGTGACGTCGCAAGCGGCTGCAGTGTGACTGCGGGGACAGCGAGGGAGCGCAGGGACATGTAAGTATCGGCCCGAGTGTGGCTCAGGGATACCGCTTTCAGTATCGAAAGTTAACCCCCGAGCCACACTCATACCGCTAGGGGGCCAGAATAAATTGGACCGATTCTGACATATAAAATATGTCAGAATCGGACCGCCAGGGAGGTTAAAGGACCTTATATGTTAATTTGTCAGATGGTCGGCTTTTTTCTGCGGCTGGTCAGCTCCGTGCTTGGCGGCTCGACGGCGGCATTTGGCGGCCCTCCGGCAGGTTTGCGGCGGACGTCCGGCGGGCTGGCGGCAGCAGGTGGCGAGTTTGTTGTTGATGTCTCGTGAGTTTGAGGGGACGGCCAGTGGGTTTGCGGCAGCATTCGGGGGCCAATTCCCTTCACTTCAGGGATCCTACGGTGAATGGTGAATTCACCACAGGGTGTGGAAATTTGATTCTCCGAAGTGCAGGGAACGACAGAGCACTGAAATTTCTGCTCGGCCATGGAAACCCATTCCACAAAGCTCTCTGTGCACTGTTCTTGAGCTAATCTGAAGGCCACATGAAGTTTGGAGGTCTGTAGCGATTGACTCTGCAGAAAGTTGGTGACCTCTTCGCACTATGCGCCTCAGCATCCGCTGACCCCGCGCTGTCAGTTTACATGGCCTCCCACTTCGTGGCTGAGTTTCTGTCGTTCCCAAACACTTCCACGTTCTTATAATACAGCTGACAGTTGACTGCGGAATATTTAGGAGCAAGGAAATTTCACGACTGGATTTGTTGCACAGGTGGCATCCTATCACAGTTCCACACTGGAATTCACTGAGCTCCTGAGAGCGACCCATTCTTTCACAAATGTTTGTAAAAACAGTCTGCATGCCTAGGTGCTTGATTTTATACACCTGTGGCCATGGAAGTGATTGGAATACCTGATTCTGATTATTTGTATGGGTGAGCGAATACTTTTGGCAATATAGTGTATGTTTACACAAAATTGGCTTTAGAGGAAAATTGTGTTATTTCCATTAGGGTTCCTGTTAGCTTCATTTACCAGAGAACACCTCTGTAAACAAATAATACCATCTTTGCGAGCGTCTCATTTACCCTGGACAAAGAAGATCAAATCTTTATAAGACTGGATGCTTTCTGAACCAGTCGCTAATAGGTGGAGGGTTGTTTTGCGCCAAAACAGACCATTTGTATCCAGAGGGTCTATACCGTGCGCAAAAAACAGTCTACATTGAGGCAGGCAAAGCTACCCAACCACCTATGCAAGTATCAAAAGAAGGAGCAGAATCTGTTGCCTAAAAGTGAAGCGAAAATTGGAACCGCTTGTTAGGGTTAGGGTTAACCTTATCCAGTAAAAAAAGTTTATAAGTGGCGACCACAAGGCGGCATTGTTATGATAGGAAATCTAGGGATAATTTTGCTCCAAGAGAAACCTTTTGTCTGCTATATTGTTTGTATAAGGTAAACGTCTAGGTTTAAGCGAGGAGGGAGTGCCATGCGTTTACACAGAATTTCATACATCTGAGTCTTGAAGGAGGTCCAGGCAAGGGAGGACCACTGCAGCGTGTCCTCTAGAAGGAGTGATCTAGGAACATTATTCCATTGAGTTTGTCAGGGGTCTTTGCAACCTAGAAGGAATTCTAGAAGTTGATTCTTGTGCATTGGTAGACAGGTAACAGTGTACCAGTGACTAGGTTGTCATCCACTAATGTTCTTCTAAGTAGATCTGAAAAGCATTCACCCATCTGAACTCAAAAAGGGCAAAGAGTTGCTCTGTGTTTGGAATACAGTATAGAAAACCAAGATGCTGTGTTCTGGAACTCGAATAATGGTTTGAAGGCCTGTCAACATTATCCAGCGGTGTCAGAGATGCCAGGTAAGAGATCAGTCTCTGATGGCGGAACGAAGATGTGGTTAAGGTATGTTACCATTGGTCTGTCCACTCCCCCAATTAGAAAGTGGCTGGGAAGAAAAACATGGACCCCATCTACAGTGTCTTGAGAAGCTAATGGCAGGAGAAAACAGGTAAGGAGGCTATCGAATTCACCGGAGGTGCAAACACCTCCTCACCCACAAAGTGGCTCCGACTGTAGAATGGAGAAGTAATTCCTGTAGAATTTGTGTCATTGGGTACTCATGGATGAAAGGCCAGAGCACATTAGCATTAGTTTGTTCTAACCCAGAGTGTGGTCACGACACCACACTCCACTCCACCAGACATTGAAGGTTAACTGCAAAGTAATAGATCCACACATGTGGCAAAGCAATGCCCCCTTTACCATGTCCTGTGCGACTTACCATTCCAATCTTATCTGGTGACTATGCTGGTTATCCTTTATCAGACAATTTCGGCATCAATATTGGAGGCTGACTTGGAGCAGGGAGTTTGATTATTTATTTTTGCACTACTCAGTGGATTGTGCTTTGTTACAAGAGAAAAAAGTGAAATATAAAGAGAGAAATCACAATGGTAGCGGATTACACAGTATGTGCAGCATGTTGTATTCTAAAGAGTAACAATCGAAGAACCTAAACGTCTGACATAACATATCGCGTGTATAAACTCAGCATAAAACACTGTCCAGAGGTTCAAGGACGGCAATTTCTTATTTCTGGAAAAAAACAAAACACCATTATGGCAAGTACTACACAAATCCTAAAGTTATATAACTATCTCTGACACCCACCCTGCATACTCAAACAGTTGTAAAGCTGCAGATGTGGATGCGTGAGAATAAATCAGTAATGAGTCACTGGCATTTTTTCCCTGCTCTCTTCTCCTCTTACTAAGTGAGTGGGAAGTAGAGTTAACCCTCACTTAAGTGAATTTGCTGCTTTGCAAAATGACATTACATATTATTTAACCATATATAGCTGATGGGTTTTTTATCCTAAAACACAATGCTGGAGATCCTAGGTGTGTAATTGCGTGCTGTGTGAGTCGATCCTGCCTGTCCACCTTTTAGTTCCCATACACACTTTTGGATGTTTTCGTATTTGGGTTATAATGGACAACAAAATCGACTGTGATTATTTACAGCAGGGATGTCAAATTCTGGCTCCCCCAGATGTTGATTGCCTACAAATCCCAGAATTCTTAGGATGCAATAGATGGACAGATAATCATGGGAGCTGTAGTACAGAAACATCTTGGGTGCTGGGATTTGAGATCGCGGATTAAGAGTTACAGGGTTATTCAGAGAGAGGTGAAAAGAAGGAGAATGGCTGGAGAATGGAAAATTCTAGGTCGAAATAGCCGATTTGGAAAGTAAGATAAATGGGAGAATTTTTTCGGTTTGGCTATTTTGACCTAGAATTTTCCATTCTCCAGCCATTCTCCTGCTTTTCACCTCTCTCTGAATAACCCTGTTACTAATTTATAAATGTTCCATAATTAAATGGGCTGCGTACCTACACCTATGTTGGTGATGGAATTACTCCGGTGAGTAATTACTGGGTTTTTAAATGTACCCTAAATCTAATGAACTTCCCTAATTTCCGTTACGCAACATACTGTATATAGATTGAAAGCATTGTATGTATGTATGTTTGTGCCAAAATTAGGATAATGAGCAATACAAGAGGAGTAATGAGACCAAACAATGCACTTCCTGTTAGTTATACTGTCTCCGAATGTGAGACTAGTTTTGTTAATATTACTTGTACGTTTGTTATTACCTATTGTACATCTCTGCTGGATATGTTGGTGCTATATAAATAATTGCACCGAAACTATATAATAGCTGTTTGCGCAAATGATACACAGCTTTTATATTTCTTGACAAAGGAGGAAACAATTTGGAGGGTTATGACATCCGGAGAACAACACACGGCTCAAAAGTTCACTTACAAATGCATTTTGTAGACTGCGTATTCGTATTCTTTTCTACATAATTCAAATGTAATGTTCAAGGGTTAAGCAGCCAAGGGAATGAACTCCTGGGATTTACACTCCTTTTTCCCTTTTCTGTAACCCACTCACATTTCTGTGGAAAAACCCCCTACTGACTTAGCTGAGGAGAAACAAGTAATGTGTTTTAATATAAAACTACTGCGTGATGCATGGCACGAACCTGAAGAGCTTATTGGGTCCCCAGTGATACCAGTGGGAGCTCACAGACTCAAAAGGGGGCCCTGTAAAACGTATTAATCTGTAAGTAACAACTTCTGTGTACAGGCTTAAATAAATAAAGAAATATTAGAGGTGAACATAACACCATTAAGAGAAGACATGGGATTCTCTGTGTTTGCTGTATGGTAGCAGTGCTGACTAAACCTTAAAAATCGTATCTGTAAACTACATTTCACCCAATTATCAGACAACCTTTAGATCACAAACATCACTAGCGCATCATTTACTTTATGCTACATGGCAAACTACATTTAGACAATGAACAAACTGCAGAACTGCAATGAAACAGACCTGTTATGGTTCGTAGCATTGTCATTCCTTCATTGTCTACTGGTATGTTAACCTTTTACCACTGCGGGGTGTACAATGCCGTCCCCGCGGAGGGTGGGCCTTAACTCTGCGGGCCGGCATAGCAGGCCCCGCTAGCGTCTATGGGCCCAGGGCCAGTGCTTCCACTAGACAAGCTAGGCAACCGCCTAGGGCGCACTGCCACCTAGGGGTGCCGCCGGCCCCAACCCGGGTTCTATTATTGTACCCCTTCCACATTATGCCGGCAGTGGCGCCTTGCAAAGCAGATCCCCCGCTAGCAGCGTAGAAGGTGGGTGTCTTATGGTAAAAGCGCAGGCGCTACCAGATGACATGCGGGTGCCACAAGAGGCAGAAGAAAGAAAAAAGAGGCAGAAGAAAGAAAGGCACAGAAGAAAGAAAGGCACAAAAGAAGAGGTAAGAAAAGAGAGGAAGAAAAAATAGGCACAGAGGAAAGAAAGAAAAGAAAGAGGCAGATAAATGAAAGAAATGGCAGAGGAAAGAAAAGGCAAAAGAAAGAGGCACAGAAGAAAGAAAGCTGCACAGAGTGCAGAGGAAAGAAAGAGGCACAGACCGATCCCGACCAGCGGAGGGGTAAGATGGGCCCAAAACGACTGTGTGCGGCCCCCATGCACAGTGTGTGTGTGTCCCCGCAGTGTGGGTGTGTTCCCGTGCAGTGCGTTCCCCCCACATTTCAACAGTTGACAATTTTTTTGGGGGGGGGCGCAAATAGTTGGTCTTGCCTAGGGCGCAAAATAGCCTAGCACCGGCCCTGTGAATGGGCCACAACAGTCCCGCCCACCAGTTGGTGCACGTTGCGTGTCATTGGCTGCCGTGGGACGGCATTTTCTCAGGCCCTCCCCCTACAGCCAATGACACGTGCAGTATGTCAGCTGCGTAGACAGGCTGGAGGAGGGGCCCACCGCAGCAGCCGGCAAGCAGGCGTACTAGTACACCCCGCCAGCATTAACGCCCCACTGGTAAGGGGTTAAGGTCTGGGAGTGAAGACCTCCTCCATCAGCTGGCTAAATTGTAAACAGAATTGTCGCACATTATTTACAACAGATTCATAGTTGAACATTCTTGTTATATTTTGATTTGTTGATATTTTGATCGGAGCTCATTTTAACAGGTCTCTGCACCCCAACTGGGTTACATCCTCTAATGCCACTCCCTTACAGGACATCCTTTCTCCAACCCGTGATCTTTCATGCCTTTCTCCAGCCCTTGGCCAAAGACTAAGGACAGGTACAAGGAAAGAGTGGTTATATCATTCCCCAGACGTGAGGTACCACTCTGTACTGAGGAAAAACAGACAGGCTTTAATAAAACATGGGAAACAAATATATACAGTGCAAGGAGGGACCTGGAGTGCAGGGGAAACCTGACGCAATCCTGACGGACACTGACCGAAAACCTGTCGGAATCGCTGCAAAAAACCCGCCGAACACGCTGGAAAAAGTCGTCTAGCCACCGATCACAGCGCAGAGCAGTCGGAAAAAGCCGACAAGCTGACGAACAGTGTAAAAAAACCTACAAACTATACACTTGAAAGTTTCAAAATTGAGACGCTGTTTGCAAAAAACAACAGAACGAAAATGCCTGGAACTAACATACAGTCAGGTCCAGAAATATTGGGACATCGACACATTTCTAACATCTTTGACTCTATACACCACCACAATGGAGTTGGAATGAAACAAACACAATGTGCTTTAACTGCAGATTGTCAGCTTTAATTTGAGGGTTTGTACAGCCAACTCAGGTGAACGGTGTAGGATTTACAGCAGTTTGCAGATGTGCCTCCCACTTGTTAAGGGACCAAAAGTAATGGGACAATTGGCTTCTCAGCTGTTCCATGGCCAGGTGTGTGATATTCCCTCATTACCCCAACTACAATGTGCAAATAAAAGGCCCAGAGTTCATTTCAAGTGTGCTATTTGCATTTGGAATCTGTTGCTGTCAGCTCTCAAGATGAGATCCAAAGAGCCTTCACTATCAGTGAAGCAAGCCATCATTAGGCTGAAGAAACAAAACAAACCCATCAGAGAGATAGCAAGAACAATAGGTGTGGCCAAAACAACTGTTTGGAACATTCTCAAAAAGAAGGAACGCACCGGTGAGCTCAGGAACACCAAAAGACCCGGGAGACCACGGAAAACAACTGTGGTGGATGAATGAAGAATTCTTTCCCTGGTGAAGAAAACACCCTTCACAACAGTTGGCCAGATCAAGAACACTCTCTAGGAGGTAGGTGTATGTGTGTCAAAGTCAACAATCAAGAGAAGACTTCACCAGAGTAAATACAGAGGATTCACCACAAGATGTAAACCATTGGTGAGCCTCAAAAACAGGAAGGCCAGATTAGAGTTTGTCAAACAACACCTAACAAAGTCTTCACAGTTCTGGAACAAGATCCTATGGACAGATGAGACCAAGATCAACTAGTACCAGAGTGATGGGAAGAGAAGAGTATGGAGAAGGAAAGGAACTGCTCATGATCCGAAGCATACCACCTCATCAGTGAAGCATGGTGGTGGTAGTGTCATGGTGTGGGCATGTATGGCTGCCAATGGAACTGGTTCTCTTGTGTTTATTGATGATGTGACTGCTGACAAAAGCAGCAGGATGAATTCTGAAGTGTTTTGGGCAATATTATCTGCTCACATTCAGCCAAATGCTGCAGAACTCATTGGACGGCGCTTCACAGTGCAGATGGACAATGACTCAAAGCATACTGCAAAAGCAACCAAAGAGTTTTTGAAGGGACAGAAGTGGAATGTTATGCAATGGCCAAGTCAATCACCTGACCTGAATCCCATTGAGCATGCATTTCACTTGCTGAACACAAAACGGAAGGGAAAATGCCCCAAGAACAAGCAGGAACTGAAGACAGTTGCAGTAGAGGCCTGGCAGAGCATCACCAGGGATGAAACCCAGCGTCTGGTGATGTCTATGCGTTCCAGACTTCAGGCTGTGATTGATTGCAAAGGATTTGCAACCAAGTATTAAGAAGGGAAAGTTTGATTTATGATTATTATTATGTCCCATTACTTTTGGTCCCTTAACAAGTGGGAGGCACATCTGTAAGTCCTACACCGTTCACCTGAGTTGGATGTACATACCCTCAAATTAAAGCTGACAGTTTGCAGTTAAAGCACATTGTGTTTGTTTCATTCCAACTCCATTGTGGTGGAGTATAGAGCCAAAGATGTTAGAATTGTGTCGATGTCCCAATATTTATGGACCTGACCGTATAATGTCCTATGAATGATAATAAAAAGGTTTGTTACAGAAAAAAGAAAAAAACTATTTTAAAAAAAGGAAACAACATTTTCTGAAAAATTCAAAAAAATGCCTAAACGATCCTAAAGAAAAATCAATAAAAAAGGAGACTTTTTACTGCAGAATAAAATAATAAACGGTTTATTAGATATTGAGTTAAAACGGGAATATTTTTAACATTGAAGCCTATGGGGTTCGCCTGAATAAACCTGCCGAATGAAAACATTGAACAGCAGGGCATTTTGGCAACTTTTCCCTGCTGTTCGGTGTTTCTGAATAGATTAACCATTGCTTTTCTATGGGGGATTTCACTGCCTTTAAACAGGCACCGTACTGTACCGTACAAAATTTGGTAAACTGCCTGCTTTCTGAATAGCCGAATGGCCCCAAAATGTCACTGTACGTGGAAATTCCCTGTTCGGTGACATTTCGGGGCAAGATCGGCTCTCTCTAAATAACCCCTTATGTCACAAATGTAACCCTGTACTGTACATCAGAATATGTTGGCACAATATACGTAAATAGATGAATAATTGTAAGATGTTGTCACTCCATAAGTAATTGTCATTTTGATTATATACATTGTTGGCATTGACATAAAGTAACACATTTCTAAATATAAAAGACTTGCCTGAAAATTCTAACTCATATTGCATTTATCAGACTTTTGGATTAATTGTCAGAATGGTAATATCACCCGGCATGGGAGACAATATTTCACAAGGTTTTACAGATTGAACAAATTGGAGTTAGAAAAAAGAAATCCAGGATTATTATTCTGTTGTGTCCTACTTTTCCCTTTTGCGTTCTCTGGCCTTCAGTTCTAATTGCCACCTTGAGCAACCACCCTAAAGCAAGCTACAGGGTCTACATGGTTACATGTCCACGGTGTCACACTATTTACATTCACCATCCACAGCTGTAGGTTGTTTTACTCCTATAACAAGGGAGAAAATGCAATTAAAAACATGGTAATGCAGACAAATGTAAAACAGAAATTTACTATAGGTAATAAACCATGTTAGACTTTCTGCAAATGTATCTAAATATGTTGTTAACAGCAATCAAGTCATATTTATTACTATACTTATAAAGAGCCAAGACATTCTGCAGCACATGTACATAGCTATAATTTGTGCAATTAAAAAGCCAGGTACAAGATGTTTAACAAGTAAATACAGGAGAGATGGAGGGTGTTATTCCTATGTGAACCTACAGTCTAGAAAGAACCGTGATGGGAAACCTTGGCACCCCAGATGCTTCAGGACTACATGTCCTTTGATGCTCAGTCAGGCTTACGTGTGATTAATCATCATGGGACCTCCTTTAGTACCAAAACCTCTGGAGTGCCAAGGTTCACTAGATCTAGATGGGTGGAGAGGTGAGAAACAGGAGGCAAGGTGGGAATAAAGTTAATACATATTGAGATGAGGACATATACTGAGTTATTGAAATGCAATTGTTACAGAGTTACAGAGGGAGACTGGGGAGAAAAGTCCCCAGTCTCCCTCCGCAGTCACCCTGCCGACCAGCAGGATCTTGCGAGAGCCGAGATCCTGTCGGTCATGTGACCTGGCAGAAGAAACCTCCATGGAGTCCTATGGACTCCATGGAGCAGATGCTTGGGACAGTGTGTTAGCACTGCCCCCCAAGCATCCGCGAGCCTAGCGGCTGCTACGGGGCAGAATGCTGGACTCAGCGCATGCCCCGGAATCTGATGGTGAAACCAGGACACAAAGAGAAAATTAGCAATAGCTAATTTTTACCCTTAGCATCCCAATTTTAGCAAGAGACACACGATAGTGCCCCTTGTGCCTGAGGCTGTATGTGAGCATGTCTGGGGTGTGAGGGTGCTTGGATTCATGCTAATCTGGGGTCTGAGGGTGTATAGTGTATATTTGTTTTGCTTTTGTTACTTTATTTGAATGTGCATATCTTTTATCTCATAATGGCAAACAAGATATTATAGTAAATTTAGTGGAATAATATTTAATAATAGTTTATGTGTAAACATTTTTGCTTCTTGACTTTTTATGATGTTCTATTGTCATTGTTTTGGCCAGTGACGTGCGGTGAGGTCAGTGGCTGGTGAGGCAGATTAGGGTTAGAGGCTATATGGGGGAACAGATTAGGGTTAGAGGCTATTAGGGGAACAGATTAGGGTTAGAGGCTATTAGGGGAACAGATTAGGGTTAGAAGGTATTAGGGGAACAGATTAGGGTTAGAAGGTATTAGGGGCACAGATTAGGGTTAGAGGCTATTAGGGGAACAGATTAGGGTTAGAAGGTATTAGGGGAACAGATTAGGGTTAGAAGGTATTAGGGGAACAGATTAGGGTAACAGATTATGGTTAGAAGATATTAGGGGAACAGATTAGGGTTAGATGCTATTAGGGGGTACAGATTAGGGTTAGAAGGTATTAGGGGAACAAATTAGAGTTAGAAGGTATTAGGGGAACAGATTAGGGTTAGAAGGTATTAGGGGAACAGATTAGGGTAACAGATTAGGGTTAGATGCTATTAGGGGGTACAGATTAGGGTTAGAAGGTATATGGGGCACAGATTAGGGTTAGAAGGTATTAGGGGAACAGATTAGGGTTAGAAGGTATTAGGGGCACAGATTAGGGTTAGAAGGTATTAGGGGAACAGATTAGGGTTAGAAGGTATTAGGGGAACAGATTAGGGTAACAGATTAGGGTTAGATGCTATTAGGGGGAACAGATTAGGGTTAGAAGGTATATGGGGCACAGATTAGGGTTAGAAGGTATTAAGGGAACAGATTAGGGTTAGAAGGTATTGGGGCACAGATTAGGGTTAGAAGGTATTGGGGGAACAGATTAGGGGAACAGATTAGGGTTAGAAGGTATTAGGGGCACAGATTAGGGTTAGAAGGTATTAGGGGAACAGATTAGGGTTAGAAGGTATTAGGGGAACAGATTAGGGTAACAGATTAGGGTTTAGAAGGTATATGGGGCACAGATTAGGGTTAGAAGGTATTAGGGGCAAAGATTAGGGTTAGAAGGTATTAGGGGAACAGATTAGGGTTAGAAGGTATTGGGGGAACAGATTAGGGTTAGAAGGTATTAGGGGAACAGATTAGGGTTAGCAGGTATATGGGGCACAGATTAGGGTAACAGATTAGGGTTAGAAAGTATATGGGGCGCAGATTAGGGTTAGAAGGTATTAGGGGAACAGATTAGGGGAACAGATTAGGGTTAGAAGGTATTAAGGGCACAGATTAGAGTTAGAATGTATTAGGGTAACAGATTAGGGTAACAGATTAGGGTAACCGATTAGGGTTAGAAGCTATTAGGGGAACAGATTAGGGTTAGAAGGTATATGGGGCACAGATTAGGGTTAGAAGGTATTAGGGGCACAGATTAGGGTTAGAAGGTATTAGGGGAACAGATTAGGGTAACAGATTAGGGTTAGAAGCTATTAGGGGAACAGATTATGGTTAGATGCTATTAGGGGAACAGGTTATGGTTAGATGCTATTAGGGGGTACAGATTAGGGGTAGAAGGTATTGGAACAGATTAGGGTTAGATGCTATTAGGGGAACAGATTAGGGTTAGATGCTATTAGGGGGTACAGATTAGGGGTAGAAGGTATTGGAACAGATTAGGGTTAGAAGCTATTAGGGGAACAGATTAGGGTTAGATGCTATTAGGGGGTACAGATTAGGGGTAGAAGGTATTGGAACAGATTAGGGTTAGAAGCTATTAGGGGAACAGATTAGGGTTAGATGCTATTAGGGGGTACAGATTAGGGGTAGAAGGTATTGGAACAGATTAGTGTTAGATGCTATTAGGGGAACAGATTAGGGTTAGATGCTATTAGGGGGTACAGATTAGGGTTAGAAAGTAGATAGTGAAAGTGACAGAGTGCTAAAGAAGAAATGATAAGAGGAGAAGGGGAAAGAGAAAAAAATAAAGGGGGAATGAGAACATTAATGAGGGGAAATAGAGAAAAAAAATTAGAGAAATAGATTAATTATAAGGACAGATAGCAAAACAGACAGATGAACATACTCAGAAAGACAGACACATAAACAGGGAGAAGACAGATACAGGGACACACAGGACAGACAGATACAGGGACACACAGAAGGACAGACAGATACAGGGACACACAGAAGGACAGACAGATACAGGGACACACAGGACAGACAGATACAGGGACACACAGAAGGACGGACAGATACAGGGACACACAGAAGGACACACAGAAGGACAGACAGATACAGGGACACACAGAAGGACAGACAGATTTTTGGCATGGGTTTAGGTGTGAGTATTGATGATGACCTATCAAACAGAGAGAAGCATATTTTTGTTGGTTGCAGCACAATGTCTTGGTCCAGTACTGGAAGAACCATATGAACACATAGATAACCAATCCTTCCTGTTTGCATGGGAGTATTTTATGATCAGGTCATCACCTTGTGGCTGCAAAGTAAATTATAGAGGTAAAAAAGTTGTGGTTTTAAAAATATAGCATTGAAAATAACGTTAGTGTAACTTTTACGATTAGGGTTGAGATGATTGTAGGGTTAAGGCTACTTTTAGGAGTAAATGTCATACCTGATGATTTTGGCAGTTGTCAGAATAACAAGTTATGTTAGAAACTGCAGGGCAGGTTTAGCAATCGGACAGACTTATACTGTGATTAATAAAATGGATTTATGAATGTGCGAGACATGTATTGCATTAAGCTCTAAGAAATGAAAATGTTTAGAAACAGAAAGAAAAAATCGGTAAAGAAACTATCAAACTTTGGAATCGAGTTTTTCTATGTAGTAGTAATGCTATTATTATTTTAAGACCAGTAACAGCTCTATTTATCAATATAGAACATAACTGCTTGTTTAAGGAGAGAATTTGAATATTTTCTAGAAAATATAGGTTGAGAATACTGGGACAATGACAGCTGAAATATCTCGTGCCCATCCTTTTTTCCAGTCACACCCCACCTTTTCTTTTTATAGATTTTTGGCTGTTTCCTGTGTAAGAGGTGAGACTCATATTTATATTTTGTTTGAAGAAAATCTTTGGCATTGTTCCAATTGCACCTTGACAAATTCCACCTATATCTGGAGTATGACTCATTGTTACTAAAGTATCAGGAAGTTTGAGATGTGTCTGAGATGTGTAGTAAATTGCGACCCTCCCCTCTCTCTTGTGATCACATAATTGTACTAAGGATCACATTGTATACATTATTCCCCCAGTTTGGCCAAATACTTACAGGGTTATTCAAAGAGAGCCAAACTGGCCCCGAAATGTAACTGGACACTGAAATTCAGAGTATGGTTACCTTTCCTGGGCATTCGGCTATTCAGAGAGCAGGCAATTCGCCAAATGTTGGCGAATTGCCTGCACGTACGGCGCCTGTTCGAGGGCAGTGAAATCCCCATAGAGAAGCAATGCTTCATCTATTCAGAGAACACAAAACAGCAGGGAAAAGTTGCCGAATGCCCCGCCATTCAGTGGTTTCATTCGACAGGTTTATTCAAGAGAATCCCATAGGCTTTAATGTTAACAATATTACAGTTTTAATTCAATATCTAATAAACAGTTTATTATTTTATTCTGCAGTAAAGAGTCTCTTTATTTATAGATTTTTTGGAAAAAAAATTGCAAACTCTTTACTGTTTTTTTTTTAAATCGTGTTTTTCTTTTTTCTGTAAAAGCCCTTTTTATTATCATTCATAGGATCATATATGTAAATTTCAGACATTTTCGTTCAGTAGTTTTTTTGCAAACAGCGTTTCCAATTTCAAACTTTCAAGTGTACAGATTTTTTTTTCACCACGTTTGTCTGCATGTCGGCTTTTTCCGGCGGCTGCTCTAGGCTGCAATTGGCATCTAGTCAGGTTTCTCTGGCGTGTTTGGTGTGGTTAATCCGGCTGTTTCTGCGGGTTTCGGTGAGTGTTAGGTGAGTGTTCAGTGTGTTTGCGGCGAGTTTTCCCTGCACTATGGGGGGGGGCCTGCGGTGCTTGCTGAATACACCGCACGGTCGGCGAACTAGGATCGCCGAATCGCCCCAAAGTGCAGGGAACAAAAAGTCATCGAGCGTGCAGTGACTTTTCGAATCTCTTTGAATAACCCTGTTATTTTTCTAATAATCTGGAA
This sequence comes from Leptobrachium leishanense, assembly GCA_009667805.1. Lineage (NCBI taxonomy): Eukaryota > Metazoa > Chordata > Amphibia > Anura > Megophryidae > Leptobrachium > Leptobrachium leishanense. The sequence continues at coordinate 326,237,266 of CM019065.1, forward strand.
TTGAACTGACCTGAGAATTCAAAAAAAGTGTGATGACAGGTTTTCAATAAAGAACAAATATGCACATATTAGACATGTGCACAGCACAAAATTTCGTTTTGAACTAATGGATTAGTCCTAAAATGCAATTTATTTAGTTGCTAAAGAAATTCGTTTGCAGTTCTTTAGTATGAAAACTAATTTCCTTCATCCGAAAACCAGTGGATACAATTACTATTGTAGTGGCTCCTCAGCGGGCAGAGATCGCTGCTTGTTACAGTATCTCTCACTCTCAGCACAATGTGGGCCATATTACATAGTTGGTGCTAACTTAACCAGAGCTGTTGTAAACTTCCCAGAGCCATTATAGCCTATGAAGGTTTTCAGTTTACAACAGCTCTGGTTAAGTTAGCACCAACATTGTAATACTGCCCCGTGTCAGGCAAAGCTGTTACAGTAACTGACTGCTGCTCATCACAGCGCTCAGAGTTTCAGTAAAACTAGTAAATAATAATATTGTTCTAACCTCTTATATATAAAAATATTTCCTTGTTTTACTGAAACTCTGAGCGCTGTTAGTCAGTTACTGTAACAGCTGAGCCTGATACATTGTACTGAGAGATAATATATCAAGCAGCCGATCTCAGCGCTCACAGCCACTGGATTTAAAGCGCTAAAAAAAAAGGCTCCTCTGTATAATGTTTAGAACATCCATCTGCATTAATTAATACCCCTCTCTGTATAATGTATACAACATCCACCTGCATTAATACCCCTCTCTGTATAATGTATACTCCTCTACATCCACCTGCATTAATTAATTAATGTCCCTCTCTGTATAGAACATCCTCCTCAATTTATACCTTTCCCTGTATAATGTATATAACATCCTCCTGCATTAATACCCCTCTCTGTATAATGTATAGAACATTCTCCTGCATTAATTAATGCCCCTCTCTGTATAGAACATCCTACTGCATTGGCATGTGGAGGGTGCAGAACTTCAGACGTTGCTCTCTTCATTGCTGGTCTCCTTCACTCATCAATGCAATATCACAAAAAGGACTGAAACTAAAATGTAGTGCATTTTATTTTAGTTTCTTTAGTTTTTTGTACTGAGCAGTTTCGTTTCTCTTGAGTCATACGAAAACTAAATTATCCCAAAATTCAGACTAAATCGTTTTAGTACTAAAACGAATGCACATGTCTAGCACATATTGCACCAAGGTATCAGGATAGGGATGTGCAGTGAATTTTAATATATTACAGTATAAAAATGTTGTGCCCTTACATCTAAAATAAACGGGGTTATTCACAAAAATTTCAGTGAACTTTCAGGGCTTTCTTGTTCAGTGTACTTCGGCAATTTCCAGTTCGCCGATCCTACAGTAAACTCACTATTCACCGCAGGGTCCCCGAAGTGCGCCGAAAGTGGAGCTGCCGAAGACCGCCACGACCACCGTTCAGACTGCCAAATGCCGCTGAAGACCGCTGATCAGACTGCCGAATGCCGCTGAAGAGCACTGAACTGACTTCTGAACACCACCGCAGAGCAAAAAGAAAAAGACGGAACTCTGCTATTCTTCTAAAAGGTGTTTAATCCAATAAAAATGCACGAAAATGTGTGGAAATAATAAAAAAGTCCTATAAAAAATAATAAAACAGTCTCTTAGAGAATAATTATTTTTTTTTTAAAAAAATTGGAAATCATAAATTTCACTTACAAAATACAAAAAATACATCAAAATGTTCCAAAAATTAAATAAATAACAAGACGGTTTGCTGAAAATTAAACGAATAAATGGTTGAAGAAAAAAGAAATAATAACGATAATATTTTTTCACATTGAAACCTATGGGATTCGCCTGTTTAAACCTGTTGAACTGAATCACCGAAAATCAGGGCATTTCACCGACACTTCAGTGCTGTTCAGCATTAACCATTATTTCTCTATGGGACAATTTGGCTGCCGCCGAAGATCGCCGAATTGCACCGTATCTAGCTAACGCTCACATTGTGTACATTATTCCCCCAGTTTGGCCAAATACGTATTTTTCTAATAATCTGGAATTGAACTGACCTGAGAATTCAAAAAAAGGGTGATGACAGGTTTCCAATAAACAACAAATATGCACATATTGCACCAAGGTATCAGGATAGGGATGTTCAGTGAATTTTAATATATCACAGTATAAAAATGTTGTGCCCTTACATCTAAAATGTTTGGGGTTATTCAGAAAGCACCAAAATTTCAGTAAAATATCGTGGCTTCTCGTTCAGCGCACTTCGGCGATAAACCCCCCCCCCCCACCCCCGGAATTCTGTTATTCTTCTGAAAGGTGTTTAAACCGATAAAAATGCATGAAAATGTCTGGAAATAATAAAAAAGGTCCTAAAAAAAACGATAAAACGGTCTCTTACAGAATAAAAAAAAACAACCCTTTTCGTAAACCCCAGTATTTGGCGAATTGACAGCTTTCTGAATAGATGAATTGCCACAAAATTGCACCTTGTGGTGAAATTCACTGTTCGGTGCAATTCGGTGGCAAGTTCGTCACTTATTGATCAATCCTTATAGTACATACAGAGAAAAGTATGGGGGTTATTCAGAGAGCACCAAAATGTCACCGAAAGATTAATAAATAAAGAGACTTTTTGCTGCAGTTTAAAATAATAAACAGTTTATTAGATATTGAATTAAAACGGGATTTTTTTTAACATTGAAACCTATGGGGTTCGCCTGAATAAACCTGCTGAACAGGGGTGGACTGACAACTAATGGGGCCCCTGGGCAATAGAAGATCATGGGGCCCCTTGTGTCGCACCCAAAGGAGGCCACACCCATAAAAACCCCCTCCCCCTACAGCACCCACATGTACATTATTGTGCTCACACATGGATATATATATTGCCCCCAGCAGCTCACACATGGATATATATATTGCCCCAGCAACTCATACATGGATATATATATATATTGCCCCAGCAGCTCACACATGGATATATTACCCCCAGCAGCTCACACATGGATATATATATTGCCCCCAGCAGCTCACACACGGATATATATTGCCCCCAGCAGCTCACACACGGATATATATTGTCCCCAGCAGCTCACACATTGATATATATTGCCCCAGCAGCTCAAACATGGATATATATAGTGGCCCCAGCAGCTCACACATGGTTATATATAGTGCCCGCAGCAGCTCACACATGGACATATATTGCCCCAGCAGCTCACACATGGATATATAGTGCCCCAGCAGCTCACACATGAATATATATTGCCCCCAGGGGCCTGGCAGAGGAGAGGTCCTCACGGTGACAGTCAAAGCCGGGCCCCCACTGACCCGTGGGCTGTGCCCGAGTGGTCAGTTCGCCCCTGCTGCCGAATGAAACCACCAAACAGCAGGGCGTTTTGGCAACCTTTCACTGCTGTTCGGTGTTCTCTGAATAGATGAACCATTGCTTCTCTATGGGGGATTTCACTGCCTTCGAACAGGCACCGTACATGCAGGCAGTAATTTGGCAAGCTACTATTCTTTGAATAGCCGAATGGCCATGAAATAGCATTGTATGGGAAAATTCCCTGTTCGGTTCCATTTTGGGGCCAGATCGGCTGTCTCTTTTTTTTTTTTTGAGAAAGGATTTTACCAGGAAGGATACATTGAGATTTCTCTTGTTTTCAAGTATGTCCTGGGTGGCGAGTATGTACCGTTAGGTGTCTTGCCCAAGGACACTTACTGGAGAGTTTGTTCGCTGGGATCGAACCTATGACTCCACAGGCTCTCTCCATGCAGAACAGTGATGTTACCTCTACTCCACCCATTCGGCTGTCTCTGAATGACCCCTTATATTTAAGTTGATATATCTTATATAGAACTCTATTTATTGAACACAGAATGTGAGCAGACAAGGCAACATTTCATGCAGGGTCCTTTTGCGAGTCATAATACAATGGTGCAACTTAGTGAATAAATACACATATCAATTAACCAAATACTCAATTAATTGTGACAAGTGATGTGGTTCGAATTAACACTACTATGACAGTGTGGGCTCGTTTATGTTTTAACCATGTGCAATAAAGTGAAAATAAATGCCCAATAAAACCAATAGGTGCAGAATTTAACTAGGAAATCTTACCGCATCTACAAACACATTTACAGGGTTATTAACAAAGAGCTGATCTGGCCCGAAATGGCACCGAACAGTGAGCTTCCCCGTACGGTGCCATTTACGGGCCATTCGGCTATTCAAAAAGCCAGCAGTTTGCCAAATTTTGACAAACTGCCTGCAAATACGGTGCCCGTTCGACGGCAGTGAAAATATTGTATTGTTACTTGATCTGCATTACCCAATTTTATACTATTGTTGAACTAAGTTGCACAACTGCATACAGTACTCTCATGCATTGCTCTGTGATCTGTATTGATACATTTCATGTGTAAGCAACAACAGAAAATACTGAATAAAGAGCTTAGACATAAAACAAGTAAATATGTTTCTTCCCTCCATCGATGTAGGCAGGTAAATATAAATAAGTCGCCCTTTCGTCAATCAGTAACAGATCATGAGGGATAGAAATGTGGACCAGAATTCTCCGTTGCCATGGTTACAGATATCAAGCAATGTATCGCGTAGCTGCAGAAAATCAAGCTTTGTTTAAAGTTCGGTAAAACATGTAGAGAGAAACAAATATGAAGGGAACATTTATTTTGCATAATTAGAATTTGGTGAGAAGAACCTTGACCTCTAAAATCTCAAACTGAGCTGTGACTCAAGTTTGCATTAAAATCTATTCTTTCTTAGATTGGAGTGTAAACCTAGTGTTTTATGTGTTTCTGAGCTACAGCTCCCATAATTTTCCTTCACGCAGTTCACTTGGGGGGGATTTTTCCTTCAAAAATCCACCTCTATAGGGTTATTCACAGAGCACCGAAATGTCACCAACATTTCGGTGTTCTGTCTTTCCCCGCACTTCGGAGAATCAAATTTCTCCATTCAACGCAAGGTCCCCGCAGTGAGGGAAAAAGCTGCCGCAATGCCGCCAAATGAAAAAAAAAGAAAAAGCCGTAATTATCAGATCCAATAATTTCAGCGTTTTTTTTGGCTTTTTCTTTTTATAACCTTGCAGAAAATATCGGATCCGATCTGATAATCCGCCACAGGCCCACTGAACCCGTCCGGAAAAAGCAGACGATCCGCCGAACACCGCGACGACCAGTAGCCAGTAAAAGCAGACAAGCTGATGAACGGGGTAAAAAAAATAACAAAATGATTGAAAGTGTCAAATTTGAAACAATGTTTGGAAAAAAACTACTGAATGAAAATGTCTGGAATTTACATACAAGATCCTATGAATGATAATAAAAGGGTCTGTTACAGAAAAAAGAAAAAACAGCTATTTAAAAAAACAGGAAAAAAAATTGGCTGAAATAATCCCGAAAAATGCCTAAAGATCCTAAAAAAATCTATAAATATAGAAACTTTTTACTGCCGATTAAAATAATAAACTGTTTATTTGATATTGAGTAAAAACGGGAATATTTTTAACATTGAAGCCTATGGGGTTCGTCTGAATAAACCTGCCGAATGAAACCACCGAACAGCAGGGCATTTCAACAACTTTTACTGCTGTTCTGTGTTCTCTGAATTGATTAACCATTGCTTCTGTATGGGGAATTTCACTGCCGTCAAACAGGCACCGTTTTTGCAGACATTTTGCCAGAATTTGGCGAACTGCCTGCTTTCTGAATAGCCGAATGGCCACGAAATGTCCCCGTATGGGGAAATTCACAGTTCGGTGCCATTTCGGGACCAGATCAGCTCTTTGTGAATAACCCTATATAAGTGACTGCAGATAGACAAATCAAATATATATATTAATTAATTGTTTTTTCCGCCTAAAAGATATAAGAATAAGCTGAACAAGATAGTATGCATTTATTTTGACTTCAGTATATTTGTGCTTCATCGAACATCGTACGGATTGAGCACCCCTGATCTCCGATTTTCCATTCTTCCGGATTTCGGAATCTGGGATAGTTTTGATGTCAAAGAGGAAGGGGATTGCGGCGGTGGAGCTATGATCACCTTTCTGCTGCAGCCACCAGCGTGTGCACAGTGGAAGCGTTGTACGGGGTTACTCCGCGATTATGATTGTGACTCTGTGCAGCATGTCCATGCTGGAGCTGTCCAGATGCTCCAGTGTGTGCCGTAGTCTGCTGCAGGGATTGGAGCGACATCCCGAGTGGCAGGAGCCACCCGTTGTGCCAGGAAGGTGAGTATTACTAAAATATGGAAGGTTCCAAAAATTCTTGTTTTCAGAGTCTTACGGATTTGAGAATTGGGGATTAGGTTGCCCTACCTGTTTATTTCCCTTCCTCTAAATAATGTGAGCACCTCACGCATCAAAAGAAGGAAATGGGCTTGACAAGCGATGCTGTAACAATGCTCTCAATCCCCCCCCTCCTCTGCAAAAAGAGATTAGAAGAGTTACTTTAATTGCCCAAATCATGATGGATTATTTCTAATGATTGAAAAAACATTGGCTTCATCTCATTGTGCTTATTCAGGAAATCGTGCAATTGTTTTCCTGGAATGTGTCACATCCGGGTCCTCATAATCTGATTACTAAACTTTATGCATATATCTCTGACCAGCTCAGAATATAAATTTTTTTGATTCAGTAAACACAATGCAATGGCTCACCAATGTATCTTTTTATCATTATATTTAATACCATCATAAATTAAATGTGTACTTCGATAACTAATTTGGATACAAAATGTTACCCAAAAATCCAATTTAAACTGGAGATGGGTGGGAAAGGAAGCTTAATGCTAAAGTGCTGCATCAGAACTATGAGCCTGGAGGACAGCCGAGCAGCCTGCGACAGCTGGAGGACGGTCACCGCTGGAGCTCAGGGTTGAAGTAGGAGGAGGTAGGGGAGTATGTGTAGGCAATCTTTACGATAGGGGTTATACAGAGAGGTCCGAAATGTCACCGGACACTGAAATTCAGCGTACGGTGACATTTCGGGGCCATTCGGCTACTCAGAGAGCAGGCAATTCGCCAAATTTTGGCGAATTGCCTTAACGTGCGGTGCCTGTTTGAGGACAGTGAAATCCCCCTTAGAGAAGCAATGGTTAATCTATTCACAGAACACCGAACAGCAGTGAAAAGTTGTCGAAATTCCTTGCTGTTCGGTGGTTTCATTCGGCAGGTTTATTCAGACGAACACCATAGGCTTCAATTTTAAAATCTTTCCGTTTTAATCCAATATTTCATAAACAGTTTATTGTTTAATTCTGCTGTAAAACGTCTCTTTATTTATAGATTTTTTAGGATCTTTTAAGCATTTTTCGGGATTTTTTTGCAAACAAAATTTTCTGGTTGTTTTTTTAAACGTTTTTTCTTTTTTCTGTAACAGCCCTTTTTATTATCATTCATTGGACCTCATATGTAAATTTCAGACATTTTCGTTCAGTAGTTTCTTTGCAAACAGCATTTCACTTTTCAAACATTCAAGCGTACGGTTTTGTTTTTTTCTCTCACTCCATTCGTCTGCGGTGTCGGGTTTTTCCGGAGGCTGCTCTGCGCTGTGATCGGCTTCTGCTCGGGTTTCTCCGGCATGTTCGGCGGGGTTAATTCAAGATGTTGTAGCGCTCACTCCCGGAGGAGCCGCTGAAAATGAACCACGGGTCAGTCTCCCCGCACTAGGGAATAAATATACTCCAACACGCTGAGCAGTTTTATAATTTAAAAGGTTTACTAAAAGGTTTGCAGCTCTTGAGACACGGTATATGCAGGAAGCTTTACAATACTTTCGTAACACGATAAACGCGTAGCGGTAAAAGAGACGAAAACACGAGGGCTTCGTATTTTCGGAAAAAACCCCGACCGAGCAGAAAATTAAAAGATACGAAATTCGAGGAAAAACCCCGTAGCGGGACACAATAAAATACACAGTTCTCGTATCACGGTAAACGCGCAGCGGGAACAAAAAGAGGAAAAATGTTCGGAATGTAACTCTAACTTTGCCCCCTTGTATGGATAGGAAAAAAAAGGAAACTGAGTCCTGCACAGGTTAAGTCCCAGAACGTGAAGTGGTATGTGGTGGTGTGTGTAGGGTACCCGGGTACTTTTCAACTGGCCAGTGAGTTTACTTTATCGATGTCTTCGACTAGTCAGTTGGGGCCCTGTGGGTTTTAGAAGGAAAACAGCAGCGTACGTTCTTATTTACACACGGCCTTGGGGGCCTCTCACCCATCCAGCGCAAGCTTGAGGTTCCGCTGACCCAGGACGTCTCTCCGCTCGATATTGACTGGGGACGCCGACCACCGGATCTGTTGTCTGGCCTTCTGTCTGTCAGCCGCGACTCAGCCAGCTTACCGCCTGCTCCCCGCTTCAATCGACCGCGGTACTCCTTACTCGAGGGGTCTTCTCTCCTTAGCATTGCACTCGGATAATAGATGGTGATGTCTATCTCCCGCAAGGCTGGGTGACCCAATCCTGAGGCCCGATCCACTTTGTCTGCGCTCCGGCCTATCTTTTGGTCTCTCCTTCTCTGTACGTGCATCCGCTCTCCTCTGCTCCCTGGCGCGCTCTGCCTGTTTTCCACGAGGTGCAGGATGTACAGGCTCTCCACAACCCACCCACTTCCTGTTTCTTCGCAAAGCATGCATGGACATGTAGTTCAAGTGTCCAGGGTCTTTAATCGTGATAGTCTCCATCTTGTGGCCAAAATGGGTACTGCCACAGTAAACTTTAACACATCGCTACACTCTCCCCCTCCTAGAACTCTTGGGTCTCTCCAAGGAGGTACAACAGTTACATTATCCTTTTACAATATGCACACAGTTTATACAGCATATACAGGTTCAGCAGCATACATGCAGTGGGTTAGAAACACTTTCTCAAGCTGCTCATGTTCTGGGCTACCTCAGCTAACATAGCAGACACTTCGGACAATCTCTGCACAGTGGTGATGGCCTCTTCAGTGCTATGTCCTGGTGAGTCATAGGTAAGTCGCTGGGGCGGTCGGATAGAGCGTTTCTGTTCAGGCTCCTTCCGTTCCTCTTCAGGTGGGGGTACTATAGGTATAGGCTCAGTCCTTATGTCGGCCACTGGAGCAGACACTTCCTCCGAGTACGATCCCTCCAGGGAAGGCATAGAACTATAGTCGTAAGGCTCGTCCTCAGGAGCTACAGGGTCTCCAACAGTATCCGGGACCCTTAACGGAAGTTCAAGGGTTTCAGGGAGTTCCATATTCTCGGGGAATTCCCACTGAAATTCAGGAGCTTCAGCCCTCAAGTTACTTTCCCACTGACAAGGAACTGGGACGACCTCTTCAGGTTCTGGTGAGCGTATCCAATCTAAACAGAAACTCTCTTCGTCGCTGTCTCTTTCGCTCTCTCCAACAACCCGAGTCTGTTGAGACCGAGTAACAGGAGGAACACGTGGAGCATGTGATTCGCCGGAGGAAGTTCGTTTTCCACTGGTATCCTCACAGCCTCTCTCAAAGGTAACAAGTGATTTCGGTGCCAATTCTTGAGGGACCAGCCTTTCCATCAGGGCGATCTGATACACCGGCAGACCTGGCAGTTGTTTGCAAACAATGTAAACCTGAGAACTCCATCTATCCGCCAGCTTGTGTCTCGCAGCAGCACCAAATTCTTCAACAGAACCCTATCACCGGGTTGTAGATCCTGTATTCGAACCTTCAAATCATAGTTCTTCTTGTTCCTTTGCTCCCTGTTACCTGAAGTCAAAGCGGGCCTGTTCAAACGCAGAAGCCAGATTCTTCCGAAGTCTATCCACGTAGTTTCTATGAGAAGCTACTGACGTCTGGTCTAGAGATAACCAAATGCCAAATCAACCGGCAGTCGAGCTTCTCTTCCGAACATAAGACGGTACGGTGAATATCCCGTTGCATCACTCTCCGTACTGTTATATGCATGCACCAGAGTAGCTATATGACGACTCCAACTCTGCTTCTCTACATTAGACAAAGTCCCCAGCATATTTAGCAGCGTGCGATTAAACCTTTCAGGCTGAGCATCACCTTGAGGGTGGTATGGCGTAGTTCGAGTCTTTTGAATCCCCAACAACTCCAGCAATTGCCCGACCAATCTACTTTCAAAGTCTCTTCCCTGATCAGAGTGTATTCTTCTTGGCAGGCCGTAATGAACAAAGAACTTTTCCATCAGCACCTTCGCCACTGTCGGAGCGCGTTGGTCTTTTGTAGAAAAGCTTGGGCATAACGGGTGAAATGATCAGTCACTATCAAAATGTTCCCTTGCCCACTAGCATCCGGCTCTAAGCACAGGAAGTCAATGCACACCAAATCCATGGGTCCCTGACTCTGTAGATGGCTCATTGGAGCAGCTCGGGTTGGTAGAGTTTTCCTCTGAATGCACCTCAGACAGGAATGGCAGTAACTCTCAACTTCAGCCCTCATGCAAGGCCAATAAAACCTATCTCGCACCAACTTAAAAGTTCTCTCAGCACCCAAATGTCCATGCTCATCATGTAATGATCGCAACACACTCTCCCTGTGTTTAGTGGGGAGAAATAACTGTTGAATCTCTTCGGAATTGGTCGAGGGGCCCCTTCGGTAGACCACCCCATCCAACATCTTCAACCGCTCCCACTCTTTGTAAACCAATCTGGCTCCATCCGGGAATTGGTTAACAGAATCTCTCGCTGGTTTGCAGTCAGGGCCTTTATGGTCAATGCAATCAAAGGGTCTCTAGCTTGATCCGCTTTCAGGTCCTGCTTGGAAAAGGTAGGTAGACTTTCATCCCTCAATTGCGTAGGGTTACAGTAGAACTCAGGAACAGCCGCGGCCATGACTCCTATGGCCTCCGCTTCAACTCCTCCCTTGACCCGGCGTTCTGTTCCTTGACACAAAGCTTGCACCCCGTCTGGAGTCACCTGAGTCCATTCTGTAGTGTAGGGTCTTCTCGACAAAGCATCAGCATCTCGATTGTTCACCCCAGGGCGATACTTCAGGCTGAACCGAAACCCTGACAGAGCGGCCAACCACCGATGTCCCGTTGCGTCCAGTTTTGCAGTAGTAAGGATATAGGTGAGAGGATTATTATCCGTCTTGATCACGAACTCAGCTCCATACAGATAGTCTTTCAACTTGTCCACCACTGCCCACTTCAAGGCTAGGAACTCCAGTTTGTGAGTAGGATAGTTCTTCTCAGAAGGCGCAAGGCTCCGGCTCACGTACGCCACAGGCCTCAGCACCCATCATACTCCTGATATAGGACTCCTCCCAGACCTTCTCGGCTGGCATCCACATGTAGTTCATACGGCTTGTGAGGGTCCGCGTAGGCCAGAACAGGAGCTCGGGTTAGATTCTCTTTCAGCTTCACAAACGCACCTTCACATTGACTAGTCCATTCACCTTGTATGGACTCTTTAGCTTTCCTTGGTCCTGGAGCGGAGGGTTTCGGTCAGAGACCTTACAGCCTTCTTCGGTGGTTTCTTTCTGTAGGAGTTTGTTCAGCGGCTGAGCTATCTTTGCGAATCCTCCCACAAATCTTCGATAGTATGAGCAGAATCCCAAGAAAGATCTAAGTTCAGTGACGTTTCGAGGTCTAGGCCAAGAAGCTACGGCCTCCAACTTTCGAGGATCTGTCGAAACACCTTCTGCCGAGACCACGTGTCCCAGATATGTGACTGACGGTAAACAGAACTGGCATTTCTCCAGAGACAATTTCAACCCTCTTCATGGAGCCTCTTCAAGACTTTCTCCAATCGTTGCTCATGCTCTTCCAGAGTCTTCCCGAACACAATTATGTCATCCAGGTACACTAACACTTCGATTAGATTCATATCCCCGACTGTCTTCTCCATCAACCGTTGGAACGTGGCTGGAGCTCCCGTCAGACCTTGAGGCATTCTATTGAACTCAAAGAACCCCAATGGACAAATGAACGCAGTTTTCTCTTTGTCTTCAGGATGCATCGGTATCTGATGATATCCGCTTCGCAGGTCTAGTACACTGAACCACTTTGCTCCAGACAAACACTGTAAGGCATCTTCAATCCGAGGAGTGGCATATTGGTCGGGGATGGTTCTTCGGTTCAAGGTGCGATAGTCTATGCACAAGCGGACAGAACCATTCTTCTTCCTAACCAGCACTATTGGAGATGCATATGGGCTCCTGGACTCTTGAATCACATTGGTTCTCTGCAACTCATTTAGCTGTTCTCGCAGATCATCCAAGTCTCCAGCGGAACTCGCCTTGACCTTTCACGAAACGGCTTGTCTTCTTGCAACCGAATGCGGTGTTCCGTACTCTTAGCCAGGCCCACATCGAACTCATCTTTCGAGAATAATTCTTTCCACTTTAGAACTTGAGACTGAAGACGTTTCTTCCACTCAGGTGAAATGGGGGTCCTTAGGGTAGAATCTTTCATCTGGAATCTCTTTATCCACTCCCTTCCTAAATCAGTAGCGAGGGTGTGGCAGACTCTACTTGCCCGATAGGCATTCGTGCTTTAAGGACTACTGGAGAATCCGTCACATTGCACACACTGACCGAGACTCTTCCTCGTGTTCTCTTCAGAGCTTTGGTGGAGATTATTTCAGGAATTACTTCGACTCCGGTTTCACTCCCATAATTAACATCGGTTCCCAGCACCACATAGGGACCCGGTTGCGATCCGTTCAACTTGACTGAAACCCGGAAGCTCGCCACTTCTCCTGCTTGCAGAACCTTCTCTGTTCCCCCAGTCTCCACAGGCGCCCCACCTCGGCAGGTGCCTTTCGTTCTTCAACCATCCTCTGATAGACCGGACGTAACAGTGGGTGTACTCCCGAGTCGAGCCTTCTTCCAATACAATAGGTGTCAGGAGACGCCGCACTAGGTCAGTGTTCGTCCCCACTATCAGGGAGCTTCTGTTCGCGCCTGGGGGTCGAGGACACACAATGGCCAATGCATCACAACCCCCAGACTGCCCGATGACTTCAGATCCGATCTCCAACTTCACTCGCAGGTACCCGTCATAAGGGAGTTTCTCAGTGCCGATACCCCATATTTCAAATCCTTCAATTCTTGCAGAGGAATGTGCTTTAAGTGTTTCTCATAGAAGTCTTTGTAGATCAATGTCACTTGAGCCCCTGAATCTAACAGAGCTTTAGTGTAGACTCCCTCCACTCGGATTGGCACAATAGGAGAAGGACCTATCAGTTGGTCAGGAAACTTGGTGGCGGTATCTGGACGCTTAGACCCAGTTTGCTGTACCCTGGCCCTTTTCTTGGCCCGTGTAGGCTTTGGGTGTGCATTGCCTCCCCATGACGTAGGCCCGGACGCTAAAGGAATGACTCTTTCAGTCCTGGCAGGCTCAGCAGTTGGTCGGACTTTGGGCCCTCTCGCCCTCTTAGTCCTGGCTTGATTTTTGGAGCGGGTTTCAATCTTCGGCCCCTGGTTTGCTCCCTTACCAGGACCCTCTGGAGTTTCCCGCCTGCAGGGCGGACAACAGTTTCTCCACAGCTTTTAGAAGTTCTTCGACCGGTTTCTTTCAACCCTCCCTTGTGGGCACTGAGCCCTGAAATGGCCAATTTCCCCGCAGCCAAAACATTTCTTCCTCGGGAGTGTGGGCATATTTCCTTCTTGCAGTTCCCTTGGAGACCCCCTGTTCGAGGCTACAGCAACCCCTTCAGTTCTGGGGTCCTCAGCCAACCGTGACGTCATTAACTCCATCATTTGCAACATCTGAGTTTTTAAGGCCAGCACTTCAGTCTGTATGTTTGCTGCATCGGCTACCGAGAGAGTTCCTACTTCTGCGGTGAAAACTGTGTGCGAAGCATTTGCAACCTTTTTAGCCTGAATCAAGGCCTCTTCTTCTCGGATAGCTTTGATTAGTTTGGAATAGGTCAGCCTTGTGTTCTGGTATCTAGTCTGAAACTTCAACATTATGGGATCCAGTGGAGTGCACCTTTGAAAACTTGATCCAGCAACGCTTTGCTTGCACGACTCGGCTCCATGCCTCTTTTAAGAATGACCTGATGGATGATTTTATCCAGCCGCCAGACATATGCGGACAATTCTTCTTCTTCCTTTTGATAGGTGTGAGAGAACTTGTGAATAAGCTCGGCACAATCCTCCACTCCTCCGAAATTTTCCTGTAAAGCTTCTAGATACTCCGCAGCAGTGCAGCCGGGCTTGTCCCTTTTCAGATTTCGAATGACCTCTGAAGCAGGACCTCTTAGGCTCTCGATCAGCCTTTGTCTCTTCACGGTGTCAGCAACTTCCCATTCTTCCACTGCCTGCACTGCCTGATCTATCCAGGTCTCAAAGTCCTCTTCTCCAGTTGGCACGGGGACCTTACCAGAATAAAACCGTAACTTGCGATATCCGTAATTTGGAGACGCAGTAGAGTTTTTCGCTAGTGTTTCCACCAGTTTCCCCATAGTGGTGAAAAATGTAGCAGGAGGGAACCCTGTAGTTGGGGTAACATCGGGAACATTCTCGTGATCACCACGTGGCGTACTTGGCTGTATCAGTTGGACTTCCACCTCACCGGTCAGCTTCACGCTCGCGCCCTGAAAACATGCTGGAATACCTTTTCTCCATTCAAGAAGAACATGCGTGTGAGAGGTATCTGGGTTTTTCTTAATGTCCAGGATTAACCCCCGATGATCTGGTGCTAGCGTGGCCACGGCCTGGCGAATCTGATCTTCGGCCCAAGTGTCTGCGGGAATATCCATGACTATGCAACATGCTAACTGACTACTGTGCTCCCCACACCATTCGGCAGCAGTGTCTGGATCCATATTTAACCCTTTAGATGCGGTTTTTCCAGAGACTGAATCCCGGAAACGAGCCCCCACGTGTAGCGCTCACTCCGGAGGAGCCGCTGAAAATGAACCACGGGTCAGTCTCCCCGCACTAGGGAATAAATATACTCCAACACGCTGAGCAGTTTTATAATTTAAAAGGTTTACTAAAAGGTTTGCAGCTCTTGAGACACGGTATATGCAGGAAGCTTTACAATACTTTCGTAACACGATAAACGCGTAGCGGTAAAAGAGACGAAAACACGAGGGGCTTCGTATTTTCGGAAAAAACCCCGACCGAGCAGAAAATTAAAAGATACGAAATTCGAGGAAAAACCCCGTAGCGGGACACAATAAAATACACAGTTCTCGTATCACGGTAAACGCGCAGCGGGAACAAAAAGAGGAAAAATGTTCGGAATGTAACTCTAACTTTGCCCCCTTGTATGGATAGGAAACTGAGTCCTGCACAGGTTAAGTCCCAGAACGTGAAGTGGTATGTGGTGGTGTGTGTAGGGTACCCGGGTACTTTTCAACTGGCCAGTGAGTTTACTTTATCGATGTCTTCGACTAGTCAGTTGGGGCCCTGTGGGTTTTAGAAGGAAAACAGCAGCGTACGTTCTTATTTACACACGGCCTTGGGGGCCTCTCACCCATCCAGCGCAAGCTTGAGGTTCCGCTGACCCAGGACGTCTCTCCGCTCGATATTGACTGGGGACGCCGACCACCGGATCTGTTGTCTGGCCTTCTGTCTGTCAGCCGCGACTCAGCCAGCTTACCGCCTGCTCCCCGCTTCAATCGACCGCGGTACTCCTTACTCGAGGGGTCTTCTCTCCTTAGCACTGCACTCGGATAATAGATGGTGATGTCTATCTCCCGCAAGGCTGGTGACCCAATCCTGAGGCCCGATCCACTTTGTCTGCGCTCCGGCCTATCTTTTGGTCTCTCCTTCTCTGTACGTGCATCCGCTCTCCTCTGCTCCCTGGCGCGCTCTGCCTGTTTTCCACGAGACAGGCTCTCCACAAACCCACCCACTTCCTGTTTCTTCGCAAAGCATGCATGGACATGTAGTTCAAGTGTCCAGGGTCTTTAATCGTGATAGTCTCCATCTTGTGGCCAAAAATGGGTACTGCCACAGTAAACTTTAACACATCGCTACAATGTTTTTGCGGGTTTCGCTGTGCGTTCGTCGGGTTTTGCGATGAATATTTGTCAGGTTTTCGGCGGCTTTTCCCTGCACTACGACGGCCCTGTGGTGCTTGCTGAATACACCGCAGGGTCCCCCGAAATGGGATCGCCAAATCGCACCGAATTGAAGAGAACGAAAAGTCACTGAACGTGCGGTGGCTTTTCGATTCTCTTTGAATAACCCTGTTAGTTTGTCCTAAAAAAATATTTTAAAAAGTCATGTTTTTTTAGTTGGAAGGGAGGGTTGCTCCACATTTCTGTGCCTACACAAGCTCTTGAGATGCAAATCCGGCCCTGTCTACTGGACAATACAATACATTGATTATAAAAATGTTTTCAAGTACAAATTAGCATGTACACAATGTGCTTTTGCTTAGTTTACTCTTGTTTTCTGGTGAGCTATAAGAATAGAATAAAATATTTGAGTGATTGGAGTAAAGCAATGTTTTGGAGAATGTGTGTCTATCTACTTTATTTTTAAATCTGTAATGTCAGGGAGAAATAATATAACATATTTGATATGCTGTGAGTTGTGGTAATAAGACATACCATATCTGGTAATTATAAACAGAGTGAATGTTATTCTTTTTTGCTGTCACATACAGATTCAGTAATCACCTGCATGGCAGAGATGACAACTTGAACACATATCTCATAAATGACATGGTTCCTACAAAGCTACAGGATATACAGCATTCTGAGAATAAGAAGTGCAAACAATGCCAACCAGCAATAAACTCGCTAACTCAGAGCTTTCACCCTGCCCTCAAATTCAAAATAACCCCTTAATGTGAAGGTGCCGGCTTCAACACATGTGAAAAAAAAATCAGGCAAAGGTAACCGGTTAAAAAGTGTTCATCACAATAAACGTATCATACTACTCAGGGCAGGCCCAAGACACAGTGCTGCTAGTGCCGGCGCCAAGTGACCTGTTAGTTACAAAAGCGCTAGAGATCTCTAGCGCTCCCCATGTTAAGTACTAGGGATGTGCGTTTCAGGTTTCGGAATTTCAGAATTTTCACGAAATTTCCCGATTCGTGCATTCGGATTCGGCCGAATTTCCGAAAATTTTCAGATACGAAAACGGCAGATCCGAACAAATTTTCGTGCTGAAACGAAAACTTTTCGGAATCTTCGAATGGACTAGAAATGTGTTAAATCGAAATTCATTTTCGTTCCATTCGTGATTTCGGCTCCATTCCTTATTTCAGTTCCATTTCAGTAATTTCGGACATCGTATTTATATCACTGATTCTGTAATTAAATTTTATATCATTCCCATCTCAATGTTTCCTTCCTGGAAAACCAGAGAAATCTCAATGTATTCTTTTTGTAAAAAATGAGAAATCTCAATGTATCCTTCCCAGGAAACCAGAGAAATCTCAATGTATCCTTCTTGTAAAAAATGAGAAATCTCAATGTATCCTTTTTGTAAAAAATGAGAAATCTCAACGTATCCTTCTTGTAAAACATGAGAAATCTCAATGTATCCTTCCTGGAAATCCAGAGAAATCTCAATGTATCCTTCTTGTAAAACATGAGAAATCTCAATGTATCCTTCTTGTAAAACCAGAGAAATCTCAATGTATCCTTCTTGTAAAACATGAGAAATCTCAATGGCAGAATTATCGTATCGGCAGAATTATCTTATCGTATCCGAAAAACCATTAGTTTACGTCAAAACGAATAGACACTTTGAAACGAGGAGAACAGACGCTCCGAAAAACATGAAAATTTCCGAAATCACGAAAAAAAAGTCGAAACGAAAAACGAAACGAAAATTGGCCGAAATGATTCGAAACGAAAATTTACAAAATCCGAACGCAGAAAGTACAGTAAGTTTGTGCTACGAAATGCTAATAGCGACGCGCTAAGTGATTTTTCCCGTTTCTAGTAGGAGGCAAACAATCTGTTGGTCAGGCGCTAGACTCATTTAACCCGGCGCTAAAAATATGCCAATGCTAGGGTTAACTCACACCGGGTAACAGGGCCTTCAGTCGCTAACTAAACCTTGTCACTTTCAACTACAAAACATTCCACAGATGATCTGCCAATTTTCTGCCCAGAACTCTACTAAAATGCTCATACAAGTTTTTATTATCTCCCACCTAGAGTTCTGCAACCCTCCTCTCACTGGCCTTTAACAATCCAAGATTATCCCTCTACAGTCTATCATGATAAAGGAAGGAAAGGGACCTCAGTTAGGAGAGAACACTAAAGAGACATTTACATATGAGTTTACAGAGGAGGAGGTTCTAAAGCAGCTGTCTAAAGTAAAGACAAATAAGTCAATGGGGCCTCATGGGATTCATCCTAAATTATTAAAAGAGCTCAGTGATGTAATAGCAAAACCATTAACAGATTTATTTAACCAATCCTTGTTAACAGGAGTCGTCCCAGAAGACTGGAAATTAGCAAATGTTGTGCCCATTTACAAGAAGGGTAGTAGGGAGGAATCGGGGAACTATAGGCCAGTTAGTCTTACGTCAGTAGTGGGGAAATTAATGGAAACCATGTTAAAGGAAAGGATTGTTGAACATCTAAAAACACATAGATTACAGGATCAGAAACAACATGGGTTTACCTCAGGGAGATCATGCCAAACTAATCTTATTGATTTTTTTGATTGGGTAACAAAAATAATAGACACAGGTGGTGCAGTAGACATTGCTTATTTAGATTTCAGTAAGGCTTTTGATACTGTTCCGCATAGAAGGCTTATCAATAAATTGCAATCTTTGAGCTTGGATTCCAATATTGTTGAATGGATTAGGCAGTGGCTGAGTGACAGACAACAGAGGGTTGTGGTAAATGGAGTTTATTCGGCGCAAGGTCTTGTTACCAGTGGGGTACCTCAGGGGTCAGTACTTGGACCCATTCTCGTTAATATTTTTATTAGTGATATTGCAGAAGGTATTAATGGAAAAGTATGTCTTTTTGCTGATGACACAAAGATTTGCAACAGGGTTGACGTTCCTGGAGGGATCAGCCAAATGACAAATGATTTAGGTAAACTAAAAAAATGGTCGGAGTTGTGGCAATTGAGTTTTAATGTGGATAAGTGCAAGATAATGCACCTGGGACGTAAAAACCCAAGGGCTGAATATAGAATATTTGATACAGTCCTAACCTCAACATCTGAGGGTTGGGATTTAGGGGTCATTATTTCAGAGGATCTAAGGGTAAGTAGTCAATGTAATAGAGCAGCAGGAAATGCTGGCAGAATGCTTGGTTGTGTAGGGAGAGGTATTAGCAGTAGGAAAAGGGAAGTGCTCATGCCACTGTACAGAGCACTGGTGAGACCTCACTTGGAGTACTGTGTGCAGTACTGGAGACCGTATCTCCAGAAGGATATAGACATCTTAGAGAGAGTTCAGAGAAGGGCTACTAAAATGGTGTACGGCTTGAAGGAGAAAAGTTACCAGGAAAGGCTTAATGTTCTTAACATGTACAGCTTGGAATAAAGACGAGACAGAGGAGATATGATAGAAACATTTAAATACGTAAAGGGAATCCACAAGGTAGAGGAAGGGAGTATATTTAAAAGGAGACAAAGTAGCAAAACAAGAGGACATAGTCTTAGATTAGAGGGGCAAAGGTTTAAAAGTAACATCAGGAAGCATTATTTTACTGAGAGGGTGGTGGATACATGGAACAGTCTTCCAGTAGAAGTGGTAGAGGCCAAAACAGTAATTGAATTTAAGCAGGCATGGGATAGACATAAGGCTATCCTAAACAAAAGATAAATCCAGGTAAAGTATCCATGTAATTGGGCAGACTAGATGGGCCGAAAGGTTCTTATCTGCCGACATTTTTCTATGTTTCTATGTTTCTATGATTGCTTCTGCAAGGCTCATCGATCACACATCTAATACCTCTCACACCTCATCCACCTCTCATACCTCTCTCTCACTTCATATCACACTCTATGCTGCCTCCATAGGGGTTATTCAGAGAGAGATGATCTGGGCCCCAAAATGTAACAGGACACTGAAATTCAGCGTATGGTGACATTTCGTGGCCGTTCGGCTATTCAGAGAGCAGGCAGATCGCCAAATTTTGGTCGAATTGCCTGCACGTATCATGCCTGTTCGAAGGCAGTGAAATTCCCCATAGAAAAGCAATGGTTAATCTATTCAGAGAACACAGAACAGCAGTAAAAAGTTGCCGAAGTGCCCTGCTGTTCTGTGTTTTCATTCGGCAGGCTTATTCAGGCGAACCCCATAGGCTTCAATGTTAAAAATATTCCCGTTTTTAGTCACTATCTGATAAACCGCTTATTAATTCAATCTACAGCAAAAAGTCTATTTATTTATTGATTTTGTAGGATCTTTTAGGCATTTTTTTAAAAAAAATCAGCACTTTTTTTTTCAATTTTTTTAATATTTTTTTTTCTTTTTTCTGTAACAGACCTTTTTATTATTATTCATTGGATCTTATATGTAAATTCCAGGCATTTTCTTTCAGTAGTTTTTTTGCAAACTGTGTTTAAATTTTTAAACTTTCAAGCGTATTGTTTGGTATTGTGTTTGTACCCCGTTCGTCAGCTTGTCTGCTTTTTCCAGTGGCTGCTCTGTGCTGTGATCGGCGGCCTGAATAAACCGTTTTGCCTGAATAAACCTGCCAAATAAAAGCACCGAACATCAGGGCAGTTTGGCAACTTTTCTTTGCTGTTCGGTGTTCTTTGAATAGCTAACCATTACTTCTCTATGGGGATTTCACTGCTGTCGAACAGACACCATATTTGCAGGCAATTCGCCAACGTTTTCAACGTCATTTTCAGGTACCTCCCTGGCATGCCTGAAGAGTGCCTGAAGAGGAGGAGTCCTTTGGACCCCTCTATCTCCCCATCAGTAGGGGCTAAACAAATAAGACAGGCATTGCTTGAAAGGTCACTGTGTGTGCTTATTTTTAGTTCCCCCAAAACAAAATTAAAAAGTAGTTTTGGCACTTTTCTTTTTTTGGGGGTACGGTGCTCCATATTTCTTTGCCTACAGGCTTCTCTATGTAATGGGCACTGCCAGGGAACTGGGGCTGTGTCCATTACATGTACAGCACCTGCAACGATTTAACATGCCACTCACATGCAGTAAAGTGTCTCTGATCTCTGGTGTGAGAAACTAAGGGAGGCACACCCCATATGCTGCTGTGGGCTAATGAAAGCCCCAGCAGTGCAAGCAGGGCAATTAGGACATATGTCCATAAGGAAACTTTATGGATCTCCTCCAAAACCTCTTGCAGCTTCGAACTGAGCATGAGTGAAGTGCTCTAAGAGAGGTCAGAATTCAAAACCGTCCACAGAGCGCATGATATACTCACTACTACTGCAGCTAATTCTCCTTATTGCAGGGAGAGTCAGGGAGTGGAAAATAAATAATCCCAGCAGTATTTTCACGCTAACCATATTCTCCTTAAGTAATAAATAAAATACTAGAACCCTCATCCATATCATTTCCTTTTATAAAATGTGATAAATTTTTATGTTCCCAAAAAGTGGTGGGTCACTGTCCCTACTGTCCCTATGGACGGGCCTCCACTGCTGCACGGTCAGGTTCTGTGCACCACACACACACACACATAGAGAGGGCGCGCTGCTGCAGATCCAAGCCACCTTCAGACTCAATGACAGTGCAGGGCCGTTAGGAGGCGCTGGGTTCAGCACCTGCCAAGAGTCGGCCAAGCCCTTAATCTGCCATCAAAGTTTTCTTTGTTTCTGTTATTTTTTTATATGTAACTTAACTTTCTTCTATATATAGGAGGAAAGGAAAGCTGTGCAAAATGCATGACTTTGGCAACAGTACTTACAAGATGATAATTTTGTCAGTGCTTAATTATGTAACTCCTGGCAGAACACAGAGACAGAAATAGCAACCGCCATTTAAATGGAGTGTGCATGTTCTACAATGCTCTCTGGCGTGAAAGTAACCGAGAGATTAAAATATCAGCTCCAGTAAGTACAGCTAAAGGATTTCCTTGGCCCAAAATCCCAGTTCTCAGCAGGTTTTTAGATAAAAGGTTATAGGTAGAAATCATAGCTGAAAATTATTGAGCGCCAAGAAAAGTCACCGATTATTTTCTTTTCCTACTTTTAAAATACACTTATCGAGAATCAGTTTCCTGTAAAAAGTGTGAGTATACACAGAGAAAATGACTGTACCTGGAAAAGCTGCATATATATATATCAATTCATAAATGATGGCTGCACATGAGTTTATATGTTATGCCATTGCGCTCGCTGTGATGTTCACATATTTAGGCTAGGGTCAGACGAGCGTAGTGTTCACGTCCGTGATTGCGCCTAAAAGTACGTCCGTGATAGCATGACAGAAAGCCCATTGGAGCCTGACACATGAAGTACGTCCGCACTGAACTGTGGACGCACAACGGCCGCGGCCCACGGACGCAAGGCAGGCAAGAACGTACAACTCCTAGAACGGCCGCATAAAGTGCGCTGCGTCCGCAACGTCTGCATAGCTTTGTGTGTGAGTGATGGAACGTGGTCAGACGGACTGTATTTATACGTCCAGCATTTTTCACGGACAAAATGGTTTTGCTTTTTAATTTATTTTCTCTCCTACATCCGTCAAAATATACGTCAGTGAATAAACGGACTGTGTGGCCACTACTGTGTCTTCCGTACTGACGTACATCCGTGTGCACGAACGTACAGTCCGTAGAAATCACGCTCGTCTGACCCTAGCCTTACTTCAAGGACTTTGTAGCCAAATGTTTATTAATATGTCCAAATACATAGACTGTCACTGCACAGTCATGTTCATCAGGACAGTCACAATCACTTTTTAGGTAAAACTTCTTGAATGTTGGGTGGAAGACACTGTATATTACAGTTCCAGGTATATATAAAGTGCTAACAAGTTCCGTAGCGCTGTACAATGAGTGAGACAGAATGACAAATCTCCATACAAGTTAAACACACAGAATAGTAAGAAAGAGGACCCTGCCCAAGAGCTTACAATCTAAGAGGAGAGGGGTGGCACATAGGTGAGGGTAATCGGGACCATGAAGTATCGGGGCGCATGTGGCTGTGTGGGATTTAACACTCTTATGATTGCTTTGCATGATAAAGGTCAGTGTTCTGACCGAAATTGTAACAGAAACTGAGGGACACTAGTCTAAGGCTTGAGGACCAGACCCGAACCTCTCCCTTCTCCACGGTCAAGCAGATCTGCAGCAGCTTTTCATTCACCACAACCTTCAGCCTCAGCCATAACTTGAGGGAATACTATGGGTTATTTCAGAGAGCATCAAAATGTGCTCTCTCATTCCCCGCAGTTCCCTGCACTTCAGAAAATCAAAGTTCCCCAGCCTGCGGTGAATTCAGCATTCACTGCAGGGTCCCCAGAGTGCAGGGAAAAAATGCCGCATCCCACCGAAAACCCGCCGGAACCGCCAAAAAAACCATACAGAACATGCCAGAAAAGGCTGTCGAGCCGCCGATCACAGCGCAGACCCGCCAGAAAAAGATGACAAGCTGACGAACAGGGTAAAAAACAAAAAACAGTATGCTTTAAAGTGTCAAAATTGAAATGCTATTTGCAAAAAAACTACTGAACAAAAATGCCTGGAATTTACATATAAGGTCCTATCAATGATAATGAAAAGGTCTGTTACAGAAAAAAGAAAAAAAGATTTTAAAAAGAGAACAGAAAAAATTTTGCTGAGAAAATCCTGAAAAATGCCTAAAAGATCCTGAAAAATCAATAAACAATGAGACTTTTTACTGCAGATTAAAATAATAAACGGTTTATTAGATATTGAGTAAAAACGGGAATATTTTTAACATTGAAGCCTAGGGGATTCGCCTGAATAAACCTGCCAAAACACCAAACAGCAGGGCACTTCGGCAACTTTTCTCTGCTGTTCGGTGTCTCTGAATAGTTTGACCATTGCTTCTCTATGGGGGATTTCACTGTCGTCAAACAGCACTGTATGGTGAATTGCCTGCTCTCTGAAAAGCCGAACGGCAACGAAATGGCACCATTTGCTTAATTTCGGCACCCGGTTAAATTTCGGGGCCAGATCAGCTCTCTCTGAATAACCCCTTAGGTATAACTCCTGGTAACTCTTCCCTAACACCAGACACCGCTTAGTGCAGGAAAGAAAAATGATATTTTATTGGAAATGGGGACCAGTACATTGGAGAATTTTACCTAAAACAATAAAGTGTTTAGGATGAGTTGCATGTCCCTTTATGCTGCATACCGGACTCATGATA
This sequence comes from Leptobrachium leishanense, assembly GCA_009667805.1. Taxonomy (NCBI): domain Eukaryota; kingdom Metazoa; phylum Chordata; class Amphibia; order Anura; family Megophryidae; genus Leptobrachium; species Leptobrachium leishanense. Next base: position 326,261,474 of record CM019065.1, read on the forward strand.
ACAAGTATGAAAAACGTACAGCAACTCGGCATACAATTGTTTAACGCTAAAGAAAATATTTGTATAATGCACCTATTTTAAGCTTTTCTCCATAACATAATCCATTCATAAAGGACCCACATATATATTTTTAATGTTTATTATTATTTTTCTGTATTTATAAAGCGCCATCATATTCCGCAGCGCTGTACAATGGGGGAGTGCAGACATGAGACATACTAAAACACATAAGGAACAGATGGCCCTGCCCTTAGGATAATTGTCCTACTGATACAGCACTTTACACAAGTGCTCAGCCAGACATCCCGTGAGCTTACAATCTAAAGGACAGGGGTGAGTGAAACAGAAGGGGAGCAGGGGGAGTGTGGATCTGGTGGCTAGAGAGAGAATAGCAAGCCACAGGTTGATTAGAATAAAGTGGCTACAGGTGGAGGGGAATGAATATGTTTGGACCGAGGACTGGGTGGGAGGGTGGATGGGGCAGGTGGGTGGCACTGCAGAGTGCAGAGTCTGAGTGCAGAATTATTCAATTGTTTTTTAATACATTTACCCAGAAATAAAATCAGGCCACATATTACAGCAAGAGAAAATATATTTTTTACCTTCGCGTTCAGGCAGAAGAACCAGCCATAATTACACTTAGGCTCACCCCTGCGCGTTTTTTGACACGCGCAATAAGCAAGTTTTTTCCTCAGACGCTGAAGTTAAGACCCTCCCGACGTCAATGACGTCATCGCGCCATGCGCAATGACGTCTTTTCCAGGCGACTTCCCCCCCCCGGCAATGCAGGGAGATAGCCTGGAAGGGAGGGGGTCTATCCGTTCGGATCCCTCTCCCTCCCAATCTGGAAGGAGCAGTGCCAAAAGCCAGGCACCGCTTTAGGCTAGGGTCAGACGAACACATTTTTCACGTTGTCCGTGAAAAAGTGCGTTCAAACGAATGGACGTATTTTTTCACGGAATACGCGATAGCGGTCATACGATGCGCCTTTTCGTCCGTGATTTTGTACGGATCATCAATAAAACACTTTTTGTGTCTGGACGTTATGTTGGCCGGACATTAGCAGCGTCTGACGTCTCCCAATCACGCACACACGCCTCTAGCGGATGCAGCGCACTCTGTACGTCCGTACTAGCGGTTTGACGTTCTAGAAAAAATGCGTTCGTTTGCCACTTGCGTTGCGCGGACGAACTTTCGTGTGGCCGTACTTCGTGTGTTCCCCGGCATTGGACGTCATTTGCTGCTAGCACGGCCGTGATTTCGTGCGGCTAAACGCACGTTAAAACTGCTTTCGTCTGACCCTAGCCTAAAAGGGGAGAGTCTCCCCTTTTAAGCGGTGCCTGGCTTTAACCCCTCAAGCACCGGGTCGCACTTCGGCGCCTTGCTGCGCCAAAGTGCGGCCTAGCTCCAGTGGAGGCTGCCATCTTAGATGGCGGCTCCACCCCCAGGTCCCCCCTCACTGCCCGATGTCATCGCGCATAGCGTGATGATGTCAGATAGCCGGGGAACCCTCGCTGCCTGGGGATTTCCCAAGGAAATCCCCTGGTGGAGATAGGGGGTTCCTTTGAACCCTGATATCCCCAGAGCCGTGGCAGCTAGGGAGTCATGGAGGGTGTCATTCAAAAGGCCTGAGTATGGCCTTTGGAATGATACCCAACATGACCATGTATAAAGTAAAATAAAATAAAAAGAAAACATGTATTTGTTTGTGTTGTTTTTATTAATGCAGCAATATTGTTCACATTTCAATTATAATGTGAACAATGATGCTGCACTAATGATTTGTTTCTATGGGGTGCGTTTGATAAAAATCACGCAATTTCCCCCAAAAAATGTAACAAGTCCCCATTTCTAATTTTGTACAAGCGTTCCCCGTAGAAAATATAACCGCAAACGCTCAAGTGATAAAATGTGAAAATAAACACTTTACACGCTGCAGATGATTAAAAATTCAAATTGTATTGCATTTTTTGTTATAATATACAGACAGGACATAACATATACATATAATAATGATATATTATGAATCTGCCGCGTCTGCCGGAAGAACGATACATAATATGTCTGGGTCGTATAATAAAATGTGGCTTCAAATCGCGTTTAAACATGATGAGCGAAAGCGGTAAAAATGAGCTCCGCACACAGTGGTGAAATGGCTCAGCAGTGAAAGGGTTAAGGATGTCATGATAGCCATCTTTATCTTTTTTTCAATCCATCCATTCATTATTTTTTTTTTTGTTAAAGAAGGAAGAATTAAAATAGATACATTTTCAAAGGGGTAAAAGACACAAAACGAGATGAAAATGAGAATTAAATGGCAGGACCAATAAATGACCATTCTCACTATGCATTCATTGCCTGTTTTTCTTGTTCTCGCTTGTAACTGGCGTCTAAATATACCTATTTGGTCCATAAGGCGTATATTATGTGACGTACTGTTAAAATTACAGTCATATTGTAGAACAAACTGTCCAGCTTTTTATTTTTGTTATGCTTCCTGGATGTTTTCTGACACGAATGCTTGATGACGGGGCAAGTGACTATAAAATGGCATCGTTCATCATGTATCTTAGAATAAAATATGGTTGCTATGGATTTCTACTATCTGTAGAGATACATTTTCTGGGTATTTAATGTCAAAATAATGGCTTTTGTCAAGGACTGTACAGTTGTGTTCAAAATTATTCAACCCCCACTGAAATTGAGTGTTTTGGCCAGTTTGACATTGATTTTGATCATTAAGTCATCTTGCTTACAATTAAATCAAAGAGGCACGTGTAGGTCAGACAAATATAACATAACATTTATAATGAAATAACCACAAATGTCTTTTCTGTGCTCACATCATTATCAGTTTTATTCAACCCCCAAGTGACATTCAATCTTAGTACTTAGTACAACATCCTTTTACAGTTATAACAGCTTTTAAACGTGAAGCATAGCTTGACACAAGTGTCTTGCAGCGATCTACGGGTATCTTCGCCCATTCGTCATGGGCAAAAGCCTCCAGTTCAGTCACATTCTTAGGCTTGCGCACTGCAACTGCTTTCTTTAAGTCCCACCAGAGGTTCTTAATCGGATTTAAGTCAGGTGACTGCGATGGCCACTCCAAAATGTTCCAGCCTTTAATCTGCAACCATGCTCTAGTGGACTTGGAGGTATGCTTGGGATCATTGTCCTGTTGAAATGTCCAACGTCTCCCAAGCCTCAGGTTTGTGACGGACTGCATCACATTGTCATCCAATATCTCCTGGTACTGAAGAGAATTCATGGTACCTTGCACACGCTGAAGCTTCCCTGTACCTGCAGAAGCAAAACAGCCCCAAAGCATGATTGACCCCCCGCCATGCTTCACAGTAGGCAAGGTGTTCTTTTCTTCATAGGCCTTGTTCTTCCTCCTCCTAACATAGCTTTGATCCATGGGCCCAAACAGTTCTAATTTTGTTTCATCACTCCACAGAACACTATCCCAAAACGTCTGTGGTTTGTCCACATGACTTTTGGCATACTGCAGTCAACTCTTCTTATTCTTTGGAGACAGCAAGGGGGTGCGCCTGGGAGTTCTGGCATGGAGGCCTTCATTACGCAGTGTGCGCCGTATTGTCTGAGCTGAAACTTCAGTACCCACATCTGACAAATCTTTTCTCAGTTCCTCAGCAGTCACACGGGGACTTTTCTCCACTCTACGCTTCAGGTAGCGCACAGCAGTCGAAGTCAGCATCTTCTTTCTGCCACGACCAGGTAGCGTTTCAACAGTGCCCTTTGCCTTGAATTTGCGAATGATGCTTCCTATGGTCTCTCTTGGTATGTTTAACATCTTTGCAATCTTCTTATAGCCATTGCCCTTCCTGTGAAGAGTAATCACCTCTTCTCTTGTCTTCCTGGACCATTCTCTTGACTTCACCATGTTTGTAACCACACATGTCTAGAAGGAGCTGAGTATCACAGTCATTTTAAAGCTGCCTAATTGGTTCTTATTATGCTTTATTGCTGCTCCGTGACATTCACAGGTGTTTTCAATACCTGATTGAAAACACTTGAATGAACCTCTGTTCTTCAGAGTGGTAGTCTTTAAGTGGTTGAATAATTGTGTCAATGAAGAATTCACAAAAGAAACATTTACTACTGTATTACAAAACCAATTTATGTCATTTTAGTTGCATATGGTTCTTTAAAAAGTCCTTGTAGGATTTCATTCTGAATACAATTACAAATGTACACTAAATTCCCTAAAACCCTTTACAGCATTGGGGGTTGAATAATTTTGAACACAACTGTATATAGTATTCTTTTAGTTTCAGTAATTTCATCCACTCTTGTCTCCTCTTGGTTATGTGCTGTAAAAAAGGGACGTTAATAGTGTATTATCATCTGAAGCCATTCACATATTATTCTTGTTAAATAATGCTTCCGAGCTCCTGTACTTTTCAAAGGTATTAATATTGTTGTGATGCCTGTACACCAATGTTTGCGTTATGAAATTAATTATATTCAATGCAAATGCTATTTTTTCACTAAACCAATGACTCAAAATTCCCTGTATTTTTTGTGAGTGGATACCTTCGCTTTATCCGTTCCTTTTCCTACTGGCATGAAGCATTGCTCCTGGAAATTGAGCCTGGAAACCGAAATATGCTCCTTTAAAAAGAGGATCATTAACACTCATGTGACATAAACCGATTTCTAGTTAGGACATAATTGCCCCAAATCTGTGGGAGCAATCTGGACAATTGCCAAATGTGTAGCTACTTTTTCAATTTACTATTGGAGCTGGGATGACGCCAGGGCCCTATTCCTACTTAGGCCAGGGTCACACAAACGGATGTTCTTTCCGTTCGGACGCCCGTGTGCCCACCTTGCTGAATGAACGTTATTGCAGAGGCATAGCAAGGTCATGAGGCGCCCGGGGGCAAGTGCTCCCCTAGCGCCCACCCTCCATGTTTTAGATGAAATAATGCATAGTAACCCATTATGCCATCACTTTCAAATTTGCTCAGTGTGGGAAATTAGAGGGTGAATTAGTGCAGCGTCATTGTTTGCGATATAATAATAACGGCACTGCTTTAGAACAGAGAGAGAAAAAAACGTTTTGTAATTGGGTTTTTTTCTCCCTTTTTTTATTTTTACACATTATATGGTCATGTTTGGTATCATTGGAAAGGCCAAACTCTATCCTTTCCAGTGACACTTCACTTGACCTTGTGGAGAGTACAAAATGGTGATGCAGATGTTCAAAGGACCCCCTGCACTCTTCGCAGCAGATTACTTTTTCGATGAAACAATGCGTAATAATGCATTTCTCAATCCCCTCCATATTTACTGCTGCTGTGGGAAATGAGAAGGTGAGTAAAGCAGCAATATTATTCACTTCATTATTGAGGAGTGAATAATACATGTGGAGGTGCAAAAACAGGGGTCCCCATGTCCCTACCCACAGGCATCCAGATTGAGTCAACCCTTCCATTCCCCAAGTGAGAATGGCCCCAGTCACCACTTCCCTTTCTCACTTCTCCAGTAGTCCATCCCATCTTCCTTCCCTTCTCCAGTAGTTTCCCTCACCCTGGACCACCCTTGCCACTAGTGGGACCCTAGGCGAGTACAATTTACATGGCCCCAGGGCTCCTCCATATATTCAAGGTGTGCGGGTGTCTTTTTACGGGTCCCTCCATATATTCAGGGTGTGTGGGTGTCTTTTTAGGGGTCCCTCCATATATTCAGGGTGTGCGGGTGCCTTTTTAGGGGCTCCATGGAATAGGACCCTTGGAATATAGTTGGTGTTTTGATAGAATATGACCTCCAAAATCTAGGAATCTTTGAAATTCCTCTACAAGAACAAGCTGCTGTTCTAATGTATTACCTCTTAATCACATTCCTTATACAGCACGGTGCAATCTGTTGACCCTGAAAAAAAATTCAACTATTATTATCATAGTCGGGATCCAGACATACTGCCATCCTCCTCAACAATTTCACTTCTCTTCATAGTCCATCTCTAACTAAATACAAGGGGATAGTCAGAAAGAGCTGATCTGGCCCCAAAATTGCACCGAACAGTGAATTTCTCCGTACGGTGCACTTTCATGGCCATTCGGCTATTCAGAAAGCAGGCAGTTCACCAAATTTTGGCAAATTGCCAGCAAATACGGTGTTTGTTCGACGGCAGTGAAATCCCCCATAGAGAAGCAAAGGTTAATCTATTCCGAGAACACCGAACAGCAGGGAAATGTCAAAGAAATGCCCTGCTGTTCAGTGGTTTCGTTCGGCAGGTTTATTCAGGCAAAGCCCATAAACTTCAATGCTAAAAATATTCCTGTTTTTAGTCAATAGCTAATAAACCGTTATTTTAATCTGCAGTAAAAAATTTCTTTATTTGTAATTTTTAGGATCTTTTAGGCATTTTTTTGATTTTTTTCTGCAATTGTTTTCCTGTTTTTTTGTTTTAATAGCGTTTTTTCTTTTTTCTACAACAAACCTTTTTATTATCATTCATAGGATCTTATATGTAAATTCCAGACATTTTTGTTTAGTAGTGTTTTTGCAAGATTTTCAATAGTTTTTTTTTTTTTTACCCGTCCGTCGGCTTTTTTCTGCAGCTGGTCAGCGCTGTGCTCGTAAGCTTGTCGGCTGCTTTTGGCGGCTGTCCAGCGGGTTGGCGGCGCGGGGGCGACAAGTTTGCGACGACTGTCCAGCAGGTTGGCGGCCGCGGCAGCCAGCAGATTTGTGGCAGGTTGGCAACGGCATTCGTTAGCCCATTCAATGCTTTTTGGGGACCCTACGGTGAATGCTGAATTCACCGCTGGGTCAGTGAATCGGACTCGCTTTAGTGAGGCCGTAGTGAGGCGAATCAGAGCGCACTCTATGAATAATCTTGACAGTCTCTGGTGACTGAAAGAGACATTCCCTCCTCATTATTCACTTTTACTTTGTATTCCTGTCATACACAAACATTTATAAATCATGCCATATGAATGTACATATTTACCTGTTCATTTGCAATTTGATTATTTTTTTTAAATAAACCTTCAAAAAAGGTAAATTGAATCGGCATATTTAACCACTTGGCCGCTATGGACGCGCTCAGCGCGTCCAGCCAAGTGGTTCTCCCGTGCTATGGACGTGCTGAGCGCCTCCTAGCACAGGAGGTAGCGATTGGCCGGTATTTCGGCAGATCGCTGCAGCCCCCCCCCAGCCTCCGGGACCCTGGCGGGCAGGAATAGCATCATCGCGCCGGGCCACACTCGGGCTGGATGCATACTCACCTCCTCCTGCGCTCCCTGGCTGTCCCCCGCAGTGTTATCGCGGCGAGTTGCTTCCTGGAAAGGCTCTCTGCGAGTCACATGATACAGGGGGCGGGACCAGCAGCAAACTTAGAAAAAAATTATAATACACTGTATAATCCAATGTGCAATGTTTATGAACGGCCACTAGGTGGCACTACAGGATAAGAAACAGACCATACATCGTCTCACCCTTGTTTTCAGACAGATTTCAGTGTTTTTTGTTGTATTTTATTGAATATCATTTATTTGCATTGTTTTGGATAATTATTTTTGGGATAATAAATTATTATGTCGTGTTTCAAACTTTATCGGACTCAGTGTATTTACTATTTTTTATTTTTATTTATTTATTTATAAAGGATTTTACCAGTAAGGACTCTTGATTGCACGGATTTCAGTGCGTGATTCCTAATTATTAGAGGCTAACTATGTACAAAAACACGTTTCCTTTAAAAAAAAAAAAGACGCTTTTAGACACGAAATTTTGAAAAAATTAGACCGCCGGGGAGGTTAAAGAAAAGCCTGGCGATCTGCAGTCTCAGGTCTAGTGGGGGGCAGAATGGGCCCCGGACAACACCCCCCCAATGGCCAGCTACTTAGGGCTCCCAGCGTGTGGTTTTTGGCATCAATCTGGTGTCTCAAAGAGTCGGAGCTCCACAGACACGCGTCCTCTCGTCTGCCGGAGAGAACGATATATACACTATATTGCCAAAAGTATTTGCTCACCTGCCTTGACTCGCATATGGATGGGTGAGCGAATACTTTTGGCAATATAGTGTAATATGTCTGGGTCATATAAAAAAAAGGGGACTTCAAATCGTGTTTAAACATGATGAGCAAAATCGGTAAAAATGAACTCTACAAAGCGGTGAAATGGCTCAGCAGCGAAAGGGTTAAACTGTGCAAACCTGCACCCTCGTTGACCACACTTAAATTATCTGACCTATCTCCAGTTGTTACATAAAACTAAGGAAAGGATGACAGCCCAGCCTTTGTGAATATAATTTTCTGCAGCTGTTTGAATTCTGCTCTGGTGTCTAAGTTGAACGTGATTGATGGGAGAAAGTTGTCGAAACTGCTGTAGAAAATGCTGCAGGCGTTTTTCTCCCCCACATCTATTACAAACATGTCATGAATCTATATGTAAGGTATCAAGTAGATTATGAGATGCAGGTTTAATTGTTTCCATTCTAAAATCTGCCATGAAAAAAAGTGTATTCTATGACTATTCTCGTTGAATTCTTCATATTTTCTTTTTCATCTGTGCGTAATGTAAATCCGTTACCTAAAAAAACCTTTTCCATTAATCAGTGCAGAGTAAAAAAATGGCTATAAAGTGTCTAAACTGCTCATCATTTATAAATATACTTTAAATAATGCATTTTAATCAACCTGCCAGAGTAATCTTTGTTTTTGAGGCACCCATGAAATTAACCATTAGTAGGACTCTACTTTTCTTAGTTCTCGATCGCTAATAATAAAAAAAAAGGAGTATCCTATGTGAGAATCCATTGAGCCGCGAATGTTATGGAATGGTCAATGGAAATGGGCATTTAGGGTAAAAATAGAAGCTTGAACAATAATTGAGTTGAATTTGTAATTCCCTGGCCAATTACAAAAAATTCACAGTGGAAATCCTGACGGTTTATTTTTTTTGACATGTACATATGCTCACACATATATATAGTCCTTGGCCCATTTAATAACCAACAATGTTACGTGCTCCTTGCACACAGTGGTTGGCAAAGAAGAAAGGAACTATTTTATGAAAGTTCACTTTCTTCCATGGCCATTTATTGCAATCTTTGCCACGTCACCACATGCACCATTGAACAAAAAGGGTCAACCAGTAGATCCGGCAAGGTGCAAAGAAACCATGGAGGATCTTCTTGCACTCAGAAAATGAGATGCCATGCATGTCATCAAAGTGGAAGATGCTTCCCCCCCCCATTATTTGCATGTGACAGCTTGTGGGAAGTAGCAATATAGGCAGTAGATGGGTGTTAGACCTGGTGAGGACTCTATGGAGGAGCCATGTGCGGGATTGTGTGTAGCCAATGGATCCAGGACAGAAAGTATTGGTAACAATAAGAATGGTAAATGGAATGTTGGCATATGTGAGGAGGTTACGCAAAGCTGTCATTGGACAGGAGAAGCAGAATAAGAAACTAGTTTTATGAGAAGTTCACTTCAGGGATACCCTAGGGCAGTGGTTCCCAACCCTGGTCCTCAAGTACACCCAACAGGCCAGGTTTTGAGGATCACCTTGGGGAAATGCAGACTGAATCCTGTAATCACTGAGCAGCAATTCAGATCACCTATGCTGTGCTTCAGATATCTGGCAAACCTGACCTGTTGGGGGTACTTGAGGACCGCAGTTGGGAACCACTGCCCTAGGGTTAGAACAGGAGGTGAGAGGCGGAGGGGTTAAATATTAAACGTTGCTGCTTTTGGTCTGACAAACTGTTGTATGGCCCGACAGGGCTGGTTGCTTGAAGAAGTCTCCAGTCAACCCTATGGTTCTCACTGCAAGCTCATTGAGAGGGAGTGGCTAAGCAGGAATGAGCAGTCGTCCTACTGCTCTTTGCCTAGAACGTAGATCACTGAGCACTGTCCATCAGCTTTCTGTTTGTGGCAAATCTCCTGTACTTGGAAGGCTGAATCAGCCCTTCGGGGAGGTGGGGAAGAGCACTCATGTTCCTATGGACATTCAATTTGTATTGAATGTTCACAGTGCCTAGACTGCCCCTTTTAATTAAGCCAACTGAAGGAAGAATGGAGCTGGTCAACAGTGATTTACTTGTTGGAACGACTGAAGAGTAAAACACAAGCTTTTCACTTTTTCTTATTATGTCATGAGCCTTCAGGATACTGAGGTGTGATCCTTATCTACCGTGTCCACAGTAGAGGATGGGTATTTCTGCCTTTCTGTGCAGTGGGAGAGAATTGACAGACAGGACAAAAACTTAGCTGTAAAACACAAATGATCCCTTAAGGTCTCTCTTTTATTCTGCAATGAAGGCAGTAAATGTATTTATCTGGAAGACTTTTCAACTATCTAAAGCAGTGTTTCCAAAAGATGTCCTCAGGACCTACTAACAGTCCAGATTTTAAGGATTACCTTGGGCAGTCACTGAGCCGCAAATCATATCACATGGGCTTCAGATATCTGGCAAACCTGGGGCCTGATCACAACCTGGATGTTAAAGGCGAGACGCAAAGGGAAACATTTGTGTCTGCCATTTTCCATTTGCGACTTGCCTTTAACATCCAGGGCCGTCTTTAACGTGAGGCAAAAGGGGCGATTGCCCCGGGCCCAGTCACTTGAGGGGCCCAAAGCAGCTGCCTCCTTGGGCCCGCGGCAAAGACCGCCGCCGAAAACGACTTGTTAATTGCATAATTGTTGTCTTCAGGCTCAGCTTCGGACCGGTATGAAGCTCGCGCGCTGCCAGGTGCCATCTGTATCACGGAGGGGCCGGACTGGCAGCCGCTGCAGCGTGCGTGCCTTCCTTCCAGCAGACACAAGGCTGGGAAGGGCACTCACGCTGTTGGCACCGCCCTCTTCCCGTACCACGGGATGCAGGGCGTCGCGCATGCCCAGAACGTCCCCACATGTCTCACTGGTGGTGGCTGCAGCCTGCACAGAAGTTCGCCGGAGAAGGCCGTACGGCAGCCGCTCGAGCACAAGGCAGCAAGCAGTGTAAAAACCAGGCAGCACAGGCACAGCCCAGGCAATATTAGGTGCTGCTGCAAGTTGCTAAAGGTGGCTCGGTCGGACTTATGGTTGACTGACACTGCGCACATCAGCTAAAGGTCAGTTCAGTTCTGGGGTCAATACATAAGTTAACAGTCCGTGTTAGTTCACAGCCGAGATACAGGCTAAAAGTTGGGACAAACAGTTGGGGATCAAGGCCTAAAGCCGAGAGGAAGGTTGTCACAGAGAAATAAATGACCGACCAACACAAAGAATCTGAATCGACTATGACTTGTGTGGTGAAGGTCCAATTTCAAAAGCTAAGACTGGAGCTAGCCACTTCAGTTTGGTGGAGGAGATAAGTGTGATGGTAACTGGCAATTCAGGTGTTCAAAAAATACCATAGGAATGCCAATGGTATGATCACATGATGGACTTCTGCTTATGTATGCTCGTTACAGTAGCAGGACTAGTGTGTGATGACGTGGTGTGCGCAGAAATGTAGTGTGTCTGCCAGTTAATTGTTCCTGCTTATGATATTGCCAGCATGTTTCATGGCCTGGGGCGGACTGACCATTAGGGCCAGAGGCATAACTAGAAACCTCAGAGCCCAGGTGCAGGAACCATGACGCCCCCCCTCCCGTCAACATGCATTGGTCCCCCCCAGGTCCACAAGACAGGACTCCAGACAGTGTAGTCGCCAACGTGTCACCTGGCCCAAACTAGCTGCCAATGTGTCACCCGGCCCACCAAACTAGCCGCCAATGTGTCACCCGGCCCACCAAACTAGCCGCCAATGTGTCGCCTGGCCCAAACTAGCTGCCAACGTGTCACCCGGCCCAAACTAGCCGCCAACGCGTACCCAGGCCCAAACTAGCCGCCAACGTGTCCCCAGGCCCGCTGCAGCAGCAGCACACAGGACTGGAGCAGAGTTACTGCTGTCAGAACAAAGTTCAAGTACGAACTGTGACAGTGCCGCTGGGTCTGGAAGGATTCCCTGCACAGGTCAGGATAAACATACACGGAATGAAACACACTGACACAAGTTACACAGACAAAAACATGGCAGTCCTTACAGTCCAAAGAAAGTAGATTTTATATAAGGGTGAAGGTGTAATGCTTTGATACTGAAGAGTGTGTGTGCTTTGCGTTTTGGACAACCTTAAACTCTGTCATGATCACATTATCAACACATTTATTGCAAATGCTTAGTGGAAAAATCACTCCTTATGCCCCTTTATGTGACGGCTGCTGGTCTATGAGAGGAAGCAGAAGGCGGCTGACACGTCCTAGCCAATCCTGGTCCTCAGCACATTCAGCGCAGCGGTGCACAGTGACAAACACAACAAAGTGTGATTATATGTAGAATAACTGGAAAAGAGGAGCCGCTTCTGTGAGGTTACAATCTGAGGGGAAAAATAGGATTCTGCTTCCAACCCAAGAGCTTACAATCTATAAGATTCATCCCCTTTAAAGAAGCACTTAGTGAATTATCCAGGAGCACAAATCATCAGAAGACATGTGGAAGAGCCAGACGTACTGTTACGGATCAATCTAAGGACTTGTTTGTGAGCCAGTTCTTTGTTTACATTTTTAAAGCTTTTTGAGACAAGTCCATGATGTATTTGTTTTTTTCTTTTTTTTGGGGATGTTGGTGGTGGAGAGCAAATTATGCAGTGGGTGGGCTTTTGGGGGGGCCCCAATTATTTTTGCCCAGGGTCCAATCAATATTAAAGACAGGCCTGTTAACATCCGTATTACAACCAAGCTGCTTTGCCAGCAGCTTGAGTCATAATACTGACGATCTGCAGGGAGATAACCCCAGCTGCACTAAGCACCGCTGCAGGAGTCCATAGGACTCCATGGAGAAGGAGATCATGTGTGAAAGAGATTCGGCCGGTGTGGTACAGAGAGGAACCTCTGCCTGCAGAGTGATGAAGCGGCAGATCCCTCAGCTAGTGCCACCAAGGGATCTGAGGTAAGTATGGGATTTTTGGAAGGGTTTAGTTTTGTGTGTTAGGTGATTGCGCTCCTGCAGAATCACTTAACACCAGGGTCTGAAAGACATTATTCTTTTCAAAATAACGTCAGGCGAAGATGGAGAATGAGCCGGTTGGAATAGCTCGTTCTCCATCTACTGAGGCCACATTAGAGTTCCCATACATGGGAGACGTTAATGTACAGTAACCTGGCGCAAGATCCGAGAGTCTCAGCTGGAATAGCATGGGTAAAAAATGAGCACAGCACTCAAGCCTTTATGCTGTATGTCTCGAGCGCTGTGTTTTAGGACTAGTTTGTGATCAGGCCTCTGGTCCTTCAGCAGTTCCAGAGGACAGGTTCAGGGAATGCTTCTCTAAAGGGAATCATGATGCAGTTTGATTGTAGATGGAGCCAGGCAGAGCCTTAAAAGGGCTTGCTCAGCAATATTTGCGAAGCCTGGAGATTTGCAGCAAAAAGGACCATGATGAAGTCCTTTTTGTCAAAGTTGAGTATCTTATTATTTTTGTGATTATTATTATTGTGTTTATTATTATTTATTTTTTTTCATTTACATTTTTTTGCCTACGATTCCTTTAAAATAGATGCCACTCATTTGAGGACAAGTGGATGTTGAGGGTTGAGCGGGCAAGGTGGAGGTTCTCTACACAGATGGATCAGTCTCTTCTATTTGTTTGATATATTTAGTTTGATTTCGGTTCTTGTAAGTGGGATAAAAAGATGATTGTCGTTTCTTTTTGAAATATATGTCTTCCATTGTATAAGTTCATCAATAAATGTGTTTAACCTTATAAACCCGTCATGTTCAGCCTAGAGTGTCCCGTTTTGCATGTCCTGTGACAATGCTTGTGTTTCACAAACAAATGCAGACAGAGACGTTAGTTTGTTGAAAAGTAACTACACTTTTTATTATTTTTCAGCAATACTTAAGGCTGGGGTCAGACCAGCGCACTTTTAACGTGCGTTCTGGCGCACATAATTACGGCCGCACTAGCAGCAGATGACAGGCAATGACGGCCAATATACGATGTACGGCCGCACAAAAGTCCGGCCATGCAACGCAAGTGGAATTTGAACGCATTTTTCTGAGAACGCTAGTACTGACGTACTGAGTGTGCAGCTGCGGCATAGCGGCGTGTTTGCGTGATTAGGAGATGTCAGACGCTGCTAATGTCCGGCCTACATAACGTCCAGACGCAAAAAGAGTTTTATTGACGATCCGCACAAAATCACACCCGAAAATGCGCGTCGTCTGCCCGTTTTTGCGCATTCCGTGAAAAGATACGTCAATGCGTTTGGACGCACTTTTTCACGTTCGCGGGAAAAATGCTTTCGTCTGACCCTAGCCTAAGAAGCAAGAGCATTATGACTCAGCACTAACATAAACAGAGACGTTAGTAATCACTGCAGAACTAGCTACTTATCCAAGTATGATTTTTTGGAGGATTCTGGCAATGATGCAATGTTGCAAGTTGTTAGAATTGTTAACAGCTTCAGTGCTGACCCATGTTATACCTTTTAGTCCAGGGCTACATTTATTCACTATTTGCAACAGTTTTTTTCCAGAGGTACCTCCACAAATCATATCTTATTTTTTTCAGCCAACCCTCCTCCATTAGACAGTATCTTTAAACAATTTATCAAATATGGAAAAATGGTACCATAATGTAGACTAAGGAAAGTGAAATTCTGAAAGCGCTGATCCTAAAGAACAGCATCAGAGTCAGTATTTACTAAAGGGGTTATTCAGAGAGAGCCAATCTGGCCCCGAAATGTCACCGAACAGGGAACTTCCCTGTAGAGTGACATTTCGGGGCCATTCGGATATTCAGAGAGCAGGCAGTTCGCCAAATTTTGGCGAAATGCAGACAGAGATGTGAGTTCTTTCAAATTTTGGCGAACTGACAGCAAGTATGGTGCTTGTTCGGCAGCAGTGAAATCCCCCATAGAGAAACAATGGTTAATCTAGTCACAGAACACCAAACAGCAGGGAAAAATTACCATAATGCCCTGATGTTCAGTAGTTTCATTCGGCAGGTTTATTCAGACGAACCACAAAGGCTTCACTGTAAAAAATATTCCCGTTGTTATTCAATATCTAATAAACTGTTTATTTTTTTAATCTGCAGTAGAAGTCTCCTAGTTATTGATTTTTTTTAGTATCTTTCAGGTATTTTTCAGTAGTTTTTTTGCAAACAGCGTTTCAGTTTTGACACTTTCAATCGTATTGGTTTTTTTGGGGGTTTTTTTACCCGTACGGCGGCTTGTCAACTGCGTTTGGCGGGTTTACACCTGATGTTCGGTGGGTTGGCAGCGGCCAATCTTACATATAAGATCCAATGAATGATAATAAAAAGGTCTGTAATGGAAAAAAGAAAAAAACGATTTAACAAAAGAAACGGAAGAAAAGTTTGCCAAAAAAATCCCGAAAAATGCATAAAAGATCCTAAAAAATCTACAAATAAAGAGGCTTTTACTGCAGAATAAAATAATAAATGGTTTATTAGATATGGGATTAAAACAGGAATATTTTTAACATTGAAGCCTATGGGGTTCGCCCTGATAAACCTGTCGAATGAAATCACCAAACAGCAGGGCATTTCGGCAACTTTTCACTGCTGTTCGGTGTTCTCTGAATAGATGAACCATTGCTTCTCTATGGGGGATTTCACTGCCGTCGAACAGGCACTGTATGTGCAGACAATTCACCAAAATTAGGCGAACTGCCTGCTCTCTGAGTAGCCGAATGGCCCCGAAATGACACCGTACGCTCAATTTCAGTGTCCGGTTACATTTCGGGGCCAGATCGACTCTCCGAATAACCCCTGTATATCTTTATAAAAAAACAACATTTAGGATTTTGTGCCTTTTTTTTTTAAACTACTAATTGATGTGTTGAACATAACATGTTAATGCTTTTATCTATTTGCTCCATCTTGCGATTTATACAGAAAAAGAGTTGGGCTAAAATATCAAATCTAAAAACATTGGATGAATTTTTAAACTACAAACAAAATCCATTTCCCAGAGTGGTGACATGTGCCATTTTGAATACTTATGCAAACGTAGAGAATAAATAAGATGAATACACACAGTAAAATTATACGCAACATTCTTAAATAGAATTTCACAAAATATTGTCTATTTTTCACACTCGCAGAATGCTAACATTGATTTCAACTTCTTCAATTATATTTTTATGCTATAAGCACAAGGAAATCTGAGCCCCAACAAAAAACTACTAAATTATGTTGATGCTTATTGGCAGGTGATTACAATTACCGTTACGGCCTCTCGACAGCTAGAAACCTTTCATTTGAATAGTGGGACCTTTTTCAACTAAGTGGTCATGTGATAAATTTCTTGAAGGGCAGTCTGATATGGGCCCTTTTAAAAGCTCTCCGATTTCCATACTATATCTAATTTTGTAAGTCATTAGTCGTTGTCGTAACAGTCAGGTAGTCCCTGAACAAACAAAAGGTCACTTGCTGGTAAGTGCAGAAAAAAGGATTTCAAGAATTTTAACAAAATAGAAGATCGTGCTTGTTATTAACTGTGTTATTTTGTAATTATTTCAATGTAACAATAATTATTTTATTTAAGAAGTACCAACATATTCTGACCACGTTAAAAAGATAAAGTGGTCTTAATGAGTAGATTCTCCCTTTAATACTTGGGTCATTGAAGGTTTTGATGGTGAAGGATGATAGACAATTGAACCAGCGAGGTAGGGTGGATAGATGGAGCTTGGGAGCTAGCACTGATGGTTGGAACAATGAGCTTGTAGGGTTGATGGTTGGATGAATGGGCTTGTGGGTTAGAGATGAAGGATTTTTCGTCTTGTAATGTAGGGTTGATAGACGGATCAATGATCCTTTGGGGTTGGGTTGACAGTTGTACCATTCAGTTTGTGGGGTTTGATTGATGATGGTTTGGCAATTGACTGAAAGCTAGACCATGGCAAAAAATCTCTAGTGGAGGAGAAAGGAATTGTAGAGCTAAAGAAATGTTACACGAGGCTGTTGATAACAAAACCAAGAGGGAAAGAAAGTGATCATTAGTTTTAGTATCCAACTGAAGTTACTAGAGTTCCAAAAATATATTAAAATGTGATGAAGCTTTCATATTCATCTGAATAAAATTACTGGGGAGGGTGAGATGTCAGAAATGGAGACACTAAAAGAATATATAAAAAAGTGCTTAAGCTTAAGTACAAGAAGAATATATATCCTCATTGTACTTCAGTTTCATCATAACCCTCCTAAGGTGCATAAAGCTGCTACCAACACGGGCCACTTCACTGTGGTAACTATGTTCTACAGAACATTTGCAACTTATAAACAACAAACATTTACAATAAATTTTCATGGTGTTTATAAGGAACCATATGGATAAGTATGATCCAAAAAGTGTAGATGCAAGTGTAGAGCAACTCATCCACGCCCTTGTAATTGCCCGACTTGACTATTGTAATAATCTTCTAGTTGGTCTCCCTCTCTCCCGCCTCTCCCCCCTACAATCCATTCTGAATGCCTCTGCCAGGCTCATCCATCTCACCCGCCGCTCTGTCTCTGCTGCTCCCCTCTGCGAGTCCCTTCACTGGTTCCCCATCCACTGCAGAATTAAATTTAAAATCCTCTCCCTGACCTACAAAGCTCTCACTAACTCAGCTCCCCACTACCTGTCCTCACTAATCACCAAATACACCCCAGCCCGCTCCCTAAGGTCAAACCGTGACCTGCACCTAGCTTCTCCCCGCATCACCTCTTCCCATGATAGCCTACAGTATTTCTCACATGCAGCCCCCATCCTCTGGAACACTCTCCCTCGTACTGTCAGACTTTCCCCCAGTTTCCC
Source organism: Leptobrachium leishanense (assembly GCA_009667805.1). Classification (NCBI taxonomy): domain Eukaryota; kingdom Metazoa; phylum Chordata; class Amphibia; order Anura; family Megophryidae; genus Leptobrachium; species Leptobrachium leishanense. The sequence continues at coordinate 326,279,303 of CM019065.1, forward strand.
TTCGTTCAAATGCTCCCTTAAGACATTCCTATTCAGACAAGCCTACCACCCAACTCACTGACACAACCAGCCCATCACTCTCACCTTGCAGCCCATCGCTCTCACCTTGCAGTCCATCACTCTCACCTTGCAGTCCATCGCTCTCACCTTGCAGCCCATCACTCTCACCTTGCAGTCCTCGCCTCCTGTTTCCACCCCCAACCCTTCTAGATTGTGAGTTCCCATGGGAATAGGGCCCTCGTTTCCTCCTGTACTGGTTTGTCAAAATGTTGTTCAATGTATTGTAACTCTGTCTATACTGAGTAATTAGTGTAAGAATAAGTAAGGTATTACAAAGTCCTAGCGCTAATTACCGCACCCATGGGCTAAACCAGTGTTTCTCAAACCTGTCCTCAGAATCAGGACCCCCTAGCAGTCCAGATTTTGCAGATCACCTTGAGGAAATGCAGACTGAATCCTGCAATCACTGAGCAGCAAATCATATCACCTGTGCTGAGCTTCAGATATCTGGAAAACCTGGCCTGTTAGAGGGTCCTGAGGACAGGTTTGAGAAACACTTGGCTAAACAATATTACTAGGAAGTAATTTGATAATCAAGTTATTAAAGAAGCCACATTTATGAAAAGTATGAAGACGTGGAAGAGTTGGCAAAGAATTGGCGATAATTATTTTTCAGTAATTAAATAACTAATTCCTGTTTTTTGTGTCTTCAGGAAAGTACCATGAGCAGAAGCAAAGGTTGAAGTGCTTAAAGTAGATTATGTTACTCCATTTTATTAATCTCAGTGATTGTATTCCAATCCCAGAAATTCAAAGCTAATGTAAAGCTATTAATGACTGTGCAGTCTGGAACAAACTCAATCCATGTCTGTGCTGATTATCATTTTACCCCTTCGTTATGGATTGCATGTTCAGCGCTGCGGAATATGCTGGTGCTTTATAAATAAAGAAGAATAATAATAGATGGGGACCTAGAAGGATAGGCAAGACCAAGTCAACCAGCAGTCACCACCCACACAAGCACACCTATTACAATTACATTTGCTGGAAAACCCAGTTTCTCTAGTATACAAATAGAAGAAATTCTGTACCTTTGGGCCGTGCCTTGTTTGTTACCAGTTAATACTATGTTTCTGGATTCCTTCACAACTCACGCATGTCACATATTCCTCCATACCAATTCCTTGCAGTCATTCTTGTGTGGGCTCCAGTCTATGTTAAGCCTGAAGCTTGAGTTCCAAGGGCCGCCGATTGGCTTCCACTGTCACACCTCTATCGTTGCATAGCACTGTGCACTTTGGTTCAGCATTCCTCTCTCCACCTACTCTCTACCATATGGTTCATCAGAATTGGCAATAATTCCTGGGTTGTCAGTCAGGTTTATACCTTAATACTTTGTATTTTTCTTGGGTTTTTTTTTTTACGTAAAGACTTCAATTTTAATTATTTAGTGAGGAAGCTGCTCATAGCTTAAATTGCTCAAATTCCACTAACAAAGTGTAACCTTACATCTTGCCTGGACATTACTAGGAAGTAATTTGATAATCAAGTTATTAAAGAAGCCACATTTATGAAAAGTATGAAGACGTGGAAGAGTTGGCAAAGAATTGGCGATAATTATTTTTCAGTAATTAAATAACTAATTCCTGTTTTTTGTGTCTTCAGGAAAGTACCATGAGCAGAAGCAAAGGTTGAAGTGCTTAAAGTAGATTATGTTACTCCATTTTATTAATCTCAGTGATTGTATTCCAATCCCAGAAATTCAAAGCTAATGTAAAGCTATTAATGACTGTGCAGTCTGGAACAAACTCAATCCATGTCTGTGCTGATTATCATTTTACCCCTTCGTTATGGATTGCATGCCTGGACCACATCATTTATAAGGTAATGGAATCACAATTTACGTATGGTAGTGTTATTCAGTATAGGATTAAAGGCTTTATGGGACGGGAGCAGAAGATTGTGGTGTCTAAGCCACATCCCTCTCAGCTGCTTTGTGTCTCTGTCCCATTCCCAACTCCGAAATTGTGTCAGTTTCCCCTCCTCATTTTCCATTGTCCATAGGACTCCATGGAGGGTTGCAATGCCAGGCCGTAAGCTCTCGTGAGATCGTGCAGCGTCGGAGAGTGATCACGGAGGGAGACTGAAGACTATTTTTCACCAGTCTCACTCTGCTCGCAGCCAGAAGGAGCAGCGGATCAGACCAACTTTCTCGCTGCGAGATGAGAGGTGAGTATTGGCTTTATGGGGGGGTATAGTTGGTGCTAAATGGTTCTACAAAAAGCAGAATCATTTAGTGCCATCTTTTAGAAGTAGCTAATATTGTTTAGCCAAGTGTTTCTCAAACCTGTCCTCAGGACCCTCTAACAGGCCAGGTTTTCCAGATATCTGAAGCTCAGCACAGGTGATATGATTTGCTGCTCAGTGATTGCAGGATTCAGTCTGCATTTCCTCAAGGTGATCTGCAAAATCTGGACTGCTAGGGGGTCCTGATTCTGAGGACAGGTTTGAGAAACACTGGTTTAGCCCATGGGTGCGGTAATTAGCGCTAGGACTTTGTAATACCTTACTTATTCTTACACTAATTACTGATTGCACATCCCATAATTAACATGGGATGCACAATCACCGATTGCGGATAAACAGATTTTTAACTTGCTTAGCAATTTTTAAGGTGTATACGTTAAAGTCATTATCCTGATGTTAACGCTCACATATCCGAACGTTACAGTCAGCGTTGCACAAAAGAAGTATATAATCTAGCCCTTAATGGGGTAAAAAGATACACCATTGTGCCCATACATGAAGGCTTGTTTTTGACAAAAAGAAAGGTTAGCTGTAACAAAAACAATTAAATAGTATGGTGAAGAAATCTGTTCTGTAACACAACATTACTAACTATATATATATTATTACATTGTCAATGGAGTGATATATAAAAAGAGGTTTACTATTGTCAAGTTGCCACCTCCTGGCCACAGGTAGTAATGCTGCATCAAAAATGTCTTCCATTTTAAACTGTGGAGTAAATTTAGAGTCTTTGAGAAAAGTTGTTTTTTAACCCCTTAAGGGCCGCTGACGTACCCTGTACGTCCTGTCCTCGGGTCTCCCTTAGACCCGCGGACGTACAGGGTACGTCAGCGGCACCTAATCCCCCTCCCGCCCGATACTCACCTCCCTCGCCGGATCCCATGGCGATCTGGCAGGGAGGAAGCCTGCCCATGTGATTTACATGGGCAGGCGAGGCTGATGACGTCGCCACGCTGCGTGGTGACGTCATCAGCAGGCGTCCCCATGCATTTCAATGGAGGGGAGAAGGGGCTCCTTCGGAGCCCTCTATCTCCCCAACCATTGAAGCTAGGGAGATGCCGTTTGCACCGCTGGAGAGGGGAGAGCCTCCCCTTTTCAGCGGTGTATGGCATTAACCGTTTCGCCGCCGGATCACGTTGCGGCGCCAATTGGCGCCAAAACGTGATTCAAACCTGGAGGGGGCTGACATCTTGGATGTCAGCCAAGCCTCCAGGTCCCCCCCCACCCACTGACAACCTCACCATATGTGTGAGGATGTCAGTGGGCCAGTTAACCATCTAGCTGCCATGTAGAGATAAGGGGATCCTAAGGATCCCTTTATCTACCGATCCATGGCAGCTAGATGGTCATATTTGCCATCATTTTAAAGGTCTGATTATGGCCTTTCAAATGATACCACACATGACCAGGTTTGGTTTAAAAAAAAAAAAAAAATTAAATTAAATAAAAAATAATAAAAAAATTAAATAAAATAAAAAAATGGGGTTTTTTTAAAAGTTTTTTTGTCTGGGGGGGTTTAATTAAATAGGACCTAGGCTGTCATCTAAAAATAATTAGTACAAAATGGTCAGAATGAGCGCAGCGCACATAGGTGAACTGTCTCAGCAGTGAAGGGGTTAAAAAGCAAACGCATGTAAAAATTGGGTATTTCTAGTCTCGGGACAAAATTTTGAACCTATTTAGCCGGGGTCGTTTTGGGTGGTTGTAGATTTTGGGGATTAAATTACGAAAAAGTGTGTTTTTACCATTTTTTTCCTCATATTTCATATTTTTTTTTATAGTAAATTATTCGATATGATGGAAATAATGGTATTTTTAGAAAGTCCATTTAATGGCGGGAAAAAGGGTGTATAATATGTGTGGGTCGAATAAACGAGTAAGAAGAAAATTTGACCTAAACACTAACAGCGCAGAAACGTAAAAACAGCAGCGGTCAAACTACACAGATACATAAGGGGTTATTAACAGAGATCCGAATCTTGCCCTGAAAATGCACTGAACAGTGAATTTCCCCGTACGGTGCATTTTCGCAGCCATTCAGCTATTCAGAGAGCAGGCAGTTCGCCAAATTTTGTCAAATTGCCAGCAAAATATGGTGCTGTTCGATGGCAGTGAAATCGCTCATAAAGAAGCAATGGTTAAACTATTCAGAGAACACTGAACAGCAGTGAAAAGTTGCCGAAAGCCCTCCTATTCGGTGGTTTTATTCGGCAGGTTTAATCAGGCGAATCCCATAGTCTTCAATGTTAAAAATATTCCCATTTTTATTCAATCATAATAAACTGTTTATTAATTTAATCTGCAGCAAAAAGTCTCTTTATTTTTTAGGCATTTTATTATTTTCACTTTTGTTTAATGGGAGGAGACAACCACTTCTTTTACTTTCGTTTCGTCTCCCTCGTCCGGAGGAGCAAGATGAGGTTACTTCCGGCGGGGAGAGATGATGTAATTTCCGGCGGGATATGATGACGTCGCAACTACACATCTCGAGATACGGCCACGAATTCCGGAACAGGAAGTGACAATTAATTCCTGCGCAGGAACCCAATGATTGGAGGACTCATTAAGGTTTAAAATATAAATACAGACCAGGAGTCTATATAGACATTACCGCTGAGGAAGCCTAAGGGTGTAGATGCCCGGGCGAAACACGTTTGGTATTATATGTTTTTATGTGTTTATTAAATTGTCCAACCTTACTTTTTGGTTTGGAGATTTTTTTAACTTGAAGACTACCTGGTTCCAAGGCTTTTTTGGGAATTGTGCCGTATCAAAAACAACCCTTGGGTGAATACCAAAAAACCTGATAGGCTCAAGGACACGTGAGTAAATCCATCATTTCTCTTTACTGGCTAGTGTTATTACCACCTGCACTATCTATTTGCCTTTCCTATTTCCTGAGGTATCTGGAATATCCATCCATCACTGCAGGAGGCTAATAGGAGTTACTGAATATCGCAGAAGGCCAGTGGGGAGCCGATATAAAATCCACCCACAGGCGAATATATTAGAGCCAGGATTGGCTCTAAAAAGTGTGAGCGACATCCATTTTGTGTACCATATGATATTATATCAAAACAATGTTACGCTATGTCTGTATTATCTCTTCTTTATTTTTGAGGCAAACCTACTATCTGAAGTGCATAGCCGATTGAAGCTAAGTATTAGCCATCAACACTTCCTATTTCTTTGCACTGGGAAGCGCAACATCCACTTTTCTTCTATTGTATTTTTGATTGGTGTCATATTTTTAGGGATGGCACATTTTGGTGTGTAGGCGATCGTGCCACTCAGGATATTTGACCACTAAAACGATACTTGCGCCGTACTTTTATATTTTACTATTCTATTTTATTTTCCCTAAAGAAAAGTTACTGTCAGCAGGATGTCATTAATAGACATCAGGAAAAATGTGGGACAAAATATTGATACTTTATTTAATGATTAAATTTGTGTAGGAACACAAGAGAATAAAGGAGAGGACATCTCAAAATTGATACCTTTCTTGAAAAATAATTTAATACAAGAGGTGAAAATGAGATTGGAGATTGCCACTCTGGAAAAGTATATTAAAGAAAAAATTACCCCAAGGGGGTTGAGATATGATAAAATGCCTACTGATAATAGAAAAAAAGAAAAATTTATTAAAGGATGGAGAGAAATGCTGGAAGCCTTTTCAGTTCGCACTATGGAGTACATTATTGAGGACCGGAAGGAGGAACTACCAATAGTGTCTGCAGATATAAATACATCACTTGAACACATCCAGAAGAACACCACTGAGGATGAGATGAAGATCATCTCAGAAGATTTGGGAAATTTAATTAACAAAGTAGAAAAAGAGGTATCAGCAATTAAAAAGAAGAAGTTCCAAAGGGCCAGGCAGGATTATGAGAAAGGAAGAATTTTCAAATCAGATCTGAAACTAGTCAAAGCCCCCACTCAAGAAAATACTTATAATGAAAAAAATAATGAAAATAGGGTCCGTCAGTCTGGAACCCCACAAGTATACAAAAACAGAATAGGGAGCGATAAGGGGAACTACAGGATTCCATATCATAACCACCATCAACAAGGAGGGCCTGGAATGCCACGAACATATGGAAACCAAAGAAATCAATCAAGAGACAATCAAAACAATCCAAATATTCCACGTCAATATTTCCGTCAAGAAAGAGAAGGAAAACAACGTTAGGAATATGGGTCAAGAACTCCAAGGAATAACAAACAACATCAAATCCAAAAAGGATTAGCCAATAGGAAGTATAATATTCCTGTAAAAAATAAATATCAGATTTTGGATTCCAATCAGGAGATTTTTCCTCCAATAAATTAATATATGGCTCAGGATTTTCGGGAGAGCCAACGCACCAACACTCGAACGAATGAGTGGGGACATGTACCGTTGGAACCCAGCATCCACATTTCCCAACGTCCTTTAAGAAAAAGACAACTAGGGGAACAAGACGGGGAATTAGAGGAGGAAACCTATGTCAGCAAAGAGAAAAGAGAGAGGAACTAAAAATTACGGGTATTTTTAACTTAAGTAACCAAATTCTAGGAAGAAACTAAATTCAACTTTTGAATAAAGGTTTAAGATTTGCTCCGAACACATATGGAAGCAAATTTGACCTTTTTTTTAGATCTTCAGAAGTTTAAAAGGAAAACTTTTTTCCAAAAGTCCAGTAGATATGGAGATTATGAATAATAGATTCCCCTTTAGGCATACAGAATTGAAACCAAAATCCACCTTTTTTTTCCCATACATTTGGTATCAGATCATATGAAACTATTTGAATTATCAGTAATGACAGATATAGATAAGTTGTCAAATAATAATTTGCCACAGAATCTTACCAGACAAGAAAAAGAAGCCCTAAAAACCCTTATGGAGAATAGGAAAATAGTTATAAAACCAGCTGACAAGGGCAGTGGAATTGTTGTATGATCTAGCGAACATTATATTAGAGAAGCCCTTATAATTCTGTCGGATAATAATACGTATGAAAAGTTGAGATCAGATCCTACCGATGAATACAATCAATTATTGGGCAATCTTTTGACATATGGAAAAACTAAGGAAATTTTGAGTGAGAAATAATATAACTATCTGAAAATAATGTATCCTCGAATACCTGTTTTCTATTGGATTCCTAAGATTCATAAGAACATCTCAAACCCACCAGGTTGTCTAATTATCTCAGGAATTGAGTCCCTGAGCAGTTCCCTATCTCAATAAATCGATAAGCAATTACAACCATTCGTATAGAAAATTCCATCCTATCTTAAGGACAGTATAAATGTTATACAACTATTAGAGGATATAAAGTGGGAGGAAGGTTTTTTATTGGCTACATGTGATGTCCACTCCCTCTATACAATTATACCCCATGATTTGGGGTGTAAAGCTGTGGAAAAAACTTTAATTGCTGATTAAAAGTCGATTTCATTGTACAGGCTGTAAGATTTATACTGGAACATAACTATTTCTTCTACAAGGACACTTATTATTTACAGAAGTCTGGGACAGCCATGGGGACCAGGTTTGCCCCCAGTTATGCAAACCTATTTATGGCAGACTGGGAATCCAGTTTTGTCTATGGGGCATGACTGGGCGCAACACCTTGTCCTCTATGGTCGATACATAGACGACATTCTTATTGTATGGAGGGGGGGAATCTAGCCTTCTTGACTTTTTTCCCATTTGGCAACCAATGATGAGGTATAGTATTAGATACCAAAATTGATCCTCAATCAGTTGAATTTCTAGACTTAAACATATGTAGAAGAGGGTGCAATAAAAACCAGAACGTATTTTAAAAAAGTGGATATAAATAGTTATATAGAAAAAACGAGCTGCCATGCACCACAGTAGTTAAGAGCGGTCCCAAAGGGGCAATTCCAAAGAATAAGAAGGAATTGCTCAGATTTATCTCAGTTCAATGTGCAGGCAAAAAAGTTAAAACAGGATTTTCTAGAAAAAGGGTATAAAGAAGAACTTTTGAATAAGACCATGTATGAAGAAAGTAGGATGGAAAGAAAACAACTTCTAACCTACAGAGGGGGGAAAGAAAATAACAAAAATGAGAAAGGAGTAGCCTGTAAAGCCTGTAAAATGTTCAAGCAGGAAAGATCAAAAACTTCATTAGAAAACAATGGCATCTCCTGAAACAAGACCCAATTTTGGAGAACATTTTGCCTTTCTGAATCAAAAACAACCCCTTGGGCGACTACCAAAGAGCCTGATAGGCTCAAGGACATGTGAGTCAATCAATCATTTCTCTTTACTGGCTAGTGTTATTACCATCTGCACTATCTATTTGCCTTTCCTATTCCCTGAGGTATCTGGAATATCCATCCATCACTGCAGGAGGCTAACAGGAGTTACTGAATATTGCAGAAGGCCAGTGGGGGAGCCGATATAAAATCCACCCACAGGCAAATATATTAGAGCCAGGATTGGCTCTAAAAAGTGTGAGTGACATCCATTTTGTGTACCGTATGATATTATATCAAAACGATGTTACGCTATGTCTGTATTATCTCTTCTTTATTTTTGAGGCAAACCTACTAAGTATTAGCCATCGACACTTCCTATTTCTTTGCACTGGGAAGCACCACATCCACTTTCCTTCTATTTTATTATTTATGATTTTGTTGTTACAATGAATAATGGTCATGTTGGGTATCATTGGAAAGGCCAGACTCTGCTCTTTCCAATGAGTCTTTATCGACCAAGTCCGAAGCCTGGGGCCGGTGATACATCAGTCCGAAGATTTGGGGGAAGTTGGATGCTGAATCCTGGTGGGGGGCACATGGCGGGCAAGGAATAACCTAGGTGCCCCCCTGGACCCCCCTAGAGACACCTATGCTTTGAATAGACCTGATTAGATTCAGGCTTCTGCATTCTACAACCTACTACAAAACAACATTACTGCAAAAGATTCAATTTATAGGATTATACAGAAAACTACACTGCAAGTTTGTATTTGTTAGACATAAAACCTGCATTCACATGTATTTAAAACACTAATAACGGTCCTAAAGAGAAAGTTAATCATTGACCCTCTGAATACAGAATAACATAGATTTGTACTACATACTACACAAAGTCCTAACAGGATGCTAACGTTCCTAACAAATACTACATTACAATATTGTAAGGAATAACTGGTGGGGTATCTGCTGCATTCTACAGCATGATACAGAAGAAATACTATAAAACAATAATGTAACAATTTATATTTGTGGAATGTACGGCGTAATATACCAGCATAATACACTATAATACTACAGTATTCTACACTACGCTGCAATACTGTACTAACATACAAAAAAGACTTGCGATCGTGGCAATACAGCACAAAGCTCAGTATCATATACACTACTCACAATAACAGTAGTCCTAAATATAATTTTGTTTAAAAAAAAAATCACAGGTTTTGACACGTATCTCCAAAAATCAATTAATCTTTATTCACTGCTCTGGAGTGGCTTATTTTCATGTGTCTTTCATCATTTATTTATTTATTTTTACACTGTGTTATTCTTCTGTGTCACACTTGTATCTACTTTGGTGTGAGTCTCATGGAAACTGTGATAGAAGAGAAACTGAAGACTTCCTTTGTCGCCGGTAACCACAACCTCGCACAGAACCACAGAAATTGCTTTTGTAAGTGACAAAGTCTTGTGGAAAGAGATGTGTCGTGGAAAATGTTTGTTTTAAGATTTTCTAAAAATAGATTTTACAAAAACAATTATTTATAGATGAAGGATGCGGAAAGATAAAAAAAACTCTTCCATTGACTATTTTGGTTCATTTAAATTTACAAAACACATTTAGAATGAGGTAAGTTTAAGATATGCTTTTAATAGGTTACAGTACAGTTTACAAACATGTTGTGATCACCAGAAATTGGTAAACTAAAACGCTAGGTTGTACTGGAGGAATATATATTATATCTAGGAGCAGAAACAATATATTTCGGATCAAAATCATGGTCCGTGGCAGCTCTTGTCCATGACATGTATAGTAATTAGATGTTATAATGTTACAGCTATATTTATACAGAGTTATGTTTCACACATTATACAGATTAGTCCTTTTTTTCACAATTTTAGTGTGTAAAAGAAGATCTTATGCGAACCATATTAAAAGAATGAAATAAAGATAAGATAATTTGAATTTTAAGGCCGTCAATATTGATTCTCTGATGTGTAAATATTAAAAATTTAATAATTTAATTAAGGAATTTTCCTTTGTTATACACATTCCCTTCTCTATTAACCCCTTAAGGACCGGTGACGTACCCTGTACGTCCTGTCCACGGGTCTCCTTTAGACCCGCGGACGTACAGGGTACGTCAGCGGCGCCTAACCCCCCTCCCGGCTGATACTTACCTCCCTCGCTGGATCCCTCGGTGATCTGGCAGGGAGGAAGCCTGCCCATGTGATTTACATGGGCAGGCGAGGTTGATGAAATAAAAAAATGTTTTTTTTTTTTAAAGTTTTTTTTGTCTGGGGGGTGTTTAGTTAAATAGGACCTAGGCTGTCATCTCAAAATAATTAGCACAAAATGGTCAGAATGAGCGCAGCGCACATAGGTGAACTGGCTCAGCAGTGAAGGGGTTAAAAAGCAAAAACATGTAAAAATTGGGTATTTCTAGTCTCGGGACAAAATTTTGAATTTATTTAGCCGGGGTCTTTTTTGGTGGTTGTAGATTTTGGGGATTAAATTACGAAAAAGTGTGTTTTTACCATTTTTTTCCTCATATTTCATATTTTGTTTATAGTAAATTATTCGATATGTTGGAAATAATGGTATTTCTAGAAAGTCCATTTAATGGCGGGAAAAAACAGTGTATAATATGTGTGTGTTGAATAAACGAGTAAGAGGAAATTTTGACCTAAACACTAACAGCGCAGAAACGTAAAAAAACAGCAGCGGTCACTAAAGGACGGATTTGTGTAAAACTGCCCGGTCACTAAGGGGTTAAAGATACGAGAAACATCACAACAGGACCACTGCTGTTTTTAGGCTTTTGATCATTTACACTGCTTTTTACATTTGTTGTATTGATACTGTAAATATAGGGGGTTATTCAGAGAGCACCAAAATGTCGCCGACATGTTGGTGCTCTCACATTCCCTGTACTTCGGGGAATCAAATTACCCCAACCTGCGGTGAATTCAGCATTCCCTGAAGGGTCCCCGCAGTGCAGGGAATGGACCCAGAAATCCTCCGCATAGCCGCCGCAAAACCGCGAACACCCGCCAATCTCCCACCAAAAACCTGCCGAAAAACGCATCCCATATGATCCGAGGTATCGGATCACTTGAACCACCGCAAAAAAACATGCCAAACACGTCTGGAAAAAGCTGACGAGCCGCCAAGCACAGCGCAGACCAGCCTCCGGAAAAAGCAGACAAGCTGGCGAACGGGGTAAAAAAAAAGATTGAGATTATAAAAATTGAAGCGCTGATTGCAAAAAAACAACTGAACGAAAATGCCTGGAATTTACATATAAATGATAATAAAAAGGCCTGTTGCAGAAAATAGAAAATAAACTATTAAAAAAAAACAGAAAAAAATTTGCCGAAAAATGCCTAAAAGATCCTAAAAAAAATCAATAGACTTTTTACTGAAGTATAAAATAATAAACGGTTTATTAGTTATTGTATAAAAAGAGGAATATTTTTAACATTGAAACCTATGAGATTCCCCTAAATAAACCTGCCGAATGAAACCAACGAACAGCAGGGCACTTCGGCAACTTCTCACTGCTGTTCGGTGTTCTGTGAATAGATTAACCATTGCTTCTCTATGGGGGATTTCACTGCTGTCGAACAGGCACCGTACTGGCTGGCAGTTCGCCAAAATTTGGTGAAGTCCTTGCTCTCTGAATAGCTGAATGGCCCCAAAATGTAACTGTACGGGGAAATTCCTTGTTCGGTGACATTGCGGGGCCAGATCGTCTCTCTCTGAATAAACCTGTGTGTGTATATTTAATTTGAAAAATGTTGGTAAACTCTAACCTTGATTGTTTTAAGAAATGCATTCACGAATGGCCCTGAAATGTCACCGTATGGGGAAATTCACTGTTTAGTGCCATTTCGGGGCCAAATTGTCTCCCTCTGAATATCCCCTATTATATTAAATTGTGTGTGTGTGTGGGGGGGGGGTGGTTTGCAGCTGCAACGCATTTACAGATGTTGTTGCTTATTCTACTATGCCTTTTGTATAGTTCTCGGCATGTCATTGGTTTATTAATAAAAACTGTTGAACGGTCTGAAAGATTTTATTAAAGGCCAGATCAATTTTTTTTGAGAAAGGATTTTGCCAGGAAGGATACATTGAGATTTCTCTCGTTTTCAAGTATGTCTTAAATACAAACATTTATGAATACATTCTACAATAAAAGACAAGATCTGCTTAACATTTTAATAATGTTTTTAAAGGAATTCTAAAATGTATGTTTTGTAAAATATGTTATACAGGTATTTCTTAAATATTTTCCGATCAAAAATCATTATTTACATTAATCTGTGTTATCACAAAACCACACTGATATCTCTTCTAAACGGTGTTACTAAGGACAGATCGGATGCTATTTTATTTTTTTAGAAAGAGTGACAAAACAGATTTCAGCTCCTATTGTCAACCCAACCGCTGATAGCATAGTTTAGATTTTGTTTCTGTTTCTCTGTCTTTCTAAGCACAGCCACAGGTTAGACCACCAGGGGTGACCCAGCCCCAGTTCTTCAGGTCAGCAATCAACCAATATTCTAGTGAGATCGGAAGTTTTTCTGACATCGAGTTAGGTAGGTTACTCCAATCTGACATGTCCATTTATGTGCCCCATGTGTCACAGCATATCTACAATATCTACCATCCAATAGATATATAGATATATATTAGAAAAGCCTAGAGGGAGCCCAGAGCCTCCTGCCAGCATAAGATAAATGACAATTAAATGTATATAAAAAAATAACACAGGTCATCAATGCTTCAAGTAAACTGGGATTGGTCATTGTGATCAGATTGCTCATAGACCTGAGGAGCTGATTTTGAGCGCTAACCCCACCTTGATCTGATCGATCTCTGTTAATATAGTTTATGTCAATCCAAAATCCATGCCCATCACTACAAACGCAGACCCACAGGGCATAGATATAACACAATACCATACAAGGTTGTACTAGCATTCAGGCTCTTGGGTTCCTTTCAATAAAATACAAAACTGTGTTCTACATCAAAACTGACAAGCTTCGTTCTCGGTGTAGTTATCTATAGGGTTTCTACCAATTGTTCAACCAGTGTTTCAAAAAATAATCAAAATAGGATGCACTCCAATAGCAAAAAAATACAATTTATTGGTGCCAAATATAACAGAATAAAATATGACATATAAGTATATAGCCAAACACTTCAAATAACAATGAAAAGATCAATGATCCAAACATAAGAGCAATATGTAACAAATATAATTAAGTTATCCGGCACTTCAGAAAAAGTAGCAAGCAGAGAGCAGCGCTAAGGATCCCAACGTTTCGACCTCAGTCTTTGTCAACCAGTGTTTCAACCATAGTTTACCCCAAAGTTGTCTAGTGTTGTATTTACCATTGATTTCATAGCTGTTTCTATGGGTGTTCAATGGAGTTGGCCACTTTAAAATTGCTGAAGTAGATTCCTTGATGTGGCATGCAATGGTGGCGCAACACTGAATGGAGAATAGCTGTACTAACAGGGCCGGATTAACATAGGGGCAGATGGAGCAGCAGTTCCAGGCCCATGCCTCAGAATAGGCCCAGAGAAAGGACAATTATGTCTGCATTTGGACCCATGTATCTCCAACTCCATAGCAGCTACAGGGTCAAATGAGATATCACTGGAAAGGCCAGAGCATGGCCTTTCCGAAGATACCAGACATGTCCAGGTTTTCAGTAAAAAAAAAATAATATTTACTTTTTCTGTTTCTTTCCAACAGTAATATTTTTCACTTTTCAATTATAAAGTAAACAATGATGCTGCACTAACTAACCATCACATTTCTCACGTCACCAACAAGTGTGGAGGTGATGGGTGATGGTACAATCCATTGTTACGAATTGTCACATCAAAAACCTAAACTGCCGCACTGCAGCGAAGAACACTGCAGGAACTTTGCAACCCTGCGTCACTAATCTTTACACCTCACCAAGTCAAGTGAGGTGTCATTGGACAGGGCAGAGTCTGGCCTTTGCATTAATACCAAACCTGACCATGTAAAATCTAAAAGAAAAGAGAACTTTTTTTTATTTATTTATTTTTAGTTCCAAAGTGATGGCATTGTCCATTTGTCACGTATAAAATGAGCAACACCACTGCCATTACTCACCTTCTCATTTCCCACGCTGGGAGCAAGATCAGTGTTTTATAAATAGTCATATTATTCGTAAAAAAACATGTTCCAAAACACAAGGGAAATATTTCCTCTTTTTTTCCATTTTTTTTTGGTTAAAATGTTATATTTTCTCAGAAAAATGAAGTAACAGGTTCCCATTTCACATTTTTTTTTAACAAGAATGCCCTATAGAATAATAATAATAATAATAATAACCACAAAGGTTTGGATGATAAAGTGGGAAAAAAAATTACACTCTTTAAATGATTGAAATCTGAATGAAAAATTAATCACACAGTCAGGGTTATTCAAAGAGATCCGAATTGCTTGAGAAAGGTAACCGAACGCTGAAAATCAGCGTTCGGTTACCTTTCCTGGCCATTCGGCTATCTAGAGAGCAGGCAATTCGCCAAATCCTGGCGAATTGCCTGCACATACGGTGCCTGTTCGGTGCCTGTTCGAGGGCAGTGAAATCCCCATGAAAAAGCACTGCTTTGGCTATTCAGAGAACACAAACCAGCAGTGAAAGGTTCCCGAAATGCCCTGCCATTCAGTGGTTTAATTCGGCAAATTTATTCAGGAGAATCCCATAGGCTTCAATGTTAAAAATATTCCCGTTTTAATTCAATATCTAATAAACCGTTCATTATAAAATTCAGCAGTAAAGAGTCTCTTTACTTATAGATTTTTTCGTATACTTTAAGCATTTTTCTTTTTTTTTTTTCTTTAACCCTTTCGCTGCTGAGGCTTTTCCTGCCCCTGTGCTGAGGTCATTTTTACCTGTTTTGCGCATCATGTTTAAACGTGTTTTGAAGGCTTATTTTAGTATATGACCCAGACATATTATATATCGTTCTTTCCGTCAGACTCGGTAGATTCATAATATGTCATTATTATATGTATACGTTATGTCATGTCTGTATATTATAACAAAAAATGCAATAAAATATGTATTTTCAATAATTTACAACGTGTAAAGTGTTTTTTTCACATTTTAACATGCGAGCAATTGCGGTTATATTTTGTATGGGGTGCGCTTGTTAAAAAAATTAGAGATGGGGTCTCGTTACATTTTTTTTTAGGGAAAATTACACTATTTTTAACAAACGCACCGCATACAAAAATCGTTAGTGCAGCATCATTGTTCACATTATAATTGAAATGGGAACAATATTGCTGCATTAACAAACCAAAAAAAATAAAAAAAAAGTGTTTATTTTTTTTTTTATAATTTTTTTTTTTTTTTTTTACAACTTTTTTCACTGTAGTGTTTGGTATCGTTGGAACGGCCATGCTCTGGCCGATCCAACCATTACAAAATTTAACCCCTAACTGCCACGGATCGGGAGATAGGGAGTTCATTGGAACTCCCTATCTCCACCATTGGTGGCAGTTAAGGGTTAACTCTAGGACTGGCGTCATCGTGCTACGCACGATGACGCCAGTCCTCAGGGGGAGTTCCCGGAGGCTTGGCCGACATCCAAGATGTCGGCCAGCTCCGGGAAAGGATCGCGAACCGGCGCTTTTCAGCGCCAATTCGCGATCCAGCTCCCCAGGGGTTAATGCCAGGCATCATTTGGAAGGGCAGGCTGTGCCCTTCCAAATGATGCCTGGGTTAACCCCCGCAGAGTCGCCGATCGGGAGGGAGAGAGGTCCGAAGGACCTCCCCCCTCCCTTTCAGGCGCCTCCTCCGCACATGCGGGGGGGCGCCTGAATTTGGTGTCATCGCGCTGCCGCGATGACACCAAATTCCGGCGGCTGCTGTTCCGGATGCCGGGCTGACATCCAGGATGTCAGCCCGCACCGGGGGGGCCAGCGATCGGCCGGAACCCGGCCGAACGCTGACCCCAATGGGAGGACGCGCTCAGCGCGTCCTCCGCACAGCAGCGGGAATGCTGAGGACGCGCTGAGCGTGTCCTCAGCATCCAAGTGGTTAAAGTCCGATTTTTTTTTGATTTTTTTTTAAGTTTACTTATTTTTTCTGTAACAGCCCTTTTTATTATCATTCCCTGGACCTCCTGTGTAAATTTCAGACATTTTCGCTCAGTAGTTTCTTTGCAAACAGCGTTTCAGTTTCACAGATTCACACAAACTATTTTGCTAATTTATTTACCTCCCTCGTCTGCGGTCTCAGCTGCTACGGCTGCATCGGCGGCTGCGATCGGCTCCTGCTCGGGCTTTTTCCGTGGTTTTCGGCAGGTTAATTCAGATGTTTTTGGGGGTTTTCGGCGTGCATTTGGTGGGTTTTGCGGTTAGTTTTCGACAGGTTTGCGGCAGCCTTTCCCTGCAATTCAGGGGCCCTGTGGTGTTTGCTGAATACACCGCAGGGTCACCGAAATGGGATCGGCAAAAGGAACAGAATTGAAGAGAACGAAAAGTCACCGAACGTGCGGTGACTTTTCAAATCTCTTTGAATAACCCTGAGTATCAGCTGGTTAGATATACCCGTATCCGCACTATTAAATAACCAAAAATATGTTTTCATTTCACTAAATCTCCAAAAAAGCCACCAAAATCTTCAGCTCCAGGCCCATAGAGATCTTAATCCGGGCCTGCGTACTTAACTCTTACGCTAAATAATAACGGTGGTAGAAATGTTCAACGCTGTTTAATTATTTATTTATTTGCAAAGTATTTTACCAGGAAGGATACATTGAGATTTCTCTCGTTTTCAAGTATGTCCTGGGTTCAAGAACATTGAATTGTTACAGTCGTTACAGAAATACAAAGTAATAAATGCAAGATATTAAAAACAAAACACAAATATACAGATTAACAGAAAATAAATATATAAGTAATATAGTCATTATGTTACATGTTTACAGGAGCATTCTGTATATAGTCACTGTGTTACATGTTTACAGGCGCATTCTGTATATAGTCACTAGGTTACATGTTTACAGGTGCATTCTGTATATAGTCACTATGTTACATGTTTACAGGCGCATTCTGTATATAGTCACTAGGTTACATGTTTACAGGTGCATTCTGTATATAGTCACTATGTTACATGTTTACAGGTGCATTCTGTATATAGTCACTATGTTACATGTTTACAGGTGCATTCTGTATATAGTCACTATGTTACATGTTTATAGGTGCATTATGTATATAGTCACTATGTTACATGTTTACATGTGCATTCTGTATATAGTCACTATGTTACATGTTTACAGGTGCATTCTGTATATAGTCACTATGTTACATGTTTACAGGTGTATTCTGTATATAGTCACTATGTTACATGTTTACAGGTGCATTCTGTATATAGTCACTATGTTACATGTTTACAGGTGTATTCTGTATATAGTCACTATGTTACATGTTTACAGGTGCATTCTGTATATAGTCACTATGTTACATGTTTACAGGTGCATTCTGTATATAGTCACTAGGTTACATGTTTACAGGCGCATTCTGTATATAGTCACTATGTTACATGTTTACAGGTGCATTCTGTATATAGTCACTATGTTACATGTTTACAGGTGCATTCTGTATATAGTCACTATGTTACATGTTTACAGGTGCATTATGTATATAGTCACTATGTTACATGTTTACAGGTGCATTCTGTATATAGTCACTATGTTACATGTTTACAGGTGCATTCTGTATATAGTCACTATGTTACATGTTTACAGGCGCATTCTGTATATAGTCACTATGTTACATGTTTACAGGTGTATTCTGTATATAGTCACTATGTTACATGTTTATAGGTGCATTCTGTATATAGTCACTATGTAACATGTTTACAGGTGCATTCTGTATATAGTCACTAGGTTACATGTTTACAGGTGCATTCTGTATATAGTCACTATGTTACATGTTTACAGGCGCATTCTGTATATAGTCACTATGTTACATGTTTACAGGTGCATTCTGTATATAGTCACTATGTTACATGTTTACAGGTGCATTCTGTATATAGTCACTATGTTACATGTTTATAGGTGCATTATGTATATAGTCACTATGTTACATGTTTACATGTGCATTCTGTATATAGTCACTATGTTACATGTTTACAGGTGCATTCTGTATATAGTCACTATGTTACATGTTTACAGGCGCATTCTGTATATAGTCACTATGTTACATGTTTACAGGTGTATTCTGTATATAGTCACTATGTTACATGTTTACAGGTGCATTCTGTATATAGTCACTATGTTACATGTTTACAGGTGTATTCTGTATATAGTCACTATGTTACATGTTTACAGGTGCATTCTGTATATAGTCACTATGTTACATGTTTACAGGCGCATTCTGTATATAGTCACTATGTTACATGTTTACAGGCGCATTCTGTATATAGTCACTATGTTACATGTTTACAGGTGTATTCTGTATATAGTCACTATGTTACATGTTTACAGGTGCATTCTGTATATAGTCACTATGTTACATGTTTACAGGCGCATTCTGTATATAGTCACTATGTTACATGTTTACAGGCGCATTCTGTATATAGTCACTATGTTACACATTTACAGGTGCATTCTGTATCGAGGTATGTTAATAGGGAGCTCTTGAGTGACTTAAGACTGGGGGAAGATTTGATGGCATCTGGGAGGTTATTCCATAACTACGGTGCTCTGTTCACCATTGTTTGCTGCAACTTTGTCTGTCGTTGAGTTTTCCTTTTCCGGCTGGCTGATGTTCACCGTAGTTGCAACAAAGGTGATTTTTTACCATTGTTTACAACAACGTTGAACATCGGCAGTTTGTGAATAACACCTTAAATAAGTGGTACACACCGTTGGCCCTCCAGATGTTTCGTAATGTGACATTCGGTCACTCAATAGGTTGACCGAGCCTTGTCGAAAATGTTGAGCACCCCTGCCTTAAATGTTACTTCAAGAAAGATTAATACAGAACTCAGTCATTTAAGTCAGGGCTTTGAGAAAAGATAATATTGTTTTTACTGGGAATCATAGCATGCCATAATCTGTTCTCATCCGTAGAGATGATCTTGCAAAGGATACTTTTATGAAAACACGCACATACAGGTATGTTGTACTTGCACGTGGAGGAAGGCTTCCTTCCCTCCTCAGATTCCAGTGTTACGTGCCGAGTGTAGCGATTGACTCGCTAAAGTAGTTGTCTTAGCACCCCGCAGCAGAATTGTGTAGATGATATCATCATCACAGCGATCCTGAGTCAATCCAGATTGCAGTTTACCTGCTAAACTCATTAAACCATGAAATGTTGTTGAGTTCCAATGTGCCGATCTTTTCCTTTTGAAATCAGGGAGGGTTATGATCAATGCCTCTGTTCTTCGTGACCTGCCTAAATCTGCGCCTCCCTAATAGACATTCCTGAGGCTTGGAATAAAGATGTATGGGTTCAGTAAAAATAGTCAACATGAAAGTGTTTTCATTTCATAGGAATAGTGTTGTTCATGGAACAAAGCCCAGACCATTGTGATAATCAGTATGGGAACGTGTATGTCACTTCTCACCCAAGAGTAAAGACATCACCAAAAAACACTCAGGGAAGTATTTTATTTATTTTCTTATAATTGTATTGCAACATTTGATAAGGCCTTAATCCGAAAAGAGCCAAGGACTACTTGCGGACAGTGAATGCAGCACTTCCCCGTAGAATCCTTATCAGATTTCTGGATGGTGTACAAAACAAATGATCAGGTTTTTTTGGTTTTCTACTCTACCTAATAACAGTACTGGTAAATGACAAAAGCTTCTTCTGTATTAATAAATAAAAGGGACACAATAGATTTTATAAATCCGACAGATGTTAATTGACCGAATAAGAGAAAAAAAAAAGAATTATATAGTCTAAATGTTTTATTTGTTTTTATTGCAAAAGAAAAAAACCCGTAGGGCACACCCTCAATTGCCCCCATAGACGAGCCTCCACTGTCAAGTATAGGCTTAAAGGACCACTACCAGCAACCAATGAAATGGCCTTATTGTGTTTATTTTATGTTGTTGATATCTTACACGTGCTTTGTTTTTCTCTTGTTTGTTTAGTTAAGACAATATTTTACACTATATGTGTCACTGGGTGCAACCATATTGTGATCTTTTTGTGTTGTAAACGCCCATCCCCACCCGATATCTGTACCTCACTTGCTTTCACTGTGTGGTTTTGGCCATATAATGGAGTCTATAGGTTGATCACTGACACATCATTGCATTGTGTGGGATGTATTCAAAGGACATCACCAGGGGTTAGATTAGAAGTCTTTTAAGCTCCCTGTCATATCTAATTCAGCTGCCATCTCTTATCTCAGGTAGCCTGAAGAATAATGCTCTCCTGCCACCACAATGTTGCATCGTAGGAAAAATACACAAAATGAAGACAAAACTTTACGTTATATTTCCTTTTTACATTAAATTATTTCAAAGAAATAAACAACAGCATGTGTTTTATAATGTGATTTTATTTATAACTAGGTGTAAAGTCTGCTCGGAGGGCAGTCTATTGTTGTAGAGGATATGGCTGTCCAGTGCTCCCAATGATGTGGCTGTTTATCGTACCCAGTCTCTGACCCCCAGCTCACATGGATATATATATTTTACCCCAGCTCACATGGATATATCTATTTCCCCCAGTTCACATGGGTATATATATTGCCCCCAGCTCACATGGGCATATTTGCCCCAGCACACATGGATATATTTGCCCCTAGTGTACATGGGTATAATTGCCCCAGTGCACATGGGTATATTTGCCCCCAGCTAACATGGGTATAATTGCCCCAGCTAACATGGGTATAATTGCCCCCAGCTCACATGGGTATAATTGCCCCCAGCTCACATGGGTATAATTGCCCCAGCTCACATGGGTTTAATTGGTCCCAGCTCACATGGGTATAATTGGCCCCAGCTCACATGGGTATAATTGGCCCCAGCTCACAAAGGTATAATTGCCCCCAGCTCACATGGGTATAATTGGCCCCAGCTCACAGGCACTGCCGCGAGGGCATCCGGCTCTACAGGATGCGCACGCAGTCTATAGCCGGCAGCTGCGTGCGCATCCTGTTCTCCTGGATGCGCGCGGAGCCTCTATCCGCCCGCTGCGTGCGCATCCTGGTCTCCTGGATGCGTGCGCGGCCGACGGGTAGAGGCTGAGCGCGCATCCGGCATCTGTCCGGAGCTCCACATCGTGTTTCTGTTGGATGCGCGCACAGCTGACAGAAAGCGGATGTGCGGCGACGGACATTCGGTTTTATAGGTATAGATGCGCAAGTTACAGCTACAAGTTTTTATAAAGCGCTAACAAGTTCTGTAGCGCTGTACAATGGGAGAGACAGAATAACAAATATACATACAAGTTAAAAACACAGAGCAGTAGGAGAAAGGACCCTGCTCGAGAGCTTACAATCTAAGAGGAATGGGGTGACACATTAGGTGAGGGTAAATAGAGAACATGATGTCTAGTTACAGCTTATGTCAGCGGTAATGTCCCTTTAAACCTCTTGAACAACAAAATACAATAACTGCGCTCCTTGGTGCTACACATTGGTATTTGACATATGGACAGGGTAATATATAAATAAAACCACAAACCAAGCTTTTCTTGTGACAGGCCCATAACAAATTATTTATATAATAAAGCACACGGTGTTACCATGCTTTAAAGAGACGAAGTTGCTTTCTTATTCTTTACAAATTCATTCTTCTATTTTTTTTTAATAATATGCATTGAACTAGTTAAAGGAACACTCTACTCAAAAATCGCCCCCCGTTTTTTTATCCTAACCTATCCCTATTCCCTTAATAAATCTTTATTTTTTATTTTTTTACTTGTAACTGTAATACTTACCCTAAAATCCTCTTGTTTCCAGCGCTGTTTTTTTTTTTTTATACTCACCTCCCTCCTCTTCCGCTCCCGTCCTTCTTGCTGCGTCTTGGCTTCTGGTTTACGTGAGAAGCGCGCATGCGCGCCTCTCACGTAAGCCAGCCAATTGGCAGGCTTCCTCCCGGCTCCCTCTGAGGATTAGTGTTGCGCGCAAGAGGATGCGCGCAACACTAACCCTCAGAGGGAGCCGCCAGCTTCTGTGGTGAGTTAGAGACGTCATCGCGCTGAAAGCGCGATGACGTCTCCTACTTGGCAAAAGTCGGCAGAAGCGGGAAATCTGAATCCCGCTCTGCTGACTGACAGCTGGGAGGGCGGAGTAAAGTTCTCCGCCTCTCTCAGCTGTTTTCAGCATTTTCAGCTGAACTGCTGAGCGGAGGGAGGGGGGGACAGAGGGCGGCATACTCCGGGCATCATGACCACCTAAAATAGCTTAGGTGGTCATGTTGCCTAGAGTGTCCCTTTAAGATTAGCCTTTAAAAGACATTGGTTCAGGGACATTGTCATTACATTTATCAGAAAAATATAAAAGGTTTTCACATAAAATATAAATGTTATAGATGTTATGTTAAAACAGGCTTCCAGCACCATAGCACAACTCACACATACAGATTCACTCTACAATCTGCAATATTTGTATTGCGGTTAAAATAAAATAAGAAATGTCACAGTAAAAATAAAACAGGATAAAGCTTTAATAGAGTGAGTGAAATATATTTTCCCTTCTCAGATGGAGTAATCTGCAATTACACAGGGTTGATGGATGTCCAGGATAGGAGACCATTGCGTGATCTTGACACAGTCTCAAAGGCATGTACGCTGGGCCCGAGCCAAGCCTTTACCAATTTTAGAGTGAACTTCCTGATGAGGAAACTGAGAGCGCGTGTGTGTGTGTAAAAGCAGAAGTTGTAAGCAGTGCAAGCATTCTCACCACGGCTGGAGAGACAAGAGGCCTCCCAGTATGAAGGGGAAAAAAAACCACTGCAAGTGACGCGCACTTTACTGTGAAAAATGAAAATAAACCAGTTTTTTTCCCTTGTTCATTCAGAAATAAAGTATTAAAGAAAAGAGGAATCGAAAGCAGCCGTTCATTCGGAATCTGTAACAGATCTGTAACAGTTAAAACAAACACTTGTTCGCTCCTCAGACCTGTAAGTGCATTTTTACTCATTTTTTCATTTTAAAACATAAAGGGGTTATTCAGAGAGGTCCGAAGTGTCGCCGAAACGTAACCGGACACTGAAATTCAGGGTACGGTGCCATTTTGGGGCCATTCAGCTATTCAGAGAGCAGACAGTTCGCCAAATTTTGGCGAACTGCCAGAAAGTACAGTGCCTGTTCGACAGCAGTGAAAGCAATATAGAGAAGCAATATAATCTATTCAGAGAACACCGAACAGCAGAGAAAATTTGCCGAAATGCCCTGCTGTTCGGTGGTTTCATTCGGCAGGTTTATTCAGGAGAGTCCCATAGGCTTCATTGTAAAAAATATTCCCGTTTCAATCCAATATGTAATAAACCGTTAATTATTATATTCTGCAGTACAAAGTCTCTTTATTTATAGATTTTTTTTAGGATCTTTTAGGTATTTTTGGGGATTTTTTCGTCAAATTTTTTGTATCAGAGCACCACAGCAATAATACTCACAGTAATGTGTGGTGTGTATGAACATGAGTTTTATTACTGTGGAGCTCTGTGATACACTCATACACACGGCACATTACTGTATCACAGAGCTCCACAGTAATAAAACTCACGCTCATACACACTGCACATTGCTGCGAGATTTCTATTGCTGTGGAGCTCTGTAATACAGTAATGTGTGGTGTGTATGAGCGTATCACGCAGCTACACAGCAATAAAACTCACAGTAATGTGCTGTGTGTATGAGCGTGAGTTTTATTGTTGAGCTCCGTGATACGATCATACACACCACACATTATTTTTCATTGCAGGCACAATGCAGGGTAAGATTGTCAATTTTTTTAGATCTACAGCTGTGTTTTCCTTTTTCCGTCTTTATTTTCACGTTGCAGTTTCTGTAACATTAAAAAAAAAGATCATTCATGGCTGCAGGGGCTTTCTGTAAAATCCCTAAAACTCCAAAGTTTGTTAGGAAGGTATTTATTCTAAATCAGAATACAAATTTATATAGCAGTCTCTGCATGTTTCCCGTTATATAACATGTTTATGTAGGTATTGTGCAAACCCTTTGATTTATTTAACTTTACTATAACTATTATACAACATGTTCTTTAGAATAATGCTCACAAGAAAAAAAAATAATGAAATGATGACCCTTCACTCAGGTAAAGGTAAACATGGCAGTCTTTATGCCGACATACCAGCTCACAACATTTTGGCTCCAGTCTGTAGCCTTATTCAATAGAATAGGGCAGAGGTTCCCAACCGCGGTCCTCAAGTACCCCCAACAGGGCAGGTTTTAACCCCTTCCCGACCGCTGACGTACAATGTACATCCTGCCCATGGGTCTCCCTTAGCGGGCTCCTAGCCTCCCTCCAGCCGATACTTACCTTTCTCGCCGGCTCCCACAACGTCTATGGCAAGCTGGAAGCTTGCCTCGCTGTTTCCTGGGGGACGGCAGATCTGATGATGTCATCACGCAGGTGCCGATAGGCATAATTCAGGATGGGGGGGCTCACTTTTGGAGCCCTCTATCTCCCCAACCGTTTAAGAAAGTCTCCCCTTTTCAGCAGTGTACAGCATTAACTGTTTCTTGGCTGTCAGCCAAGCCTCCTGGTTCCCCCCCACACACTGACAACCTCCCATATGTGTGAGGATGTCATTGGGCCAGCTAACCCCCTAGCTGCCATGTTGTGATAAGGGGATCCAAACGATCCCCCTATCTCCCGATTCATGGCCTGATCATGGCCTTTCCAATGATATCAAACATGACCAGGTTTGGTGTAAAACTAAAAAAAATGATAAAATGTTTTTATTTTTTTATTTTCTTTTGCCTGGGGGGGGGTGTTTAGTTAAATAGGACCTAGGCTGTCATCTAAAAATAATGAGCATAAAACGGTCAGAATGAGCTCAGCGCACATAGGTGAACTGGCTCAGCAGTTAAGGGGTTATAAAGCAAAAACATGTAAAAATTGGGTATTTCTATTCTCGGGACAAAATTTAGAAACTATTTAGCCAGGGTCTTTTTTGGTGGTTGTAGATTTTGGGGATTAAATTATGAAAAAGTGTGTCTTTACCATTTTTTCATCATATTTCATATTGTGTTTATAGTAAACTATAAGATATGATGGAAATAATGGTATTTTTAGAAAGTCCATTTAATGGAGTGAAAAACGGTGCATAATATGTGTGGGTTCCATAAACGAGTAAGAGGAAAGTTTGACATAACCACTAACAGCGCAGAAACGTAAAAACAGCAGCAGGCACGAAAGGACAGATTTGCGAAAAACTGCCCGGTCACTAAGGCTAGGGTCAGACGAACGCAGCTTTAACGTGCGTTTAGCCGCACAAAATCACGGCCGTGCTAGCAGCAAATGACGTCCAATGCCGGGGAACACACGAAGTACGGCCGCACGAAAGTTCGTCCGCGCAACGCAAGTGGCAAACGAACGCATTTTTTCGAGAACGTCAAACCGCTACTACTGACGTACAGAGTGCGCTGCGGCCGCATAGCGGCGTGTGTGTGTGATTGGGAGACATCAGACGCTGCTAATGTCCGGCCAACATAACGTCCAGACACAAAAAGTGTTTTATTGATGATCCGTACAAAATCACGGACGAAAAGGCGCATCGTATGACCGCTACCGCGTATTCCGTGAAAAAATATGTCCGTTCGTTCGACCGCACTTTTCCACGGTCGACGCGAAAAATGCGTTCGTCTGACCCTAGCCTAAGGGGATAAAGATTCACTGGGGAAAATACAGACTGAATCCTGCAATCACTGAGTAGCAAATCATATCACCTGTGGTGTGCCTCAGATATCTGGAAACCTGACCTGTTGGGGGGACTTGAGGACCGCAGTCGGGAACCACTGGAATAGTGTAATACTGTCATGACACTGGGTATACATAGAATCATCATACATTATTTCTATATTTGTTTACTGGTGCTGTATAGCTCACCATAATAAGGACGCAATATACAGGTAATCCTTATCAACAGGAGGTTTTCCAGCTTCCTCTGTAGTATTAATAGAAGTGCGTCTGCCATGTCATTTAATAGGGAATCACGCCCTGTACAGCTGTTGGCAATTTTTGTCAACACATACACGGTAGAATTTTAAATAATTCCCTATAAAGTTTAGTTCTCACTCAATTCCTGTGGCATGCTGCAGGGGTGAGTGAAAGCTGTGAGTGGAAGAGCCAGTGGCGTAACTAGAAACCTGAGGGCCCCGGTGCAAGAATCCACGAAGGGCCCCCCCCAAAAAATCTATGTATTTTTACTTATTTTTCACTGCAAAATAAAACAAAGATAGTATTGCCTAGGGATGCACCGATACCACTTTTTTAAGACCGAGTACGAGTACCGATACTTTTTAAAAGTACTCACCGATACCGAGTACCGATACTTTTATTTAATGTCATGTGACGCTTTCCAATAAGAACAGACCATATAAAAATGCCCCCAGCTCACATGTATATCCCCCCGATATATATATATATTCATACTGCCCCAGCTCATGGATTTGCCCCAGCTCATGGATATGCCCCAGCTCACACATGGATTTGCCCCAGCTCATGGATATGCCCCAGCTCACACATGGATATTGCCCCCCAGATTATGGATTTGCCCCCCAGCTCACACATGGTTATGCCCCCCAGCTCACACATGGTTATGCCCCCAGCTCATGGATATGCCCCCCAGCTCTCTCATGGATATGCCCCCCAGCTCTCTCATGGGTATGCCCCCAGCTCATGGATATGCCCCCCCAGCTCATGGATATGCCCCCCCAGCTCACTCATGGATTTTCCCCCCAGCTCTCACATGGATATGCCCCCCCAGCTCTCTCCTGGATTTGCCCCCCAGCTCTCTCATGGATTTGCCCCCCAGCTCTCTCATGGATTTGCCCCCCAGCTCTCTCATGGATTTGCCCCCCAGATCTCTCATGGATTTGCCCCCCAGCTCACACATGGATATGCCCCCCCAGCTCTCTCATAGATTTGCCCCCCAGCTCACACATGGATATGCCCCCCCAGCTCTCTCATGGATTTGCCCCCCCAGCTCACACATGGATATGCCCCCCAGCTCACACATGGATATGCCCCCCCAGCTCTCACATGGGTATGCCCCCCAGCTCATGGATATAAGGGCTCCCCAGGCCCCAGCTCATGGGTATAAGGGCCCCCCAGGCCCCAGCTCATGGGTATAAGGGCCCCCCAGGCCCCAGCTCATGGGTATAAGGGCCCCCCAGCTCTTACTTACCTCTGCTGGACCCGGACAGGCTCCGCCGGCGATGGGGA
This sequence comes from Leptobrachium leishanense, assembly GCA_009667805.1. Classification (NCBI taxonomy): domain Eukaryota; kingdom Metazoa; phylum Chordata; class Amphibia; order Anura; family Megophryidae; genus Leptobrachium; species Leptobrachium leishanense. The sequence goes on from CM019065.1 coordinate 326,307,272, forward strand.
TGTCCTCCTTGGCGAGCGGCCGCTGGAAACATCCAGCTTGGCCGCTCGCCGGAAACCACCTGATCAGCGCGAGGTCTCGTGCGCTGGTCAGGTGGTTTCTCTCCCACGTGAGCGGCCAAGCTGCATGTCAGCGGCCGCTCGCGTAGGGAGAGGGACGGCCAGCGCGCGGCTCCCAGATTCCGGCACTGATTGCCGGAATCTGGCGGCGGCGCTGGGCCCCCCTCCAGTGGCGGAATGCCAGGGCCCGGTCGCAACTGCGACCGCTGCGACCCTGGTACTTCCGCCACTGGGAAGAGCTCTCCTATGATATAGCCCTCCACTCACTCTGTGCCCCCCCCCTATTGCAGGTGATGAGATACTTAATTAAGACCAATGTAATCTACAGTCAGGTCCAGAAATATTGGGACATCGACACAATTCTAACATCTTTGGCTCTATACACCACCACAATGGAGTTGGAATGAAACAAACAGAATGTGCTTTAACTGCAAACTGTCAGCTTTAATTTGAGGGTATGTACATCCAACTCAGGTGAACGGTGTAGGACTTACAGCAGTTTGCAGATGTGCCTCCCACTTGTTAAGGGACCAAAGGTAATGGGACAATTGGCTTCTCAGCTGTTCCATGGCCAGGTGTGTGATATTCCCTCATTACCCCAATTACAATGTGCAGATAAAAGGCCCAGAGTTCATTTCAAGTGTGCTATTTGCATTTGGAATCTGTTGCTGTCAACTCTCAAGATGAGATCCAAAGAGCTGTCACTATCAGTGAAGCAAGCCATCATTAGGCTGAAGAAACTAAACAAACCCATCAGAGAGATAGCAAGAACATTAGGCGTGGCCAAAACAACTATTTGGAACATTCTCAAAAAGAAGGATCGCACCGGTGAGCTCAGCAACACCAAAAGACCCGGGAGACCACGGAAAACAACTGTGGTGGATGACCAAAGAATTCTTTCCCTGGTGAAGAAAACACCCTTCACAACAGTTGGCCAGAACCAAGAACACTCTCCAGGAGGTAGGTGTATTTGTGTCAAAGTCAACAATCAAGAGAAGACTTCACCAGAGTGAATACAGAGGGTTCACCACAAAATGTAAACCATTGGTGAGCCTCAAAAACAGGAAGGCCAGATTAGAGTTTGCCAAACAACACCTAACAAAGCCTTCACAGTTCTGGAACAAGATCCTATGGACAGATGAGACCAAGATCAACTTGTACCAGAGTGATGGGAAGAGAAGAGTATGGAGAAGAAAAGGAACTGCTCATGATCCTAAGCATACCACCTCATCAGTGAAGCATGGTGGTGGTAGTGTCATGGCGTGGGCATGTATGGCTGCCAATGGAACTGGTTCTCTTATATTTATTGATGATGTGACTGCTGACAAAAGCAGCAGGATGAATTCTGAAGTGTTTCGGGCAATATTATCTGCTCACATTCAGCCAAATGCTGCAGAACTCATTGGACGGCGCTTCACAGTGCAGACGGACAATGACCCAAAGCATACTGCAAAAGCAACCAAAGAGTTTTTGAAGGGACAGAAGTGGAATGTTATGCAATGGCCAAGTCAATCACCTGACCTGAATCCCATTGAGCATGCATTTCACTTGCTGAAGACAAAACTGAAGGGAAAATGCCCCAAGAACAAGCAGGAACTGAAGACCGTTACAGTAGAGGCCTGGCAGAGCATCACCAGGGATGAAACCCAGCGTCTGGTGATGTCTATGCGTTCCAGACTTCAGGCTGTGATTGACTGCAAAGGATTTGCAACCAAGTATTAAGAAGGGAAAGTTTGATTTATGATTATTATTCTGTCCCATTACCTTTGGTCCCTTAACAAGTGGGAGGCACATCTGCAATCTTTGAAAAAATGTCTGTTTATACTTGGTCTCCAACACACATACACACCATAACATTTATTAATATTGTGATTCCTTCCTGTCACTTTATGGCTTTTCTATGGTGTCCAAATTCTTATAACACAACAGGAATGGTTTTAATATGCTACAAAAACTAATTTTAATCAACCCCCATCTCCAACATTCACCCTCCAGATGTTTGGAAACTGCATTTCCCAAGAGGCTCAATCAGTCCAGTCCAATGGGTAGCTGAGCATCATGGAACATGTAGTTCCAAAACATTTGGAGAGCTAAGGTTGCTGACCCCTGCACAACAGAGTAAAATTTAGAATTAGAACTCAGGCTTGCCATCTGCGTAGATACTGTAGGTTTGCTGGCCCCTGTTATCTTGCTGTTTGCTTGTTTTTGCGACACAAACAGTTGTTTCCTGAGTAGTTGTGCAGTTTTCACCCACTCCACTGATTATAAAACAATACGACTACAGTGTAGTCAGGCGTGTATACAAATAGTATTAAACATGTGAAGCACTGAACTAACTCCACTTTACAACATGTGAACAGGACACTCCAGCGAGTTCCTAATTTGACACAGTTTATTTTGGTAATCGCAAATCCTTTTGGTAGTTGTTATAGTGACATTCTGGGAATTTTGCCAGTTTGAATTTTGATACAATTCATGTTTCATTGGTAATACAGTAGACTGGATAAACTGTCTGGTCTATCTGCATTACTGGTGATACAGGACTTTTAACTACACATGTAGAATTTGTATATACTCTGGTTGCAAATGAATGCAACCCTTTGTATATATAGTTTTTATAACATGCAGATCAGATCTGTCAAAGTTGTAAAATAGAAGATTGCCAGGTTAAATGTCAGTCCAGCGGTCAGACCCACTTATGGCAGCCCACACTTTTCAAGTCTGCTTTGTGGGTTGTTTTGTATGTGGGAGGTGTATATGTAGCCTATTTAACATATATAATAATAAAGGGGTTATTCAGAGAGCCGATCTGGCCCCTGAATGTAACCGGATGCCAAAATTCAGCGTACAGTGCCATTTCATGGCCGTTCGGCTATTCAGAGAGCAGGCATTTTGCCAAATTTTGGCGAACTGCCAGCAAGCAAGTACAGTGCCTGTTCGATAGCAGTGAAATCCCCATAGAGAAGCAATGGTTCATCTATTCAGAGAACATCGAACAACAGTAAAAATTTGCCGATATGCCCTGCCGTTCGGTGGTTTCATTTGGCAGGGTTTATTCAGGAGAGCCCCACAGCCTTCAATGTAAAAAATATTCCTGTTTTATTCCAAAATCTATAAACCGTTTATTATTTTAATCTGCAGTAAAAAGTCTATTTATAGATTTTTCTTTTTTAAAGCGTTTTTTATTTTTCTGTAACAGACCTTTTTATTATCGTTCATTGGATCTTATACGTAATTTCCAGGCATTTTCGTTCAGTAGTTTTTTTGCAAGCAGCGCTCAATCTTGACACTTTAAAGCGTACTGTTTCTTTTTTTACCCCGTTTGTCAGCATGTCGGCTTTTTCCGGCGGCTCATCAGTGTGTTCGGCGTGATTTTTCGGTGGGTTTTCGACAGGTGTTTGGCAAGATTGCGGCGGGTGTTCGTCGGGTTTGCAGTGGGTTTTCCCTGCACTCCGGGGACCCTGTAGTGAATGCTGAATTCACCGCAGGGTGGGGAACTTTGATTCTCCGAAGTGCAGGGAACTGTGGGGAAAGAGAAAGCACCGAATTGTTAGCGACATTTCGGTGCTCTCTGAATAACCGCTTAATATTCCAATATAGTCCAACATCATTCAAAGTATGAGAATAGATTAAAAATTTGAAAAAAAACACTATGAGCCCTAATTTTGAAATAGCAAGATGGACATGCTACATAGACAGGCGGACAGACAGGCGGACAGACAGGCGGACGCTCTTGTTGTGTCATTTAACTATTTAGGGAATGTTGTAAATAATATCATTTATTTGGCAAGGAACAACAGAAAATATACAAATGATATAAGTACATTGTGAGTGCTTATATATTTCATCAGATCTTTCTGAATGGAAAAAAATGTAATCACACTGTGTTTAGTCATATATGAATTGAACCCAGTCCCACCTTTCAAGGTCACACCATGTTACAATGCTGGTGATGTAAGATCAGCGGAGGAGCACAGTGGCTCTGAAATGAAGCACACATTCATCAGAGCTGTAAATTATGTATCAATATTGTGTAAATTTACATTAGCGGCCATGTTTATAGGCAAGACCATCACAAAAAGAATAGAAAAAGTCCTTGCAGGTATCTTTAGAGAAGAGAGTGGCACGGACGTGGGTCTGAAATCCTTTTTTCCACAGAAATACAAGATCTGAAGACTATCCTTGAGTCGAGCTTTCAACAGTGTACTTACTGGGTCTGAGTCATCTGCACTCAGACATAAATAATCCTAAATTCTGTCCAAGGACTGAAGGTTAAATGTCCTGGTAATACATAATATTTACTCAAATGAAGCAAATCAAGAGGCTCTTAGATTCTAAAATAAAAAAGCTTCTGTAAGAATGAGGATGATAAAATATTTTGCAATTACGCAGGGTACAGCATGATCCTGTGTTACGTACTATAGGGTCTCGGGGTAAAGGCAGAGGGTGTTTGGGCTCAAGGAGAGCGTAAAATTAGAAAAGGACACAAGGTGGGATTAACACAGACAAAGTTATAAAGATGAAAACAGCATCGGAACAAATTATAGGGATTTGATAAAAAAACTAAGGACATGTTATGTCAAAATATGCCAGTGTTTCTAGGCCCTGTTTCAATATGGAAGATAGCCTTGCATTACTGGGTTACCTGATAAAGTGGGTGATATTCTCTACATGTGTTTTATAAATAAGTTAGATGGCGTTTTAGGCTAATGTCAGACGAACGCTGTCTGAGCGCACTCTGCGTGCGTGCATAACGGACGGACGTACTGACGGAAGGTACTGTAGACACCACACGGTCTGTTTTTTTGACAGATGTAGAACAAAAAGGGACATATGGGAAATTAAATTAATTATAATTAAATTACAGGTACAGTCAGCCAGACCAAAAAACCTCTGAGCGTCAACGTGATGGGCATCGCAAATGCGCTGCGTCTGACGTCACAGCATAACGCACACAGGCCGCTACGCAGATGTGGCGCACTCTGCGCGTGCGGTTTTATGTTCTTGCCTAACTTGCGTCCGTTTGCCACGTGCGTTGTGCGTGTGCAGTTCGATGCGCACGTACTTCGTGTGTGGGTCTCTATTAATCATAATTAAATGCTAGCTACCACGGACGTTAAACTGTGCGACAACACGGACGTGAACACTGCATTCGTCTGACGTGGGCCTAAGGGTTACGTGCATTTCTCTGGACTTATTTAGTCATGTATTGCCATCATGTGGGTTGCTGGTGTGTAAATGAATGAACTTACATATATATATGCATTAAAAGGAACCTGCCACACCATGAAAAATCATCTACACTTCTAACACAGAATTCCGTTGGCATGCCAATGGAAGTGTAATAGGGAGAGCAGGAGAGCGCCCCTTACAGCCCTCTAATAGCTGTAGAACTCGTACAAAGATGTCAGTCCTGACACAGGAGCAAGGTACATCACAGTTTGGAGCGTCTCCATAAAGCAGAGCTTTCCAACCTTGGTCCTGAAGTCCCCCTAACAGGTCAGGTTTGCCAGATATCTGAAGCACAGCACAGGTGATATGATTTGCTGCTCAGTGATTGGTCTGCATTTCCCCAAGGTAATACTTAAAACCTGGCCTGTTAGGGGTCCTATAGGACCAGGGATGGGAAACATTTCTCTATAATCAACGCTGACGGCCGGGGAAGTAGTCCATTAAGGCCAGGGTCAGATGAGCGCACTTCAGCGCGGAAGGAACATCCGTGAGAGTGGACGTTCCTTCCACTCGATGCCCGTCTGGCCACCTTGCTGAGCACAGTTAGTGAGCTCAGCGCTGCAAGGTCCCTCAACGCGTGTCCTAGCTCTTCCATGTGGAGGCTTTGTGCACGGATGCTAGTAGCGCTTGCAATTCGCGCGCACACTACAGCTTGTGACCGGCCCCATCGCAGCATCACAACGCTGCGACGGGCACCGGGAGGCACGTCAGTACGGGTGCACCTAGTGCGCTCGTCTGACCCTGGCCTATTTGTGAATTCAGGTTCCCTTTAATGAACTTATGTTATAACATTGATGTCCTTAATGCTCCAAAAAAAAAAAAGGATTTTTTTTTTAAATACATACATTTGTCATCCAATATTTATATTAAACATTAAATAGGTGACAAATCCAGATGGTTATTACATCCTTTAATAACAGAAAATGTTTAATCCCATTAATAAATGATACATTTTACAGTATAAATCACCTAGCATTTATTCCCATGGTTAATTAAATAATAGCTGTCATGCATATTATTTCGTTGTAAAGCGTGTTTTTTTTTTGACGGTTTTCTCTGTAAATAAACAGCTGCATTAGCTGTAGCCGAGCTCGCGCTACAAAGGAAATTTTGACTCCACTACAGGTTTCCTGTTTAGTCATGTCATGGGGACGTCACGCAACTGAAGAAAAAAAAAAGTTACTTGTATTTGCAACCAGCTTCCTCTTTCTGAACTTAATTTAGAAAACAAGAGCGTGGAAGATGCAAAAAAAAAGATTGTGTCCATCTTTCCATGAGTCACAGTGAGTTTACTTTCATATCTGCTACATATGCAATACCCTAAATTACACTGTTAATTCAATGTATTACACCAATATACTGCATGAGGATCTGGTTTTGTGTAAAATAGCGTTTGTGTATCTGACCTTTATTCCCACGGTGTCTTTTGGTGCAAACTCATTTGATGTTGTCTTCTAATACCTATTATTGAGAGTATCTCTCTCGTTAGAATTCATAAATGTTCTATTTTATCAAGTCATTAATTTGGTGCATTTACTGCATTGGTGGTTGCTATGGAGAATAAGGATAAAAATGACCTACCACTAGAGAAATTCTCAGTTTTGGTGCTTATGTCCTAATTTATAGGCCATCATAAACATGTAACATAGTGAATATAGTTATTTTCTGTTAATCTGTATGTTTGTGCTATTTTTTTATATCTTGCATTGTATTACTTTGTATTTCTGTAACACTTCAATGTTCTTGAACCCAGGACATACTTGAAAACGAGAGAAATCTCAATGTATCTTTCCTGGTAAAATACTCTATAAATAAATAATCACAGGCTTTGCAAGGTGTGATACACTGAAGGGGTTAATCAGAGAGATCCAATCTGGCACCAATTCCTGGCCATTCGGCTATTCAGAGAGCAAGTAATTCACCAAATTTTGGCGAACTGCCTGCAAATTTGGTGCCTGTTCGAAGTCATTGAAATCCCCCAAAGTGAAGCAATGGTTCATCTATTCAGAGACACCGAACAGCAGTGAAATGTCAGAGAAACCCCGCTGTTTGTTGGTTTCATTCGGCAGGTTTAATCAGGTGAACCCCATAAACCTCAATGTAAAAAATATTTCCATTTTAATTCAATATCTAATAAAAACCATTATTTTATTCCGCAGTAAAAAGTCTCTTTATTTGTAGCTTTTTTATGATCTTGTTAGGCATTTTTCGGTATTTTTTCATGAATTTTTTCTAGTAGCGTTTTTTTTAGTAGCGTTTTTTTCTGTAACAGACCTTTTTATTCTCATTAATAGGACCTTATATGTAAATTCCAGACATTTTCGTTCAGTAGTTTTTTTGCAAACAGCAATTCAATTTAGAAAAGTTCAAGCCTATTGTTTTTTTTTGTTCTTTTTTACCCCATTTGTCAGCTTGTTGGCTTTTTCTGGCAGCTGGTCTGCACGGTGATCGGCGGCTCGGCGTTTTTTTTCGGCGGTGTTCGGCATGTCGGCGGGATTACGGTGGGTTTTCGGCAGGTTTCCCTGCACTCCGGGATCCTGCGGTGAATGCTGAACTGCCCCACGGCTGGGTGGGGAACTTTGATTCCCCGAAGTGTACAGGGAACGAGAGAGCACCGAAATGCGGGGGACATTTCGGTGCTCTCTGAATAACCCTTTTGGTGGAGAGTTGGTGAAGAATAAACGGGAATTAAGAGCTGTACGGGTCACGTCACCCTAAAAGGGAATAACAGAAGTTAAACTGAATATGTAATACATAATTTACATTAAAAGGTATAATTAGCACAGGATACATTATATTTAAAGATAGCTGCAATTGATACATTACTTGTACATCGTGTGTATGATTTATTCATTAATTAACAGTTACATTACAGTAGTTGGGAAGGTCAGAATTGCAGGGTTTGTACGTTTTTGTATGTCTTCAATATGTTATATAACACTGTGGATTTTGTTCATCAATAATTAACCTTTTCACTACCAACACTTTCCATTAGGAAAAAATATTATCAAACATTTTATGTGGAACCTGGGATGTATAGGTGACACTTAAATGCAGGTTAACAATTTTGCCTAAAGATTGTTATATGAGTGAAAAAGATATATAAAAAAGAAAATTTGCACGTTTTTAAAATGTAGAATTTATAGAAACATAGAAAAATGTCGGCAGATAAGAACCTTTCGGCCCATCTAGTCTGCCCAATTACATGGATACTTTAGCCTTATTCCCTTTATGTATTTAAATGTTTCTATCATATCTCCTCTGTCTCGTCTTTTTTCCAAGCTGTACATGTTAAGATCATTAAGCCTTTCCTGGTAACTTTTCTCCTTCAAGCCGTACACCATTTTAGTAGCCATTCTCTGAACTCTCTCTAAAATGTCTATATCCTTCTGGAGATACGGTCTCCAGTACTGCACACAGTACTCCAAGTGAGGTCTCACCAGTGCTCTGTACAGTGGCATGAGCACTTCCCTTTTCCTACTGCTAATACCTCTCCCTACACAACCAAGCATTCTGCCAGCATTTCCTGCTGCTCTATTACATTGACTACTTACCCTTAGATCCTCTGAAATAATATTTACGTATAATACAAATAGAACATATACCATACAGAAACAGAACAAACCGTATACACAGGCGATATGGTAGACATAACAGAACCAAAGAACTTCTAGTAGATGTAGAACATATAGTAATATAGAACATGTAGTAGACATACCGCTTATAGTAAAACATTTCTCATTGATCTGTTTTTCAGTGAACAAAACAGAAACTTGACTGGCTTGCCCATTTGTATACGACTTCAGTGATGTCTACTGTCACTTCCTTAGGTCCGCGTTACTGTTTTGCTGCAGGGTATTTTCCTACGCTTTAATGATTTAAGAGAACATCAGGAACTTTTAATGTATCATTTATGAGGCAGAGTATCCAGGGTCCCTGGATAAATTATTGAACATGAACTTTCAGGTGACAAGCTCTTATTTGGTCTAAAATATGTTTCAGAAGGACTGTAACATTATCTAACATTCAGCAACAGATGCATACATACATATTAGTTTTCACTTTAGATTGTCCATGGAAGCACTCACGTCATCTTGTGTCATTACCATTATATTGCGGCTAATTAGACAATGACATAAACCATATTGTCTCGGTTCTTTAACGTTTATAGTGGAATAATCCATTCTGTGAATAGACGCGTGATAAAAAAAAGAACAATAGCTGAAAATACAGTGTACAGGTGATTATTGCGTTGATATTTAAATAGTCTTGTCATGCTATATGATGAGTATTGGCAATCTGCAGTCACTCGTGTTAGAACAGATCCAAATAAGGCGATGCGTGCAATCTTTGTCTAAATTATATGAAATATAATATACAGTAGTATGCAAATTGCTCAGCCACCTAATGAAGAAAAGAAAAAAAAGACTTTACACGTTTTACATGTCAAAACTATTGGGTTGTGAGTGGCTGATTACCATAGTCAGTAGATTTAGGTATCTGATCAAAGCACTTGATTGGTAATCCAGAAATGTGGCGTTTTAATGTGCCAATTCCAGGAAGTCCTTTTGAGAAATTGCACCGAATCTCGAGGGATTATTCAGAGAGGTCCAAAACGTCGCTGAAGTGTAACCGGACACTGAAATTCAGCATATGGTGACATTTCGGGCCATTCAGCTATTCAGACAGCAGGCAGGTCGCCAAATTTTGGCAAATTGCCTGCACGTACGGTGCTGTTTGAAGGCAGTGAAAGTTTGCCGAAGTGCCCTGCTGTTCGGTGGTCTCATTCAGCAGGTTAATTCAGGCGAATCCCATAGGCTTCAATGTTAAAAATATTCCCGTTTTCATCCAATATCTAATAAACCGTTTATTATTTCAATCTGCAGTAAAAAGTCTCTTTAGGAAATATTTTAGGCATTTTTCAGGAAATATTTTTAACGTTTTTTATACATCATTTTTTAATTTTGCTTTAGCCCCTTAGTGACCGCGGACATACCATGTACGTCATGGCCGCGGGTCTCTTTTAGACCCGCTGACGTACATGGTACGTCCTGCGGTCTTTTGAGCGCTGGAAGCGATCGGATCGCTTCCAGCAGCTCAAACGCCATTGCAGGCTGCCAGGGAGTCCAGGCATCCATGCAATGGCGGTTAGAAGTGCCGGGGCACCTTGTGATCGCTCCCCGGGAGCGATCAACATCCGGTTTCACCGGAAAGGTGCCCGGCACTTCTAGAGAGCGCTGGAAGCGATCGGATCGCTTCCAGCAGCTCCAGGGCCATTGCACGCTGCCTGGGAGTCCAGGCATCCGTGCAATGGCGGACAGAAGTGCCGGGGCCCCTTGTGATCGCTCCCCGGGAGCGATCAACATCCGGTTTCGCCAGAAAGGTGCCCCGCACTTCTACAGAGTGCTGGAAGCGATCGGTATCGCTTCCAGCTGCTCTGAGTATATTGCAGGGATGCCTCGACATCGAGGCATCCTTGCAATATGGTTACCTGCCGCCGGTCCGTCTGTGATCGCTCCCCCCGAGCGATCACTTCCGGTAGCGGCAGGAAGTACTGAGTGCCACGAGGTATCGTGGCACTCAGTACAAAAAAGATCACATAAGTGATCAGGTGCTCTGCTGGGTGCCTCGAGGGATCAAGGCACCCAGCAGACTAAAAAAAGTGTAAAAAAAAGAGTAAAAAAAGTAAAATAAATAAATCAAAATGAATAAAATAAAATAAATGTGACCGCCAAGATGGCGCTGCCCTTCTAAGGGCAGGGTCATCTTGGGGCTGTGTGGGATGTTCCTAGCCTGCCTCATCAGAGAGGCAGGCTAGCAACATCCAATCAAAAGTTATAAAAAATCAAAATAACATTTCTAATTTGTCAGGTCAGGTCAATATTTTGTAAATATTGGCCGTGACCTCTGTGATTCTCCCTCCCTCTACTCACTTGTGTTTTGGTGAGCGAGAGAGAGAGATCAGATTTGACAGGTTAGAGATTTTAGGTAGATTTAGTGAGATTAGAAAAATTGAGGCAGATTTAGAGAGATTTTAGGGAGATTTAGAACAATTGAGGCAGGTTTAGAGGGATTTAGAGAGATTTAGGTGTTTATTTGTATTTTCTTGTGAAACCCAACGGTTCTTCTAAGAACCAACAATCCGCTTATATATATAATAATTATAAAATTTTATAATCTATTATATATAATGTCTGAGAGGGTGTACAGCGCCGAGGAGGCATATGCCATCCTAGCGTCAGAATCTGAGGCATCTGCATCAGACTCAGACCCAGATTTTGACCCCGCTAACTGCTCAGAGACCTCGCTAGATACATTATCTACGCTGGCTGATGTATCTAGTGATGTTTCTGATGCAGAACCTGGGCCACCACCTGCCAGCAGGAGACGCACAGCTCCAGCTGAGGAGTGGGTAGTGCCTCATCGCCAGAGGCAGTGGTGTATTTAGGTTTTGTGCTGCCCTAGGCCTGACTAAACTCGTGCACCCCCTAATTTAAATTTGAGGCACCCCCTCCTGTCAAGGGCACACCTCTTCCTGGTTAATCCCCACCCTTCCTCTTTAAGCTCCACCTTTTCCTCTTAGAGCTCCGCCTTTTCCTCTCTTTATATTAAAAGTGGATACCAAGTGCCTACTTGTATATTTTGTATACCATTTCAAATGTATCTATTGAGATAAATAAAATTATGAAATGTTTAAATTCAAGCATTTTTACAAAGAACAGCCACGCATGTCAAGTATACTGGAACACAGCCGCTCTAATTGGTTGAACAATAAAATCCACAGAAACGTGCACTGCATATAAACGTATCACAGAGCTGCAGAGCAATAAAACTCACAGTAATGTGCAGTGTGTATGAGTGTATCCCAGAGCTCCAGGGCAATAAAACTCACAGTACTATGCAGTGTGTATCACAGAACCCACAGCAATAAAACTCCCAGCAATGCAATGTTTGGTGTGTGTCAGCGTATCAGAATCCACAGCAATAAAAATTCCAGCAATGCAATGTGCAGTGTGTATGAGTGTATCAGAATCCACAGCAATAAAACTCCCAGTAATGCAATGTGCGGGTCAGCGTATCAGAATCCACAGCAATAAAACTCCCAGCAATGCAATGTGCGGTGTGTATGAGTGCATCAGAATCCACTGCAATAAAACTCCCAGCAATGCAATGTGTGGTGTGTGTCAGCGTATCAGAATCCACAGCAATAAAACTCCCAGCAATGCAATGTGCGGTGTGTATGAGTGCATCAGAATCCACTGCAATAAAACTCCCAGCAATGCAATGTGTGGTGTGTGTCAGCGTATCAGAATCCACAGCAATAAAACTCCCAGCAATGCAAGTTGTGGGTGTATGAGTGCATCAGAATCCACTGCAATAAAACTCCAGCAAACCGAGTGTATATGAGCACACAGCAATTATTTATTCTACATTTACCGGCCTCTGTCCGCGGTAGGGCTGTGTGCAGAGTCAGCAGGGACTGTGTACAGACTCAGCAGGAGGTCCCTCCAGGCCACGTTAGGATCACGGCTGTGCCTGTGCGTGGAGCCATCTTGTCAGCAGTGGGGTGCCACTGCCAGAGGGTGCACCGTGGCTTTGATTCCCTTCCCGGTGGGTGTTCAGTCCAAAATAGAGTGACAGTCCATGTTAACGAAAGGGCGGGCAGCTGCGTGCATGCGTGTCACGTGGTTCAGCCAGTCAGGTGGTACTGAGACTCAGTACCACCTGACTGGCCGGACCGAGTGTGACCTGCACGCAAGCAGCCTCACCAGGAGCCAGGCAGCTCAATGACAAATTTATATCACTGCAGTGCTGGTTAAGGAAAGGTCCACTTTAAACAGCAGTAAGCAGACAGGGCTTCATATTCTGCTGATAACCCCCCCTTTAGCTGCCGTTTACTGTCATCTTCTCTCTCTGGACACAAATCACATCCCCCTCCCCTCTCCTAGAGCTGCTGCGGGGCAGGGGAGGAGCTATGGAGGGAGGAGAGGGGGATTTTTATTCTATTCGATTTTATTCCGTATGCAAACGCCATGCTCCGCTGCTCGTTGTTTGAGAACACAGCTCAAAGCTGACACACAGTGACAGTGGCACCTCCTAGTACCCCCTAATGACACCCCAATAATCACTGGTACCTGGGGCGGCCCGCCCTCTGCCACTCCTCTAAGTACACCACTGCTCTGGTGATATGCTCACACACAAGTTTGGCGAACTGCCAGCAAGTACGGTGCTGTTTGAAGGCAGTGCAAATCCCCATAGAGAAGTAATGGTTAATCTATTCAGAGAACACCAAACAGCAGAGAAATGTCAGTGAAATGCCCTGATGTTCGGTGGTTTCAATCAGCAGGTTTATTCAGGCGAACCCCATAGGTTTCAATGTTAAAAATATTCCCGTTTTTTATGCAATATCTAATAAACCATTTATTATTTTAATCTGCAGTAAAAAGTCTTTATTTATTTATTGATTATTATTTTTTGTACCTTTTTAGTGATTTTTCAGAATTTTTTGGGCTAAATGCCCCCCCTTTTTTTAATAGCGGTTCTTCTTTTTCTGTAACAGAACTTTTTATTATCAATCATAGGATCTTATATGTAAATTCCAGACATTTTGGTTCAGTAGTTCTTTTGAAAACAGCAGGTCATGGGTTTGCGGTGGCAGCATACAGCGGCCGACTCCATGCACTTTAGGGACCCTGCGGTGAATGGTGGATTCACTGCAGGGTGGGGAAATTTTATTCCCCGAAGTGCAGGGAACTACAGAACACCAAAATGTTGGCGTCATTTCGGTGCTCTGTGAGTAACCCAATTAGTGGTAAGGTTTTTTGTTGCCCCCTGGAAAGTGAAAGCCTAGGCCTTGCCTACCCAGGACATACTTGAAAATTAGTGACATCTCAATGTTTCCTTCCTGGTAAAATAGTTTTCAAAAGTAAAAAAAAAAAAAATTTATTTAGGGGTGGGGCCACCCAGCGGGCCGCCGCCCCCTAGAAAGTGCCGCCCTAGGCCTGGGCCTTGTTGGCCTAGGCCAAAATACACCAGTGGCCAGAGGCCAGATATCCCTCCTTTCACGGCAAATCCTGGCATCAATATTGATGTTGCAGGATTTACCGCCACACAGTTTTTGCAGGTGTTTATGGGGGATGATTTGTTGGACCACATTGTTGCCCAATCAAATTTGTATGCCCATCAGCATTGTGCTGCGAAGCCAGACTCCTACTTGGCAAGGCAGCAATGGACCCCACTAGATGTGCCAGAATTTCTGAAATTCTGGGCACTTACTATGCAGATGGGCATCATAAAGAAGCCCTCAATTCGCTCCTACTGGAGCAGTAGCCCCATCTGCTCTACCCCCATTTACCCCCAATCAATGTCACGTAGAAGGTATGAAAACATTTTGCGTTTCATGCACTTCAGTGACAACAGCCTGTGCCCTCCTAGAGAGCATCCCCAGTTTGACAGGCTGTATAAAATCTGCCCCCTGATTACCCACTTCACCGCCAGGTTTGCAGAGGCTTATACACCTGGAAGGAATATCTGTGTGGATGAATCCCTAATGAAATACAAGGGAAGGCTGGGATTCAAGCGGTATATTCCTTCCAAACGCTCCAGGTATGGAGTGTAGGTGTATAAGCTCTGTGACAGCGAGAGTGGGTATACTCAGGCCTTCCGGGTGTACGAGGGAAAGGATAGTAGCCTTGACCCTCCAGGTTGCCCAGAACACATGGGAACCAGTGGCAAGATTGTGTGGGACCTTCTTTTTCCCCTGATGAACAAAGGGTACCACTTGTATGTTGATAATTTTTATACGAGTGTCCCTTTGTTCAAGCTGCTGTATTGTTTTGATACAGCAGCATGCGGTACTGTTCGCAAGAACCGCGTAGGTTTCCCAGCACAGCTTGTCCGCACCCGGTTAAAAAGGGGGGAGACCTCAGCTCTGCGCCAAGAGGAGCTGTTGGCGGTCAAGTACAGAGACAAGAAGGATGTATACCTTCTATCCACCATCCACACTGAGAGGTCTGTGGAGGTCTCTGTACGTGGCAGAGCTGAGCGCATCAGGAAGCCAGTGTGCATCAAAGCCTATAACCGGCATATGGGTGGGGTTGATCTGGCAGATCAGCTGCTCCAGCCCTACCAGATTATGCGGAAGTCAAGGGCCTGGTACAAAAAGGTTGCAATTTACCTGATGCAAATTGCAACCCACGGAGTGACGCTGTCCTTTTTACAGTTTCAGCTCCAGGTCATTTCAGGGTTTTTGTACCAGGATGCACCTGCTCCCCGGCGGTGATGGGGGACAGAGTTGGGCCTACACATTTTATTTATAAAATCCCCCCTACTGAGGGCAAACAGAAACCCCAAAAAAGATGCAGGGTGTGTTTCAAGAGGGGGCAGAGGAAAGACACAATCTTTTACTGCCCAGAATGCCCTGGACAACCCGGTCTGTGTCTTGGGGACTGTTTCAAGATATATCACACTGTGCGTGATCTGTGATTTTTTTTTTTTCCTATCTATTTTTTTCTTACACTCTAGTTAGTTCGTTTAGTTTATTTTTCTTTTACTGCACCAGACTTTTACATTTTATTCCTACATTATTATGTTCTACAATTGGTGCTGTATTTTGCCAAAATCTTTGCAAACCTATGCATGGGGGGCATGGGTGCACTCAGTAGACCTTGCAGAAAACAACCTGGAGAGTTTTCATGCCGTAACAAACAACAGTGTCTCCTAAATCACAGTCCAAATCTAATGTGGGTGTAAAAATCTGAAAATTGAAAAATTACCGCCACACACCTTCTCAAATGTTTTGGGCTAAAACCGTTGCATCCATGGCATCAAAGCACTCCATATGCAATACCTTGGGGTGTCAACATAACAAATATAAACAATTTTCTGGCAATAATTCAAACTGGGGTATGCGGTAGACCCAAAACCAAAGATAGGCCTAGCTGAAGAAATAATCTCAATTTCAACTCCAATGACAAAGTCATAAAAATTGTATTTGAACCTTCCCAAAATCCTGGCAAACCTATGCATGGGGGGTATGGGTGTACTCAGACCTTGCAGAAAACATCCTGGAGAGTTTTCATGCAGTAACAAACAACAGTGTCTCCTAAATCACAGTCCAAAACTGATGTGGGTGTGAAAATGAAAAATGACCACCAAACAGTATCCAATTTGTTTGGAGCAAACGGTTGCATCCATGGCATAAAAACACTCCATTTACAATACTTTGGGGTGTTAGCTTACCAAATATATGCACGTTCATAAAATTGGGGTATGTAAAAAGGCCCCTAAAAAGAAGATAAGCAAAGAAGATACTGTATGTCAAATTAGAAAATTGACAAGCACATGTCAAAAGATTGGCGAAGCACCCCAAAAAAACCAGAACAAATCTATATATGGGTGGTATCAATTTACTCAGAAGATGTTGCTGAACATATTTTGGGGGGTTTTTTGTCAGTAACCAATAACTGGATTTGACAATTCATGCCTTAAGCACAATGTGTGTGAAAAAATAACACAAAACGTGACTACCTGAAAGTTTGACATAGAGCTAGTGCATGGAAAGTGTTAAAATACAACTCTTTGAAGTACCCTAGGGTGTGCCCTTTCTAAAAATATATGGTTTGATGGGGGTAAATTACTTTGGCCAGCTTCAAAAATGTCCCAAATAGGACATGGGTGCATGATGACGAAATGTGAACATTCCAAGTTGGAAAACTGAAATGCGCACCCCCCCAAATAAGGCCTATTAGCCCCCAAATGACCCGACATACCTATACATGGGTGGTATCAATTTACTCAGAAGATGTTGCTGAACATATTTTGGGGTGCTTTTTGGCAGTAAACCTTAAAGTTCACAGTACATGTATTCTTAAATTGCATTCAAAAAGAAAAATCACCAAAACTTTTTTTTTCTCAAACTTTGGCATAGATTTGTGGTAAAATGGTTTGCATGGAAAGAGTCAAAATACCCCAAGTTTAATACCTTGATTTGTGTACTTTAAAAAAATATGTATATGTGGAGGGTTATTCAGGAATTAGTGACAGATATCAGTGTTACAATGTCACTATCACTAGTTTTGAAAATAAACTCTTTGGAAATTGCAAAGTGCTACTTGCACTTATTGTTGCATAAAATAAGGAAAAAAGCGAGGAATATGTAAACATTGGGTATTGCTAAACTCAGAACTAAATTTAGAAACTACTAAGGAATTAAATTTTTTTGACGGTTGTTGATACATAAGAAATTTTGGGGTCAAAGTTCGAAAAAGTGGTGTTTTTTCAATTTTTTTGTCATATTTCACAATGTTTTTTATAGTAAATTATATGAAATGATGAAAAAAATGGTATCTTTATAAAGTCCATTTAATGACGAGAAAAACAGTGTAAAATATGTGTGGGTTGCATAAATGAGTAAGAGGAAAATTTGTCCTAAACACTAACAGCGCAGAAACGTAAAAACAGCAGCGGTCACTAAAGGACGGATTTGTGTAAAACCGCCCGGTCACTAAGGGGTTAAACAGACCTTTTTATTATCATTCATAGGACCTTATGTAAATTCCATACATTTTCGTTCAGTAGTTTTTTTAAACTTTCAGGCTGGTGTCAGACGAGCGCATTTTGTACGGAATTTTGCGTTCGTGCAGTACGGACGTACTTTCTGACGGAAGACGCAGTAGTGGCCACACGGTCGATTTTTTTAACTGACGTTATTTTTGACTGACGTAGCAGGGAAAATAAATTAAATCTGAAAACCATTTTGTCCGTCAAAAATGCTGGACGCACAAATACAGTCCGTCTGACCTCGTTCATCACTCACACACAAAGCTATGCGGACGTGGCGCACTCTCTGTCTTTACGTGAACCACCCTACTTGGCCAGCCTAACATTTTTAGTGGTAGCACAGTAAAGGAGCTTATTTCTCATAGGCTGCTAGAACACGCTACTAATAGAATCCACTTCATAGCTCACTGTACCTCTGAATTCTCATGTTATACTGTTTTGTTTTTTAATAATGAAGAGTGCTTACAAATTACATCATACTTGAGTGCACCAGAGGAGTAGCAAGGTCATGAGGTGCCCAGGGGCAAGTCCTCTCCTAGCGCCCCCCTCCACATTCCTTTTTCTGTGTATTAACCCTTTCCCGCCACAGGGCGTACCACGCCGTCCCTGCGGTGGGTTGGCCTTTAAGATCTGGGGTGTAATAGTATGCCCCGTTGACTTCAACGGGCCGCAACTCCAGCGCAGCACGTCATCTCTGCCACTGGTTGGCTTGAAATCAAGCCGCCCCCCTCCAGCCAATGATGTGTGTTGTGTGTCAGCAGCTAGGCGGGCTGAAGGAGGCACCCGCTGAAGGAGGCACCCGCTGAAGAGGCTGGTGTTAACACCCTCCTGTCGGACACCACCCGTACATTAACCTACGTTCTTTGTCTCGCTAAATGGCAAAAGACTTGCAATGACCGGGACTATTTTTATGGGCTATTGCATGCCCCCTTTCCCTGTTCATTCCACCCCTCCATGATGACCTTTCTCCCTGTTCACTCCCCCCCATTCTGCATACTCCTTCTCAAGATTCATACCCCCCTCCTCCGTTCTCTATGCCCCCTCTTCCTGAACATTCCCGGCCGCAAACATTCCTAGCCTTGAATGCTGCCACACAGACATATATGTGGTACATACAAACATTATATACAGTATGTGTGCACATAAAGACACACATTAACCCTTTTGCTGTAGATGATGTGTGGGGAAGTCCCTGGGATTGTACATTATAGGGATTCCACAGCGAAAGGGGAGACCCCATTCACTTAGGACTGAGTTCTGGGGCATGTCTGACTTCCTAAAGTAAGACCGTCCCAAATGACTCATCCCAGTGCACTGACGTCATCGTGCCGGCCCCCGATGACATCAGTTTCAGAGGCCATCTGGCAGAGCGCCTGAAGGGGTAGGGGTTCCTTTAGATCCATCTCTCCCCATCACGACAGGTCACAGAAGAAAGCGAGGCATCATTCGAAAGGTCACAGTCTGACCTTTCCAGCCATGCCTCTCTTAACCACTTAGGTGAAAGATTGCAGACTTTTCCCGGTGGTGGCTGACCTCTCAGATGTCAGCCAAATCTCCGAGGCCTTCCCCCGCCCACTGACATCATTGAGTATGGTCGTGATGACGTTATGGAATTAACTCCTAGCTGCCCAGGGATTTACAGAAAAATACAGTAATGGGTTCCCATTTTTTTATTTTTTTTAAAGTGTACCCCATAGAATATATAACCCTAAAGGCTTGGATGATAAATTGTGAAAAAATCATTTTACACGCTGTAGATTATTGAAATTTTAATGGAAATTGATATGACTTCAAATCGCGTTTAACCATAATTAGCACAAAACGGTCAAAATGAGCTCAGCACACAGAGGTGAAATGGCTCAGCAGTGAAGGGCTTAAATCTCTCACTCAGGGACTTATAGAATAAGTTGATTAGAAAATGTGTATACGGATATACACTATACAGTGTGGGCGCTTGTTGGTTTAAGGAATTGATTAAAGTGCTATGTGGATCACTAATAAATAGTTAAGTGCAGCCTAAAGTATGGTAAAAACACATAAAAAACAACCAAAATATGTGTCAAGATTAAGACAAAGAGATAAACAACACCATACGGCGCATGAATTGGTATAGCAATAGTGAACAGTTGATTAATAGACAACTGGTTAATATTGAATAAAATGTAAAGTTATGAATAAAAAAATGTCCTTTAAAAATGCCAAATAGAAAAAGGGTAAAAATGTGCAAAAAAATACAAATATGAAGATGAGTCAATTAGTGCAAATGAGTGTTCAAAAGTGCAGCAATTCAATACTCAAAAGAGTGTTGTTGATTGAAGACAAGTGTATCAATCTTCTCTGTGGTATGTATACCAGATCTTCTCTTTAAGGTGTCCCTCAAAAGGAATAAAACATAAAGGCAATAATAGTGCAGATGGTCGTACTGAAAATGGAGTAATTCAATAGAATCGATGTATGTACCACTCACATTTATTGGAGCCTAAGGGAAATCCAGGCTCAAGGAAGATAGCTTGCGGCCAAATATAGGGTGGCACGTCCCTCCTTTCGTCTATGGTGGTTACTAGATAAAGCAGAGAGAATCGGGAGACGGCACTCCCATGGCGTAACTCTGTGCGTATATTTGGAAAATTGAAATAAAATTGGTCACACTCACCGAGTATAGAGCCTCTCAATACCAGGCTCAAGGAATACCGCCTTGGGCTCTCTTGAGGTGGAGGCCCAAACCCCTTTGGTGTAGCAGCAGTTGATCCAGATGTCCAAAAAGGTAGGGAGATGGAGAAAAAGTGGCGAATGCAAGATATAAAATAATAAATTTATTGGAAATAATAAAATCCTGGACAAGTTGTACCGAGACGCGTTTCGGCTAAAAAGCCTTCCTCAGTCGGTGTATTTAGTGTCCATAAAGTGCAATAAAGAAAGTACTTCTTTATTGCACTTTATGGACACTAAATACACCGACTGAGGAAGGCTTTTTAGCCGAAACGCGTCTCGGTACAACTTGTCCAGGATTTTATTATTTCCAATAAATTTATTATTTTATATCTTGCATTCGCCACTTTTTCTCCATCTCCCTACCTTTTTGGACATCTGGATCAACTGCTGCTACACCAAAGGGGTTTGGGCCTCCACCTCAAGAGAGCCCAAGGCGGTATTCCTTGAGCCTGGTATTGAGAGGCTCTATACTCGGTGAGTGTGACCAATTTTATTTCAATTTTCCAAATATACGCACAGAGTTACGCCATGGGAGTGCCGTCTCCCGATTCTCTCTGCTTTATCTAGTAACCACCATAGACGAAAGGAGGGACGTGCCACCCTATATTTGGCCGCAAGCTATCTTCCTTGAGCCTGGATTTCCCTTAGGCTCCAATAAATGTGAGTGGTACATACATCGATTCTATTGAATTACTCCATTTTCAGTACGACCATCTGCACTATTATTGCCTTTATGTTTTATTCCTTTTGAGGGACACCTTAAAGAGAAGATCTGGTATACATACCACAGAGAAGATTGATACACTTGTCTTCAATCAACAACACTCTTTTGAGTATTGAATTGCTGCACTTTTGAACACTCATTTGCACTTATAGAATAAAACTGTTTATTTCTTCTTTTTAAAATTCATGAAGCCTGATGTTTTTGGCCCATTCTGAGCCATTATCAAGATTTTTTGAGCTTTTTTGGACGGCACTCCTTTACATTTTTCTGAAAGGAGAGTGCTGAACCATGTGTTCATATATGTGTAAGCAGGAGAGGGGGGCTCCTTATCTCCTGTCAGCTGCAGCAGAGTGGAGTTTGCAGGGAAAGGAGACAGACTGACGGGGCACTTATAGGGTGATCTTACCTCCTCCTTGGTCTGATGGGATCTCCCTCTGAAGCTCCTGGCTCTCCTCCCTCCAGCAGCATGCTGCACACAGAGCTGGCAGGTATATGTTTCCGTGCTCTATTTAAAAGCTGCCACCTCCGGACACAGAGTACACATCTGCTTGAAATTTCCCCCCAGCTGACCCATGCAGAGTGTCATGTGGGGGCATGGCTTCTCCCTGCAGCGGGAGCTCCTGGTACTGCGTGCCAATGGAGCCTCCTCTGATAAAATTTTTATGATGGGGGGCCCCCAGTCCACCCCTGCTTGTGGCACCTCCCCAGTCTGGCACCCGGGGGCAAGTGCCCCCCTCGCTACGCCAATGGAGTGCACTCCATCCTGAGGTCCAACACAGAGAAACAGAGCAGCTAGATAGGAGATTCATGTTGGAATGCTGGTGGATACTCTTCACATGTTAAGAGAACCCATCCACCTCTGCTTATGGTTGGTTTACTGTGGAAAAGACACTCTAAAACAACAGGTTTCTTAAAAATAAAAAAATAAAAAAATTTAATGACTTTCACAGTGGGGGAAAAAATTATTTGATATCCTACTGATTTTGTATGTTTGCCCACTGACAAAGAAATAATCAGTCTATAATTTTAATGGGAGGTTTATTTTAACAGTGAGAGACAGAATAACAAAAAATCCAGAAAAATGCATTTCAAAAAAGTTATATATTGATTTGCATTTTAATGAGTGGAATAAGTATTTAATACCCTATCATTCACCATGGTCTCTTCCATGGCCAAGACCAAAGAGCTGTCCAAGGATGTCAGGGACAAGATTGTAGACTCACACAAGGCTGGGATGGGCTAAAATAAACCTACCATTAAAATTATAGACTGTTACTTTTTTTGTCAGTGGGCAAATGTACAAAATCATTAGGGCAGTGGTTCCCAACCGCGGTCCTCGAGCACCCCATACAGGGCAGGTTTTAAGTTTTGCCTTGGGGAAATGCAGCCTGAATCCTGCAATCATTGAGCAGCAAATCATATCACCTGTGCTGTGCTTCAGCTATCTGCAAAACCTGACCTGTTGGGGGTACTTGAGGACCGTGGTTGGGAACCACTGCATTAGGTGATCAAATAGTTTCCCCCCCCCTCACTGTATGCTGCATCATTTTTTTTATGTGTTTTTATAAAATGTGTTTTCCATTAGAATTCCCTTATAATTTTCCGGAATACGATATAACAGCATTAACAAGAGACAGTTGTGTAGATGAAAACAGGTTCATTAGAAATGCTAAGTATTTAGAACAAAAAGATTTCCACTTAACAATTACTCAGTCCTTATTCTTTAATGGTGAAAAGGTCTTTAAGTTCACTGGTCAAATCTAGCACAAGTTCTGTTTTTTTTCCTAGAAGGAAGTTCTCTTACCATGAATTTCCAATTTAATGAAGACACTTGGATGACCTGAACTTCATGTGAACTTTTCTTTTTTTTAAATTAGCCATTTTACATCCGAATCTAAAGATTCATTAAAAAATTATTGGTTTCCTCTTGAAGTTGTAAAGTCGAAAGAATATTCTCTTTAACATTTTAAGTGATAATTTCATCACGTATGTGCTACAGTCTCATCCTATTAGCGAAAATCACAAATGCTTATACCACAGAGCTCTGCAGCAAAAAAATGCAATATATCCCAGAGCTCCAGGTCAGTAAAATACAGGCTATCACAGGGCTAGCGAACAGTAACTGCATTCTGAGCTCATTAAACGTTTGTAAATGTGTAGCTAAATGATTTTGGAAGAAAAGAAATAAGACAACCCCGCCAAACTAAGAAGACTTCACATAACAAATCTACATACTTGATCAAAAAATTGTTAATTGTCAGAGGGGGTTATTCAGAGAGCACCGAAAGGCCGCTGACATATCGGTGCGCTCTCATTCCCCGCATTTCGGGGAATCAAAGTTTCCCACCTTGCGGTGAAATCAGCATTCACCGCAGAGTCCTTGAAATGCAGGGAAAACCCACCGCAAACCCGCCGAAATCCCACAGAAACTGCGGCATAAAACATGCCGGACATGCCGGAAAAAATCCAATTACAGCGCGGACCAGCCGCTGGAAAAAGCCAACAAGCTGACGATCAGGTTTAAGAAAAAAACAAAATACCAGTACACTTGAAAGTGTCAAAATTGAAACGCTGTTTTGAAAAAAACTACTGAACGAAAATGTCTGGAATTTACATATTAGGTCCTATGAATGATAATAAAAAGGTCTGTTACAGAAAAATGAAAAACTACTATTATAAAAAAGGAAAAGAATTCCCGAAAAGTGTCTAAAAGATCCTAATAAAAAAGGAAAATCAATAATAAAGAGACTTTTTACTGCAGATTAAAATAATAAACAGTTTATTAGATATTGAGAAAACGTGTGTATGTGAAGGCAGCGCTTCTGTGTAATATAAATAAACAGTAATTGGGGTGGGTGCTGCCGCAGCGGAATGCAAAGTGTCCACACACCTCCAAGGACACAATTAATTATAAGGAAACAGAACGTGAATTCCTGGCGCACCTTATGTATTAAAGAGTGGTTTAGAGTACAATATGTGTGACACAGATGTACATTTTACTTACAAGTAAACAGTAATTGACTGTAAATAAATTTTTACTTTTTTTTTTATATTGTATAAGTCTAACACTAGGAACACTCCAAAAAAAAAAAAAAAATACTTAGATTTGTAGTAGTGGTGTCTTTATTCTTCCTCCACTCCTCCTTGGTGTATCTTCTGAAATTGGCCTTTTCAGTGGTGTATAGAGGCGCTGTATAAATTCCAGCGAGGGAAGGGAGCAAACCTGATGTAGGTAGGTGCTGGAGTAAAAAATAATTAAGCAGCAGGACGAAGTGCTACTAAAATAAGTCAAAATTTATTCATATAAAATAAACCATATGGTAAGCACAATTCGAATATTAAAAGAAATGTTTGGCAAGTAACCATAAAAAAAGGGATCACTCAGAACGCGTTTTCGCCTAACGGCTTCCTCAGTAAGTGTCCTCAAACCGTCTCTGGTGAAAAGTTTCAGTAAAATATCTTGTGTAAAAGGTCTGTCCTTATATAGCATCTTCGTCCTGTTGCAGGTGTGTTTTGGAGTCTTCCATTATGCTCTCTTGGAGCTTGGGGATCTGGGGTCACTGGAGGATCAGTTCTCATGGAGTTCAAGAGAGCTGTTGCAAGCTTATTGAAAACGAAACTAAAACCATTGAAGATATCCAATGAGATCGGACTTTGAAAATAACAATGGAGTTGATTGGACTTTGGAACAGGGACTTATGGGAACATAAATGCAGTCTGTGATTTTACCATATAAGGAAAACGCCTCAGCCAATGAGCTGACCAATGAAATGCCTGTAAGGGTAATAAAAGGAATGATGGGTGTTCTATTTGTTATATTATTTTGCTTTTTATAATTTATATACTTGTATTGCCCTTGAAAAAGTCTATTTTATAGACGAAACGCGTTGGGCTTTGTGCATGTTATGCTATTTTATTCATCTTTTTATTTATTTTGGAATAAAAGTTTTTATCCTACACCCATCTTCTTGTTAAATTTGGCGATTCCAACACCCGTGATCCATTTGAATAGACCAACGGAGATTTATTCTAGACGCTGAGGTCTTCCAATTTTTTTCCTGTCTATGTGTGGAGTATTGGACCATCTCCAGGGAACCTCCTCAGCATTTCATCTTAAAGATAAGTTGACTTTTTTCTCCCTATCACTAATTGCCGGTTATTATTGTATCTCTTTTTGGTCCACGGTGAGAAGGAGAAATGGCATATTTGTCATCATCTTATACTAATTTCCAAAAGAAAAGATTGAATAAATTTGAGAGTCTCTATAACCAACCCTCTAGAATGATGGATTCTCATGAAACACACCACCTACATGATTACTTTGCCAAGATGGAAAATCTTTTGGTAAAGGAAACTAAAAGGTGGTGGGAAATTTCCTATTTGGAACAATATTTAAAAGATGGTTTATTACCAAGGGGCCTAAGGGTTGAAAAAGTACCAGCCTTTGGCTTGGATGATGATAAATTTATGAAAAAAATGGGACATGATCCTATACAAGTGCTCCTCTAATTTAATGGAGCTATTGGTTGAACGTGAAAAAGAAGTTCAAACAAGGATTGAAAAAGAAATTCAAGACCTTGAGACAAACCATCCAGAGATGGAGGTACATGAACTCTTTGAAGAAAAAGAAAAAGAGATGTATCAAAAAATAGAGAAAATAGACGAAAAACATTTTGACACTGAGAAGAAAAAATATATGAGAGACAATTTGGATAAAGAAAGAGGTTATTATGACACTCGTAATAAATTACAGAATAGAAGAGATGTACATGAGAGACCTTTCCCAAAAAGGGAGTTTGTCTCTAATAGGGCTACACTCCCGTATTCGTATGCAACAGCAGTAAAAAGAACCCCTAAAGAAATGAGAAATTCACCAAAAAGATATTACGGAGAAGAAAATCTAAATAAAGGAAAGCCCAATATCCAACAGGTACATCCTGGGGAAAAATGAAACCCTACTATTAAAAGAGCGAAAATAACGATGGATGGGGAAATTGCCTCTACCTCTTATACAGGTGGAGACCATTCCTCTCAACATCAAAATCAGGCTTTTTTAGACAAGGAGCCCGGCCCAAGAGAGGGCCGTATCACCAATTATTTCCAGAGAAAGGGAAGGGATCGGGAAAATATAAACATATACAGCCCCTTGAGGGAAGAAACCCCACAAAAGAAAAGAAGGCACGAGGACAACTAGAGGGAGAAATCTCTACTCCGCGTAAATTTAACTATGGAGAAAGAGAGAATGGTATTTTTAATCTTACAGGTGTCCCATTGAAAGAAAAAGAAATTAAGATATTTAGTAAAGGCCTCAAGTTTTGTCCAAATGAATCTGCAAATAAATTTGAACTGTTTATAGATGCCAGAAAATTTCTTCGCAAACTCACTTTAAAACGTTTCTTCAAAAAGAGAGAAATGGATGTTAATGACCAAGAGGATCAAATAAAGAAGGGAACAAATACAAGATTCAAACCTAAATCCAATTTTTTCCTCATCATAAGAAGGGACCATATTTGGAAACTTTCTATAGAGCTATCTGTGATGATTTTGAAAAAATGAATACAGAAAATAAAAAACATAATCTGAGTAAGGAAGAGTATGATATTATACAATCCTTTAAAAAGAGGAAAGATATTGTGATAAAGGAAGCGGACAAGGGAGGAGGAGTGGTTCTAATGTCACGTGCTTATTATGAGAAAGAAGCACTAAGAATATTATCTGATACAATGACGTATAAGAAATTGAAATTAAATCCCACTGAAAGTTTTATAAAAGAACTGGAAAACATTTTGAAACAAGCTACAGAAGATGGAGTTATTGAAAGTGAGAATAAATTATTCCTTATGACATACCATCCTCAAATTCCGATTTTCTATTTTCTGCCAAAAGTGCATAAAAATGCTAATGAACCACCAGGAAGACCGATTATCAGTGGAATCGACTCCCTCACTGCTAATCTATCTGAATTTATTGACTTTTTCCTTCAACCTATAGTCAGGAAGACGCCCTCATATATTAAAGACTCATGCCATATTTTACAGGAGATGGAGAATATAGAGTGGCGCTCCACTTATTGTTGGGCAACGTTGGATGTAACAGCTCTATACACGGTAATCCAACATGATTTGGGAATTGAAGCTGTTGATGCTTTCTTACGGAATGAGGAAGAATTGGGGAGAGAGATGAAAGAATTTTTGAAGGTGGCCATAAGATTTATTTTGGAACATAATTATTTTTTATACAATGAATGTTTTTTTCTACAGATCAATGGTACGGCCATGGGCACCAAGTTTGCCCCCAGTTACGCCAATCTCTATATGACGTACTGGGAGAACTCCTTCATTTGGGGTTCCTCCCAGTGGGGGACAGGCTTGGTGCTCTGGCGACGGTACATTGACGACGTCATTGTTATCTGGGATGGTGAAGAGGAATCTTTTAATCAGTTTGTACAACACATCAACTCCAATACCTTTGGTCTAAAATTCACTGTGAATTTTCATCGTGAATATATAAATTTTTTTGGACATTCTGTTTTTTAATCAGGATAAGATGGTGAAAAGTAAATGTTATTTTAAACCTACGGATGGTAACGGTTACATTCATTATACTTGTAGTCATTACAAGCCTTGGTTGGATGGAATTCCAAGAAGCCAAGCCTTAAGAGTCAGAAGGAATTGTACGGAACAAAAGGACTATTTGGATCAAGTTTCTGTGATACAGGAGAAATGGATTGCCAAAAAATACAACAGAAATGAAGTCCTAAGGATTTGTCGGGAAGTGGGTAAAGTTGAAAAGAAAGATCTTCTGAAAATAAAACCGAAGAAGGATGTCCTCAACCAGAACTATCAATTTGCCTTCTCCACAAAATTCAGTGCACACCATTATAAGATTAGAAACATTTTGGCAAAGAACTGGTTTATACTAAAAAAGGATCCAATACTTCGGGAAGTTATCCCAGAAAAACCAAATGTAGTGTTTAAGCAAGCAAGAAATTTAAAATCTATTATCGCACCCAGTGCCACCTTTCAACCAATTAAAAAAGAAGCAGTCAGTGAACCGAAAGGTTTCTATGGATGTTTAAAATGCAAAGCCTGTAAATATTTGAGGAAGAACAAAACCATTCTTTTTTCAAGTACAGTCACAAAAGAGACCTTTAAGATTAAATCTAGGATCACATGTGACACCAAGTTTGTCATATATTTGCTGAAATGTGGCTGCGGGAAACAGTACATTGGCAAAACGATACGTAAACTGAAGGAAAGAGTATTGGAACACCAAAATAATATTAGAAAAAATTTCCTCAAACATTTGGTTCCTATACACTGTAACAATTGTCCTTTATTCAATTTTGGAACTTTTGATTTTGTAGGGCTCGAACATGTAGAAGAATTCTGGAGAGGAGGTGATAGGAACAAGAGATTGCTACAGAGGGAGTCCTTTTGGATTTATAAATTAAAAACGATGGCACCTTTGGGTTTGAATGAAGAACTCGATCTCACCTGCTTCTAAAGGCTTCTAGAAAGGCCCTACCGCGGAAAATGTTTGAGTTTGTACCTTTCGGATATTGCAATTTACTTTGAAACTGCATGGTTGATATTTATTTATATATATATTTTTTTTTTCTTCATTTTTATTTTTATTTTTTTATTTTTATATTTATTTTCATTTTTTATTTATTTTTTTATAATTTTTTTTGTATTTTTTAATTTTTATTTCTATTTTTATATTTATTTATTTATTATTTTTTCATCATTATTAGTTTTTTCATTTTTTATTTTTTTTTCATTTTTAACCACTTGGCTGCTAAGGACGCGCTCAGCGCGTCCAGCCAAGTGGTTCTCCTGTGCTACGGACGCGCTCAGCACGTCCGAGCACAGGAGGCAGCAATCCGCCGGATTCCGGCGGATTGCTGCGCCCCCCCGGTGCGGGCTGACATCTTGGATGTCAGCCCAGCACTCGGGAGCCCGGCGGGGACATTAGATGTCATCGCGGCGACGCGATGACATCTAATTCAGGCGCCCCCCCGCATGTGCGGAGGAGGCGCCTGAAAGGGAGGGGGGAGGTCCTTCGGACCTCTCTCCCTCCCGATCGGCGGCGTTGCGGGGGTTAACTCAGGCACCATTTGGAAGGGCACAGCCTGCCCTTCCAAATGGTACCTGGCATTAACCCCTGGGGTGCCGGATCACGAATCGGCGCTGAAAAGCGCCGGTTCGTGATCCTTTCCCGGAGCTGGCCGACATCTTGGATGTCGGCCAAGCCTCCGGGAACTCTCCCTGAGGACTGGCGTCATCGTGCATAGCACGATGACGCCAGTCCTGGAGTTAACCCCTAGCTGCCACCAACGGTGGAGATAGGGAGTTCATTGGAACCCCCTATCTCCCGATCCGTGGCAGCTAGCATGGCCGTTCCAACGATACCAAAAATGACTGTGAAAATTTTTGAAAAAAAAAAAAAGAAAAATAAAAAATAAATTATAAAAAAAATTATAAAAAAAAAATATACATTTTTTTTTTCTTCTTTTTGGTTTGATAGTGTAGCAATATTGTTCCCATTTCAATTATAATGTGAACAATGATGCTGCACTAACGATTTTTGTATGCGGTGCGTTTGTTAAAAATCGTGTAATTTTCCCCAAAACAAAATGTAACGAGACCCCATCTCTAATTTTTTTAACAAGCGCACCCCATACAAAATATAACCGCAATTGCTCGCATGTTAAAATGTGAAAAAAAACACTTTACACATTGTAAATTATTGAAAATACATATTTTATTGCATTTTTTGTTATAATATACAGACAGGTCATGACGTATACATATAATAATGACATATTATGAATCTACCGAGTCTGACGGAAAGAACGATATATAATATGTCTGGGTCATATACTAAAATAAGCCTTCAAAACACGTTTAAACATGATGAGCAAAACCGGTAAAAATTACCTCAGCACAGAGGTGTGAAAAGCCTCAGCAGCGAAAGGGTTAAAAAAAAATTCATCTTTTTTTCATTTTTATTTTTATTTTATATATATTTTTTATTATAATTTATTTATTTTTATTTTAATATTCTTTTTCTTTATTTTTATATTTATTCATTTGTATTTTTATATATTTTCTGGTATTCATAATTTTTTGTATTCATTTATATTCAAAACTGCATGTTTATATGAAGAAATATATGTAAGTTCTTAATGGATACCTTTTTTTCTTTTGGTCCCTTCCTCTTTTTATAAATTTTTTTGGGCCTTTTTTAGGGTTGGTAAATATATATTTTTCTTTCTCTATTTATTTATTTTAATATTTGGTCAAATATATCTTTTGTTTTCTTGCATTTCTAACTTTGTTTATATATATATTCTTTCATAATTTATGAACCAACTGAGGAGAAAAAATCTGCTTTTAGAAGGCTCCTGGATATATTGGGAATGAAGAGTGATATTGAGAAGGATCACTGATCGGGGACGGATTTGAGAGTCACAAGAGAGGGGATGGTGAAGTCCCGGATGTTTACGGGCTGACGGAAGTGGAGGTGGAGATCATGTGAGAAACCGGATCTCAAACCAAGGACGTAACTCGGAGGGCACGTTGTGGGGAGCACTAGACGGAGGATCAAGGATGGAAACCAGAAGGGGTGTCGGAGAGGATGTTGCAGCTTGAAGGAACTTCCGGTAAGAACGAAACCGGAAGAGAAGATAGGAATAATACCGGAAGCGATCTTCAAACTTATTGAAAATGAAACTAAAACCATTAAAGATATCCAATGAGATCGGACTTTGAAAATAACAATGGAGTTGATTGGACTTTGGAACAGGGACTTATGGGAACATAAATGCAGTCTGTGATTTTACCATATAAGGAAAACGCCACAGCCAATGAGCTGACCAATGAAATGCCTGTAAGGGTAATAAAAGGAATGATGGGTGTTCTATTTGTTATATTATTTTGCTTTTTATAATTTATATACTTGTATTGCCCTTGAAAAAGTCTATTTTATAGACGAAACGCGTTGGGCTTTGTGCATGTTATGCTATTTTATTCATCTTTTTATTTATTTTGGAATAAAAGTTTTTATCCTACACCCATCTTCTTGTTAAATTTGGCGATTCCAACACCCGTGATCCATTTGAATAGACCAACGGGGATTTCTTCTAGATGCTGAGGTCTTCCAATTTTTTTCCCACATAGCTAGTTTACTGGTTCTTCACACACATATAGAAGGTTTTTCAAACAAGAGTTAACAAGGCTGCTGCCAAACCATTTGCAAAAACGTCAGAAAATAGATTTTCTAATCTGACCTTTGAAAACCGCTTATCACGGCATAAAAAGTCAACAACATGACCAACACACTTTTTATGCTACACCGGTACACTGTATTGTACAAGCTGCTTTAAGACCATACGCCCTTGTTAAGAATGAAAGAGGTCTCCAACAGGGAGGTAAATGCAGAAATATATTCAATGGATTTATATAGGCACCTGATGCTTTCTATTTAATTCAAGTAAATATAAGTATTTGAAGTATTTTCGTCAGTGTTAAACGTTTCCATGGTAACTAAATGTTCTGGAAGATTTTATGATCTTTACCTAATCTGATTGTGTTTCAACCCTCTCTCTCTGCAGGCAGCATGTTAATCTGTGCTGATTCGCCTTTTGTTCTTATCAAATATTGTCGATGAGGTCGTTACTGTCAGGAAAAGCCTAATTGAGGAGGTCGGATTTTAAGGGCGACTATACAAAAGGATTTCAAGAAGTACCAGTCCTTATAGTGTCTATGAAACAAAAGGAATCTAGAAGGGTGGCAAATCTACAACAAGCCAATGTCGAGAATACAGAAAGTGTGTGCGTGGGGGGGGGATTTCGATATAACAAAGCTAGAGGTCAAAATTACAGAGTCAGATATGAACCTATTGTCTAAGAACAGAGAAATAACACAATATCTGAGGGGCAGGCCACATCACAACAGGAATCAGTCAGGAATAGGAGCAGGACACCAGTACAAACGTGAGAAGGTGAAACCATAATCAGGCAAGGAACAGTGAGCATGCTAGTGTAATAAATTCGAGAAAAAAGGTGGGGATTGTTAAGAATTAACCCAATCAGTGACTTCATCAATGTGCAGAGATGTGCCAATTCCAGACGTACATTGCCAATGTAATGCATCAAAAATGCTAGCTGGTGAGGGTACACAAAGATGACTTGTACGTGTTGAAGCACATAGAGCTTCCCAAAGGATGCACTGATAATGCAGCCCAGTGAGTGACCATTAAAGTACTGAGCTAATGCTGGGTCTCGCCGAGACCCAAGAGTGGTCCTCAGGCCCATAGATGATTAGTACACTAGATACTGAAGTGTCCCTCGAAAGATACAGGCATCCAGTATGGTCTGCACTTTGTGTTTTTCTTGACCTTCTGCTTCTTCGGGATCATCATGAGCGAAAGCTGAACTGTAGCTATTACAAAAGGCTTAAGGCATTGGGAATTCTTGTGGCTGAAAGTCCCAATCTGTGCATAAGAGGGGTGATTTTATGATAGATCCTGCACAGAGAGATGAAGCAGAGCACCTGTTTATGAGAAGGAACCCAGTCAATGTTTATGAGAAGGGACATGGGAAGATCATTTCTAGTGGAAAGTCACAGCCTGCCCCAGACAGAGCAGGCTATGAGGAGCATCTGTGCACTGCTTCTGGAGAGCTGAGGACTTCACTAAAGCTGCTTGGACTTGTTGCCATACACAGCAGATGGTTCTCAGAGCCAGAATTCCCTGTTCCTCGAATTCACCTGGAAGGCTAACAGAGCATTGTTTGTGTTTTACAGAACACCTGAATTTGCTGTGTAGACGCAGGTATGGTATTATTTCCAGCAAACTCTGCCACAGGTTGGAAATTGGACCAGTTTTCTTGGAGCCCAGAATTTTTAATTTGAGTTATTGTGCTAAAGCGCTGTTGATGGCAGAGGAAAAGGAAAATCCCCATCTAGATACTAAACGGCTTCCAAAAAACATGATTTAAATGGGCTTCCCTCAATGGACAGAATGTTTGTAGGTGGACCATGTAGTGTTACTACCTCTTTGATAAAGAGGAGGGAAGTTTGACAAAGGGAACAAAATAAGCAGTTTTCAAGAAGAGGTCTACAATAGAAGAGATGGTAGTATACTCTTTGGTTATGGGTATACATTTACTAGAAAATCCATGGCTATGTAAGGTCATGGATTATTAGGCAAAGACAGTTGTAACAAACTACACAGCGCTGCTCTCGGAGTCTTCATACAGGCACACTAAGTACTAAAGTCTACACAATCTGTGACAGCTTTGTGTAAGGCAGGCCACCAAAGGGAAAAGAGCAACCATCTGTTTGGTCTTCGTTACTCCTGGATAATCTGCAGTTTTAGAATCTTTAGGAATTCTCTCAGACAGGTAAAAAAAAAAATCAGAGCTGGGAAGAACAACTACAAAGGGCTAGTCTTTGAGCCTCTTTATACACGGCAACATAGGCCAGGGCTCAAAATTTCAGCTCGTGAGCTACTAGCCAGGCCTTAAGAGTTACTCGCCACCAGTTGCCCCACCCAACCCTTACCATTAAATCTGCCTCTAAACACACACTCTTAAATTATTATTTAATTATCATTAACATAACAAAACAGTTTAAACAAGGAAAAATAATGTGTGGTGTGTACGAGCGTATCACAGAGCTCAACAATAAAACTCACGCTCATACACACTGCACATTGCCATGAGTTTCATTGCTATGGAGCTCTGTGATACACTCATACACACTGCACATTACTGTGAGTTTTATGGCTGTGTAGCTCTGTGATATGCTCATATACACGGCACATTACTGTATCACAGAGCTCAACAGCCATAAAACTCACGCTCATACACACTGCACATTTCTGTGAGTTTTATTGCTGTGGTGCTCTGATACAGTAATGTGCAGTGTGTATGAGCATATCACAGAGCTACACAGCAGTAAAACTGACAGCAATGTGTGATGTGTATGAGAGTATCACAGAGCTCCACAGCAATAAAACTCACGGGAATGTACAGTGTGTATGAGCGTGAGTTTTATTGCTGTTGAGCTCTGTGATACAATAATGTGCAGTGTGTAGGAGCGTGAGTTATTGCTGTGGTGCTCTGATACAATAATGTGCAGTGTGTATGAGTGTATCAGAGCACCACAGCAATAACTCAGGCTCCTACACACTGCACATTATTGTATCACAGAGCTCAACAGCAATAAAACTCACGCTCATACACACTGTACATTCCCGTGAGTTTTATTGCTGTGGAGCTCTGTGATACTCTCATACACATCACACATTGCTGTCAGTTTTACTGCTGTGTAGCTCTGTGATATGCTCATACACACTGCACATTACTGTATCAGAGCACCACAGCAATAAAACTCACAGAAATGTGCAGTGTGTATGAGCGTGAGTTATTGCTGTGGTGCTCGGATACAATAATGTGCAGTGTGTATGAGTGTATCAGAGCACCACAGCAATAACTCACGCTCCTACACACTGCACATTATTGTATCACAGAGCTCAACAGCAATAAAACTCACGCTCATACACACTGTACATTTCCGTGAGTTTTATTGCTGTGGAGCTCTGTGATACTCTCATACACACCACACATTGCTGTCAGTTTTATTGCTGTGTAGCTCTGTGATACAGTAATGTGCAGTATGTATGAGTATATCAGAGCACCACAGCAATAACTCACAATAATGTGCAGTGTGTAGGAGCGTATCACAGGGCTCCACTGCCTTTTTTTCACCCCCTCATTCTCATTACCCCTCATTCTCATTCTTTTTACCCCTTTCCCCCTTCATTCTCATTCTTTCTCCCCTCTTTCTTTACCTTCCTCTCCTTTTAAACCCCCCTCAGCATTCACTTACCAAGTCAGAGATGCTGCAGCACACGGCGATGGTGCCACCCTCTCCCACGCATCACCTGACCCACCCACGTGATGCGTCATAGACTCACAGCACTTACACTGCGAGTGTGCGACGCATCACGTGGGTGGGCAGGTGACCCCGCAAACCTCACGGATCGTGCGGGAGGGGGCAACCCCGATCAGACAGCCATATTCAGACTCCAAGAGTCCGATAGCGGAGCTTAGAATTAAGGTGGCAGTGGCAGCCCACTGATCCAGGTCCTAGCAACCCGCAGGCCTGACGGGTCAATCCACCCCACTCGCCCTCAGCTAATTTCCACTCGCCAACTGCGAGCAGGTGAGTGGAAATTTTGAGGTCCGATATAGGCGAATCGATTT
This sequence comes from Leptobrachium leishanense, assembly GCA_009667805.1. Lineage (NCBI taxonomy): Eukaryota > Metazoa > Chordata > Amphibia > Anura > Megophryidae > Leptobrachium > Leptobrachium leishanense. Next base: position 326,342,833 of record CM019065.1, read on the forward strand.
TAGACACAATAAAGGCCACTATCTGGAGTATAGAAATCACGATCTCTGATGGTTTCCTTTCCCGATCCTCAACAGAAAATGGTCTTGAAAGAGAGCCTGCTTTGGTATTTTTTGATCCCGGTCTAAGAGAGATGCTATATGAAAAAACGTAACATACTTGAAAATGAGAGAAATCTCAATGTATCCTTCCTGGTAAAATCCTTTATAAATAAATAAAATAAAGACAGTGGCCACCTAGCTTAGGGCTTAACGTCACTTACCACTTTGCCTCACTTAAGTATTGAAGGCTCTTGTGGTCTGCCATAATGTCGATGGGATACATAGAAGAACCCTCCACCACGAAGTTTGACTAAAACCAACGTCATGTGTAGTCGTTGTGTCTGGATATCATGTCAGTGTACAATATCTTTAACATATACCATCATTAACTGCTGCAAATAGTCACAAAATAATTAATAGACTCCTGAAAGTGATACATATAATGACCAGAACAAGTATGGAATGCTGTCTGCCATGTGTGCTCTCTTTAATTTGTATGAACGAATAAATTAATCAATTATGTATTGAATATGAATTTGTCTGCTAAAGTTTAGAGGCAAGATTTTTCAACAAAAAATTTGCAGTAAATGGGTCAAATGCAAAGCTGAAGCTGATGTCCATCACCATCTCTATTTTCATTTTTATTCTGATTAGTACAATGAAAAATAAAAATATTCATGATCTGCATGCCTATTTTCTACTATACCTCTCCCTGGAGTCATTCCATTATCACCACTTTTCCTTTGACATATTATTAACATCGAGTTACCAGCTCTACTTTATCATGTGACATTTAAAGGTTTAAAAATCGATATGTTAATTCAATGTACTTATAACACTATGCAACTGTTATGATCCCTTGCCAACCGCTACAAGTCAATTTCTCTTTTCCTCTCGCTCCCCCCCTTCCACATCAATACCATGTATGTTTTTTTCTTTAAGGTTCTCATACCTTTCTTCTGAAACTGGCTGCGTTTTGTTCGTACTGTGAACCTTTTACGTTTCAACAAAAAAATTACAACGAAGAAAAAGTAGAGAAAATTATATTGCGTGTTTGCGTTCGCAGGAACATACAATTTTGTGGTATTTTTTCCTGTTTGTGGTCTGTGCAGAGGACAAAAGACAGGAGGTGCGGGACACTAGCATATACTTATGACACTTCTATAATCTTCTCCTTCATTGTCCATGATTTTTTCTACAAATGCCCTGAACACAGCAGATCTAACGCCTTCTATTCAACACCGCACATGTTACAATGATACACAGATGCCCGAATTAGCTATATGCGCTCTGCAAAAATGTGTAATTGCAACCTTTTATTCTAAAATTGCAATAGTTTTGCTTCGTGCTGAGATTCTTTTTGTGCACAGCAGAGTTAACGCTAGAGACATCACAGCGGAGAAAGCTTGTGTGATAGAATGATTAAAACCATGACACACTTCTGTAACTTATCTTAATGTATCATCACAGAGAAGGGCTTTAATAATACTTTGCTAACTTTGATGTGCCTGTTGCGCTGTGTCTTTTTACCACATTGTAATCATTAAAGATAATGATGCTATTCTTCTGGGTAGATCATGTTTATTAAGTGTGGAATCCTAAGTAGACCATAAAAATAGTATTTTTAACCTCAGAGCCAAATTATATAATCTATTGTACACACAATTTTAGAGGTAGACCTACAAGTAAACCCTCATTTGAAGCATCTGGTTGTACGGCTTCTATAGATCTCATGACATGCAGTATGTTACATCAGGGAGTGCTTTAATATCCCCTTTCCTTTGATGCTCCAAAGCCCAGATACCCTCACAACACACCATTGGAAAGACTATTGTCTGATTTAAAGGACTCCGCCCTCAACCATTAAGGGGACTTTCCAATATCACCCACCAGTTGGTCTTACGCGGTACAGGTCATGGCAAGAGAAGAGAAGATGCCATTTGTCATGGAAGCGAAGGAGACGTAATTGGACATGATGACGTGTCCCACATATCACGACACCGCAGCAGGAATTCTGATAACAAAGAGGGCATGTCGTTCACATTGAATGGGTTAAAAATGTCTAACTTGTACAGAGAGACCAACCAATAGCTTGGTTAATCTGATGTATTTTTCATCCACAAGTCAGGGACTAGTCATGCAAAAGTCCTAATCGTCAGAACTCTAGAGGGATTTGTCGCCGGTTTCCAATAAGTTATAATAAAGTATTGGTGTGGCCAAGCACCGGCGACCTCGTGATATACAACCGATACCAAGCACGCCTCACTCCACCCCAGACAGTTACCCGACTTCTCTGATCCCCCCCCACTCACATTAGATATAGGTAGATGGTGGGGACACCATTTGAATGGCGGAGGGCTCGTGGCTACAAGCGGCCGTGTTGATCTAAGCCTAGGGGAATGTCCCTTAACTCAATTGACACATTTTACATGTGTTCATTGTAACTTATTGCTTCTTGTAACTTATTGCTTCTTGTTATATATATATATAAATGTGTACCAATGCCATATCCTATGCTTAGAGTGTGAGAATATGAGTTTATGCAAATTATAAAAATTGGAAAAATGTGTAGCATTTTCAATAGCTGCGGGTGTCTGATGCTTTCACCTGCACTTTGTTCACTTTCAGGACACTAGTTACCTTCTTGCTGGTTAATCTATCTTTTACGTGTCATCATGTCCTAATGACACTGTCCTGTACCGCTTTTACTTGACTAAAAATTATATTAAATTAAAAAAAAGTATTGATTTTCACTTGAAGACCCACGAGTGCGGCCTGTTATTTAGGATTATGGATATGGTGTTCTAAGGATCTTTTGCGCTGGGGCAGAACTACAGATTTATATTGGTGGTGAGTGCCTATCCTGTGGGTTTATTTATACACACATCCCCCCCCCCATATTTTCCATCTTTGTAAACATAATTTAACAATCATATTTAAATAAAAGCCTTTTCTTCCACAAACATTGACTACTTCCTTGCGCCATGAGTCCTTGCGCCATGATCACTTTATTAAGCTGAATTTGTTATGGTGCCTAGAGCGTCCTATTAATGCACCAGTCTACATTTTCCAATGAGAATTGAAAACATATCACAATTAGTAGAATAAAATATTTGAATATATACTTATATTTTTTTATAATATAATATTTTAATATATATTTATAGATTTTTTTTAATATAATATTTTGCATTTTTTATATTAGGATAGTGATAACATACAGCTGAAGGCTCTGTTGAATGAATTAAAGCTCACATCACTCATAACAATAAAACCTGATCTGGAAGAGTAAATAGATGCCAGACGACATGGGCAATTTTCACACTACACGTTGTTTTTGCAGAATCAGGCGAACGATTTGGGTAGACATTTTCTGTAATTCGTTCAAGTGATTGCTTTTGTTGATAACAAAAATCAAACCAAACACGGCAAATCACAACAGCAATTCTTATTTAAATTCCCGCATGGTGACTAAAGTCAACACACAGCCTATCTGCTGTTTTTTTTTAGGTTGATTAGTTTCCAAACATTTTATGAATGTCTACAGTCATCATTCTCTGCAAACCTGTACTGCAATAAACACAAAACACTTTGTCAGCTATAGAGCTTTAATAAAGTAGGACTTGCGTGTCTTGGGATAGATCAGGAATACATTTATTACTGAAATCTATCGCCAATTAAAGTAAAACAAGATTTACTACTGAATACAATAAGTATGCAGTCAGCAGATGGTCATAATTTTTTTTGCCAACAATATGTTGAAAAAAAAATGGCACCATAAGCATATACAATAAAACGAAGGGTTATGCACTAAGCAGTATTGCGCTATTCTTTGATATTTTTTCTGCTGTGATTTTTACATTTATTTTCTTTTACTTATTCACACTTGGAGTTCCGGGAATTCGTTTGAACATTTGCTTGCTTTTATTGTGTTTAGTTTAGTTTGTTTCCTTTGCCAGCTTGAATAAAAGGTTGGATACTGAACCCATAGCGCAATGTCGCACTCTCTATCGGTGTAACAAAAAGTTCAGCAAATATTACTGTTGTAATACTGACACCAGGAAGAGCTCTGGGGTCACTCACTACTTACAAGTTTAAGATTCAGGGGTTTATCATGAGTGAAAATACCTGTACAGTACAGATACAATGTGTTACTGTAATTTCCATAACCAGGCATTACGTCACATGCAGATATTATTTTTATATTCTATTGGTATTTTTTGGAATCTGCATTGCTAATAATTTATAATGTTCACTATAAATCCCCATATGTAGGAAATATGACCGTTTTTTTTATTATCTATCTATATCACAGTTACTGTTTTTGACACAAATGACATTTCTGCCTGTATGCTGAGAAGGGAGAATGAGCTCAGAATGAGTTGAAAAGTCAGACTTTTTTTAATGATTGAATATTAAAGTTTATTTTTAACGTGAGTCCCAGAGTGCATACAAAGTCAAACCATGTTTTTATCTATAAATAATATTTTATTTATTTATAAAGGATTTTACCAGGAAGGATACATTGAGATTTCTCTCGTTTTCAAGTATGTCCTGGGTGGCGAGTATGTACCGTTAGGCGTCTTGCCCAAGGACACTTACTGGAGAGGTGCTCGTCGGGATATTGAGATTAGGGATGAGCCGAACATTCCTGTGTTCGGTTCGCATTCGAACAATTCCAAAAGTTCGAGTTCGAACTCGAACGCGAACCGCACCCAATGCAAGTCAATGGGACTCAAAAGTTCGATTTTTAGAGTGCCCTGCAAGAGGGCATATATGCTAGATATTTGCCATAAAAGGTGTATGGGGGTCCAGGTAGTGCCCTGGGGGACAGGAAACAAGGACAAAAAGTAAAAAAAAAACATTTTTAAAGGAAAAGTGAGTTTTCCATGTAATAAGGGTTAAAAATAAAAATGAAAAATTCCTTCAAATATCGTGCCTAGGAGGTCCCCATAACCTGCCCGTGAAGTGGCATATTTGTATGATGTATAGAAACATTTAAAAACAATAAAATGACATTTCAAAAGACGGTAAACGGTTTTCCTTTAATCTATTCATAGACAACTGCTTGGGGCGGCAGCCTGTATGAAAAGAGGAGACGTTTTAGGACACGTAGAGCAAGTTTAGTGATTTTTTGTCTAAATTATGGTGAAACTTATGCAGGCTTCGGATGAAAGTAACAATAGGTGCTTTAAAACTGGGCCTTTAGTGTTGGCAACAGTGCCGTCACACCGTAATCCCTCTGTGGTATTGTGGAAGAGTGCAGGGTTGGACCCTGCGGTCCAATATTAAAATTATATGAATATGGTACAGGCGTCAGTGGCAGTGCACCCAAATATTTTGCCTTTGGTGGCAGCAAGTGCCTTCACACCGTCAGTGGCGTCACTAGGGTTGGTGTTACCCGGTGCGGTAACTCATGGTGTCACCCCCCCGAGTTTTACATTTATTTTAATTTTTTTAACTACTTTTACTCATAAAGCAGTACTCCCATATAATACTGAATGCTAATAATACACAGCGCACATTACTGTGAGGTTTAAAAAAATCTAGAAATAAAAGAGACTCTTTACTACAGAATATAATAAACAGTTTATTAGATATTGTATTAAAACGGGAATATTTTTAACATTGAAGTCTATGGGGCAAAACATTTCTCAAACCTTGTGGCACAGAATTTTTTTTTAAAAAAAATGCTTAAAATATCCTAAAAAAAAATCTAGAAATAAAGAGACTCTTTACTACAGAATATAATAATAAACGGTTTATTAGATATTGAATTAAAACGGAATATTTTTAACATTGAAGTCTATGGGGCAAAACATTTCCCACATCGAATACACGAAAATGCCCAAAATCACGAAAAAAAGTCGATATGAAAAACGAGCCAAAACGAAACCAACTGAAATGGAAATCGGCCGAAACAATCCAAAATGAAAATTGTCGAATTACGAACGAAACGAGCCGAAACGAAAATTTTATATCAACACGCAGACCTATATATACGTATATATCAACACGCAGATATATATACACCCACCCACAGACCTCAGACCATATATACACATACGCATTTGGGGAGGTGGCATGTGGACAAACTCAACGCCCCCCCATTTGGCTGATCCCTCCAGAAGAAATGTTGAACCCGACAGAGCAGAGAATATATATATTATTCTCTGCTCTATCGGGTTCAACATTTCTTCTGGAGGGATCAGCCAAATGGGGGGGCAATTATTTGCCAAAATGTGTGTGTAATACATGTCTGGATATATATATATTTATAAGAATATGGATGTATATCTTATATATATATATATATATCATACCTGCCGTTACCTTCCCCTATAAATTTGCTAACAATATACACACAAAAAAACAAACCACTGCCTGAGACCCCCCGCACAGCCCACATGCCACCCCCCTCTACCTGGCTGAATGTATCTAATATATATAATTAAATACATTCAGCCAGGTAGAGAAAGAAAAAAAAAGTTTTATTTTATGTTCCCGGGGACATTTAAAAATGTCCTCGGATTTTATTTTTTTTAGAAATGTGTTGCCTTACCTTAGCCTGGTGGTCAGTGGGGGTTCCCTGGATCCTGGTGGGGGCTGGGGGGGTCTGCCGTTGCCGCAGGTGCAGTGGCTCCCTCCCTGTGCTGCCTGTCTCTGCCACATGCACCCGGGCAGCTAGCCCGCACAGTTGCAGCTCTGTCATCTGGCGGCCGCGTGCTCGTTGCGCCTCAAGGGGATCCTTGGGAGGCCCATGCAGGCTGCCCTCTACAGTGCCTGATTAGAGGGCCGTGTCTGCCTGATGTTTTAGTAACAAGAATGTTTTATCCCATAGGCTTCAATGTTAAAAATATTCCCGTTTTAATTCAATATCTAATAAACCGTTGCTTATAATATTCTGCAGTAAAAAGTCTCTTTATTTCTAGATTTTTTTAGTATTTTTTTAAGCATTTTTTATACTTTTTTCAAAATTTTTTATTTTTATTTTTTTCGAACTTTTGGCGACACCCCAAAAAGTTCAAAGTTTGCGAACTTTCAAACTGCCAATGTTCGAATCGAACTCCGAACTGATCGAACCGAACAGCTCATCCCTAATTGAGATATGTTAATCGGGAGCTCTTAAGGGACTTTAGACTGGGGGAAGAATTGACGGCGTCTGGGAGGTTATTCCATAAATATAAATATATATTGTAATCAAATCTCCCTTCCTTTGTGCCCTCACCCTCCATGGCACATGTGTCAATCTTGCCAACACTGTACATGACCCTGGTGCTCATTGGAGAAGTGTGGATGCTGACCTCCTGCCAAGGGACTGCAGACCAATGTGGGCAAGATTGAAACATGTGCCATGAAGGGCAAGGGCACAAAGATGGAGGGAGCTTTGGTTACACATACTGTATATACAGTATATATATTTAGACACACACACACACATTTAACAAACATCAAAATTTGAACAGAAAAAACATTTCACATTTTATTTTTGCCAAACTGTATACGTGCTATCAAACACCATTTGTCAGCATATTTTTCACAAATCGTCTGCGGAGACAGATTTTAATGTCAAAACAGCCAATGCAGGGTATCCTCTATCATAAATATCATGAATACAAGATACACCCATGTGGAATTCCAAATAAAAAAGATGTATATCCTTTTTGAATATTGTATATGTACGCTGTGCGTATAATATATGTTCATTATACATATAGTATTACTGTGGCATTCCAATGCGTATACATATAAAGCAAGGCATCCATACAGCTGTTCCCTTCGTTGTAACTAAATATCACAGAAGCCTTTGCAGACAATGGGGCTCTATGTTCTTAACTTTTTTTGTGCCAACACCAACCACAACAAAATAAAAAGTTCTACACCCACCTCATTCATAATAAATTCCAATGACGTCCAGCCCTTTAATGGAGTTAACTATACATCACCCAGAATTAATGCTTGAGATGGTCATATAAAAAAATGTGATTAATATGAACAGAATACAGATCTGTAGACAATTCCACACTTGGTGAGACTTTAAAGAGATACTCTAGGCACTGCGACCATTCAATGCTAACTGATGGTCATAGTGACCTGAATGTCCTCGCCTCTGTGGGCATTAGTTGACCAGGCTTCATAGAAAGAGATAGTAATGACTATGTATTCATGTCTCTAGTCAATGTCTCTCAATTTTCAAGTGTATATGTGTCGATGGAGTAGAGGTAACATCACTGCTCTATAACCGTAGACACCCAGGTTTGAATCCCAGCCAGAGCACCTCTCCTGTAAGTGTCCTTGGGCAAGATACTGAACGGTACTTCCTTGCCTACCACACAATAGGCCATATTACAATGTTGGTGCTAACTTAACCAGAGCTGTTGTAAACTTAAAACCTCCATAGGCTATAATGGCTCTGGTAAGTTTACAACAGCTCTGGTTAAGTTAGCACCAACTATGTAATATGGCCCAATATCGGCTCTGGAGTCCAGTGGTAATGTCTCTCCCCTTCGACCGTGCAGAAGGAAGTCAAAATACCATTCAGCACATCCCTCCAATACAACTGTGGAGAAGAAGGTTCAACCTAACCACCAGGTCGCTGCTCAAAAATCATGGAAAGACAACTCAATTCCCTTCAGGAGACGCCACCAGCAAGTGTCCTTGGGCAAGACCCCCAATGATATGAATGCGCCTACCTCACAAAATACTTGTACATCTCATAGATTGTAAATTACCCTGTGAACAGGGTCCCCCTGAATCAGGCCATTTCATCCATGTGTGGTATTCTGATGTATCAACTCCTTGTGCACTGATCTTGTAAAGTGCTGCGGAATATGTGGCGCTATATAAAAGGATAATAACAGTAGTATATATATTTACACACACGAACCAGCCATGTACATACTGAAATTTCATACCAAATTCACCATGTAAGACCTGTGTTTGAACGAGGCCTTAGGTGGCTGCATATCTTGCCTTACTCTAGAGCTGCCTCTACCCTCTGGCTATACAAAAACTGCAGAAATTGACCCAAATTTTTGTAAAACAAGGCTCACGCCGCATGGGGTAGATGGGAGTATGTGGATATTGTAATTTGTACGTTGGGCATGAATAGTTACAGTTACAAGTTTTTATAAAGCGCTAACAAATTCCGTAGCGCTGAGCATGGAGTAGAATCTGGCAACTGTGTTTTTACCAACTCGCTTCAGCCATCCATAGAGGAGTGCCCGTGGCCTAGTACTTCCCAGTTCAGTGTCCAAACAATACCTCCATGCAATAAAGTATAAGGGAAGCAGGGGCCTCATGTGATGTAGTAAGAGACCTACAAAACCTGGCAGTTCATCAGGTGAGGCCCCTTTTGGAGTGAAGCCTTTGGTGGTCGCCAGTCAGAAGAGGGCTGGCAAATGTCAGCCTGGGGGGAGTAGAAGCTATTACTAGCAAACAGCCAGCCCTTTTGCAACCAAACAAAATTAAATAACATTAAAGCACATCTTATATTTTTTTATATACAGTTTCCTGCTTTTCTCATAGAATTTTATATATTTAGATATTATCTGTAGTAAGGATATTCATATCATTGTGTCCTTTTTTCCACAAAGTTATGTAACCACTGTGAAAAACATTCCTTAAGAATATATACATGATGCTGGTCAGTATAGCGTGAAGACCCGAGGAAGAGAGGAATACATTCAAAAGCTTGTCTTTTAAATGCCAAGTTAGTCCAAAAAAAATTAAAAAAGGTATCACTACTACTGCTGTACTCGTGATTTTGGCATCTGGACTAACACAGCTTACCAAATACACACACACACACACAAACATATAGAGTATAGCAGTACGTAGTGATATCTTTTTTATTGGACTAACGTTACATTTAAAAAGACAAGCTAGCGAGAAGATTCCTCTCTTCCTCAGGTCTTAAAGCTATACTGATCAGTTCCTAGAATTGAACATCAGGACATTAAGGGTCACATGGATGGGGGGATTTAGATGTCGTAAAAAGTGAGAGTCAAATGGTATGTTCTAAATGGGAAAATAAACGCATGAGGGATCTTGGGTCCATAATAAAACAACAGAGTATAAGATCATACAACTTGAATGAGAAAAAAAAAAAGTGAAAAAAAAAAACACAAAACAGTGAAGGCCGAAAGAGACATGAAAAAAGAAAAAAAGAGAAACCAAGAAGAAACAAAGCATCAGCCAGAATTTTGAATGTTATGTGACCTTATGATAATGGTTTAAAAACCTAGAATCCACATTGAGTCCAGCATTTATAGTGTTAAAATATGTAATTTTCATTTCATAGGTTTTGCGTTCACGGTGGTCTTTAAAATGTCCTTTGAGGATTTTAATGTTGAGGTTTTGGATGGAGTGGCCTGTTAGATTGAAGTGATGTCCCACCCTGCGCAAAAAGAAATATTCCCACAGACCCCCTTACTGGCATTTAAGCAACCCCCAAGCCTGAGGCAAAAACTGGTCCGCAGCAAACTCACCCAGGAACAGGAAGACATACAGAATGGGACCAAACACTGCAACAAATCCCGCTGCAAACTGTGCCAACATATATGTGACAGCAGCACTGCACAGCACAACAACAACGCCACACAAAACATCAAGGGCTCATACCTTTGCACGTCTGCCAATGTAGTATATATGATCCAGTGCATGGCGTGTGATAAGGGCTGCTATATTGGTGAAACTAGCCGTGAACTAAATCTTAGGATGAACCTGCAGAGACACTCCAAGAACCACCAGGAAAATACATATTGTACCCCGGTGGGACATCACTTCAATCTAACAGGCCACTCCATCCAAAACCTTAAAATTAAAATCCTCAAAGGACATCCTTAAAGACCACCGTGAACGCAAAACATATGAAATGAAAATGATCACATATTTTAACACTATAAATGCTGGTTTATCAAAATGTTGTTCAATGTACTGTAACTCTGTCTATATTGTGCCCATTGCACAGCGCTGCAGAATATGGCTAGGGTCCGACGAACGCATTTTTCGCGTTGTCCGTGAAAAAGTGCGTTTGAACGAATGGACGTATTTTTTCACGGAATACGCGATAGCGGTCATACGATGGGCATGTTTGCGTCGTGTGATTTTGTACGGATCATCAATAAAAACCTTTTTGCGTCTGGACGTTATGTTGGCCGGACATTAGCAGCGTCTGACGTCTCCTAATCATGCACACATGCCATTAGCGGACGCAGCGCACTCTGTACGTCAGTACTAGCGGTATCACGTCCTCGAAAAAAATGCGTTTGTGTGCCGCTTGCGATGCGCGGCTGCACTTTTGTGCGGCCGTACTTCGTACATTGCCTGTCATTTGCTGCTACTACGGCCGTGATAAAGTGCGGCTGCATGCGCGTTCGCCTGACCCTAGCCTTAGCTGGCGCTATAAAGTACAATAATTGCACTGGCAAGGCGGCCTCTGTTTTAAAACAGACCCAGGATGCAGAAAAGTGAGAAATTGGAGACTTCATTTGCATTTCCTACCCTTCCTTGTTGCATGTGGGGAATATAGCAGTTACAAGTTTTTATAAAGCGCTAACAAGTTCCGTAGCGCTGTACAATGGGAGGCAAAATAACAAACACATACGGGTTCAAAACACAGACCAATAGGAGAGGACCATGCTGAAGAGCTTACAATCTAAGAGGATAGGGGTGACACATTACTTGAGGGTTAGTAGAGAATATGAAGCACATGAGCTCTGTGAGTAAAGCAGTTCTCTGAATTGCCGGCTGGGTGGAGTAGAGGTAACATCACTGCTCAATAACCGTGGAGACACAGGTTCGATCCCGGCCAGAGCACCTCTCCAGTAATGGTACATACTCGCCACCCAGGACATACTTGAAAACGAGAGTAATCTCAATGCACTGAGGAGGTATTAAATAAATGCCTGCCCAACCTGCTATGCAACGCACCGTTCTAGTCAGTTGACGAAAGAATCCACATACAAATTGCAATACATGCTATAGAATCATAAAATATATATCTCTAAATGGCCCGACTACAATAAATGGAGGCCAAAGATCGAATATCAGGAATATGGTAAATATGTGCAGGTAATAAATATTTTAGATACGGTCTTTGTGCTGTGAAATACACTCCTTTCCTGTTTTTATTTACAGATAAGACTGAAGTTCATTCACATGAAGCAAACGCATCAGATAACCACTCTGGAAAATTGATCGAAATACTTGTTATTTATACAGGTTTTTTTTTTAAAATTATTTTATCTATTCATAATTTTTTTTTTTATAAACCCGATTTTTATTGGTTTTTCAGTAATACAGCAACACGGCGCTCATGGAAGCCCATAGAGCGATACATAATCTCAGGGAAGAAGCAACAGAAGTAAGCAAATAATATAAAGAGACTGAACCTGCTTTCTTTCTCTGAGACATGAATATGCCGCAGAAGGACTTGCGTATCAATTGCATAAAACTTACAATATTAACTACATAAATAATATACAGAGAGAAGAAATAAGGAGAGAAGAAGAGAAAAAAGATAAAAAAAACAAAAAAAAACAATATATATATTTCCCTAAGTTTGTAGATCAAGGTCTCTAGGTCAGACAGTTCTATAGCCAACTACGTGATGGTCTGTGTCGAGAGCCAAGGTTCCCAGATCTTCGTGCATTGTTGAAGCGTATCGTGCAGTTGAGCAGTTAGACGTTCCATTTTATATATATACCACACCTTCGCCTCTATCTCCGGTATGGAGGGGAGGTCTCATTTCCAGGAGCGGGCAATACATATTCGAGTAGATGTACATATACGATGGGCTAGGCGAAGGGAGGAGCGAGGCAGACCATGACGTCGGGACGGGCTATTAAGCAGGGCCAAAGCGGGGTCAGGGGGTACTGGCAGACCCAGAGCTCTGGAGATCATAGCGAAAACTGAGGACCACAATACTATTACCAGCCCACACTCCCACCACATGTGATAAAACGTTCCACGCTGGCCACAACCCCTTGTGCACAAGCCAGTTAGTGCGGGATAGATTCTCTGTAAGCGAACTGGATCCAGGTACCACCTGGAGAGGAGCTTATAGCAATTTTCTTTTATCAGAGTACATGTTGTTATCCCCATCGAGGACTCCGTTATTGCCCCCCATTCCTCTCTGGTTAATTGGCGACACAGGTCTGCTTCCCATAGGAGCTGGTACGAGCACGGGCGGTCGAGAGACGGGCAGAGGAGAAGACTATATATTTGGGATATCGCGCCTGCTGTGCTTGAGCTTCTCATTACTAAGCGTTCGAATGGAGTCTCAACCGGGGTGCCTATATTTAGGCGACTACGTACAAAATGTCGGATTTGAGAATATCGATGAAACTCTCGTAAAGGGATATCATGTGACTCTCTAAAGTATTCCCACCGGGGAAATTTCCCCTGCAGTAGCACCGCTCCTAGGGTCGTAAAGCCTTTCCTAAGCCACCACTCAAAAGCTCGGCCCTCCTCCCCATTCCATGGGGGGAAGAGCGGGTTATCTCGCAGGGGCAACAGACCAGAGGTAGTGGTGGTGAGGGACATACAATATTTGACTTTAGACCATATATCTAATGAATGAGCAGTGGTAGGCAACAAACGACCCCTTTCTACCGCGGAGATTTGTCTCCAGGGAACCTGTGATAAGCATGAGGGGGCAACATAGTCATTCTCAATGTCAACCCAACAGACCCTATCTCTTCTAGAGGACCATTGGAGGAGTTGCGTCAACTGTGCCTATTTATAGTACAGGTCTAGGTCAGGGACAGCAAGGCCCCCATGTTTCTTAGGACGGCGTAGTATCAGTCTGGAAACTCTCGGTTTCTTCCCTTGCCATACGTATCGGTAAAAGGCTGACTGGAGGTCGGGTAGTATCGTCAGAGGTAGAGGGACCGGTAAGGTGCGAAAAAGATACAGAAGCTTCGGGAGTGCTGTCATTTTAAGAGCATAAATGCGGCCCATCCAGGAGATGGAGTAGGAGGACCATTGCCGCAGTAGGGATTTGATGTGTTTAATCATGTCAGGGTAATTATAGGCGTATAGCTGTGGCACGTGAGCGGTGAGGTAGATCCCCAGGTATTGGAGTCGATGGGGACACCAACGAAAGGTGAATGATTCCCGTAAGTGTGTAACAACCTCCTGAGGCAAAGAAATATTTAACGCTTCAGATTTAGCAATATTAATTTTGTAGCCAGAGAGGGCACCAAAGGAGGAGAGGCAACCGTATAGGTTCGGTAATGAAACAAGAGGTCGGGTTATCGTGAGTAAGATATCGTCTGCGAATAGACTGAGTTTGTAGTTTTTGTCGCCCACTGCTATTCCCGAGATATCTGGGTGACCTCTTATCTGTTCCGCCAGGGGTTCTAGACATAGGGCGAACAGAAGTGGAGACAGGGGGCAACCTTGACGCGTACCATTTAAGATGTCAAATGGTCTCGATCGCCCTCCCATAGTCATTACTGAGGCCGTTGGCGAAGTGTAAAGTGCCCGAATACCCCCTATCATCCCCTCCCCCACACCAAATCTCCTCAAGACCTCCCATAAATATGTCCAGTCCACTCTATCGAAAGCCTTCTCGGCGTCGAGGGAAAGCAGTAAGGACGGTTGTTTGGAAGCGTGCGCTATAGAGAGTAGGTTCACCGTGCGGCGAATATTGTCAGGGGCACCGCGAGACGGGATAAAACCAACCTGGTCCGAGTGCACTAGTGAGGGTAGGTGACGACTCAAACGCGTAGCTAAGACCTTTGCATAGATTTTCATGTCTACATTCAGTAATGATATCGGGCGGTAGCTGGCGCAAGTAGAAGGATCTTTCCCTTCCTTGGGAATCACCACTATGGAGGCGGCCAGTAGTTCCTTGAGAGGGGTTTTGCCTTCTAAGAAGCCGTTATACATATTAGTTAAAAGTGGGGCTAATTGGGTTCGGAATTTCTTATAATATAGGGGGCTAAACCCTTCCGGGCCTGGGGCTTTAGATGTACGGAGTTCTTTCAGTATTGGGAGGATCTCTTCAGTGGTAATTGGAGTCGCCAGCTCGTTCGCCTGTGGTCGGGACAACATACGTAGAGGCAGTTGTTCTAAAAAGGAGCGAATCTTTTGTAGTTTCTGGTCATCAGGTGGGGCTGTCGTACCGTCATACAACTTAGCATAATAGCGCGCAAATTCCTCTGCTATTTCTGATGGAGTTACTGCCGGGGGCTTCTCTGATCTCTGGATTTTCGCTATAGAGTTACGCTTACGCAGGGCGCGCAGTTTGCGGGCTAGCATGGCGTCTGGTTTGTTTCCCTTCTCAAAAAATAGCTGTCCGACCCTACGGAGGTCACCTAGTGCCCTCTCCGTCTGTAGTGAATTCAGTTCCCCCCTGGTAGTCACTATTCTGTTCCAAATCAAAGGGTCCGGTTGCGTTTTATGCGATCTCTCTAAAGTAGCGAGGGTAGCGGTCAGGTCCGTCATTTGGGTGCGTAGTTTCTTATAGTGGGCCGCTTGTAGACCTATAAGTCGGCCCCGTAGGACCGCTTTATGGGTGGTCCACAACAGGTCTGGTTGATAGTGGTCGGGGTTGTTATCCAGAACAAAGTTTGCTAACGCTAGGTCCAGTTCCGTTGTGACTTCCGGCCTCAACAACAAGGCGTCTGGTAGGCGCCAGGGAGGACGGGGGGAGCTCCTGGAGCCATCCGCCAAGACCACGCTGAGAGGGGCGTGATCCGACCAAGTGATCTCATGGATCTTGGCAGATAGCACATCTCTCACCGCTCGCTGGGGGACAAAGACATAATCAATTCTCGTGTATGTTGTATTCGGGTGGGAGTAAAACGTGTAATCCCTTGTCGTGGGGTGCAAAAGGCGCCAAGCATCTACTATTTGGGTTTGTTGTAGAAAATCTTTAAGAAGTGGGCGGTTAGGGTGAGAATCAGACTGAGTAGGGGTGGTAGATCTATCTAAAACCCGGTCCAGGATGGAGTTAAAGTCACCCCCGATGATCACCTCCCCCCCAGGGAAAGGCTCTAGCAAAGTTAGGAGCCGGTCATAAAAAGCAGGGTCCCTGGTGTTGGGAGCATAGACGTTGAGGAGTGTTATCGGTCTGTTGTCAATAGTGCCCTGAAGAAACAGAAACCTTCCCTCCTTATCTAATACCTTTCTACGAAGGACAAAATTAACGCGGGAGCGGAAAAAAAATGGATGTTCCCCGGTGTTTCGTAGGAGCACAGGCGTGGTAATGCAGCGGGAATCGTTTATCAAAAAATCTAGGGGATTTACCCTGAGCGAAATGCGTTTCCTGGAGGAGGAGAATATCCGCTCCCAATGAAACGTATGATCGCATTGCCTTACGTCTTTTCATTGGATTATTAAACCCTTTTACATTATGTGAAATTACATGTAATGGCATTGAAGGAACAAATATAGGGGGAGCAGCTGGGAGCTAATAAACTTTGTCACGGTTAAACAGGGCAATAGAGTGAAGGCAGGAGAAGATGGTATTTGAAAACCTAGAACACCTAGACGGTATACCCTTGCACATACATTAACAGATGACCACAGTGTGCTTGGAGAAAATGGCAGTTGGAAACCTAGATCCCCTGCGCGGAATACCATTACACATACATTAACAAATGACCACAGTTTACCTGACCTTTCGAGACCTTGATCGAAAAAGAAAAGAGAGAAAAAGAAAAAATGGGAAAAAAGAAACCAAAAGGTAAAAATGTTTGCAAAAAGAGAGAGAAAAAAAAAGAGCAAAATAAATCGTAGAAAAAAGGAACCTACACACAGTCGAACTCGGATCGTAAAAAAGAACAATCCAAAAAAGATCCCATCCAGTAGGGAGACAGTCTCGGGTATCATCCATACCCCGTAATTATCCACTTCAGGGAGAAATCCGAGAAGGGCGCCCAGAGCCCAGGGCGGAGGGGTGGTCGGCGACATCCACCAGGTGGTGTCACCAGTGTCAATATCCTGACCTCGTTTGGATCCAACCAGGAGCTCATCATCCCAATGAGATTGTAGTTTAAAAACTTCAGATAAGTTCCATATTCAAGATGTGTTACAATAACGGCAGAGGCTCTGCTACCTCGTGTAGGCCTCGTGAGGCGGAATGAGGAGACATCAGTCATGGTGGAGGAGTCGGCGAGGGTCTCGGCCGACGGTTGTTTAGTGAGGTCTGAGACCATTCCGTCTCCATCCTCTGCGGTGTGAAGGACCTCTCTCGTGACGGGGAGGGTCTCACTTCTGCTAGGCCCAGAGCGTGAAGAAAGCGGTCAGCTCTCTGCAGATCTTCCAGAACATGTGTAGCTCCGTGATGAGATACCACAAGTTTGAACGGGAACCCCCAGCGGTATCTGATGTTATGCGCAATCAGTTGGTCCGTGATAGGTTTAAAGGAGCGGCGATTTTGTAGAGTCGTAGGAGAGAGATCAATAAACAATTTCGGCATAACGTTATCAATAGACGGCGTTTGCGTTCTAGCGGCTGCGACCACCGCATCTTTTATCCCGTAATAATGGAATCTAGCGATAATATCTCTAGGACGGTCACCAGGTCGCGGCTTGGGTCTTAAAGCTCTGTGTACCCTGTCGAATAAGCAGTGTTCCGGGGGGGTATCGGGCAACAGACTGAGCAGGTACCTGTGCATAAAGTCCTGTAGGTCAGTAACATCTTCTGGGACTCCCCTGAGGCGTACATTGTTCCGCCGGGACCTGTTATCCTGATCTTCTTGTGCCCTCTGTAGTTGGTGAACTTCCTCCGTAAGGGTCTCCAGATGTTGAGCCATGTCGTTATAGACTTTTACTGAGGCATCGTTTGCCCGCTCTAGAGTGTCCGTCCGAGCCCCCACCGCACCGATCTCGGCCCTCACCGCCGCCAGACCCTCCTGTATATCCCCCTTTATGTCAGCGCGAAACGCTGAGAGTAAGCGCTCTATGTCACCTCTCGTGGCCGGGCCGCTGTCGGGAGAGCACGAGGAGGCGGCCGCCATCTTAGGTGAGGCGGCAAGTTCCGAGCCTGGCGTGCGATCGGCAAATAAGGGGTGAAGACGGCCCGGAGGTAGGGATTTTTTTGGTTTTGGGGGCATCTCCAGATACCTGGTGCAGTCCGGGACCCGAGGGGATCACCCAGAGCCAGGGTCGATCGGGCTAAGTTGCAGATTCGCTAATGTAAGCTGGGATGAGTGTGGAGCTCCGGGATCACGCGGCCATCTTGGTTAGCCGCCGGACACGCCCCCCCATCTATTCATAATTTTTTAACTAAAATCAAATGAAAGCTTGTGTTTAACAGCAGCTGGCTCATTCACTAATTCACTAGTTTGTCAGGAAATATAAAATCTAATATCCATTACTGAAGAATAGAAAACTTCTCAATCTCTGCTACTTTACCAAATCGGCCCTTATACCCTAAAATATACAATTCCTTGGAGGAGCGGTGTATTCATACACCATCCTGTCCAGCTCACCATAATCAACTAGGGATGCAAAGATACCGATACTAGGATCAGTGCCGATACTGCCATTTGCACGAGTACTTGGTACTCGTGCAAACGGCCCGATACCTCCCCCGATATCGGAAGCCAGCGCTGGGCCGGCTTGCCGGTATCCGCGGGGCTGGGGAAGCTGGCCGCATACATGAAAAGCAGTTGGCCAGCGTTCCCCTCCGGCAGGCCGCATTACTTACCCAGCAGTGGGTCCGGTCGCAGGGCTGTGACGCGATCACGCGGCCGCCTCTGTGACTTTGCCTGCCTCCAGCCGAATCCCATGGGATTGCTATCTTATTTCTGGCCACCAGCTCCACGCCCAATCTGCTCCCTCTCATTTCACATACCTTTGTCCCTTAGATTGTAAGCTCATGGGACGTCTGGCTGAGCACTTTTTTTCAAGTGCTGTTTTAGCAAGACAATTATCCTACAGGCAGGGTATTTATTAAGTCTCACGATTACGGTAGGAATTTACAATCTAGAAGGGTTGGGGGGTAGAAACAGGAGGAGAGGACTGCAAGGTGAGAGCGATGGACTGCAAGGTGCGAGCGATGGTGAGAGAAAGGGAGTTTTGTGAGGGTCCTGAGGACGAGCAACAGCACTAGTGGCCTGCATGCTCTACGGTGGGGCCCGCTCAGGTCTCACAGGGTTTTAGCTTGCTTGTGCCATTTACAAGGACGAATGCTCCATATGCAAATCAGTCTGCGCTCACCCAAAAAGGGTGGCCAGTACTGAATACCAAGGACGTCATCCCTGCACGAGAGGTGCAGCAACCCCCGACGATCGTTTCGGCCTTGTTGGCGATGGACTGCAAGGTGAGAGCGATGGACTGGTTGGGGCAGTGAAGTGTATTAGTGAGCAGTGGCGTCGTAACGTGGGGGTGGGGGGTGCGGCCCGCACCAGGTGACACCCGCCCTTAGGGTGACACCATCACCCTAAGGGCGGGTGTCTCACCCTCCGCCGCGTATTCGCTCCCTGCGAGCGTCCGAAGCATGCAGCTTCGGCGCTCGCCTGGGGGAAACACGTCACCAGTCAATCGCGGCTGGTCACGTGGCTCTCCCAGGCGAGCGCCCAAGCTGCGCGCCGCCGGACGCTCAGAGGGAGTGAACAGGCGGCGCAGGAGGAGGTGAGACATATCCATGTGCTGGGCCATTATCCATGAGCTGGGGCAGTATCCATGAGCTGGGGCATATCCATGTGCTGGGGCATATCCATGTGCTGGGGCATATCCATGAGCTGGGGCATATCCATGAGCTGTTCGGGCAAATCCATGAGCTGTTCGGGCAAATCCATGAGCTGGGGCAAATCCATGAGCTGGGGCAAATCCATGAGCTGGGGCATATCCATGAGCTGGGGAAAATCCATGAGCTGGGGAAAATCCATGAGCTGGGGCATTATCCATGTGCTGGGGCATATCCATGTTTGAGCTGGGGCAAATCCATGTTTGAGCTGGGGAATATCCATGAGCTGGGGCAAATCCATGAGCTGGCGCAGTATCCATGAGCTGGGGCAGTATCCATGAGCTGGGTCGTATCCATGAGCTGGGGCAGTATCCATGAGCTGGGGTATATCCATGAGCTGGGGCAAATCCATGAGCTGGGGTAATATCCATGTGCTGGGGCATATCCATGAGCTGGGGCATATCCATGAGCTGGGGCAAATCCATGTTTGAGCTGGGGCATATCCATGAGCTGGGTCAAATCCATGAGCTGGGGTATTATCCATGTGCTGGGGCATATCCATGAGCTGGGGCAAATCCATGTTTGAGCTGGGGCAAATCCATGTTTGAGCTGGGGCAGTATCCATGACTGGGGGCATATCCATGAGCTGGGGGCAGTATCCATGAGCTGGGGCAAATCCATGAGCTGGGGGCAGTATCCATGAGCTGGGGCAGTATCCATGAGCTTGGGCCATATCCATGAGCTGGGACATATCCATGAGCTGGGACATATCCATGAGCTGGGACATATCCATGAGCTGCTGGGGTATATCCATGAGCTGCTGGGGCATATCCATGAGCTGCTGGGGCATATCCATGAGCTGGGGCATTATCCATGTGCTGGGGCATTATCCATGAGCTGGGGCAATATCCATGAGAGGAGCTGGGGCAGTATATCCATGAGAGGAGCTGGGGCATTATCCATGAGAGCAGCTGAGGCAGTATATGCATGAGAGGAGCTGGGGCAAAATCCATGAGAGGAGCTGGGGCAGTATATCCATGAGAGGAGCTGGGGCAAAATCAATGAGAGGAGCTGGGGCAAAATCCATGAGAGGAGCTGGGGCAAAATCCATGAGAGGAGCTGGGGCAATATCCATGAGAGCTGCTGGGGCATTATCCATGTGAGCTGGGGCATTATCCATGTGTGTTGGGGGCAGTATCCATGTGTGCTTGGGGCAGTATCCATGTGTGTTGGGGGCATATCCATGAGAGCTGGGGCAATATCCATGTGTTAGCTGGTCTGGGGCAATATATCCATATGTGAGCTGAGGCGCAATATATATCCATGGGTGAGCTGCTGGGGGCAATATATAATTGTGAACTGGGGCAATATATCCATATGTGAGCTGGGGGCAATATATATCCATGGATGAGCTGCTGGAGGCAATATATCCAGAGCTGCTGGGGGCAATATATATCCATGTGTTCTTTCACTGCCTTCGAACAGGCAACGTACTTGCTGGCAGTTGGCAAAAGGTTGTGTGAGCATATGAGATAGCTCCACAGCAATAAACCTCACAGTAATGTGCGCTGTGTGTATGAGCATTCAGGCTAGGGTCAGACGAGCGTGATTTCTACGGACTGTACGTACGTGCAGTACGGACATCGTCAGTACGGATGACGCAGTAGTGGTCACACAGTCCGTTTTTTCACTGAAGTTATTTTTGACGGATGTAGGAGGGAAAAATAAATTACAATGAAAAAACATTCTGTCCGTCAAAAATGCTGGACGTATAACTGCAGTCCGTCTGACCATGCTCCATCACTCACACACAAAGCTATGCGGACGTTGTGGACGTGGCGCACTCCGCACGTCCGTTCTAGCAGTATTACGTTCTTGCCTAACCTGCGTCCGTTTGCAGCGTCCGTCATGCGTCCGCAGTTCAGTGCGGACGTACTTCATGTGTCAGGCTCCAATGGACTTTCTTTCATGCTATCACGGACGTACTTTTAGGCGCAATCACGGACGTGAACACTACGCTCGTCTGACAGCAGCCTCAGTGTTATATGGGAGTACTGATTTAGGAGTAAGAGTAGTTCAAAAAAATCCGTAAAACTCGGGGGGGGGGGGTTGACACCATAAGTTACCGCACCAGGTGACACCAACCCTAGTGACGCCACTGTTAGTGAGTCGGGTGGTAGGCTTGCCTGAATAGGAATGTCTTAAGGGGAAAGTCTGATGGTACCAGGGAGAATGTTCCAGAGGATGTGGGCTGTGCAATGCCATATACACACAAAGGATAGAGAATCATTCAGGGTGGCCATTGCAATTTACAGGGTACACCGGGATTGACGGTGTCACAGATAATGGCTGTGTAAGGAATTGTATTGGCTATTTACTAGGTTAACCATAGTGTTGCCAGACCAGCCTTGTTTTCCTAGACACCTATTACAATTTCATGCAGAGGGAGAGTGAAGGAGCTACCCTCCCTCCCTGCAGGATGTATATTTCATATACCACAAGAGGGAAATTAGAATCTAATGACAGAATAAATTATACATAGTGCAGGGTTGCATTTCTACCACACTGCCCGCCAACAGGAATAAATTATATGTGTCCAGGAAAACATGGAGGATCATCTGGCAAGCCTAACAATAAGAGCATTAAAATATGTACCCATCTTGCCATAGTTACCCCAGCAACAGGATGAAGAGCTCTGAATCAAGCCTGGGCCTGATGTCAGCCATGCAGTGCCAGGTCAGAACTGAGCACAGCCAATGCCTGGAAAAACATGAGGGAACTTCAAATAATGAGGTTTATTAAGGTGTTTCCAGTGTAATTTACCATGAAAGGGTCAGAAGACCCCAGCAGCCTGTGATTATTACTGAAGATACAGACAGTTTTTCCTATACAAAATGCATGCTTCAGGGCTGCACTCACTGTAAGTCAGCCCTGTGCCATGCATCCTCCATACGTTCCATAATAAACCACCCACGTGTAAAAATAACGCGGTGTAACCAGATGCCTGCACGGAGCCGAGCTCCGCACAGCCGCCCCCTGCCAGCTCGGAAAGCCCCGGACAGGAGGCATGCCGTAGCAGGAGCTTCGGGACCCTCCGCCATGTATGAGAGTTACGTAAGATGCGCAGCAACTCTCCCCAGACTGCGGGGGAAACACAGACAGCCACGGAGGGAGGGAGAGAGGGGGCGGGCGGACGGCGCGCATGCGCACTGGCATCTCAATGCGTCTCCTGACTTCTCTGGAGATGGGCCAAGCTCTGAGCCTTTTTCACATCAGCACCTTTCATGTGCCGCACTGCTAGCAAAGGCTCAGGCATACACACCATAACCTGGGAGGGGGGTATCACCAGTTTTTAAATTACATATCAACTGCTAATGCGCAGAAAAATAACCATTTATATGTAAATACATAGTATAAACATATCTATCATTAAATATATAGTTATATATATATATTTATAAGCCTAGTATATCTTTAAATATATAGCTAGTTATATAAATATATATATTGTTAAAAAGATACATTTATTTATACTATGTTTATATATGACTCATTAAGCAAATATATATATATTTTTACCCCCAGTTATTTTGGATAAGATATTCTTTGATAAATTAATTCCACAGTGCGCAGCCTCTTTCGTCAGGGTTTGCAGCCATGGAAAATGTATTCAATGCAATTTTTTTCTTCTAAAACCGATTGCAAAATATAGTTTCCATAAGGAAACCAGATTTCATGGCGACATACTGTCAGTTCCCACGCTCGTCTTTATCAGAATCCAGATAAGGTGCATCAAAAAGATGCAATTGGTGACCTATATTGGGGTCAAAAAGGACCCTTTATCCAATGTTAGAGAAAGAGGTGAGAGTGCGCACCCTGTCTAAGGGAGAGGCGACATAAAATATATATATATATATATAGAATGTAGGGTAATTAAGGGGTTAATCATTACTGCTAACATGTTTCTGACAGTCATTTAAGTAGTCAGGCAGAGGAGATTTCCCAGATCAAAGGCCCCCCCCTTTTTATTCTTTACCCCTTTCCCCGAGACAGTGTTTTGGGTCAGATAGTAACGGAACAGAAAGAGTCCCTGGAAACCGGCGGCGCAGTCCCTGGATCCAGATGAGAGAGGGAGGGGGCAGCAGCAGCAGCAAGATGAGATTCCTGGCTTCTAATATCATCAGGAATTTCCCTTTTCAAAGCACAATGCAGTCATTTAGACTTCTACAATGAATGAGATGAAAGAATAGAGAAAAAAAAAAACAGGTCGGAAAACGCAGCAGTGCCAACACTCTCCTACCCACGATTGTATTATCGTTGTTATTGATGTTCAAGGGAACCTTGGCAATATTGGCGTCTCGTACTACTGAAGAGCCGTAATGTGAGAAATCTGGGGCAACGTGTAAAGCGGCTTGTTATTTTTCCTATTATCCTCGCCGCCCCGTCCCACGTGTTATGTAACAGACGTGGTCCGTCATGTTCTGCACAGAGATGGCCCGAAACCACAATGACAAAGGGATGTGGGGGAACATGTCCTCCTTTAGTCAATAACAACTTCTACAGACAAACCGAAGAGGCACAAACAATATAATCAACCACTTCAAGACCCCACATTTTTGTGGCGGCTCCTGCGCAGTCTTAAATCGACTCTTTGCTAAATTCTTGTGCCAACCAATGCCTCAGCCGCCATGTTGCTTTTTTCCCCTGACTGAAGACCAGGGGAAGGGCTGCCATATTTTGGCATGTGGAGAGCAAGTATACACAAATTGTTACTTTGTGACTGATTCAATCCTTTGAACCTCTGCCAACACGTTTATAAATATTAAATAAAATATTTAAAAGTAATGCTGTTAGCCGTCACAATGATTTAAGTTATAGTAATAATATTTAATTCATACCAAGATAGTATTTTTTTTTAATTACAGTTGTGCTCATAAGTTTACACACCCTGGCAGAATTTATGATTTCTTGGCCATTATTCAGAGAATATGAATGATAACACAAACATTTCTCTCACTCATGGTTAGTGTTTGGCTGAAGCCATTTATCAATCAAGTGTGTTTACTCTTTTTAAATCATAAGGACAACAGAAACTGCCCAAATGACCCTGATCAAAAGTTTACATACCCCAGTTCTTAATAACGTGTATTGCCCCCTTTCACATCAATGACAGCTTGAAGTCTTCTGTGGTATTTGTGGATGAGGCTCTTTATCTTCTCAGATGGTAAAGCTACCCATTCTTCTTGGCAAAAAGCCTCCAGTTGCTGTAAATTCTTGGGCTGTCTTGCATGAACTGCACGTTTGAGATCTCCCAGAGTGGCTCAATGATATTGAGGTCAGGAGACGGAGATGGCCACTCCAGAACCTTCACTTTATGCTGCTGTAGCCAATGACAGGTCAACTTGGCCTTATGTTTTGGATCATTGTCATGTTGGAATGTCCAAGTACGTCCCATGGGCAGCTTGCGGGCTGATTAATGCTAATTTTCCTCCAGTATTATTTGATAACATACTGCATTCATCCTGCCAACAATTTTGAACAAATTTCCTGTGCCTTTGTAGCTCACACATCCCCAAAACATCAGCGGTCCACCTCCGTGTTTCACAGTAGGAATGGTGTACCTTTCATCATAGGCCTTGTTGACTACTCTCCAAATGTAGCGTTTATGGTTTTGACCAGAAAGTTCAATGTTGGTCTCATCACTCCAAATGACTTTGTTGCAGAAGGTTTGAGGCTCGTCTCTGTGCTGTTTGGCGTATTGTAAGCGGGATACTTTGTGGCATTTGCGTAGTAATGGCTTTCTTCTGGCGACTCGACCATGCAGCCCATCTTTCTTCAAGTGCCTCCTTAGGCTGGGGTCAGACTAACGCATTTTTAACGAATGTTTAGGCGCACTTAATCACAGCCGCAGTAGCAGCAAATGACGGCAAATATACGAAGTACGGCCGCAGGAAAGTGCGGCCGCGCAACGCAAGCGGCAAACAAACGCATTTTTTCTAGAACGCAAAACCGCTAGTACTGACGTACCTAGTGCGCTGCGTCGGCATAGCGACGTGTGTGCGTTATTAGGAGACGTCAGACGCTGCTCATGTCCGGCCAACATAATGTCCAGACACCCAAAGTTTCCTGGTTTGGATCCGTAACAAATCACACACGAAAATGCGCATCGTATGACCGTTTTCGCGCATTCCATGAAAAAATACGTCAATGCGTTCGGACGCACTTTTTGACGGTCGCTGCAAATAATGCGTTCATTTGACCCTAGCCTTATTGTGCATCTTGAAACAGCCACACCACATGTTTTCAGAGAGTACTGTATTTCACCTGAAGTTATTTGTGGGTTTTTCTTTGCACCACGAACAATTTTCCTGGCAGTTGTGGCTGAAATTTTAGTTGGTCTACCTGAACGTGGTTTGGTTTCAACAGAACCCCTCATTTTCCACTTCTTAATTAGAGTTTGAACACTGCTGTTTGGCATCCTCAATTCCTTGGATATCTTTTTATATCCTTTTTTGTTTTATAAAGTTCAACTACCTTTTCCCACATATCCTTTGACAATTCTTTTGCTTTCCCCATGGCTCAGAATCCAGAAACGTCAGTGCAGCACTAGATGAAAGATGCGAGGGTCTGTCAGGAGTCCAGAACCTCCGTGACCTTTTATACACACACACTTTTTACAAGCAAACAGATCACAGGTGAGGATGGTTACCTTTAATAGCCATTCAAACCTGTTTGTGTCAACTTGTGTGCATGTTATGAGGCCAAAATCACCAGGGTATGTAAACTTTTGATCAGGGTCATTTGGGTAGTTTCTGTTGTCATTATGATTTAAAAAGAGTAAACACACTTGATTGATAATAAATGGCTTCAGCCAAACACTAACCATGAGTGAAAGAAACGTTATTGTGTTATCATTCATATTCTCTGAATAATGGCCAAGAAATCATAAATTCTGCCAGGGTGTGTAAACTTATGAGCACAACTGTATTTGACAAATGAGCCTCATAGTAGCCTCTCCCCTGCACTGCTGTGTATTTTTCTCAGCAGCAGACTGGGGCTGGAAGGTTGTGGCCTACAACCCCTGTATGCTAGTGGCTTCAAGGGCAAGTGTCACATTCCTCCCTGTTGCTATGACTCCCCTGCCTAGGCCCTGAAGATTACCCACCTATTACACTTAAGTCCTAAGTATGGGAGATTAACTAAAATGACCAAATCGTAATAATGCCCATTTCAGACCTACCAACTAAGGCAGGTCTAGGATTCTGAGAAAATGATCGTGACATGATGCCATTTGCATGACCTCTGTCACGCCCATGCCTCCCAAAAAAGGAGGCGTGTTGCATTAGCGCATACGCGGCAGGGTGGCCAACTGCCCTGCCAAGCAGCCAATTATGGGTGATTAGAAATGGGCGCTTTATGTGTGTATAGGATTAAAAGCCCTGTTTTTAAGCATACTGTGAGCACCATTATACAGGTGCACTTTTCCCTCAAGCATCCAGAAAAATTGGGTGACAGGCTAGAGCTGCTGGGTGATTGGGAGGTCTGAGGGAAACTCATGTGTCACCGTGCCGGTCAGTGTCACTTGGCAGGACTGCCATTTGGCTGTTTTTGTCTAGCTAGAGTCTTATTGGTTTTCCAAGACAGTTTAGTAAATATACGCCTTGGGCCATATTAAAGTGGTCTGAGCCTGTGATACAATGGGGTTGCTCTCTAGAATCAGAGGAAAGAGCAGTGGTGGCACCATTTACGTCCTTCGATTATTATGGTGGAAGAAGTTGAGGTCCCGTCTGTCCCGTGTTCTTTGGGACATCAGTGAACAATCCCAAGTAAAACCATAATAAAATTTAAATAAACATCAATTTAGGTGGTCACACTGCATTCTGGGAGTTTTCTCTCCAAGTCCAGCCCAATTTCAAAAGCGCTCTGTGCATTTAGAGTTCTGAGACTGGCCACTCATGGCAGGACAACATCCTCATTAATGATATGGACACCCACCTCCATACATATTCACTATAGAAAAAAAACCAAAATCTATATTTTAATGACATGTTGTTTTCTATCCTGCAAGCCATTAAAAAGCAACATGGCTGCGCTACGGAGCCATACGCCATTAAAAATAATGACACCTATAATCAAAAAATTAAGTTTGTACATCGAACAATTAATTACCTTATATTCAAGGAGTCTATACAACCCCTATAGTGTACTTCCAATTCATATTATCGCAAGGGCCGCTCACCCTCCTCTCGGTGACCCATATAAGTAAGTTCCTTTGAAAGATATGGCTTCCCTCACAATATCCTTGATGAGAAGATTATGGAAATTAAAAAAAAAAATGTGTCACAACCACTTATTGTCAATACGATCGAGCATTCTGCCAGCATCTTTCATTGATCGGTTTCATCGCTGGCTTTCAAGTTATTGGAAATAATGATTCCCCCGGATCTCTTTTCTCTGCTGTTATCAAAACCATGTAATTAATTCTGCATTCTGTGTTTATATTGCGTGGCGAGCGCGCATAATATTCCACACATTGCCATTATATTCTAGCGGTGGTCTAATTTACTCTGTTCATTGTTGATTATGCTTTCCCATCCACATGTTGTCTGTCATTAAATTAATAGTGGGAAAAAAATAATACAGCACATCCAGGGCATTCATATATATTATTACTAATTTTAAATATATAGCAATGTGCAATAAATAGATTTTTAGTTCAGAACATGATAAAAATATTTTTAAAAAGGGGTTAATTGCATATGTAGTTTTCTTATAAAAGGCTATTCTATAATATTTGTATGATTTCTTATCCTTACATGGTTTAGCCATTTCACCTGAATAAACAGGGCCGGTGCTAGGTGAGTTTGTGCCCTAGGCCAGACCAGCTACTTGCACCCCACCCCACAAAAAAAATGAAAGCAACCCAAATGAAAAAACTTCCTGATTGGCTCCCAAGGGGACAGCCGTTGGGTTCTGCAGTCCGAGTTGTATGGCCGAATAAACTGCTCCGGACCGCAGGACTGTCACCCTGACAATTTACCCCCAGTTCACCCTGTATAAATTCTGGTCACCAGAAAGTGGTACGTGCGGCTCAGGGGAACGAGGTGTCTGAGCGGGATGTGCCCCGGAGTCTAGACTGCCTCGTGGCTCACCTCCTTCCGGCACAACAGCAGCGACTGACATCAGTGGCACGGGCGGCTGGCCCCAACCACACGAACAAAGAAATGGCACTGAGCTGCAGGACTTCAACGACGTGCTGAGTATATCCTCTGAACGCAAACATGAAACCATAGGATGTGATCAGCATGTCATCAGCAGCAAAGAGGTTAAAGGGAAAAAAATGGGGTAAAATTTGAGTAGATTGCCCATTTAACCTCTTGCTGCCCCGCACCACTATTATTTAGTCTCCTACCTGTACCTCATGATGCTGACATTCTTTTCTTTTGGAGTGCAGGCAGCAGATATTTGCTTGGCGATTCTAGGAGCAATACTATCCTTTTGGATGCAGGGCTAGGGGGCAACGCTGGACGGCGACAAGGACATAGGCATAGACGTTTATGTACAGGAGCCTGTTTAAAGACAAATACATGCATTTACACACACAGCCTCACGTTCACATACAGCCATAACCCCCCCTACACCCCGGGCATACATAGCAATAAAACTCACTGTAGTGTGTAGTGTGTATGAGCATATCACAGAGCACCACAGCAATAAAACTCACAGTAATGTGTATGGATTGGGTACTGAACATGAGATTGTTATGGATTGGGCACTGAACATGAGAGCGTTATGGATTGGGCACTGATTATATTAGCAGGAGCAGCTCCGTCTCACCGCGTCATTCCGGCTGCTCCTTCACACGAGAACCACAGCCAATGACTGATGTGACGTCACACGAGCCGAGGCACTTGCTGCCGCCACCAACACACTCCAGCGCACGTCGTCCACGTCAGCTGCTGGCGTCAAGGAGGAGCTGAATGCGGCTCATTTGTAAACGATTATCGCGGGCTCTGGATGCAGGCCGCAGCTCACGGACTGGTGTCCGTGAGTGTGCAGAGTTGCGGACACCTTTCTATTCTAACTTCACTGGATCGGTGCCGGCTGCTCAACTAACGGCAGTGTCGGCCCTATGAATAATGACAAAGACAAGTTGTTTTATTCGCACAGGCCACATGAGAAACAACCGAGCGGAAGTTATTTACTAAAGATGGAGTCTAGCTAATGCAAATCTTAAATAAGAGCCAAATTTAACTTAATCAGCAACTTGAACATCATAAAACACGGCTGAATTCAGAGAAACCCATTTTAATATACCTTTAACATTTTAACTTAAAAAAAAAAAACTAATTTAGGAATAAATGATGGGGATGTGGTAACAAAATATGATCATACATTGCATAAGCCTGCTGCAACGTCAGTTTATTATCACAGGCATAGCAAAATATATGGAGCTTGCTCAGAAAGTGTGTGAATGCAAAAGCATGTTTATTTAGAGAATTACAGCAAAACACAAAGTAAGATGGTATACTTGCACACAGACAAAACTAATAATAGTCGAAACAATACCAATATGAGGGTGCTGAGTGAACCCTGGAATAACCAACCCCTCAGTAAATACAGAAGTAAAAGAGGGGAGGACCAGGCACATCCACGTATTTTCAAAGTCTTGGACAGAAGATGTGACGTATCATCTTTCAAGCTTGAAAAAGCCTGCAATGTCACCGAAAATGTTGTGTTTTTCGGTCCAAATAAAGTGCATGTGTGGTTTTTCCTTCTTTACTCCTGGATTTGTAGAAGTACACCATACAGGAAAGTAAAATGCAACATTTTAGACCTCAGTCACTCGGGCACGGAAGGAATATCCTTGAATGGGTGTTCTCTCCGCTCGGACTCCCATATGGCCAGTGGCCACCTCGCTGAACGTACGTTCGTGCGCTCAACACTACAAAGCACAAGCCTCCTATGGAGGATTGCACTTTGTATGCCCGTTGAACGTACGTTGAAGTTTTTGGTCGGGGAAGGTTTCAGCACGTCTGGTGTCATGCATGTTACTATTACACACATTACACCGTGTGGCCCTCCCCGTCAAGCAGTCAGAAAGTTGCGACGGACGCAGGGAGGAGAGGTCACACGGACACACTCAATGCACTCGAGTGACCGGGGCCTTAATCAAGAAACTAATCATGCAGCAGGAGTGTTGGGCTTGAGAAGGCAGTCCATTTGTGCTGCACCACCTTACTGCGGTGAATGTACCCCATCGTGGCAGATCCTACCCTACAGCCTGCTCTTATGAGATTAACCCACTCACCTAGGACGTACATCCTCCTGGGGACTTAAAGGTTAAATACCTCTCCATCACAGGTGCCTCGTAGCAGGACCTATTTAAGCTGCAGAGCTTTAAATAGTCAGGTAAGTATTGACTGGTCATGTTTGAGAAGAAAGTGCTTTGTGTCGGTGGTTCCAGGGCTGCTTTTCAGGTTTCTTGTCTGTGCTACTCGTCCATAGTCCTTAAAAACCAGTAGACGACAATTTTGGTTGCATACAATACAAATGGAGGGACAAAGGCTATTTTTACACATTTTATTACTATGCAGGTCTCTTATCTGCGTTTTCTTCGGCAGCAGAGAGTGTGTTCTAAGTATAAAATTATTTTTTGAATGCAGTTAAAAATGTGTAAATTGTCAGGATAAACTGCAGATTATTTGCCTGATGTGAAAACTACAATGCACCACTAGGGTGATACTTGAAAATGGGTCAATGACATTGCTTATGCCACTTATGAGATGTTGGGAACATAGAAACATAGAAAATATCGGCAGATAAGAACCTTTCGGCCCATCTAGTCTGCCCAATTACATGGATACTTTACCTGGATTTATCTTTTGTTTAGGATAGCCTTATGCCTATCCCATGCCTGCTTAAATTCAATCACTGTTTTGGCCTCTACCACTTCAACTGGAAGGCTGTTCCATGTATCCACCACCCTCTCAGTAAAATAATGCTTCATGATGTTACTTTTAAACCTTTGCCCCTCTAATCTAAGACTATGTCCTCTTGTTTTGCTACTTTGTTTCCTTTTAAATATACTCCCTTCCTCTACCTTGTGGATTCACTTTACGTATTTAAATGTTTCTATCATATCTCCTCTGTCTCGTCTTTTTTCCAAGCTGTACATGTTAAGATCATTAAGCCTTTCCTGGTAACTTTTCTCCTTCAAGCCGTACACCATTTTAGTAGCCCTTCTCTGAACTCTCTCTAAGATGTCTATATCCTTCTGGAGATACGGTCTCCAGTACTGCACACAGTACTCCAAGTGAGGTCTCACCAGTGCTCTGTACAGTGGCATGAGCACTTCCCTTTTCCTACTGCTAATACCTCTCCCTACACAACCAAGCATTCTGCCAGCATTTCCTGCTGCTCTATTACATTGACTACTTACCCTTAGATCCTCTGCAATAATAACCCCTAAATCCCTTTCCTCAGATGTTGAGGTTAGGACTGTATCAAATATTCTATATTCAGCCCTTGGGTTTTTACGTCCCAGGTGCATTATCTTGTACTTATCCACATTAAAACACTAACACTAACCGAGCATTATCCCGGGTTGCCCTTGACTTCGTGTGGTACTATCGGCTTTGCGAGCAGTTCACATACAACCCCAATTATATATCCTAAGAAGATATAAACGTAGACTTGCCTTGACTCGGATCAAATTTTATTGATATGATACTTTTCTTGATACATTGCTCATCTACTTGATGCTCTAAAAGTCCATGTTTGATCCAGTGAAACCAGATTTATAGAGTTACATATAAAAGTAGACCGACATCTGTCTAAATCAGTGGTCTCCAACCCTGGTCCTCAGGGCCCACTAACAGGCCAGATTTTAAGGATCACCTTGGGGAAATGCAGACTTTCTGCAATCACTGAGCAGAAAAGCATATCACCTATGCTGTGCTTCAGAGATATGGCAAACCTGGCCTGTTGGGGACCACTGGTCTAAATGGAGGAAGTAAACATGAGTGAGAAAAATGGACAGACTCTCAAGTTTTTTTTACCTCCAGGCACCTAAGCCTTTAACCTGGCTTTGAGTAGATATTCAGTGACTTTGGACTTGGTAGTATTTATGTTACTGAAGAAAGGATTTAATAAGTGAATGGGGGGGGGGGTGGCAAATATCATCCTGTGACGGTCAAAAAGCAACGTTTTTGGATGTTCTACTGCTGTGTAGAAAACCATTCCAGGTAAGGGTTCAACCTTTTCCTTACAAAACTTTAATCAAAGTAGTTTATCATCTCTATGATGCAAACAAGGCTAATTAATCCCCAGTAATACATCTCAGTGGGGAGACAGACTCCCAAATAATCTGCAAGGTCAAGGGCCTATGGCTAGGGTCAGACTAACGCATTTTTCGCGTCGTCCGTGAAAAAAAGTGCGTTTGAACGAATGGACGTATTTTTTCACGGAATACGCGATAGCGGTCATACGATGCGCCTTTTCGTCTGTGATTTTGTACGGATCATCAATAAAAGACTTTTTGCGTCTGGACGTTATGTTGGCCGGACATTAGCAGCGTCTGACGTCTCCCAATCACGCAAACACGCCGCTATGCTGACGCAGCGCACTCTGTACGTCAGTACTAGCGGTATCACGTTCTCGAAAAAATGTGTTTGTTTGCCGCTTGCGTTGCGCGGCCGCACTTTCGTGCGGCCGTACTTCGTATATTGCCCGTCATTGGCCGTGATTTGCTGCTACTGCGGCTGTGATAAATTGCAGCTGCACGCGCGTTCGCACTGCGTTCGTCTGACCCCAGCCTTATCCAGGGCTGCTCAACCTTGGCCCTCCAGATGAAACTACATCTCTCATTATGCTCAGCCACTCATTAGTTCGACAGAGCCTTTTGGGAAATGTAGCTCCTAAACAAGTGGAGGGCCAAAGCTGAACACCCCTTGGCCTGCGGCCTACCTCTTCTATAAGCAGTTGAAAAGTACAATGGGCAACAAGGTGTCAGCCTGCAGGTAGTTTTATTAAGTATTCATATATTTCCGGAGGTAGTCCTTCAGTTAACCAACCTGACCTTCTGCACAGTGCATCTTTATATAAAGTGGTGTAAGACAGGGTTTGTGCTTATGGTTTTTATCTCTAGTGCGTTTCACAGGAAGGATAAGAAACAGACAAACAGGGTTATTCAGAGAAAGGTGAAACTCGAGAACTTTTTGGAGAAGTGAAAATTCTAGGTCAAAATAGCCAAATCAGAGAAATTCTCCCATTTAGCTCACTCTCCAAATCAGCTATTTTGACCTAGAATTTTCACTTCTAAAAGTTCTCCAGAGTTACACCTTTCTCTGAATAACCCTGTAACCTTTTGGGTTTCCCTTGCTTTGCTCATTAGAAGTTGATTACCTGTGAGATGCCATAGTTAGGGAAAATTATCTGTCCTCTTCCACGCTTTGTCCTCTTCTGACTAAGCTTGCATTAGTAAGGGATTTCATTGACAGCTGCAGATTGGGTACCTAATGTTTTTAATCAATGTCATTAATTATAATTGCTTGATTAGTTCACACATGCTTTCTACACTCAGTCTCGGTGGAGATTATCTTTTGCATTAAGAACCAGAGGTAATTAGGAGAACTTTAGCCGCTCATCAATACACCTGGTCCCGAGTCAAAATGAAAGTAGTTTGATATTTAGGGTAAATTGAGGCCTGCGGACTAAACTATAAGGGGACTGAAAAGGCTAAGACACTGCAAATCAAGCATCAAACGAATGAAGGAGGATTAATTGCAATATAGTATCAGGATTATTCAGAGAGAGGTGAAAATCAGGAGAATTGCCAGGAGAATGAACACTCTAGACCAAATAGCCGATTTGGAAAGTGAGATAAAGGGGAGAATTTTTCTGGTTCAGCTATTTTGAAATAGAATTTTCATTTCTCCATTCATTCTCCTGGCTTTCACCCTTCTTGGAATAACCCTGTTTGTTTACCAACATTTTGATACTCTTTGGTTGATTTGAATGGTGTTAAAAATGCTGAGGCTCGCTACTTGCTAAATTAGTTCTTCTACAATTTGAAAATGAGCACGAGCCAAATAGTCTAAAGTGGTTAACTATGCAACCTCACCCAGTCTATCCCAAATTGTAGGGTCCTAGGTCTGGACTTAAATTTAGACATTCGTGCTGGTTTCCCTCCACTCTGTTTCAATAGTTCTTAAAACCTGAGTATTCCAAGATCTTGGCGTGACTGACTGCGAAAACTGTCCCATCTGAGTAAACCTTGGGCATGCTCACTCTGCTCCTAGAAGGGATGTATGACATCACTCCTCCCCTTTGCATTGGGACAGGAGAGCGGTCTGTCTTAGAATGAATTAGGTACAATACCTTATCTTCTGTCTGGAAGTCGTGACTACTGGTCCACTCAAATGCTTTTAGATCCCATTATAACCAGCATCTGTTGCAGAAATGTTATGTTCTTGACAAACACAATGTAAAATCCTACTTTTGACTTCAATCACTTTTCCTTATATTGTTTTATAATATAAACTGAACAAGAAACGTTAATATATCATGCACAGTGCTCTGGCCTATGAAGCACTTGCAATGTAACCCCTAATATGCTGGTTTAGGGGAAGTTTTTCAATTGCAGTGCCGTACCTTAAAATTTCACCGGCTGCCACTGACTTTGACAATAGATCATACAAGTTTAGGGATGTTTAAAAGAAATGAATAGAGATAAATGAATGTTTTGGTTATCTAAATCTAGAAATTAATGGAAACTAATGAGTACATTACAGCTGTCACACAATATAATTGGTGTTGAGCTAGCTATTTCCGCCTAGACTACAATCCTGGTTACCTGAGCCAGCTCCTGGCTGTGTCTGATGGGAGCTGCAGAGACTCTGACATTTGATTTCAAAATAAACATGACTTATTGCAACAAAAACAAAGAAGACTTGCTAAATGCAGACTTCTCTTAGATTGTAAGCTCTTGAGCAGGGTCCTCTTATCTACTGTTCTGTGTGTAATGTGTATGCCTATTTGTTAGTCTGTCTCTTCCATTGTACAGTGCTACGGAAATTGTTGGCGCTTTATAAATGCTTGCAACTGTAAATAACTATAACAGAGCACAAAGCGAATTTTCATAGCTCATCTATTCTGCTTTATATTCTCAATATGCAGTTATTAACGTGACTCCATTTAGCAGTTTAGTGAATACGCTCCATCGACGTGTTCCAGCGCGCTCTATAGCACTGAACCTGATGTGCCATCTCTGGAAGCAAATAAACAAGAGGCCTTTCTGTGCAAAGATAACATTTAATCGAAGGACTCAAGGTCCAGTTGGCAGTGCGCGGTTTCCGCTGCCATTTAACAACCTTACTTATGACGCTCTGACATGAAGCACAATGGTTTAAAGCGGAACATTATTTTTAGCCAATCTGTGCATTCCTAATGAGAGAAAAAAAAGAATAATAACTTCAAGTGTACCTATTGCAAGTAACATATGGCTCGGTGCCTACTATATGGCTGGTTTCTAATGGCAACAGAAAAAAAAATCCTGGAGGGGAAAATAGCCTTTAGAAATCGCATTTACGAATCAATAGCCAATTCTTGGGTCTCTGTGGTCGCAGTTTGATCATTATAAAGTTCATTTATCAATGCTAAAGGACACAGAGAGATGCTAATACAACTCAAAGCAGGGGAGGGATTATATTTCAATTTGAACATGTAATTGGCGATTTGCCATTCAGCTACAATCCCTTTGCATAGGTAAATGCACATTACCGACTACATAAAGTCATTTTAAAAAAAATAACATTAATTTGTGTGAATTTCGAATGATTATGGTTCGGATACGCAGCCAAATAATCCTGCATTTTTACAGCTCGGATAGGAGACACTGAATCACGTCCATAGATCATAACGCAGCACCTGCCATATCGCTGCAGTTTCTCATAACTAGATATATCGTATGGCCTGAAACACTTATTTTTAAACGCTCGCTTAGCAACCACTTGGCAGCATATAATGGGAGAGACAATGTGGTTATGAAGCTAATAACACGGAACACTCGAGGGAGCTGTGACTACGACCTTGATTTTCCAGCTGATGGACTTCCACTCCCATTACCTCCAGCAGGTGATTCATACATAGCATGGTGGATGCGTTTAACTGAGAGATAAAGGGCCCTATTACATATTGTACACTAACGTTAGCATTCTGCTATGTGGGCCGACTAGATTACATTCCAAATGCTAACGGGTTAAAAAACCCATTAGTGATGCGGAGATTGCGCGAGTTTACTGTACTTTGCGCTCTCTATGCTTAACATGGGGAGCGCAAAGAGTTAATTAGCGTTAGGATTACAAAGTCCTAACTGAAAAGTTAACCACAGCTTGGAGCTGGTGCTGATTCTGCAGAAGTGGACTCAGTTATCACCAGCTTTAAAGCACAAACAAAAATCATATACCCGCCTCTCATCCCGCGGCAAGAACGGCAGCCCGATCCGTCACTTCTGGCCGCTGGGAGCAAAGTGAGACTGGGGAGAAAAAGTCCCCAGTCTCCCTCCACGATCACTTCGCCGACATGCAGGATCTCACGAGAGCCTGCAGGTCATGTGACCAGCAGTTGAAGCCTCAAGGAAGTCCTATGGACTCCATAGAGGGGATGCTCGCGGCGACGCTTAGTGGTGCCTCAAGTATCCTCAGGCTTAGCGCTGCATTATAGGGCAGGCTGCTGAATGAGCGCCTGCCCCATAATATGGAGCTAAAACGGGGACGCTAAGGAGAACCTGCAGGCCCAGGTTTTCCTCCTTAGCGTCCCCGTTTTAGCGGCAGTAATGTAATTCTGCCCAAAGAGTATAAAGTGTAAATAAGCATATTGAAGCTTTTCATATTAAATACAAATCTCTTGCACGTTTTAAATCATCGGGTTACATTTTTGTTACATGACAGGATACCCTCAATCACGTTCCTGCTTGTAGCTCCTGCTCATGGACCTAGTGGTCCTACTTTGTTGGTTCCCATGAATGAATTAGAATAACAGAACAAAGATGTAGAATTATACATTTTAGGTCAACGTGGATTGATAAGGGACTATTTGTCTGGAAAAATTCTGCAACGATACATCTATTGTGTGTGTGTCGTATAATGAAGGACTATAGATGTTAATCACTAAGCAAATTTATTGCAGCTAAATTCATTATAGGTGCGAAGAACAGTAAAAACAAAACAAATCCTCATTCACGTGGTTATGGTGAACTTTGGCTATCCAGAAAAGAAAATTCAACACCGGCAGGTGACGTTGCCGCAAACAACGCTGAACAGAACAACGTTACCATTGATATTCTTCTTTAGAATGAGTAAACTGCAGCTATTCTCATTCAGCTTTGTTCTGTTTCTAACATCGGGGAATATACTTTGCCTAATTTATAGCAGTGATCTCCTTTGAACTCCATTAGAAATAACGAGGGAAACTTCGCCTGAAACGACTGTGGAAAGAATGGTGAAAGCTAAAGACAGCTACGATGGTGGTTCTCTAAATAGTGAATTTGCCATAGCTTCACCATACTTGATCCATCATAGTTCCCCAAGGTTCACCGAACTAAACCCACTGTACTTTCAACGAACGAACCATGGATAGTGAATAACCCCTTATGCGGCCTCTCTCTCAATCTCCAGGTACGTCCTTCATACTATCAATGTTTGTCTCCCATCCATCCTCTACTTGCACCTGTTATATAAAAAAAAAATGACATCTCCAGCCTATTCTCCAGGTAAGTGATGGTGAACCTTTCCAACCCAGATATTTCCGAACTACGTGTTCCATGGTGCTCTGCCAGTCATATACGTGAATAAGAATCATGGGACATGTAGTTAAAAAACCTCTAAGGTGCCAAGGTTCGCCATTTCTGCGCTAGATGCATTGCTCTTAGGCTAGGGTCAGACTGAGGCAGTGCGAACGCGCGTGCAGCCGCACTTAATCACGGCCGCACTAGCAGCAGATGCCGGGCAATGACGGCCAATATACGAAGTACGGTCGCACAAAAGTCCGGCTGCGCAACGCAAGTGGAAAATGAACGCATTTTTTCGAGAACGTGAAACCGCAGGTACTGACGTACAGAGTGCGCTGTGTCCGCTAGCGGCGTGTGTGCGTGATTAGGAGACGTCAGACGCTGCTAATGTCCGGCCAACATAACGTCCAGATGCAAAAAGTGTTTTATTGATGATCCGTACAAAATCACGGACGAAAATGCGCATAGTATGACCGCTATCACGTATTCTGTGAAAAAATGCGTCCATTCGTTCGAACGCACTTTTTCACAGACAACATAAAAATGCGTTCGTCTGACCCTAGCCTTATTGTATGTCTCACATACAGTGCAAGTGTTCTCTTGTATAGGCCAACTGGGCCTAAGGCAGCAGATTGGATGGGGGCATCATATTTTCTCATATCTTTTTAAGATCCCATATATTTGAGGTGCACGGGCTTATAACAGAGCTGCAGAGCAATAAATCTAAACTGTAATAAATGTTGCTAGAAATCACTGTGTAAATAAGATAACTTTTCTTCTAAATAATATTTTTTTGACATAAATGGGACATGAATTTCATTTTAATTACAATTTTTACCATAAATAAGGGTTTACTTTTATTTGATGTGAGGTTGAGGGGGCAGCACCAAGCCTAAATAAACTTCCTCCCACATTGGATTGCTCAAACTAAGGCTGGAGTCAGAGGAGCGGTAGTAAGAGCAGAAGGAACATCCGTGAGAGTGGACGTTCCTTCCACTTGAAACCCGTCTGGCCACCTCGCTGAGCGCAATGAGTGCGCTCAGTGCTGTAAGGCTCAATCTTCCTATGGAGGATCGCGCTTTGCAGCCCCGTCAATGTGCATAGAAACATAGAAAAATGTCGGCAGATAAGAACCTTTCGGCCCATCTAATCTGCCCAATTACATGGATACTTGACCTGGATTTATCTTTTGTTTAGGATAGCCTTATGCCTATCCCATGCCTGCTTAAATTCAATTACTGTTTTGGCCTCTACCACTTCAACTGGAAGGCTGTTCCATGTATCCACCACCCTCTCAGTAAAATAATGCTTCCTGATGTTACTTTTAAACCTTTGCCCCTCTAATCTAAGACTATGTCCTCTTGTTTTGCTACTTTGTTTCCTTTTAAATATACTCCCTTCCTCTACCTTGTGGATTCCCTTTACGTATTTAAATGTTTCTATCATATCTCCTCTGTCTCGTCTTTTTTCCAAGCTGTACATGTTAAGATCATTAAGCCTTTCCTGGTAACTTTTCTCCTTCAAGCCGTACACCATTTTAGTAGCCCTTCTCTGAACTCTTAGCGCTTTGACGGGTAGGCCTGCTGTACGGACGGCGTGTGGCTGGCCCCATCGCAGTGTCACAACGCTGCGATGGATGCCAGAATGCACGTCAGTATGGTTCACACATAGGCTGGGGTCAGGCAAGCGCACTAAGTCAGAAGAAGAAGTGATTAGAACCAT
Organism: Leptobrachium leishanense; assembly: GCA_009667805.1. Classification (NCBI taxonomy): domain Eukaryota; kingdom Metazoa; phylum Chordata; class Amphibia; order Anura; family Megophryidae; genus Leptobrachium; species Leptobrachium leishanense. Next base: position 326,383,031 of record CM019065.1, read on the forward strand.
CTCAATTGAGATTATATAGCATGGATATATTGCAGCTGTGTAAATAGGAAGACCCTTACGACTTTATCTCATTACCTTACAGTCTTAGATTCTTCACCTGTCATACACAATTGACTTCTACCCTTTTCTGTAACACTGTAATTGCTTGTGACCCCTTTGCTCTAAAACACTCTTTAAAACACGATAACCATCGCCTTCGGGCTCTCATCCACGTTGCTCTCCACCATCCTACCTTTAGATCATTGATAGTGAACTTTGGAACACCAGAAGTCACTGAACTACATGTCCCATGATTCTCTGCCAGTCTTATTTAGGATTAAGCATCGTGGAACATGTAGTTCAGAAAAACATCTGGAGTGGAAAGGTTTGCCATCACTGCTTTTTGCTGGAATCCCACCCGCTAAAGTATCACTGTCACAGCTATTGCACTCTCCTGCCTTTGTACCTCAATGTTTTTGTGTATCACACTAATCACGCTACAACTAACAGCATAACTGGGTACAGGTAATCTCACAGCGACATCCATAAGTGCACCTTATAAAAATTTCAAAAATTGCCAATTGATTGGTTCTGTGCTATGACAGGAAATAAAATACACACCCACAACCAAATAATTGGATATATGCATTTTTTTTTTTATAGATTCGGGTTTTTTTGTAACATCAGATTGTGCGCCTGTAGATACAGGCTCACGCTGGATGAGGTCTCCTTAATTATGACTTAGGAGTCAATCATCGCAATGTAATATTTCTGCTTCTTCATTGGTTTATTTCTCATCCGTTCTCCCAGCACCCATTTTTTTTTTTTTTTTTTTTTAATTTTAATATTCCAGAAAGAGAAAAAAAAACCTACAAAATACCAACATCACTGCTTGACAGATAGAAAGCGTGTGTGTAAAAATAGCAGCGACTGCAGTAATGAACAGATGCAAGGCTAATACTCAACACAATGGCCCAGATCCTTCCTGCGAGTTGTTGACATGCTACGAAACACACACACACACACAACTACCCAGGTCGACCAGGCCCCCCCTAACACGCTACCTGACCTCCGAAACTGGCAGCTATTAATAAAGCACCAACACGTTCTGCAGCGCTTTATAATGGGTGGGAGAACACAAACATAAAATTAACAAATAAGACTGACAGGTCCCTGCTCAGGAGCTTGCACTCTAAGAGGAGAGGGGGGGTCACACAGAGCAGCGTATGAAATGTAATGGGATGCGTGACTGTGTGGGAGATGGATTAGGAAAGGTACAATGGCAGGATTATGGGGTGAACTTATTGCTATTATTGGTTTTATTTATATAGTGCTATCATATGTTGCAGTGCAGTACAAGGGATGACAGCTGATAGGCTTCTCTAAGGCTAAGGTCAGACGAAAGCAGTTTTAACGTGCGTTTAACCGCACTAAATCACGGCCGTGCTAGCAGCAAATGATGTCCAATGCCGGGCAGCATATGAAGAACGGCCGCACAAAAGTGCGGCCGCGCAACGCGAGTGGCAAACTAACGCATTTTTTCGAGAACGCCAACCGCTAGTACTGACGTACAGAGTGCGCTGCGTCCGCATAGCGGCGTGTTTGCGTGATTGGGAGACGTCAGACGCTGCTAGTGTACGGCTAACATAACGTCCAGACACAAAAAGTGTTTTATTGATGATCCGTACAAAATCACGGACGAAAATGCGCATCGTATGACCGCTATCGCGTATTCCGTGAAAAAATGCGTCCATTCAGTCGAACGCACTTTTTCACGGACAACGAGAAAGATGCGTTAGTCTGACCCTAGCCTAAAACAGCATGTTTTTAGTAAAAAAAAATCCAAATATTGGAGGCATAGGGGAAAGGGGATGAATTGGGAAGAAGTGAGAGGAAAAAAATAAAAACGTTAAAAATAGGTTTAAAAAAATAATTATATATATATATCGCAAAGGAATTTGGAAACACTTGCTAGCACTAAAGATTAAAACATTATTATGCCAGAATTAAAAAAAAAACAAACAATGTCTGTTTTTAAATTATGGCATAATAAAGTAATGTTTTTGTTTTTTTGCACCTGAAAGCGTGTCTCTTTTCCTTTGTTCTATGTGTTTTTCTGGACTGCAGCACTCAGGCATGGGCTGAGCACTTTTTGAATGCAATATGAGATGCTTTGTTGAGTGTTGGACTTTTGTATTTGTTTGATAATAGATAGAGATAGAGATAGAAATCTATCTCTATCTCTATCTATCTATCTATCTATCTAACACAAACAAAAACAAAGTCAATAGGGAGGCCGGGCACTCAATTCCAAATCGTAGTGAATATGCTGTATGCCAGGTTCTCTCTAACAGCAAAAAATTCATGCCCCGTGCTGAACTCCCATGGATGGACGTTTACAAAAAACTGTGGTGGAGGGAGGTACTCAGGGACTTATTAAAAACCATACATTTTATTGGGGTTCACATTAAAAAAAAAACAACGTTTTGGCCCAGCGAGGGCCTTTAGTTAATATACAGGTGAAACTCGAAAAATTTGAATATCATGCAAAAGTTATTTCAGTAATGCAACTTAAAAGGTAAAACTAATGAGATCGTTCAAGCCGTGATTTGTCATAATTGTGATGATTATGGTTACAGCTCATGAGAAAAACCAAATCCACAATCTCAGAAAATTAGAATATTGTGAAAAGGTGCAATATTCTAGGCTCAAAGTGTCCCACGCTAATCAGATAATTAAGCCATAACACCTGCAAAGGGTTCCTGAGCCTTTAAATGGTCTCTCAGTCTGGTTCAGTAGGAATCAAAAATCATGGGAAAGACTACTGACCTGACAGTTGTGCAGAAAACCATCATTGACCCCTTCCATAAGGAGGAAAAGCCTCAAAAGGTCATTGCAAAAAGAAGTTGGATGTTCCCGAAGTGCTGTATCAAAGCACATTAATAGAAAGTTACGTGGAAGGGAAAAGTGTGGAAGAAAAAGGTGCACAAGCAGCAAGGATGACCGCAGCCTGGAGAGGATTGTCAGGAAAAGGCCATTCAAAAGTGTTGGGGACTTTCACAAAGAGGGGACTGGGGCTGGAGTCAGTGCATCAAGAGCCACCACACACAGACGGATCCTGGACATGGGCTTCAAATGTCATATTCCTCTTGTCAAGCCACTCCTGAACAACAAACAACATCAGAAGCGCCTTACCTAGGCTAAAGAAAAACAGACCTGGTTTGTTGCGCAGTGGTCCAAAGTCCTCTTTTCTGATGAGAGCAACTTTTGCATCTCATTTGGAAACCAAGGACCCAGAGTATGGAGGAAGAATGGAGAGGCACACACTTCAAGATGCTTGAAGTCCAGGTTGAAGTTTCCACAGTCTGTGTTGATTTGGGGAGCCATGTCATCTGCTGGTGTTGGTCCACTGTGCTTCATTAAATCCTGGGTCAACGCAGCCTTCTACCAGGAGATTTTGGAGCACTAGTTACCCCTTTACTAAAGAAACCATCCCTAGACCCCAACTCTCCATCCAACTACCGCCCTGTATCCCTGCTTCCCTTCACATCAAAGCTCTTAGAAAAACTAGTCTTCAACCGCCTCTCCCTCTTCCTGTCCTCCAATTCCCTACTTGACCCCCTGCAATCTGGCTTCCGTCCCCTACACTCAACTGAAACTGCCCTCACCAAAGTCACCTCCTAACTGCTAAAAAACACGGCCACTATTCTATTCTCATCCTGCTTGACCTCTCGGCTGCTTTTGACACTGTTGACCACCCCCTCCTTCTACAGACCCTCAACTCTCTGGGTCTCGGTGACACTGCACTTGCTTGGGTGGACTCCTATTTATCCAACAGGTCCTTCTGTGTGTCCTTTGCTGGTAACTCCTCCTCTTCATTGCCTCTATCTGTTGGTGTACCTCAAGGCTCTGTCCTTGGTCCTCTGCTCTTTTCCATCTACACCTCCTCCCTGGGCAAAATCATCAACAGCTTTGGCTTTAATTACCACCTCTACGCTGATGACACTCAGATCTACCTCTCTACCCCGGATCTCTCTCCCCCTGTCCTTTCAAAAGTCAGTGACTGTTTATCTGGCATCTCCTCCTGGATGGCCTCCCACCACCTAAAGATCAACATGTCAAAGACTGAGCTCCTACTTATTCCTCCCTCCAATGCCTCCCCACCTCCTGACTTCTCTATCACGGTGGAGGGTATCACCATCTCCCCATCAAACCAAGTTCGCTGTCTTGGAGTTACACTTGACTCTGCTCTTTCCTTCATCCCCCACATCCAGTCTCTTTCCTCCTCCTGCCGATACCAACTGCGTAATATTTCCAGAATTCGGCCATTTCTTACCGCTGTCACCACAAAACAACTCATACACGCCCTGGTAATCTCCCGACTCGACTATTGCAATAATCTCTTATCTGGCCTCCCTCTGTCCCGCCTCTCCCCCCTACAATCCATCCTGAACGCCTCCGCCAGGCTAATTCACCTCACCCGCCGCTCTGTCTCTGCCGCTCCCCTCTGCGAGTCCCTTCACTGGCTCCCCATCCACTGCAGAATTAAGTTCAAAATCCTTATCCTTACCTACAAAACCCTCACTAACTCAGCGCCCCACTACCTGTCCTCACTAATCACCAAATACACCCCAGCCCGCTCCCTAAGGTCAAACAGTGACCTGCGCCTAGCTTCTCCCCGCATCACCTCTTCCCATGATAGACTGCAGGATTTCTCACGCGCAGCCCCCACTCTCTGGAACGCTCTCCCTTGTACTGTCAGACTTTCCCCTAACTTCTCTTCCTTCAAACGCTCCCTTAAAACGTTCCTATTTAGGGAAGCCTACCACCCAACTCACTGACGCAACCATCAATCACTCTCACCTTACAGTCCTCTCCTCCTGTTTCCAACCCCAACCCTCCTAGATTGTGAGTTCCTACGGGAATAGGGCCCTCATCTCCTCCTGTACTGTTTGTCAAATGTTGTTCAATGTATTGTAACCCTGTCTATACTGTGCTTATTGTACAGCACTGCGGAATATGCTGGCGCTTTATAAATAATGAATAATAATTCCATCCGCAGACTAGCTCTATGGGGATTCTGACTTCATTTTCCAGCAAGACTTGGCACCTGCCCACACTGCCAAAAGCACCAAAACCTCGTTCAATGACCATGGGATTACTGTGCTTGATTGACCAGCAAACTCGCCTGACCTGAACCCCATAGAGAAAATCTGTGGGGCATTGCCAAGAGAAAGATGAGAGACATGAGACAGAACAATGCAGAAGAGCTGAAGGCCGCTATTGAAGCATCCTGGTCTTCCATAACACCTCAGCAGTGCCACAGGCTGATGGCTTACATGCCACATTGAGGCAGTAATTGCTGCAAAAGGGGCCCAAACCAAGTACTGAGTACATATGCATGCTTATACTTTTCAGAGGTCCGATATTGTTCTATGTACAATCCTTGTTTTATTGATTGCATGTAATATTCTAATTTTCTGAGATTGTGGATTTGGGGTTTTCATGAGCTGTAACCATAATCATCACAATTATAACAAATCACGGCTTGAACTATCTCATATATTAGTATCACCTTTTAAGTTGCATTACTGAAATAAATTAACTTTTGCACGATATTCTAATTTTTCGAGTTTCACCTGTAGGCTGCAAAGGAAGACCACTTACCCTTCCTCTCCCTGTCAATCAAAGGGGGCTGACGCCCAAGGAAACTGGAAGTATTCAGACATACTGGCGCTTACGCGTCATCAGGCCACGGCATGGACTGCGTCGCCCATGGCAACAGACGCCAGGAGGGGAGGGTATAACAATGCTCGTGCGGAGTTAAAAACAAAAACAGAGCCCCGCAAAGGGGGCGGATCTGTGTATTCAATAAAGGCTTGGAGGGGGGCAGGAAAGATATCCTAGATAGCAGGTGTGTCAATTTTAGATGATTGACATAAGGAGTCCACTAAATGGTCAAATGAAATAGGAGTATGAGTATGTAGATCAAAGGAAAGGATAGGGGAAGGTGGCCCTACTGATGTGGCATGGTGTTGCAAAGTGTAATTGCCCTGATGGTGAGATAAGTAAGGTGAAAAAAAACGTGGGTATAGAGTGAGGGAGTGAAAAAGAAGGTGTGTGAAGAGATGGATTTATGTGGATATATGTATGAGAGGGAAGGGCTCTTAAATAGAGCAAAATGTGCGGGGTATGTAGTGAATGTGTGCTGTATGGAATGGTGGGAGTGTCAGTGTGTGAAAGAGAAAAAATAAAAATGAATGGGGATAAAAAAGGGGAGTGGCAATGTGCGAGATGCGTTACCATGCGTGAAGGTGAGAGTGGGGACAAAAATCAATGTGCAAAAAAAGGTGAATGGAATGAAATGTGATAAAAACGTGAAAGGAAAGAAGAAAAGAGTGTAAAAGTGAAAATTCCAGTGTCATGAAAGATAGATAAAGAACGAGAGTGAGAAGATAGAGTGTGGGGACAGTGAGAGTAAACGGGAAAGGGTGTGGAGAAAAAGAGATAATGTGTGAAAAAAGAATGAGAAGTGAAATTGGAAAAAAAGGAAAAATGAAGGAAGGAAGACAGCAAAGAAGTAGGAGTGTCATATAATATAATAGCATAATTGGCATCCATCGTGCTGATAAAAAGGGGGTGAACGAAATATATTCATTCAGGCCATTAGGTGCCACTGTATAAAGGGTGTGGGTCCAAAAGGTCTCTCTTTGTAGTAAGATTTGGGAGCGATTTCCTCCCCTGAGGGGGTACATGATTGATGGCAATGAAGCGTAGTGTCGGAAGGCGGTGTTGTGCCACCAAAAAGTGCTTGGCCACCGGTTTTTCTGTATGTCCATCTCTAAAGGCAGTCGTGATGGCCGATCGATGTCCCCGTTGCAGTCACGTAGAGTAAGGTCCGTCTTTCCTACATAGGACAAGCCACACGGACAAGTGATGAGATGGATTACGTGGGTAGTTGTGCAAGTGATTTGATGACAGATATCAAACCTCTTTCCAGTATGGGGGTGAGCAAAAGAAGAGCCTGTGGACATGTGGAGGCAGGTGACACAACTGGGGCATCGGAAGCAGCCATTGTTGCCAGGCAAGTTCTTAGGAGGGTGTAGAATCGTGGGGTCCAGATGGACCAAAATATTGTGTAAATTTCTCGCCCGACGATAACTGATCAATGGAGGTCTAGAGAATTGCCCGGGCAAAGAGCGATCCTGCTGAAACAAGTGCCAATATTGACAGATGTTGGTCACCGTGAGATTACTATTAGATTGGTATGTGAGAGGGATAGTGATGTGATGATCGCTTTGAGAAATGGAAGTGACCGTTATAGCTGTGGAAATTTTGTTACGAGCTTTGCTGAGGGCCGAGGATAGTGTTGCTGATAATAATATCCCCTATCAAGGAATCGCTGTGTCATTACCATTATCTGCTTCTCACGGAGGTCAGATTCACTATTGTAGCGCAATACCCGTAGGTATTGGGAGATAGGCAGAGCGTTAAGCAGTGAGGGAGGGTGATGGCTATCCGCACATAGGAGGGTGTTTCTCTCCGTGTCCTTGCGAAAGAACGTGTACCCCAAATTGTTACACTTACGGAACACCTCAATATCAAGAAAGTGTATATGCTGAGCATGGTAGTGCAGGTTGAGTTGGATAGGAGTGTTGAGATCGTTAATGCTTGTAGCCAGGATTCCAGTGAATTGGCTTCCCCACGCCATAACAAGAAAATGTCATCAACATAGCGGACATAGCATTTAAGATTATGATCCAGAAGGGGAAGAGTCTATACACAGTCATTCCGCACGCAGAGGAAATTAAATCCGTTAGGACCACCCTATCAGCATCAGATTCATATTCGGGCCCCCCAATTGACTTTTTAATTGAAATGCTACAATTTACCTTGCGTCTCAACTACTTTCGCTTCGGACAATATTTCTACCAACCATTGGCTGGCACCACCATGGGGGCCACCATGGCAGGGGTGTACGCAAATTTTTATATGTATCCAAATTGAACTACGGCATTTTCTTCCCCTTCTGGATCATAATCTTAAATGCTATGTCCGCTATGTTGATGACATTTTCTTGATATGGCGTGGGGAAGCCAATTCACTGGAATCCTGGATACAGAGCATTAATGATCTCAACACTCCTATCCAACTCACCCTGCACTACCATGCTCAGCATATACACTTTCTCTATATTGAGGTGTGCCGTAAGGGTAACAATTAGAGGTACACGCTCTTTCGCAAGGAATATAATAATTCTATAATCCTATATTTATTGTGCCTTAACTGGGAAAGATATGATTGAGCAGCTGAGTGTGAATTTTATAGTGTGTGGGACCCATGGGAAGGCGGTTCTCTCTGCAAAAATAGTAAAAGAACCGCTTTCCCACACGTTCCCCCACGACAGGACCCCTGTACCTGTGTTAAGAGATCCCTATTAAAATGTATAAAGATGCAGGCACATCCAAACAACTGCTCACACACTGATACACTAACACTGCCTGTTCACACACTTATACACTGACTGACACACTGCCTGTTCACACACTTATACACTAGCACACTGCCTGCTCACACTTATACACTAACCTAACACACTGCCTGTTCACACACACTTATACACTAACCTAACACACTGCCTGTTCACACACACTTATACACTAACCTAACACACTGCCTGCTCACACACTGATACACTAACACTGCCTGTTCACACACTTATACACTGACACACTGCCTGTTCACACACTTATACACTGACTGACACACTGCCTGTTCACACACTTATACACTAGCACACTGCCTGCTCACACTTATACACTAACCTAACACACTGCCTGCGCACACACTGATACACTAACCTAACACACTGCCTGTTCACACACTTATACACTAACACACTGCCTGCTCTGACACACTGCCTGCTCTGACACACTGCCTGCTCTGACACACTGCCTGCTCTCACACACTGCCTGCTCACACACACTGACACACTGCCTGCTCTCACACACTGCCTGCTCTCACACACTGACACATTGCCTGCTCTCGCTCACACACTGACACACTGCCTGCTCTCGCTCACACACTGACACACTGCCTGCTCTCACACACTGACACACTGCCTGCTCTCACACACTGACACACTGCCTGCTCTCACACACTGACACACTGCCTGCTCACACACACTGACACACTGCCTGCTCTCACACACGGACACACTGCCTGCTCTCACACACTGACACACTGCCTGCTCTCACACACTGACACACTGCCTGCTCTCGCTCACACACTGACACACTGCCTGCTCTCGCTCACACACTGACACACTGCCTGCTCTCACACACTGACACACTGCCTGCTCTCACACACTGACACACTGCCTGCTCTCACACGGACACACTGCCTGCTCTCACACACTGACACACTGCCTGCTCTCACACTGACACACTGCCTGCTCTCGCTCACACACTGACACACTGCCTGCTCTCACACACTGACACACTGCCTGCTCTCACACTGACACACTGCCTGCTCTCACACACTGACACACTGCCTGCTCTCACACTGACACACTGCCTGCTCTCACACACTGACACACTGCCTGCTCTCACACACTGACACACTGCCTGCTCTCACACTGACACACTGCCTGCTCTCACACACTGACACACTGCCTGCTCTCTCACACTGACACACTGCCTGCTCTCACACACTGACACACTGCCTGCTCTCACACACTGACACACTGCCTGCTCTCACACACTGACACACTGCCTGCTTATGGTGACAGCTGCATTAACACCCTGTAAACAGCACAGTAACATGCAGGCGCATGGCCGTGGTGTAATCCGCAGGTCACGTGGTGTTTGCTGCATTAAAGGACATGTGAAGTAAAGTTGCCCCTGTGCATGCGGTGCTGCAGCCGGGGGGGGGGGTAGCTGCAGAATATGACACGGGACTACAGTGTGCGGGATGCCCCTGTGCAGTGCTGCCTCCTGGCAGTGTGCGGGATACCCGGCTGCCAGTTGCAGTGTGACCCTGTACAATGCTGCTCCCTGGCTGCGGGTTGCAGAGTGAGGGGTGCCTGGCAACAGAAACAGGGCAGCAGAGTGCGGGATGCCTAGCTGCAGGGTGCGGGATGCCTAGCTGCAGGGTGCGGGATGCCTAGCTGCAGGGTGCAGGATTCATGGTGCGGGATACATGGTACACAGGATTCATGATGCGGAATGCCTGGCTGCAGGGATACATGGTGCGGGGTGCCTGGCTGCAGGGATACATGGTGCGGGGTGCCTGGCTGCAGGGATACATGGTGCGGGGTGCCTGGCTGCAGGGATACATGGTGCGGGGTGCCTGGCTGCAGGGATACATGGTGCGGGGTGCCTGGCCGCGGGATACATGGTGCGGGGTGCCTGGCTGCGGGGATACATGGTGCGGGGTGCCTGGCCGCGGGGATACATGGTGCGGGGTGCCTGGCCGCGGGATACATGGTGCGGGGTGCCTGGCCGCGGGATACATGGTGCGGGGTGCCTGGCTGCAGGGATACATGGTGCGGGGTGCCTGGCCGCGGGATACATGGTGCGGGGTGCCTGGCCGCGGGATACATGGTGCGGGGTGCCTGGCTGCGGGGATACATGGTGCGGGGTGCCTGGCCGCGGGATACATGGTGCGGGGTGCCTGGCTGCGGGGATACATGGTGCGGGGTGCCTGGCCGCGGGATACATGGTGCGGGGTGCCTGGCTGCAGGGATACATGGTGCGGGGTGCCTGGCCGCGGGATACATGGTGCGGGGTGCCTGGCCGCGGGATACATGGTGCGGGGTGCCTGGCCGCGGTCTCTCCCGCACCTCATCAGCAGTTTTTTTTTTTTCCATGTGAAAGAGAAAGCAGGGGGAGGAGGAAGCCGGAAAGTCCTTAAAAGGAGCAGGAAGGATCCCCGGCGGAAGCCTGCCATACATGGCCATCTCCATACATGGACTGACCGGCCGGGGTTTCCGGAAGGTGGCGGGGGAGGCGGGGAGGAGGTGGTGCCCGGGCTCCCGCGGCCGGGATGTGCAGGCCCGGGATGGGCATCCCGGCCCCGCTACCCTCGCTGCTCCCCGGCTGCGGCCGGCCGAGGAACCTCCAGCTCCGCGGGTCCCTGGTTCCGCGGGGAGACCGCGGAGTTCCATCGCCAGTGTTCCCCCGTTCCGCTGCGACGTCACGGGTCCTCCAAGCTGCCTCCAAATAAGGGCTTCCTGCACTCCATATATGGCCATGTACGTCACCAAAAGGGGGCGGGAGCGGAACGCTACGAACGCTTTAAATAGGAGCGGATCCCTGAGAGCCGCGAGAGATTCCAGCGGGCAGGACTGGGGGAGCCGTGCGGGGGCAGCAACAACAGCAGCCGACACTGCCAGCAGCCTGAGCCCGCGGCTTCTCAGAGAGCTCCGCCAGCAGCACCTGTCACAGCACACCGTCACAACACACAGTGTCACCCCAACACCCCCCCCCCCCCCATTCTGCAGGGAAGCCCTGGGACCGCATGGCAGCGGCCAAAACAGAAATGCTCATCTCACCACTGCAGATCTCAGACCCCTTCGGCTCTTTCCCCCATTCCCCCACCATGGATAACTACCCCAAGCTGGAAGAAATGATGCTGCTCAACTCGGGGGGCTCCCAGTTCCTGGGGGCCACGGTGCCCGATGGGAGCGGATTCAACTCCCCGGGGGAGGGAGCGGACCACTTCGACCAGCTCGCTGCAGGTAAGCCTCGAATGTCCTCACACCTGCCAGCATCCCCTGTGCCCTGTCAGCATCCCCTCGTGCCAGCATCCCCTGTGCCCTGTCAGCATCCCCTCGTGCCAGCATCCCCTGTGCCCTGTCAGCATCCCCTCATGTCAGCATCCCATGTAGCATGTCAGCATCCCATGTAGCATGTCAGCATCCCATGTAGCATGTCAGCATCCCATGTAGCATGTCAGCATCTCCTAGCCCCAGTTTCTGTATTCTCCAGCTATCCCTGCTAGCATCTCCTACCCCCCCCGTGTCAGAATCCACTACCTCCTCCCTGTAAGCATCTCTATCCCTTCAATACCCTCTCCCCTGCATCCTCTGCTTCTCTCCTGCAAGCTTATTCAGCCCCCATATTGTCACCCCCCCCAACTTCCTCCCTTATCAGCCACTAGGACCTTCTGCTTAAGCATCCTCTGCCCCCTGTGTCTGCCCAGGTCGCAGGTGACCTCATTATTGGGCTGCTTTAAAGGACAGGCATGGCGTTGCATGTTGACACTGTAGGAATGCGTAGATGTGCATGGGATGTGTTGCTGTAGGGTGAGTGAAGTCAGGGCAGCTGGATGTGATGCAGCTCCTGTATGTAAATAATGCATTGGCCGGGGCGATGCACTGTGCTGGAGAATGTGTTGCTGCTGCTGCATGGCCAATAGGATGTGCTGCTGATGTTGGAGGGAATACTAATGAAGGATGTAGCTAGGGATCCTGTTTGCGTCAGGTTTTGCTCCTAGTGAGGTCAGTGAATATTACAGCATGTCAGTGTGATGCCCGGCAGTGATCTATAGGTCGACGCAACAGATTTTTGCCCAGTGGGCGGTGGGGGCAGCTTTGTTTGTTTACAAGATTGTAACCAGTTGTCGTGTTTTCTTTTGTTTTCTCGTAGACGCCTTCTCTGAAATGTCACTTCACAATGAGAAGACTGTGGCAGATACGAGCTTTGCCAACCAAACCAACAGACTGCCATCTCTGACATACACCGGACGCTTCACCCTGGAGCCCGCATCCAACAGCAGTAATACCTTGTGGCCCGAACCACTCTTCAGTCTCGTCAGTGGACTGGTGGGGATGGCCAACATGCCCAACTCTTCAGCTCCATCTTCTTCGCCATCTTCCTCATCTTCGTCACAGAGCCCTCCTCTGAGCTGCTCAGTGCAAACAAACGATAGCAGCCCTATCTACTCGGCAGCACCAACTTTCCCCAACTCCAACTCTGATCTCTTCTCAGACCAGTCATCTCAGAATTTCCAGAACACGTCTGGTTCTTCGCTCCAGTACCCACCTCCAGCCTACCCTGTCACGAAGACCAGTTTTCAGGTGCCAATGATCCCAGACTATTTGTTTTCACAGCAACACGGAGATGTCGGTCTGATATCTCAAGATCAAAAGCCCTTCCAAGCTATGGAAACCAGAACCCACCAGCCTTCCCTTACTCCCCTGTCCACCATCAAGGCCTTTGCTACACAGACTGTTTCCCAAGACCTCAAGACTATCAACAGCACATATCAATCCCAGCTTGTCAAGCCAAGTCGCATGAGGAAATACCCCAACAGGCCCAGCAAGACCCCTCCTCACGAGAGGCCCTACGCGTGCCCAGTAGACTCCTGTGACAGGAGGTTTTCGAGGTCTGATGAACTTACCCGGCACATCAGGATACACACAGGGCAGAAGCCCTTCCAGTGCCGCATATGTATGAGGAACTTCAGCAGAAGCGATCACTTGACAACCCATATCCGCACACACACCGGGGAGAAGCCATTCGCTTGTGACATTTGTGGTAGGAAGTTTGCAAGAAGCGACGAGAGGAAGAGGCACACCAAAATTCACCTGAGGCAAAAGGACAAAAAGTCGGATAAGGCAACTCCAGTCTCTGTTGCCTCCCCGATGTCGTCCTATTCTCCAACCCCATCGACTTCTTATCCTTCTCCTGTGCCAACTTCCTACTCCTCCCCAGCGTCGTCGTCCTACCCTTCTCCCGTTCACAGCTCCTTTCCCTCTCCATCCACAGCGGTTACATACCCCTCGGTTACATCCACCTTCCAAACCCAGGGCATTACCAGCTTCCCCTCCTCGATAGTCACCAATTCCTTCAGCTCGCCCATGTCTTCGGCGCTGTCTGACATGTCAGTAACATATTCTCCGAGAACAATCGAGATCTGTTAGGACTGATCCGACAGGTGCACAAATTGCATAGGCACAAAGTGAAGACTTCCAAAGTATGGTCTCATCACGGTGGAGGCTCTCGACGACCAACAGACTTAACTTTAAGCAAGGCCATTGTATAAACTGATAAGCTTCAAATGCCTAAGAAACTGCCATTTTTAATTTCCCATCGTTTTCAAAACAGACTTTATTTGCATGGCTAACTAAAAATAATTTCAAACATGATCCTTTTAAAGATCAACTTTTATTTGCATAAGGGATTTCTACTATATACATAATGTATATTGTACATGTGCAAGGTATTTTTTTGTTTTTTGGCTTATTTTCTTTTTATATATTTTTTTTTTTTTGTACTCTTGATGTGAATTTTCCCCCTTGCATATTCATATGGTATTATTTGAGGTTGATAGGGACGCCGTCTGTACATGGTATTTAAACTTATTTTAAGGAAGAAGCACTTATGTATTCAAGCATGTGTTTAAGGGTAATTTCAGAATTTCTTTTTTTTGTTTTGTAAATATCATCATCAGTTGGTACTCATGTATGTCAAAAAAAATAAGTTTTGTTTTCTGGGTTCCGTAACTTGGTGCCTTTTTGTGAAGCCTTGCTGATGTCTTGAAATGTGCATTTGCGTAAATCGATGCATTGCATCTAGCCTTAAGGTGAAAGGGATTTCTTTTTTAAAGAATGTATAAGATTTAAAAAAAGACCTCAAAAGGTACAGAGGGAGCGAGAGAAAGCATTTCTGTCTGAATGTAAGCAAAAACTCAAAAGTATATTTTTGTAACTGAATTGTAAATTTATAAATATATATTCAAGAGTTGGAATGTTGTAGTTACCTACTGAGTAGGCATGACTTTTGTATGTTCTGAACATGCGGTTCATTATTTTGTGGTCCTCATTTTTACTTTGTATTTGTGTTTTGTTTAAACAAAGTGACTGTTTGGCTTAAAACACATTGGATGCGCTTTACTGCCAATAGGATATTTGGTGTACAACATATCCTTCAGAAAAAATAAAATCTCTAAAATATTTTAAAATTTCAGTCTACTTCCTGTGTGTCTCTCTCCTAACTTCCTGTTGTGGAACTCGGGGTTGGAATATCCTTTGTAATGTATCCATAGACTGCTTGGCCTAGCCCAGGGGTCAGCAACCTTGGCACCCTGATATTTTGAGAACTACATTTCCCAAGATCCTCAGTCACCCATTAGGCTGGCTGAGCCACATGGGAAATGTAGTTCCCAAAACATCAGGGTGCCAAGGTTGCTGACCCCTGGCCTAGCACTACTGAAAAGTGTGCTCCTGGGAACTACGTGGCGTTTGGTATGGGATTTCTGCTTGGTGTTCACCTGGGGGATACATTTTAATCTGATCTATCCGATCCTGTAGGTCAGGAACATCAAACTCTATCCTGCTGCAGTACACGTCCCGTGACGCTGAAGCCATTTTAATGTATTCAAAGAATTGGGATCGTAGGACATCAACATCTGGGGGCTGACGTTTGTCACTGGTTTTAGGCCTGACATAGTGTTGCCTAGTTTTCACCCTCAGAACCAGTTTACAAAATTTGGGCAGAAACCCTTTTGAAACATTCCTAAGTCCCAGCTAGTTTCCCTCCTAGATTCATGTTGGGCCGGCTCTCAAATATTAAATCAGCTTTGATTTGAAAAATTCCAACCCGGAGGTTGTTTAATCTAAGTAACATTACTGTAAATCTGAATTTGTGTAGTCTCTCGACCTATAGTATATGGTGGACCTTCAGAGAAAACCATTCGACTGCACAGTCTAGGTGTGAGCAAATGGCTTTTCAGGGAATACACAAAATACGATATTCATGAAGTGTCATCCCTTGCTCCTCTATATCAAATGGAGGTATTTCATCGGAAATGCATGGCGCCACACAAGATTTGGGAGACTTTGATTCTTCAGATTTAATGTATGGACTTGAGTATCCCTTTCTGAAATGCTTGCCCAGCTGTGCCTTTTTTAATTTAACGCCACTGCCGATCAGCCTGCCAAACTGCAGGGGAAGAAACCCCGAAACTTTATTCTTTAAAAGGTGTTTAAAACCATAATGTGAAAATAAGTCTGTTACAGAACAAAAAATGGGAATCAGAACGTTTTGCCTAACTGAACCACCAAAAATCAGCATTTCACTGGCACTTTAATCAGAACGCCGCACTGCCCCAGAGTAACCATTACATCTATGGGACAAGTTCACTGCTGCCGAAGATTGCTGAATTGCGGCATATTTCACTGCCAATTCACCAGTGTTTGGTAAATGACAGCTTTCTGACTACCTGAACTGTCACAAATGTGCACGGTACGGTGAAATTCAACGTTTGGTGCCCTTCGCTGGCAAGTTCAGCACTCTTTGAATAACCCTTTTGGGATGCAATCCTAGTCTAAATTTAATCAAACACAGCCTGAATTTAATTTTATAACCATTTGTCTCCCGATGGCACCTAAGTGAAAAAATTTAGTGACTTTGTCAGGGTTCATGGTAATTCCTTTCTGCCAAACAGGACAGAGGAAAATCTATACTACTATAAACTTATTATATACAAAGATGGGGCTCTATTATATTCTTCGCGTTAACGTGAGGGGCAAAATCCTTTGCGCTGAATATTGTATTACAATGTCCGCGCAAAAAATGCGCATTAACGTCTACCACAGGTGAACCTGTGCAAACGCTGCGCGAGCATAATGTACTGGTCACGTCCTATACTTAACACATTGTGAGGGCAAATGTGTTTGTGCGCTGGTACACGGATGGTATTACAATCTGTGCAAAATTTAACGCACAGTGTTTGCGCGCATAAATCTGAAAGTCCTGGCTGAACCCAAATACACCAGCCCGAAAAAATAAATAAAAATACTGCACAGTATAGTTACACATACTACGCATACCCAAACAATAAAATTCAATTTTTTTTTTTAAATTTTTTTTTTTATATTGATGCAGCATATGACAGGCGCAAAAACTTAACGGGAGACGACAATTGTGGTTCTTTAATTCTGATTGGCTGAATTGCGTGAAAAAACAGTCCACATGATTTCTGCGCGCAGCGGTGCTGCGCTCGCGTTGCTGCGCACGTTTTTTGACCTGAGAAAATGTGCGAGGATTGTAATACCAGCGTTTTACGCGCGTTAACGTCTAACGCTGCGTGCAAAAATTCACAAATTCTGCGTGCGTTTTTGCGTGAAGAATGTAATAGAGCTCATAGTCAATACGGGTTAGTCACAAAGCACTGAAATTTCAGCAATTTCCATTTCGCCGAAACTGCAGTGAATTGACTCTTCACTGTAGTACGGCAAAGAGTCATTGAAGCCCTATGAAACAGTTGGAGAACGTCACCAAAGAGCAGCCAACTGGCCTTGGTGACATCCACTGAACTGAGGGAAAGAAACAGAACTTATTCCCCAAATAGGTGTTTTACCCAATAAAAATTTATTAATGTGTCTAAATGATAAAGGTCCTTTATAAAAACAGACCTTTTTACGCTTTTTTAAAGAGTTTTAATTTAATTTTTTTTTAAAAAAAAAAGGAAACCAAATTTCGTCCAAAAAATACAAAAGTGCTCAAATCAATTTTGATGAAAATAAGCAGTTTAAAAAAAAAATTATATTGGTATTCGCCTGTCTAAATCTGTTAAACTGATTCACTGAAAATAGGGCATTTTGAAGTCCGGCATTCTCTGACTGGTTTAACCATTACTTCTCTATGGGATAAATTTTGCTGCCGCCGGAGATTGGCAAACTGCACTGTATTTCACCAGTATTTGGCAAATTGTCATGTTTAGTGAATAGACTGACTGCCGTGAAGTTCGGCGCATAGTGAATAACCCCTTACGTCTTTGGGTCAAGGTTTTTTCATTGGGTGATTTTCAAGCTTTATTTACCTCAGACTGACACGCTGGCAGTTTCTGCGTTGTAGCGGTCACCATGTTTTCCTGAGGAAAGGGTGTGGTGCCCTGAAACCTCTGTGTTGTGCTTCTCACATGGAGAGGGGTAACACTAGTTCACCATTTTTCAAGCAGCGCTGGTGTCTCTTATCTGTTGTGAGACTGACAAAAACTTGCAATTTCCTGGTCAATCCCTCACTAGCAACGTATTCACTGACTCTGCCTTTACTTTTCAGAAAAGCCCATATTACATTTAATACAAAAAGCAATATTCTGCTCGTTACTTCTACCACGACTACCCTGTTAATGTACATTCATTGCTTGTCAGTGGTCATTACTTTTTTATGTGTATTTTAAGTCAGGGGTCCGAAGCGTTGGCATCTGAGATGTTTTAAAAATACTTCATACTGAGCCGCGTTCAATACCTCAGCCGCTGCAAGTGCTAAGTTAGCAACTTGCCATTGAACGCCGTTCAACCGCTCAGCAGTGCTAACCTAGCACTTGCAGCGACCCGAGGAGATGCTTCGTGTTGCTGAGTGTGACGTATTAAAGATGGCCGCCGCCATGAAGCAAGTAACAATGCCGTACAGCAAGATGGCCGCCGCCACAAATCAAGTAATAATTCCGTACAGCAATGTTAATTTTGAGGTTTTTGTTCACCAAAGCACAAAATATTTATTTAGTATTTCCCCCTGCACATAGACATATATTACAGTTCAATTTATATATTGTTTCAGAAGTAAACATAACGTTTATTCATTAAAAACTATCATTTGTGGTGTGTGCATACAAAACGGAATTGTGCTGACTGCTTTTCTTTATCATATTTTGTCCGAGTGATCCGAAAAACAATCTGAATTTTTCATTAAGAAATCGTCGGCCATTTTGGATTCAAAATTCGCATCCAAAGCGTTCAATGACCCTGCTGCAGCAAACTGAATTGCTGCGCTGCAGCAATTCAGCAGCTGCTGAGGTATTGAACGGGCCTCTGCTCAGAAGCTCTTTGCGCTGACTAGGCATCATGGGATGTGTAGTTCAAGATTCTTGACCCCCACCCAATTTCATTTAATTATTGCCATGGCTCTAATAGGAAATGGACTATTATCTGACTAGAAGTTTTCTTCAACTAAAGCATCGCATGTTTTTAATGTGAGCAGTATGTCACCCTGGGCCTGTAGCCTACGCTTTCCGTCTCTTTATCAGCAGAGAAATTCGTCGCTATGTACCTTGTTGGTGGTCCCCCCCCCCCCAAAAACCAATATAAGACGCAAAGTCACAAATGTTCAGGAAAGGTACAGCGCACTCAGTCACAGTATAGGTATTAAATACACTTTGTGTCGTTAGGCCGATCTTCTCCGTGTCTCCATAAATCATGTGGAGAAAAAACGGAAGACGTCCAATTGTTTATATCCTAATTTTCATAAACACTTGAGATTTTCTGTGGTTATACACTCACATTTAAATGTGAGTGTATAACCACAGAAAATCTCAAGTGTTTATGAAAAGTAGGATATAATGCACAATTGGATGTTTTACGTTTTTTCTCCACATGATTTATGGAGAATACCTATAGTTTGAGTGCGCTGTACCTTTCCTGAACATTAGATCCTTTTGAGTACCTTCCCATAGGAACATCAACCCTTGCCAAAAGTTGTTCTTGGTGGTGGGAGCATCCATCGTCGCTTCGTTTGAAAGGATATTCCTCATATAACAGTCTTTTTGTGGAGATAATGGACAGGTAATTTCAGCTTAGGCGCTTATTTATTCATACAAATCTTAAATAGTGATATAGTTTAGCTCTAAGGTAATAAAAATTGGACCCTTAAAACATATGTATGTGTGTGTATATGTATATGTGCAGGCCTCAAAATTTCCACTCGCCCAGTATATGTGTGTGTGTATATATAATATATAATATATATATATATATATATAATATATATATATATAATGCAGTAATCTGGCTCTCGCCCTCCGAATATGTTTCATATAACAAAAAATCCCTCCTCGGTGCACGGTCCAGGAAATTGAATACCAGCTGGAGTAATGGCTACACTCTAGAATAAATACTATATAAAAAATTTATTAAGCCATTTAAAATATGACCGACCATTGCAGGTCACTTGGACATATTATCAAAGTGTTATATATTTAAATAGAAATGTTTATCCACATCCTGGGAAATAAACTGCAAATTAGTGAATAAACTAGAATAAATATTCACGACCTTTTATTTTTCTAGAGCCTGGCTGTTTTGGCCTAAAATATTAGAAATCCTCAGCGATTTCCCCATTTTTTTCCCCTCAAATACCAGTCTTCATTTTTATTTTTGGAAAAGAAAATATAAAAAAAAAAAATATAAATGGTTTTAGGTTCGCCCTACACATTTTTTTAAGGGTGTAATATATCTATATACATATTCGATCCCAGCGAGCAACCTCTCCAGTAAGTGTCCTTGGCAAGACACCTAACGGTACATACTCGCCACCCAGGACATACTTGAAAACGAGAGAAATCTCAATGTATCCTTCCTGGTAAAATACTTTCTCAAAAAAAAAAAATATATATGTAATTTTTATTTAATACTGACATTTGTTCATGTGCATATATTGTATATGTGTCACCCCTAGATTTAGGCTAGGGTCAGACTGAGGCAGTGCGAACGCGCGTTCTGGCGCACTTAATCACGGCCGTGCTAGCAGCAGATGCCGGGCAATGACGGCCAATATACGAAGTACGGTCGCACAAAAGTCCGGCTGCGCAACGCAAGTGGAAAATGAACGCATTTTTTCGAGAACGTGAAACCGCAGGTACTGACGTACAGAGTGCGCTGCGTCCGCTAGTGGTGTGTGTGCGTGAATTGGAGACATCAGACACTGCTAATGTCCGGCCAACATAACGTCCAGACACAAAAAGAGTTTTATTGATGATCCGTACAAAATCACGGACGAAAATGCGCATAGTATGACCACTATCACGTATTCTGTGAAAAAATGCGTCCATTCGTTCGAACGCACTTTTTCACAGACAACATAAAAATGCGTTCATCTGACCCTAGCCTAAGAGGTGAGCAGCATGTGGGCTAAGGCTTATTTTCTAAAGCAGGATTTGAAAAGAACGTACGGAGGCATTGCACATTTTTGGGCTAAAAAAAATTATTTTTCTTTAACTGCCTTTTTGACCTAAAATTATATGTATAATATATTTATTTCCTTGTCTCCCTGCTTGCAGAATTCAGGATATACTGAACTGCCACAGAGGAGAAACTTGACTTGAATAAAATAATATTGTTGGCAACTTCTCCCCACGCCTGACCTGGCTCCGACCAGCATCGCATTGCACCATGGAAATACCTAATCAGTTTTATAGGTAGGGAGGGGCTTGGAGTTTGGATATATAGCTCACCAAGGACCATAAAACCACCTACACACTCCAGGCTGGAGTGGACATAAAAAGCACACTATAGAGCTGAACTCCTGTGACGTAGCACCAGGGGTGTCATTTTCTAACATGCCCATGATCTCCACACTTATTAAGCAATAATTGAATTTTGCACCTTTGTGTAATGCAATCATTGAGTGGGTATTGATTTAAGGGCAGCACTTTAAACCCAAATCTACACACTTTAAGGCCCAACATGGCATCATTTTTTTTTGTTAATTTTTTTTCTGGGTGCAGTTTTTTCACTATTATTATTTATTTTAGAATAAAAAAATATTTTACGTGCCACAAGGCTTATTTACTAAAAATTTGAATAGAAACAATAAAGGGGTTACTCAAAGAGCACCGAAACACTTGCGAACGCATCCAGTGATCCGCCGAATAGACCGCTGAACTCCGCCATGAAAAGCCGACAGCTGCCGAACAGGAGCAGAAAAAAAACCATAGCTTTTAAAAGGCGTTTAAAAAAAAAATGCATGAAAACGCATGGAAATAATATATAATATCCTATGAATAACAAAAAAAAAGACTGTTACAGAATAAAAAAATGCCTTAAAAATAAAATCGGAATCAAAAATTTCACCGAAAATATCCTGAAAAATGCCTAAAAATTTTAAAAAACTAAATTAATAAAGAGGCATTTTCCTGCAAATGAAAAGAATAAACAAGTTAGAAAAATGGGGAATTTTTTAAGATTGAAATCTATGAGATACGCCAGTTTAAACCTGTCGAACAAAAGCACCGGAAATCTGGGCATTTCGCCATCTTTTTCCTGCTGTTCAATGTTCTCTGAATAGATTAACCATTACTTCTCTATGGGAAAGTTCACTGCCACCGAGTTGCACTGTATTTCGCTGGCAATTCGTCAATATTTGGCGAATTGCAAGCTTTCTGAATAGCCGCATTGCCAAGAATTTGCACCCATGGGGAAATTCACCAATTCGATGGCCAATTAGACTGTGTTTGAATAACCTGCTAAAAATAACATCTTTGATCCAAATGCATGAGTTAGAAGACATCTGCTGTTCTGTTATTTAATTTTCTTTTTAAAGTGAAAAAACCGCCTCAATTTGCAAAAAAAATAAATAAATCTAAATTTATTATAAAAATATAGAAAGAAAGAAACTGTTAAAGTAAATAATCTAGGTCCGGGATATGAGCCTATCTGCACTACACATGCCATAATCTGCTTTGTGATGGGTTTGCTTCACTTTCTGTTTGATTGTGTGGTTGGCAAAATCAACGGTGTATGAGCCCCACAAATTGGGGGCAGCAGGAAATCCTTCTTCAAAATTTAATTAAATCAGCAGGCTACAAAGCTCAGATAGTTATTTCTACAACCTTAAAACTGCCTATATAAAAAAATAGATTTTAGGGGTATAATAGAAGCCAAATAATATATTTTTGAAGTAATGTCTACTTCTGCCTCAAAACAGGAAGGAAGTTCCCTTGACCTATAAGTAGGGTATTGCACGTTTAGAGTAAACTGTCATGTAATAATAAGTGATATCATGTAGTAAAGGCCTCAAAATTTCCACTCGCCTGCTCGCATTTGGTGAGTGGAAATTACATGAGGGCGAGTGGGAATGCAGACGCAGGCAGGGCAGGATAGGGGTTAGGTGGGGCAACTAGTGGCGAGTAACTCTTAAGGCCTGGCTAGTAGCTTGGGACTTGAAATTTTGAGCCCTGATGCAGTAAATAATATATGTTCCAGTGAACCAAAATTTAAATTGCAGTGAAACAGATGTTTTCATGGAATATTTGCAAATCGGACGTCCGGTTTCCTCGCTGTTTCAGTTTGTTAGTATTGTGTGTGGGATACAGGAAAACCTCACCCAGATATTGCAGGATGGAAAATACCTTCACGGCTGAGTGACTGGCCCAATGTGAGAGGTGGTATAGCCCAAGTAGCACAAAGGCCATCTTTTTGGCCACCGTGAAAACAATGTAGAAAGGAATCCTGTGAACCTTTGTTTGGAGAGTGCTGTACCTTCCTACTTGCAGACTTCCTCAACGTGCTCTGCACGCCTGCTAAGACAAGTGAAATCAAACAATGCGGTGACAAATGATTGCCAACAACCGGTTATGTATATAAACTTCCTGGGCATGAAGCCCTCAAATTCATCGACTTATAGAGGGATGGAGGAACACGGAAAAATCTCTGTGAAACAGGAAAGCAGATGCCCACTATATATATATATATATATATATATAACTAAAGGATTGAAATGAAAACATCATAATTTGGCAAGATTTAAAGAGCTTTATGAGCATTTTTTGTGATATTAAATATGACTGATGGTAAGATTAAAAAGCATTGGTTGGGGGGGGCGGAGCTGACTGCCGACAGAGAAGGTCGCATTTTGCTGAGCTCCTCGAGGCTTGCCTCATTTTTTGCAGATCCTTGCGACCTACCTTTGGCTGCTGTGCTCGATGGGGAGAGGACTGTGCACTGCAGGGGGACCCCTTGATCTGTGCCAGGTCCTTTTTGTGCTCTCTCGGAGCTGTTTGGGACACTTTGCGGTCTCCGACCTGTTTTTGAGGCCTATCCTGGGCGGCCATCTTTGAGCCTTCGTGGCAGTGATATAGGGATCCATATCCCCCCTTTCTTGAAGCGGTGGGGCCCTGATGGAGTGCCTGGATGGGTGCCTGTCCTGGCTATCGGAGGAGGGGGAGCGGCCACTGACACGCAGGGATGTCTGGCGCCTGGTAGCTGAGTTGCGGCTCGGCAGGGATGCAGCTGCTCCGTCTGGAGGTGTGACTGAGGGCCCCTGCGTGGGTGTGGTGTGCTTACCTGCTCGGTCGAGAGGAGAGAAGAGGTATGGAGACCAGGGAATGGCGGTCCTGAAGACACATTGCAGCAGATCGACTGCGGTGATCCGGCTGGGTTGCTCCATGTGCCGATGGTGTCCAACTTGCCTCTAAGTGGGCTCTCAGAGGGAAACGTCCAGGAGGATTCCGGGTTCCAGGTGGGCCCTGCGACACTCGAGATATCGGAAAGATCTCCCCGCGCGATGATGCTGTCGGCCCAGCTGTTTCTTGGGATGCAGCGGGGTATGGAGACCCCTGGTGGTCCTGGAACAGAGGCTGCCTGGAGGCTGTGTAGATGGCGAGAACCTCTCCCCCCAGACTTCCTAGGGGACGTCCTGGGTGATAATCGATGCATTGACCTGTTGCCACTGCCGACTTTGATCTTGCTCCTGGATGGTGGACGTGGGAAGATCGTGTGTCTTAATTTTGCCCTGGACACTGGCTGACCTGGATAGCCCCACTCCCGGATTCCTGGCTGCTGAATTCCCCTGCATGGCTGTTTCCTCATTTTCCCCCTCAGAAGTGTTTACCCCCCCTGATGTTTTTTCCCTGCTGACATTCCCCTCCCCCCACACACACTTTTTTGAGGACTCTTGCTGAGTTTTTCTCCCCCCCCCCTAGACACTCTTTAGCGGACTTTCCTTCACCTGACCAGGACGTGGATTGTCATGACTGTCTGAGCATCTGGCCCACTTTTTTTTTTTTTAATTAATTTTATTTTTATTTCTGTGTGCGGGACGATAGGTTGCCCTGGGTGAGCCATTGGAGCGGATACCATGGCTCTGTCTACTCCCTCTGGCCCCAGGACGCCTGGCCCTGTGGCCTCTTCCGTGGCCTCCAGTCATCTTGCGAGGTTGATGGAGCGAGCCAGGAATGCCACTTTTTCCTGGGCTGTCCCCCACCTTCCTTTTTTTTTTTTTAAATTTATTATTCTTTTATGTGGACGCCCCGTGTCTGATGACGAGACCACCTCCCTGGTCATTTATGTCTGAGTGTCCTTCCCCCTCCCTTTTATTTTTTGCTATCATTGAACCTTGCTGGCTCTTCTCGTTTTTTTTTGTTGTTTTTTGTTTGTTTCTGTATGATCTACTGTTGGCTTATTTTCACAATAAAAAATTTTGAATATCAAAAAAAAAAGCATTGGTTGGATATGTAGGAAGATCTCCAGATGTTATCAGGCTCCTGAGAGATTCTTCTCCCTTCTCATTCTTTTTCACCGAGTTGGGCTTCGTATGTGTACGCTCCTCTGTAATTCTCTACAACTCACTAGTGAAAATAATCCTTTGGGTCTCCTTGGTAAAAATTGTAATATCTGTTGGCTCCCGACCCAAAATTTCACTCCATTTTGACAGTTGTTTGACCCATGAAATGAGTTCTTCCTCGTCTCACTTTTTATGGCCAAGCACTCTGTCACATTTTGAAATTTGTTCCAGAAAGGGGCAATCAGAATTTCAATCCATAATCATGTATATTGGTCCTGCAATTCTTATATAATACATTATAAAATGTTTTTATAATATATTTGAAGAGACAAAAGGTCACACTTATGTTCTGATATATTTCAAATTTTTTTTTGAGAAAGTATTTTACCAGGAATGATACATTGAGATTTCTCTTGTTTTCAAGTATGTCCTGGGTGGCGTGTATGTACCGTTAGGTGTCTTGACCAAGGACACTTTCTGGATAGGTGCTCTTGCCAGTATTTGAACCTGTGTCTCCACGTTCTCCATGGTTATAGGGCAGTGATGTTACCTCTACTCCATCCAGCCAGTACAATCGGAAGAGAAGCTTGCCTATCTTGGGTCTACTTTCCGTTTCCTATATGTCTGAAGGATGTTGGTTTAACTTGGTCATTCATCCTCCACATATACAGTGAGTCCTACCCAAAATCACCTTTCTTTATAGTACGAACTTGTTACTCATTCATACATTTACCTGACAGTGTCTCATTCAAATCTAGCCTCTTACAGATCAACCCATGATGCTGGATGATGGCCATGCTTGGTGCTGGAACTGGGTAAGTACAGCCTGCCATATATCATCAGTGGATGAGATTTTGCATTGATCTTTAACCCTTTTGCATGCTATGCCGTTCGGTGTCATTTACAGCCACCCGCTGCGGGGACGGCATATCATGCAAAAGGGTTAAAGATCAATGCAAAATCTCATCCGTTGATGATATATGGCAGGCTGTACTTACCCAGTTCCAGCACCAAGCATGGCCATCATCCAGCATCATCGGACACCCAACATTCTGCCCATAGACATAATTGGCCTGCTTACATTACGCGCTGATCTCGTCATTGGCTGCTGCGGGACCTCTGTCCTGGGCAGCCAATGATGCGATCAGCACGCGCGCAATAATTTCAACACCACAGCTGTCATGTCAGATGTGTTGAAATTTAGGGGCATGTTCTGGAGCCCTTTTGCAAATTAATTTAATTTGCAATAAAATTATTCCTTTGCATTGCTACAGAATTAGCTCATATCAAGTATCCTCGATATTGGGGCACCTGCAGGTGCTCATTCAAATCTAAGCTCTTACAGATCCACCCATGATGCTTGATCATGACCCATGATCCAGATCCACCCATTTTGATGATCGAGTATACCTGATATTTGTGATGAAAGGGATAAAGTATATGGAGTTGGTAAGTTTACAAGAACTGTGGTTAGATTTACACCAGGCGTGGAATATAGCTCATGTTTTTTGGTGGTTGCATGTTATTTGTGAACACGGATATCTCTCCATATCCCCAAGATATTGAGTTTTCGTGGCTCACCTGGTAACCTTTCCTATTGTGGGAGCTACTCATTCTCATTTTCACGCTCTTGGTGAGGAAGGACGCCTGCCCTTCAGAATGTGTTCTCTAACTCTTCATTTTAATCCCCTCCCAATCCCAGCTGTTTCTTTCTATATAACACTAAATCACTTTTTCTTTTGTGACCTTTTGCATTGCATGACACGTTCACTATTGTTTTTACTGCATTTATCACATTCTAAACATTGTTTCTATTGTATAGACACACGCTATGTTCATTTAATAATGTACATGTATTTTTAAAAACGCGACACAGACCTTTATTGTATAAAAGTTAAATTTAAAAGGCACTTTTCACCTGGTAATTCATTATCTGGACTGTTCACAAAGCCTCCAAACGTGCTGCACATCTCAGGCAAGATATTCATTCAGAGCAATTTACAGCAATTCAAAGGGAGGTAAATTAATGGTGGTAAGTACCAAAATAGCTCAACTTTCAATCTGCGAAAGTCCACGTCTGAATGACTTCAAATAAGTTCCAAGCTGTTGCAAATGCACCTCCGTGGTATAGGATGGGTCCCAAATGACATTGGAATCAATTCCCAAGTGATTCCATGGAAACAATTAGTAGTATTAACTATATCAACAATAAAGCATAAGTAAATTATTTTTTTTAAAAATGATTTATAAAGGGAATCAGAGGTTTGGGACCATCTAGTATCAGGCCTGGACTTTGGGTGGGGGAAGCTGTGACCCGCGCCGCTGCCAATCCGCTGTGTGATAAAAAGTAGCAGCAACCGGCACACACTGTCTGCTATCAAGTATCAGAGGACCAGAGTGATGAGCTCCGAAGCATGGGTCCCTCAACTCCAAGTAAGCAATCACATGGGATGTTAGTGTGTGTGTCTCTTCGGCAAGGTGTCTATCTGGGAGAGAGGGGGTGGCTAGGGGGTGAGAGGGGACAGGTGTGTCTATTTGGGAACATCAGTGGGGGGACTGGGCGTACTGGATTACAAGGAGGTTTGGTGTTGAAAACAGAGCCAGGGGCCAAGAGGTGGCTCTATAATTAGGCCAAATAGGTGGCTGCCTAAGGCCTCATCCAAACAGGGGCCTCGTAACCACTCTGTAACCACTCAATGTTCTCGAACCCAGGACATACTTGAAAACGAGAGAAATCTCAATGTATCCTTCCTGGTAAAATCCTTTTATAAATAAATAAAAAATAAAAAATGATGGTGTTTGTGTGACAGCATGCACACATTTGTGGATGTACTGATGTACCACACAAATATGCTCCTAGATTATTATACACCAAACTGCCAGGACAGCAGTCTGAACCTTCATTAATTATATTTTTTGGGCAAATTTTTGCACAATAATAGGGCCTCGCAGTTGAGGTTTGCTTAAGGCCTCACTGACCCTAGAGCCACCTCTACAGGGGCATCACAAAATGTTCATGCCCAAGGAACACCGAACAGCAGAGAAAAGTTGCCAAATGCCCTGCTGTTCGGTGTTTTCAATCGGCAGGTTTATTCAGGCGAATCCCATAGGCTTCAATGTTAAAAATATTCCCGTTTTAATTCAATAACTAATAAAACGTTTATTATTTTTAAAAAAAATTAATATTTTTTTCTTTTTTCTGTAACAGACCTTTTTATTATCATTCATAGGATCTTATATTTAAAGCATTTTGACACTTTCATTCGTATTGATTTTTTTTTTTTTTTTTTTTTACCCCGATCGTCAGCTTGTCGGCTTTTTCCAGCGGCTGGTCTGCGCTGTGATCGGCGGCTTTTTACGATATGTTCGGCGTGTTTTTTGTGGCATTTCCTGCAGGTTTTCGTTGAGTGTTCAGTGAGTTTTCGGCAGTTGTTCGACGGGTTTTCCCTGCACATCGGGGACCCCGCAGTGAATGCTGAATTCACAGCAGGGTGGGAAACTTTGATTCCCCGAAGTGCAGGGAACGAAAGAGCACCGAAATGTCGCCGACATTTCGGTGCTCTCTGAATAACCCCTTTGGAGTCCATAGAACTTCATGGAGACTTGTGTGAACTTGCATAAACAACGCTGCGCAGGTCACCAGTTTGATGGTGCTTGACACACAGTCCTCCGCATCATGAGACCAGAGGAGAGTAAAGAATTTTTTTTAACTAATTTTCATTTAGGCTAGGGTCAGAGTGGGGCAGTCGGAACGCGCGTGCAGGCGCACTAAATCACGGCGGCAGTAGCAGCACATAACGGCCAATGACGGCCAATATACGCAGTACGTGCGTACAAAAGTGCGCCGACACCACGCAACCGGCAAATGAACGCATTTTTCTCAGAACGTGAAACCGCTGCTACAGACGTACAGAGTGCGCTGCGGCCGCATGGCAGCGTGTGTGCGTGATTAGGAGACGTCAGACGCTGCTAGTGTGCGGCCTACATAACGTTCAAACAGCCGGATTTCCCTAGAATTGCGTTGGTGAGTACCTGCGACTGTGCGACTGTGGTCGTCTGACCACTTAAGCGTATTCCGTGAAAAAATGCGTGCGCACGCATCGACGTACATTTTGACGGTGGCCGCAGAAAATGCGCTCATCTGTCCCTAGCCTTAGTGTAACATGATTTTGCAAATGCAAAATCCCTTAGCACCAGTTTTTTTTTCTTAGTACCAGTTCAAGAAGAAAATAATGAGCGACCTTGGAATCAGAGTATAGGAAACTTTAATTTACAGAGACCTGCTGCAACAGCCAAGCTGCATGGGAGGTTTGCGGCTCGGTTGGATTAGCAGGGGAGCCGTTAAGTATAATGGCCCAGCTCATAAATCCTAACAGCTCTTTAATTAACCATAACGGCTCGCTTGGTAGAGGGTCCCTTGTGTTTTAATTTTTGCGCATATTTCCATTGAGCTGGATCCACTGGTCACATTATACATAGGGTTATAACGCCAATTAGTGCGACCTGGAATAGCGCGACCTGGAATAGCGCTACCTCGTCACTGGAGTTTTTAATAACAATAAATCGAGACACTGCGTATTATCTTTGACAGAGCAGAGAATCCGTCGATACGGAGGAAGTGCCGTTTGCGCTCATGCCAAGCACAGATATTTGGGTCCTTAAAGAAGGAAGACAATGTTGCAAATCGCTGTTCCGTACAGCTGAGAGAGACAGTCGATTATGTATATACAAGTCGTTGTTGTTGTGTCTTTTTTTTTTTTTAACTTCTGCCAACTTAATCCCTGGGAATTCATAGAAAAAATAGGGTTAAGTCAGCGCATGCTAGATGTGCTCCAGCCTGCCAGTGTAAAAATAATTACTGTCATCTGATCCTGCTCAGCCAGAGCCAAAACCAAGCGGAAATGTCACTCCTTCAATTCAGACAGGAACAGCCTTCTCCATATAAGGCCCTTCCTGACAGTCCATAAAAGGAGTTTCCTTAGTCCATACAAGGCACTAACTTCCACTACGCCTGGCTGACAGCCTGGATGCTCAGCCCAGAGCTTAGAAACAGCACATTCTACTCCGACACGTCTCGCTCTGCAAAACAGATCCGCAGCCAACAATAAGTGCATACAGTTTGGCAAGGTGACAGCTTGACACACAGGCGTGCTCGCTAAACTGTGCGTCTGCGGACTCTTGCAAACAAAGCTATAGCATAGGTGAATGGTAGAAAACAAAACAAAAAAATATATACAGGTCTATTCAAAGAAAGGTGAAAATCATGAGAATTGGCAGGAGAAGAGGACAATCTAGACCAAATAGCCGATTTGGAAAGTGAGATAAATGGGAGAATTTTTCTGGTTTGGCTATTTTGACCTAGAATTTTCACTTCCCCCGCCAATTCACCCGAGTTTCACCTCTATTGAATAAACCTGATAGATTGTCTTTTTTGCTAGCATGAATACTTCGCTCAGAGTCGGAGAGGTGTTTAATGAATAACCTTGATTTTCATGCAATATTTTCTTGGAGGTTGCTGTAACTCTGTGAATGAAAAAAAAGTAAAGAAAACAAACCCAAAAGATTAAACAACAAACAAAAAATGTATATATGTTTGTTTGGCTGCTTTGCTAGCATGACTATTTCGGATTAGTCGTACAGTGGCGTTTAATAAATCACCGTGATTTTCATACACTATCAGCTTGGACAGAGTTTGCTGTAACCCCTTGAAGTAAAAAAAATAAATAAAAACAGAACCAATACAAAAAAAAACCAACATTTATTTTGCTTCATCACATTTGATTACACATTAACGCCCGCTATCTCCCTCTTGACTGCATTCTCGCAGCTAACATGGAAATCTGACTGAAGGGAGCAAGCAGAGGGCTGAAACTATTATCATATAAACGTGTTGCAGTTAACGTGAAGTTGCAGCACAGCATTCTGCAATCTATATATTGTATATTGATTCGACCTATTTCACAAGACCTGTACTGCGGCTGTTCAAGATTCACCTTTACACATATTCATAATACACATTGTAAAGTGATAAGGTAAATGTCAGTGTTATATATATATATATATACAGTATATACACTTTTCATACAACAATGGAAAGGTTGCACTCAACCTAAACAAGCAACAACGGCGTCAAATAAAACAACATAGAAAAGAGCAATATCAGAGACCACATTCCACCAATCATTCTATTTCGAAAATTTCCCGATTCTCAAAAAATAAATTCCCATAATTAAGGCTAGGGTCAGACTAGCGCAGTTTTAACGTGCGTTTAGCCACACGAAATCACGGCCGTACTAGCAGCAAATGACGTCCAATGCCGGGGAACATACGACGAACGGCCGCACGAAAGTTCGTCCGCGCAACGCAAGTGGCCAACGAACGCATTTTTTCGAGAACGTCAAACCGCTACTACTGACGTACAGAGTGCGCTGCGGACGCATAGCGGCGCGTGTGTGTGATTAGGAGACGTCAGACGCTGCTAATGTCCGGCTAACATAACGTCCAGACTCAAAAAGTGTTTTATTGATGATCCGTACAAAATCACGGACGAAAAGGCGCATCGTATGACCGCTATCGTGTATTCCGGGGAAAAATACGTACGTTCGTTCGACCGCACTTTTTCACGGACAACGTGAAAAATGCGTTCGTCTTACCCTAGCCTTATTCCCTCTGTAAGACGAACGCATTTTTCACGTCTACCGTCAAAAAGTGCGTTGATGCGTGCAAACGCATTTTTTCACAGAAGACGCGATAGCGGTCATACGATGAGCAATTTCGGCCGTGATTTTTTTACGGATCCAAACCAGGAAACTTTGGGTGTCTGGACGTGATGTTGGCCGGACATGAGCAGCGTCTGACGTCTCCTAATCACGCACACACGCCGCTATGCAGACTCAGCGCACTCTGTACGTCAGTACTAGCGGTTCTACGTTCTCGACAAAATGCGTTCCATTGCCACTTGCATTGCGCAGCCGAACTTTCGTATGGCCGTACTTCGGCCGTCATTGGACGTCATTTGCTGCTACTGCGGCCGTAATAAAGTGCGGCTGCACGCGCGTTCGCACTGCGTTTGTCTGACCCCAGCCTTAGATGGTTGAATATTTTTGAAAATTGTGACTCTTTGAAATTGGTGGAATATGGTCTCTGATATGTAGTGCTGTTTCTATGGGCTAAATTCCATAGTAAATGCTAATGGTAGCGTTCGGATGAGTACCTGTTAACGCCAGGATAATTGACTTTAACGTGTGCCCCCATATTACATTTCTGATGCTAAACCCCTGAAAAATGTGGTAGCGCACTGGTGATTGTGCTAGCTTGCACGAGCTTACTGTACTTTGCGCATCCTATACCCTATATCCTATCCCACTGTACAGCGCTACGGAACTTGTTAGCGTTTTATACAAACTTATAACTGTAACTATACTTAACACGGGGAGCATGATCAGTAATTAGCATCAAGATAAGTAAGGTATTACAAAGTGCTAGCGCTAATTACCATAGCAGTGGGCTAAATAAAATATTAGCTACACCTAAAAGTTGGTGCTAAATGATTTTGCTTTTGCAAAATCATTTAGCACCGCCTAAACACCCCAATAATTCCGATACTCACCTCTCAACCCGCGGCGAGAACAGTGGCCTTATCCGCTACTTCTCCTGGCCGCGAGCAGAGTGAGACTGGGTACAAATAGTTCCCAGTCTCCCTCCGCGATCACTGCACAGCGCTGTGCGATCTGGCACCCGGCAGTACAACCCTCCATGGAGTCCTATGGACCCCAGAGGTGATACTCGCCACAGGCGTGGAAACACTACCGCAAGTATCACTGAGGGTTGCTTTGCATCTCGGGGCAAGGTGCCGAGGTAGTGCCTACCCAAAATCTAATGCTAAAATTGGGATGCTACAGGGATACCTGCAGGCACAGGTTTTCCATATTAGGGTCCCCATTTTAGCGTTAGGTAGGGAATTCAGCCCTAAGGCTAGGGTCAGACGAACGCATTTTTCACGTTGTCCGTGAAAAAGTGCGTTCGAACGAACGTACGTATTTTTCCCCGGAATACGCGATAGCGGTCATACGATGCGCCTTTTCGTCTGTGATTTTGTACGGATCATCAATAAAACACTTTTTGAGTCTGGACGTTATGTTAGCCGGACATTAGCAGCATCTGACGTCTCCTAATCACACACACACGCCGCTATGCGGCCGCAGCGCACTCTGTACGTCAGTAGTAGCGGTTTGACGTTCTCGAAAAAATGCGTTCGTTGGCCACTTGCGTTGCGCGGACGAACTTTCGTGCGGCCGTTCGTCGTATGTTCCCCGGCATTGGACGTCATTTGCTGTTAGTACGGCCGTGATTTCGTGCGGCTAAACGCACGTTAAAACTGCGCTAGTCTGACCCTAGCCTTACAGGGTTATTCAGAGAGCGTGAAAAGCAGGAGAATGACTGGAGAATGAAAAATTCTAGGTCAAAATAGCCGATTAGGAAAGTGAGATGAAAGGGAGAATTTTTCTGGTTTGGCTATTTTGACCTAGAATTTTTCATTCTCCAGTCATTCTCCTGCTTTTCACGCTCTCTGAATAACCCTGTATATGTTTTATTTATAGTGCCTTCAGAAAGTATTCAGACCCCTTAATTTTTTTTAACCTTGTTGCCTTATACTAAAATATTTTAAATTACATTTTTTCCACACCATCACTCACTACTCCATAGTGATAAAGCAAGCAACAGACAATATTGCAATTTGCAAACATATTAAAAAATGAAATATCACATTGACATTCAGACCCTTATCCCGGTGCTTTGCTTTGGCAATGTTTACCTCTTCACGTCATTATGGGTGTGCTGTGACAAGGTTTGCATTTTGATTTGGGTAGTTTTCAACATTCATAGTTGTAGATCCTCTCAAGCATCGTCAGGAAGGATGGGCGCCTTTGGTGGACAACCATTTTCAGGTCTCTGAAGAGATATTTGATTGTCCTCAAGTCCAGGCTTGGGCCGCTCAAGGACATTCAAAGTT
Source organism: Leptobrachium leishanense (assembly GCA_009667805.1). Taxonomy (NCBI): domain Eukaryota; kingdom Metazoa; phylum Chordata; class Amphibia; order Anura; family Megophryidae; genus Leptobrachium; species Leptobrachium leishanense. The sequence continues at coordinate 326,417,309 of CM019065.1, forward strand.
GTCTCAAAGACTCTTTTCTGTTGTGCTGGCTGTGTGTTTAGGGTCATTGTCCTGTTGGAAGATAAACCTTCAGTCAGTCTGAGATTCCGAGCACTCTGACCAGATTTTCATTAAGGGTATCTTTGTATTTCGCTACATTTGCTATCCCTCAACCCCGGCCAGTTTCCCAGTCCTTGCCACTGAAAGACACCCCAAAAGCATGATAATACCACCACCCTACTCACCGTTGAGATGGTATTGCGTAGGTGTTGAGCAGTGCCTTTTTTCCTTTAGACATCATGCTTTGAATTAAGGATCTCAATGTATCCTTCCTGGTAAAATACTTTGCAAATAAATTTCTTTAGACCAGAGAATCTTATTTCTCACAGTCCAAAAGTCATTTCGGTGCTTTTTTTTGCAAATTCCAAGCAGGCTTTCCTACTTCTTGCAGTGAAGAGAAGCTTCCATTTGGCCAGACTGCCATAAAGGCTCAAACAGTTCCATCGGAGCACCTCTAACAATGCTTGCCGGGCCGAGCTGGGCAGACTCCCCTTAGTTCTCGCAGTACAGAAGAGGGCGCTATCATACTGGGACCACATAAACATCAGCAGCCTCAACTCATACCACCATAAAGCCCTACAGGACCACCCCAAACCATGTGGGCTGCAACAACTCATATCCACCCTGATCATCCAAAGCCCCCATGAATGCAACCTGACAAAATAGCAAATAAAGGCCCTAATTAACGATTCCAGGGAAAACTATATCAGAGAATGGAGACATGATATAGCAAACTCCCAGAAACTCACCATTTACCAATCCTTACAGAGGGAATACAAACTGGCCCCATACCTGGAGGTACTACAAGACCCCAAGGACAGACAGATCCTGAGCCGGTACAGACTGAGCGCCCACAGCCTGGAAATCGAATCAGGGCGGCATAGACAGACCTACAAGCCCAGGGAGAATAGACTGTGCCAGCATTGTGACCAGGAGGCCCTGGAAGATGAGGTCCACTTCCTCCTACAGTGCCTCAAGTACTCAGCACTGAGGGAAACTCACTTCCAGAGACTCTCCGCTCTCATCCCGGACTTCACCTCTATAGAAGAGACGAGGAAACTCCACATCATACTGGGAGAAGAGGAGCCGGCGGTGAAAATATCTGCCCAATACGTCACAGAATGTCACAGACTGAGAGGAACATGAGAGATCCTGGACTTATAAATCCCCAACAAGGACTCGCCCCCATCCCACTTCACATTATCCCTTACCCCTGATAATGTCCATGGACTTGCCCATTCCCCCCATATATGTCCCACTACCCCCCCTCCACCCCATATAACCTCCCCATATGCTTTGGCAATGCTAAAATGTATTTGGTACTGCCAATAAAGCTTATTTTGAGTGTTTCACTTTTGGTTGTCCTTCCGCAAGTTTCTTTCATCTCCACACATGATCTCTGGAGCTCAGACAGAGTGAAAATCAGGTTCATGGTCACCTCCCTTACTAAGGCCCTTCTCACCAATTGTTTTGCTGGGCGGCTAGCTCTAGGAGGAGTCCTGCTTATTACAAACCTTCTTCCATTTAACAATTATGGAGACCACTGGTCTCTTGGGAACCTTCAATGCTGCCAAATATTTTGTAGTCTTCCCCAGATCTGTGCCTTCATACAGTCCCATCTCTGTGGCAGTCCCTTTGACCTCAGTCAGGACTTGGTTTTTTGCTCTGATATGCATTTACTGCTGTGAGACCTTTATATAGACAGGTGTGTGTGTGTGCCTTCTCAGATTACGTCCAGACAACTGGATTCGCCACAGGAGGATCCAATCAAAGTGTAGAAACATCTCAGAGATGATCCAGAGAAATGGGATGTACCGGATCTAAACTTCAAATGACACAGCGTAGAGCCTGAATACTTATAACAATGTTATATTTCAATTTTCTCCTTTTAATAAATTTGCAATGTTGTCAATATTGTCCTATTGTCATTAAGGGGTATTGACCGCAAATTAATGTGAAAAGAATTAAACAATTTTAACATAAGGCTGCCTCATAATTTAATACGAATAAATAAGATCCTCAAGTCTTATGTTCAGATAAGGTCCGATGCGGAGTGGACAACCCTCACACAATGAAAACCCAAACTCAATGAAGAATCAAAGGTTATTTATAAAGAATGATTCTGGAACAAAGTTCTAAATGTAGAGCAATCGCCAATCTCCATGGAAACCAACGTGACTCTGTCTCTAGTTGTTCTTCTATATGTCAGACAGTTATGCAGTGTCCCTTACCTAGTTGTGTTCTGACTACAATGATACAATAGTACAATCAAAATGTTGCTGACAAGTATGTGTACAGTTAGGGGGAGGTTACAGTGTTTCCACTCTTCCCCCTGTGTAGGGGAGGGGATTCTACTTATGTTAAATAAAGTGACACTGACCACTTTAGTGGCCGGGCTGTGTGGAGTGCCCTATGTCACCCCCCCCCCCCCGTTACCATGCCTCTATATATACAGTGTGAAGCAAAGGAGTTTCCTACGCCCACTCACGCTTCACCAAGCAGCTGGTATTTAGAATTTTCTGGCTACCAATCACCAATGATGTCAGCATACTCTGCATGCTGACATCATCCTGTCTCAGTCCACTCACAATAGCAAGCATCCTGAGAGAAGGCATCCGATTGATTGCTGGTGCGCATGTGCACTCACTTCCAATTCACTGTTCTGACCAGGCGCTACAGAACCTGCGTACAAACAGTGTGCAAGTTCAAAACAATGGTGTAAAAAAGATGCAAGGATTTCCACGTTTTAGAAGCCATGAGCTTCAGGATCAGGGGAGAAAAGGAGAGTATTTTCTTCTAAGATTAACAAGTCTATTCAAAGAAAGGTGAACGTCAGAATGACTGGAGAAGTGAAAATTCTAGGTCAAAATAGCCAAACCAGAAAAATTCTCCCATTTATCTCACGTTCCAAATCGGCTATTAGGATTGTTCTCTTCCCCTGCCAGTTCTCCTGTTTTTCCCCTTTCTCTGAATAACCCTGTATATAAAAAAATCTGAACTAAAACTAGAAAAAAATGATTGGGCGGGGGAGGGGTTCATTGCAGTGCTCCTTTACACAGTGTAGACTTGCTTCTTGTGTATGTAACAAAATCTATAGTATGAAATTCTTTGCCAGCGAGCAGAGAACACCTCTACTAAATTATGATAAGGTAGATGGCCTGAACATTTTCCTATACTGACACAGGATACATTTAATGCAAAGGCAGGTCTGCTTTATATAAGGACTATTTTCTGCTTCTTCTAGAACTGAGAGACCAGAGGAGAAATTCAGGATTGTTTGTAGTTATGAACTACTTTGTCAGAATAGTGACTTGATTTTAAGGTATAGCCTCAAGGTAATCACTCAACCGCCAGTGGTGACTGACCATTAGGGCAACAGAGCACTGCCTGGGTGCCCTGGCCTAAGAGGGGACCCCATGAGGGCCCTCTAGGGTTTGGTCATTCAGTGTGGACCTGTGCCACCACAGATAAAATTCATCTGGAATTAGTATCAGCAGTGAATTGCATATGTATCTGCCCCGCTGTATATCACCATACCAGCCCCACTATACCAGAACGTGAGTGAAGGCTGCGACTTTATTTTCTCAATGTATCCTTCCTGGTAAAATACGTTATAAATAAATAAATACATTTTGGAAATGCCAAGGGAGAAATAAATGATGCGGTTCAGCAATGCACATATAGGTGGTGTTGCATGTGGACAGGAACAATGCAGGGAGGCTTGATCTCCTATTGCCAGGGGGCCCCAAGATTTGTCAGTCCGCCCCTGTCAGCCTCATTTGTTCATCTTTCACCAGATGTATTCTGGTTCTGTCATTTTATTTTTTGACATATGACTTGCCAGGACTGCTCGGAATACCTCGGATTTGCCTAAACACTTGTCATGAAGGGGCTAAGGTGTGGCTTGTTTATTTGTACATAATGATGGATTGTAAAACACCAACTAAAAAGTCACGCCTGTTCTCAACTAGTCCTTGGCCTATAGTGAATCTATTTATTCAATTCCAGCCCTATAAAACCTGTGAGACTTGCCTTTCTACTATCTGCCTGCCGTCAATCGGAGTGAGACGGAGAAAGTCATTTCTACACTCTCACGCATCTCACTGCTTACCAATTCTGTGGTTTATATTGCTACAAAGCAATTCATAGTAAACGTTAATGCTGCTCAGTGTCTCCGTCATATTAAAGGGACACTCCAGGCACTTGGGCTATACTTAAGGGGTTATTTACTAACCACCATTATTATATTTTTATAATGCTAGATTTTACACTGAACTATGGTGAAACAACAGAGAATTCTCTATTTTGGGGAATTCCACTGGAACACTCTGCATGTAGATTCTTTTAATTAAAAAAAAATAATATTTACAATTTTAAATTTTCAAACACAAGAAATGAAGGACAGGTAATAATAAAAGTGTACAGCAAAATACAAAATCGTCATAAAATAAAATGATTGAAACAGGTGACAGAAAGCATATCCCTTACCAAACGATGTTAAGGCAAAAACCACACCGGAGGGGGTCAGAGTGACCCACCACGAACCCCCCGCTAATGATGCGTCAGATTCGATTGCAATACAGGGAAGGCTGTTCACACTGTGCGATTAAGGCTAGGGTCAGACGAACGCATTTTTCGCGTTGTCCGTGAAAAAGTGCGTTCGAACGAATGGACGTATTTTTTCACGGAATACGCGATAGCGGTCATACGATGCGCATTTGCGTCCTTGATTTTGTACGGATCATTAATAAAACACTTTTTGCTTCTGGACGTTATGTTGGCCGGACATTAGCAGTGTCTGACGTCCCCTAATCACGCAAACACGCCGTTAGCGGACGCAGCGCACTCTGTACGTCAGTACTAGCGGTATCACATTCTCAAAAAAAAAATACGTTTGTTTGCCGCTTGCGTTGCACGGCCACACTTTTGTGCGGCTGTACTTCGTACATTGCCAGTCATTTGCTGCTACTACGGCCATGATAAAGTGCGGCTGCACGCGCTTTCGAACTGCGTTCGTCTGACCCTAGCCTTATTGCGTGGATTTTGCAGCAAAATCCACGCAATGTCACGCTATGTAGCATCTCCAATGCATTTCAATGGAGCTGTTCAAATCTTGCTGCGCGATGTCGCATGCCGCGCGTCGCGGTAGCATGTCGCTGGTACATGACCCTTTTTTTGCGATTTGTGTTTTGTGATTTCCATTGGTGGGGTTTTGCAAAATCGCGATGCTGCGAGACATTATCTCGCAACGATGAGCAACATTATCACGTGACGTCGCGAATATGAAAATCGCATGTAAAAACGCGGTATTTTCAAATCGTACAGTGTGAACGGGGCCGAGAAGAGAAGAAAGGGAGAAGAGGGAAGAAAAAAAAAAAAGGATATATGTATATATTAAAGAAGGGAGGGGAGGATGAGGGGGGGACTTTCCATAGTTTCAACTGTTCTTTAAACCGCAGTTTCTGTCGAAGTTATTCAGTGTAGATTTCCCCATCGATTCTCTCGTAGTTTCAGTCAAAGTTGTCTATTCTTGTCTCGTATCCTGAGAATATTACATGTTCGTCCTACTGCCAAAAAGCAGCAAAAAAAAAAAAAAAATGACCACAAGAACCCAAATTTTCTTTTCTTTTGTTCCTAGAAAGTAGCGCAGAGTAATTTATTTTTCAGGTTAATATGTATAAACAACACATTAATGACACACGTTGTTAAACCCTGCATAGTATAGCAATGCATGAAAAACCTAGAATAAAAAGGATAAAATAAGATTAATGGCGTGAAAGATCAGAATTTCTCAAAAAAAAAAAAGAGGACACAATTTACCCGTTTTCCGTGTATACCATTAAAATAGCAAGTAGTAACGATCTCATGCCTGAGAGATTTTGAGACAAAAAAAGTCAAGAAACACGCGCAAGGGGCAGAGATACAGGTACGAAGCACTGCTGCCTATGTACGTGTTATTAAAAGGGTTAATAAAAATATTATGCTATATACAGCCAAGTCAAATGTGGATAATGTTCCCATTGGGGGATGAGGACAAAATTGTTCTGCATTAAGGCATTAAATTCTATAGTTCCATTTATAAGGGAATTGATGCATTGTCTTTTCCCGCTGACAAATCAATGAATTTCGACAATGCACATTAATTTCTTTACAAGGTGGGGAACAAAGGTTACCGTGTGAACGGAGGACACCGCCACCTAGTGTTCCTCTAGGGTACATGGTTAGAATTGCAGAGAATTTACAGTGCTCAGTGTTATCAAGTGCTAATGCTGTGGGGATAGTGCATTATTTACAGAGGGAGTCAGTGGTAAGATGATATCAAAAGAACCTCGACAAGAGAAATAAATGTGCTTTTACATTGTTAAGGCTAGGTCAGACGAACGCAGTGCGAATGCACGTGCAGCCACACTTTATCACGGCCGTAGTAGCAGCAAATGACAGCCAATGACGGGCAATGCACGAAAGTGCGGCCACGCAGCGCAAGCGGCAAACAAACGCATTTTTTCTAGAACGTGATACCGCTAGTACTGACGTACAGAGTGCGCTGCGTCCGCTAGCGGCGTGTGTACGTGATTAGGAGACGTCAGACGCTGCTAATGTCCGGCCAACATAACGTCCAGACGCAAAAAGGGTTTTATTGATGATCCGTACAAAATCACGGACGAAAATGCGCATCATATGACCGCTATCGCGTATTCCGTGAAAAAAATACGTCCATTCGTTCCAACGCACTTTTTCACGGACAACGCGAAAAATACGTTCGTCTGACCCTAGCCTTAATTGGAAGTATGTATCAAAACGGAGTGTTTGTAGTTTCAAAATTTTGCAAGAAAATAAAAGCAGTTTTTAAAAGAAAGGCTTACAGCTGTACGATCATAAAACAGCGTTACAATGCCAAAATAAATAATAAGAAAATAAGTGTAAATCTAAAACAATTACATGGCAAATATCTAAATCGCAATAGGACTTCAGATTTTGAAGGGTTAGGTAATAAGTACAAATACAATGTGAGCCATAATAATGGGACACATTATATCGGTAGGGATGACAGAGAGAGCCTAGGAATGGGGCAGCCCGGGTGGCAGAACCCAGTTTTACTGCTTGTTTTTAAACTGGATTTTCATTATTCTTTATGATAACTGTAGAAAAAGCTTAGGCGATATGCCCCGTTTTACTATTTATCAATGTGTTATTACTTGGTTATTCAATACTCTATATAGTTATGTAAGTAAGAGAAAGGGGGAGGTTTGTGAGGGTCCTGAGGACAGGCAACAGCACTAGTGCCTGCTCTACGGTGGGGCCCGCTCAGGTCTCACAAGGTTTTAGCTTGCTTGTGCCATTACAGGGATGAATGCTCCATATGCAAATCAGTCTGCTCTCACCCAATGAGGGTGGCCAGTACTGACTGCCAAGGACGTCAACCCTGCACGAGGTGCAGCAACCCCCGACGATTTGGGGCCTTGTTAGGCCTCGTCAGGAGGGTATAGCTGACACCCCTCTGGGCACATCAAGCAAGGGGTCGATGTCTAGATTACCCTGTAAACTTATAGTGAGAGAAGGGGGGGGGGTTTGTGAGGATCCTGAGGACGAGCAACAGCACTAGTGGCCTGCTCTACGGTGGGTGCCTGCTCAGTACTGGCCACCCTTTCTGGGTGAGAGCAGGCTGATTTGCATATGGAGCCAGGGCCGTCTTTAGCGCAGGGCAAAAGGGGCAGCTGCCCTGGGCCCAGTCAGTGTTATGGGGCCCAAAGCAGCTGCTCTTGAGCCCGCAAAAATCGTGGTGTCACAGGCTGCCTCCCCTCCGTGGTGATGGTGACAAGTGACCACAGCGAGGAGGTGAGGCCGCACGAGAGAGGGATGCATCTTGGAGCTGCGTTTGGCTCCTCCCCCTTCTCTTCAACATGCAGTTCCCCCGCAAGAAGATCTGGATTCAGGAAGTAGTCAGTGCTCTGCCCTGCCAGGCCAGCCTGTCTGAGAGACTACAGCAGCATGAAGTAAGAAGCAGGGCTCTGCTTACAAGACCCTCTGTTCCCCCACCCCTCCAGCTTGTCTATGTCACATGTTAATTTGTATATAGATGGTGTGTGTGTGTTGTGTAAATTATGTATATATGTGTGTGTGTGTGTGATGTGTAGATTATGTATATATGTGTGTGTGTGTGATGTGTAGATTATGTATATATGTGTGTGTGTGTGATGTGTAAATTATGTATATATGTGTGTGTGTGTGATGTGTAGATTATGTATATATATATGTGTGTGTGTGATGTGTAGATTATGTATATGTGTGTGTGTGATGTGTAGATTATGTATATGTGTGTGATGTGTAGATTATGTATATGTGTGTCTGTGTAGATTATGTATATGTGTGTGTCTGTGTGATGTGTAGATTATGTATATGTGTGTGTCTGTGTGATGTGTAGATTATGTATATGTGTGATGTGTAGATTATGTATATATGTGTGTGTCTGTGTGTAGTTTATGTATATATAATGTGTGTTAGTGTAAATTGTGCATATATGATGTGTGTGATGTGTAGATTATGTGTGTCTATATAGTGTGGAAATGTGTGTGATGTAACTATCAAGTGTATATTATGCGTAAATGTATATATATAATGTGGAAATGTGTATATGATGCAAGTGTGTATATATTATGTGTACATGTACAGTATATAGAATGTGTACATTGGATGTGTAGGTGCACAAAGGATGTATATACACAATAGTACATATATATATCCTTCACCACAACCCTTATAGACAAACCTGAAACAGCGCTGTCCTAGGAGTGGCTTTGACCAGTTGCATAACCTTATCTTTGCTACAAAGCCACAGTGTGGCATAGCATTGATTTTAGGGTTCTGTGTAATAACAGATCCAGGATGTGTAAAAGTGAGACAGAGGTCATTTGCATATCTTACCCAGAATTCCTTGCTGCATATGGGGAATGTGGCACAGGAGCTCTGGGATACAATTCTTTGAATTGCTATGATGTGCGGATGGATTCTGCAATATTAAACACATATATATATATTCAATAAAGAAATAACCTGCACTCTGGACGTCGGCGCTGCCTGGTGCCAATCCGACATGGAGATAGAGAATGGTGGATGAAGGACGGCACTCACGGACTTTATCCAGGAACTTAAGTTCCTGGATAAAGTCCGTGAGTGCCGTCCTTCATCCACCATTCTCTATATATATATTAGTGCATGATGTGTACACACAGAGATATTGTGTTTTTCTCACAGTGTGTATTTAGGATGTGTAATTGTAAAAAAAAAATATAAAACAAATAAATAGGCTTGTTTCATAAAATGTAATCTGTGTGTTTTTTTTTTTTTTAAGGATGGGATGGAGAGTAAAATTCCTATGGGGGGGGGGCCCAAGAAAATGGTTGCCCAGGGTCCAGTCAATATTAAAGACGGCCCTGTATGGAGCATTCATCCCTGTAATGGCACATGTGAGCTAAAACCTTGTGAGACCTGAGCGGGCCCCACCATAGAGCAGGCCACTAGTGCTGTTGCTCGTCCTCAAGACCCTCACAAACCCCCCTTTCCCTCACTATAGTTATGTAAGTATGCTTGTTCTCTCATGCATTATTCTGTTTTTGGTTACACCCTCAGGGTCAGCTAGAGGGTAGTGGGAATGGATGATGCAATGTTGAGAATCACACTTGAGGCTGGAAGTTTGGGGAGGAGACAGGGCGGTATCGGGAGTGTTCTCTCTTAGTGTGGGTTCTTTTCCCACCAAAATCTGTGTGTAAAAGAGAGCATAAAGCTTAATTGTGCTTCCACCCTTCCAAGTCCTGTCTCTAGTTTTTGGTACAGTTATAATCACATTCTGTTCCTTGTGGGACAGCTACCTTGTCTTAAGGAAGCAGCTTCAGGTTGTTCAGGTTGTTAGCACCCCTGAGCAAGGCACTATAATCACTGCTCCTCAACAGAAGAACTGCACAGTGGAATCTGGAGTCAAAAGAGTGACCTGGAATGGGGAGTTTGTCTCAGAGCTCAGAGATCTGTTACAATGGCCATCTACAGGATGGGATCTTCAAACCTTGAGCAGTGCTGTGTACACCGGTACGTTGGAAATTTATTACACATAGTCCTTAGAATATGAGCTTGTTGCAGTCCTACATACATGCATTTCAAATGTGTCCCATCATTATGTGCCATTATGTATTTTTAAAACATAAAAGTGTGAAATAGAAATGCTTGAACGCCCTACACATGCTTCCTTGTATTAGCATGGATTAAAAGGGGAATTCGGTCTCGGGATGAAAACATAATTTTGCCGCTTTTTAAATCAATGGTAAGACGCACCTTGAATATGCCATGTGATTTTGGCCACCTATCTTAAGAAAGGATATTATGACGCTAGAAAAAGTGCAGAGACGGGCGACTAAATTAATAAAAGGGAGATTTAAGTTATGATGAAAGGCTAACGAGTTTAAACCTGTTTAGTTTTTTGATATGTTTCATCATACGAACCGGCAATGTATGTATTATTGTTTGCTCTTTTCTTCTTTGAAAAACTCTAATAAACTCTTTATACAAAAAAAAAAAAACCTGTTTAGTTTAGAGAAACGGCGCCTTAGAGGAAATCTGATAAACCTACCATTAAAATTATAGACTGATCATTTCTTTGTCAGTGGGCAAACGTACAAAATCAGCAGGGGATCATATCATTTTTCCCCTCACTTTAGCTACGTATTGACATAATCCTACCTTATTGAGGAGTTTAATAAGCTGAAAAAAGTGTTTGCTCCCTCCAGGGCTACGGAGTATGATGCTTCATGTAGGACTCTTCCACTTGACTGCAATCCTGTTCTTGCACCTAGCGAGAGTAGGAATGCAGTGAGCGTGGAAGAGGCACTCGGGTCATTGCTCTCCTGCTTCCAGTGGTGTATTTTGGCCTAGGCCGACTAGGCCCAGGCCTAGGGCGGCACCCTCCAGGGGGCGGTGGCCCGCACTGGGTGGCCCCACCCCTAAAAATTTATTTTTTATTTTTTATTTTTTTTACTTTTGCAAAGTATTTTACCAGGAAGGATACATTGAGATTTCACTAATTTTCAAGTATTTCCTGGGTAGGCAAGGCCTAGGCTTTCACTTTCCAGGGGGCAGCAAAAAACCTCACCACTAAATGGGTTACTCACAGAGCACCGAAATGACGCCAACTTTTTGGTGTTCTGTAGTTCCCTGCACTTAGGAGAATAAAATTTCCCCACCCTGCAGTGAATTCACCATTCACCGCAGGGTCCCCAAAGTGCAGGGAGTCGGCCGCTGAATGCTGCCACCGCAAACCCGTGGCCTGCTGTTTTCAAAAGAACTACTGAACGAAAATGTCTGGAATTTACATATAAGATCCTATGATTGATAATAAAAAGTTCTGTTACAGAAAAAAGAAAACGCTATTATAAAAAAGGGGGGGAAATTTTGCCCAAAAAAATCTGAAAAATGACTAAAAGGTACTAAAAAAAAAATCAATAAATAAAGACTTTTTACTGCAGATTAAAATAATAAATGATTTATTAGATATTGCATAAAAACGGGAATATTTTTAACATTGAAACCTATGGGGTTCGCCTGAATAAACCTGCTGATTGAAACCACCGAACATCAGGGCATTTCACTGCCATTTCTCTGAGTCTCAGTACCACATGACTGGCTGAACCACGTGAAACGCACGCGCGCAGCTGCCCGCCCTTTCGTTAACACAGACTCTATTCTGGACTGAACACCCACCGGGAAGGGAATCAAAGCTACAGTGCACCCTCTGACAGTGGCACCCCACTGCTGACAAGATGGCTCCACAGCATAATTGCTGTGTGCTCATATACACTCGGTTTGCTGGGAGTTTTATTGCTGTGGATTCTGTGATACACACTGCATATTACTGTGAGTTTTATCGCCCTGGAGCTCTGGGATACGCTCATACACACTGCACATTACTGTGAGTTTTATTGCTGTGCAGTTCTGATATGCTCATACACAGTGCTCATTCCTGTGGGTTTTATTGCTGTGCAGCTCTGTGATACGCTCATATGCAGTGCAAGTTTCTGTGGATTTTATTGTTCAACCAATTAGAGTGGCTGTGATCCAGTATACTGAACATGCGTGGCTGTTCTTTGTAAAAATGCTTGAATTTAAACATTTCATAATTTTATTTATCTCAATAGATACATTTGAAATGGTATACAAAATATACAAGTAGGCACATGGTATCCACTTTTAATATAAAGAGAGGAAAAGGCGGAGCTCTAAGAGGAAAAGGTGGAGCTTTAAGATGAAGAGTGGGGATTAACCAGGAAGCGGTGTGCCCTTGACAGGAAGGGGTGCCTCAAATTTAAATTGGGGGGTGCACGAGTTTAGTCAGGCCTAGGGCAGCACAAAACCTAAATACACCACTGCCTGCTTCGTCTTGGTAGATGGTATTCACAGGGAGGGGCTGCTAAATTCTGAGTGGCCCCAGGGGACATTGGAATACCTGGAAAATCCCCTGGTGTTGCTGTCCTTCGTAAGGTGTTATCAGCTGCAGCATTAGAGAGCGCCTGGGTGCACGCCTATCCATTCATAATATCCATTTTGGTGGTTATTAGAATTTGTCTAAATTACCAGTGAAGATCGTTCACTCAGCTACTTTTATAGTTGGAGACTTGATGACACCACACTGATGTTACGCACGGTGTTTTTGAGGAAAACAAAATAAAACAAACATGATTGTCCTATAAATGCAAAGATATGTGTGTTTCAGAGTAAATCAAAGGGAGGAACACAAGGAGGATTTCTATTAAAATTTCTCTGTTTTTAAACCTTTGCACTAGAGTTTTATTGGATTACCTGGAGACAATACTGCCATAGCTTTACGTGTGTACACTATGGGCCCTATTACACTCTTAACGGTAGCGCTCACCTGCGTGAGCACTACCGTTAGTTGCGGTATTTACCGCATAATAAAATCCAAACGCGTTAAAAAACCTGTTTGCGTTTGGTATCTTGCGCTTTGTAGCGCGAGGTTACTGTACTTTGTGCTTCCCATGTTAAGTATAGGGAGCGCAAAGTGTTAATCAGCGCTGGAATTACAAAGTCCCAGCGCTGATTAACGTCTGGCTCTGGTCAGCGAAAAGTTAACACCAGGTTCTGGCTCTGGTTAACGGATTCCGCTTCTGCAGAATCCGTTAACACCAGCAATAAAAATTAAGAAAGGAAGCCTTTACGCCGAATGCCATATTACATAGTCAGCGCAACAAACGCAAGTAATCGTCTACCGCGGGCGAACCTATGCGAACGCTGCACGAGCTTACTGTACGTTGCGCGATCTATACTTAACATTGTGAGCGCAAATGCGTTTGTGCGCTGGTACTCGGATGGTATTACAATCTATGCGCAGTTTGTAACGCACAGCGTTTGCGCGTATAATTTTAGCAACTCCTAAAAGCTGCTGTTAATGGCAAATCTGAACGTCCTGGCCAAAACCAAATACACCAGCCCAAAAAAAAAAAATGCAAAGTATAGTTACACATTCTACACGTACCCAAACCAATAAAATGGATAAGTTGTGCGTGCATGTATTATTGCTGCAGCATATATGCTCAGATTGACTTTGACAGGCGCAAAAACTTAACGTGAGATAATTGTGGTTCTTAATTCTGATTGGCTGAATTGCGTGAAAAAAATGACAGCACACTGATTTCTGCGCGCAACGGTACTGCGCGAGCATTTGGGCGCATCCGGTTTACGCGCGTTATTGATCGACGGATCAAAAACGCGCGAGGATTGTAATTCCAGTGGTGATTTGCGCACGCAAACGTTTAACGCTTGGTGCAAGAATTCACACTTTGGGCTATATTACAATGTGTTTAACATGTAAACATTGCACCACGTCCACTTCATTTATTCAATTTAATGAAAATTTTTATTTAATCTTTTATTTTTACAAACAATCAGACCGTGTCTTTGGCTTTCTTAAAGATCCCTCATATGATCCTGTATGTAAGGGGTTCAGCAACCTTGGCCCTCCAAGGGTTATATTACAAAGTTATATTACAGCTCTGGTTAAGCAGTCACTTGTAATATTGCCCCACGTTTTGGAATTACATCTGCTATGATGCTCATCTTCTCATTAGGTTCTTGGAGCCTCATGGGAAATCCAGTTCCAAAACATCTGGAGGTCCCAGGTTGCTGGACCCTGCAGTAGGAAATAGACCCTGCATCTCCTGTATAGGGAATTCCCTGCCAGATGGGATGGAAGCCCCATTTCTGTTGCCATCACGCTCATGCACAATACGGTCAGTGAGCAGGGGTCATTCTGCAGTGAGGGCTTACAGCCTGATGTGGGAGAAGCCCCAGATTCGCACAGTTCTGTGGGATCTTGCGTGTCGCAGCTGCAGTGAGCAAACGTGTCCAAATATCCGCAATATCGGCAAATAAAATGCCGATACCGATATCAGTACTTTTCTGAATATCGGCAGCTGATAATCGTCTAAACCGATATATCTGTCTATCCCTAATAGAGACCCACACACGAAGTGCGTCCGCACCGAACTGCACACGCACATATTAAACGGACGCAAGTTAGGCAAGAACGTAAAACTGCTGAGACGGACGTGCAGAGTGCGCCACGTCCGCGTAGCAGCCTGTGTGCGTTATGCTGCGACATCAGACGCAGCGCATTTGCGACGTCCATCACGTTGACGGTCAGAGGTATTTATGGTCTGGCTGACTGTACCGGTCATTTAATTTTAATTAATTTTATTTCCCATATTTTCTACATCCGTCAGAAAAAAACAGACTGTGTGGTGTCTACAGTATCTTCCGTCAGTCCGTCCGGCACGCCTGCAGAGTGCGCTCAGACTACGTTCATCTGACAGCCTTAGAGGCGGCACACGCGCATACTGTACTACCTTTTTTTATGGACGCACTAATCCCTGCTTAGCGAGTAACTTTACTTTCTGATTACGGTAGTGCTGAGCAGAGCTGTAGCTAGCTCCTTTTGCACCCGAGGCAAGAATAGAAAATTGTGCCCCCCCCATACACATACAATATTTTTAGAGGAAAATAGTCACCTTACATCCCCTGTGGACTCCATTCTTTCTGGAAGTTTCCATTGGGGGTAATCATTTATGGTTTCCCTACATATACCCTACCTGGCCAAATAAAGTCACACATTCTAATATTTGGTTGGTCCGCCTTTTGCTGAGATTACGGCTTGCATTCGCCGTGGCTCGAATAAGCTTACGAAATGTCAAAGCATTTATTTTCATCCAGAGTGACATTAATTTGTGGCCAAGATCTTGTATTGATGACGGGAGAGTCGCAGCGCTGCGTAAAGTCTTCTCCAGCACATTATCCCAAAGATTAACCTCAATGGGGTTAAGGTCTGGACTCTGTGCAAGAGTAGTTCAGGGAACATGAGACATCATTTTCACACATGAATTGGCCACCACAATTTGAGCCCCATGTATCCTGGCATTACCATCTTGGAATATGCTCGCTGTGCCATCAGGGGAGAAAAAACCCATTGATGGAAAAACCTGCTCATTCAGTATATTCACATGACCTCATATTTTGGGCTCATGACGTTGCTGAACCTAGACTTGAACAAGTGAAGCAACCCCAGGTCATAACAAGCTTGTATGGAAGGTAGTGATCTTTTTTTTTGCCCAGGCAGTTTTTTATTTTGCTTTTTTTTGAGAACGGATTTTACCAGGAAGGATACATTGAGATTTCTCTCGTTTTCAAGTATGTCCTGGGTGGCGAGTATGTACCATTATGTGTCTTGCCCAAGGACACTTACTGGAGAGGTGTGCTTGCCGGGATCGAACCTGCGTCTCCACAGGCTCTCTCCACGCAGAGCAGTGATGTTACCTCTACTCCACCCTATTTGTATTGTGTGGTTGTAGAATATAGCCATGGGTCAATTTGAGTGGGGAAACAGTTCCTCCACTAATATTGCAGAGAGAACGGTGCTCTCGTTAGCCAGCCACTCCGTGAAATTTAGATTTTAATTTTGGTTTGCAATCATATAATTCCTTATTAAGCCAGAATAAAAATATGATTGCCATGTTCATGTGTGTGCAGACCACGCACTCTGCTTGTCATCGCAGTTACCCAGAGAGGTCATCTCTAACGGTTTCAGAGAGGCTACTTTCCTTTCTCATGTCTGGAGCGTCACCTACTGTCCTGTTATTGCATAGCCAACATTTCGCCCCTGATAAGACCACAATTCTATTTCCCGGAACACAGTTGTCTTTAATTACTGAGATAATCCAGATTATCCATAGTTCGGGTGAGTGGTCAGGTATCTTTTCTGTCTACCTTTTCATATTTACCATTTTAATACTGCTGCCGGTGGTCGTGGTGCTGCTCTACGTAAGTCGACCTACAGTTGTGTTCAAAATTATTCAACCCCCACTGAAATTGAGTGTTTTGGCCAGTTTGACATTGATTTTGATCATTCAGTCATCTTGCTTACAATTAAATCAAAGAGGCACGTGTAGGTCAGACAAAAATAACATAACATTTATAATGAAATAACCACAAATGTCTTTTCTGTGCTCACATCATTATCAGTTTTATTCAACCCCCAAGTGACATTCAATCTTAGTACTTATAACTGTAAAAGGATGTTGTACTAACAGCTTTTAAACGTGAAGCATAGCTTGACACAAGTGTCTTGCAGCGATCTACGGGTATCTTCGCCCATTCGTCATGGGCAAAAGCCTCCAGTTCAGTCACATTCTTAGGTTTGCGCACTGCAACTGCTTTCTTTAAGTCCCACCAGAGGTTCTCAATCGGATTTAAGTCAGGTGACTGCGATGACCACTCCAAAATGTTCCAGCCTCTAATCTGCAACCATGCTCTAGTGGACTTGGAGGTATGCTTGGGATCATTGTCCTGTCGAAAGGTCAAACGTCTCCCAAGCCTCAGGTTTGTGACGGACTGCATCACATGGTCATCCAATATCTCCTGGTACTGAAGAGAATTCATGGTACCTTGCACACGCTGAAGCAAAACAGCCCCAAAGCATGATTGACCCCCCGCCATGATTCACAGTAGGCAAGGTGTTCTTTTCTTCATAGGCCTTGTTCTTCCTCCTCCAAACATAGCGTTGATCCATGGGCCCAAACAGTTCTAATTTTGTTTCATCAGTCCACAGAACACTATCCCAAAACTTCTGTGGTTTGTCCACATGACTTTTGGCATACTGCAGTCGACTCTTCTTATTCTTTGGAGACAGGAAGGGGGTGCGCCTGGGAGTTCTGGCATAGAGGCCTTCATTACGCAGTGTGCGCCGTATTGTCTGAGCTGAAACTTCAGTACCCACATCTGACAAATCTTTTCTCAGTTCCTCAGCATTTACACGGGGACTTTTCTCCACTCTACGCTTCAGGTAGCGCACAGCAGTCGAAGTCATCATCTTCTTTCTGCCACGACCAGGTAACGTTTCAACAGTGCCCTTTGCTTTGAATTTGCGAATGATGCTTCCTATGGTCTCTCTTGGTATGTTTAACATCTTTGAAATCTTCTTATAGCCATTGCCCTTCCTGTGAAGAGTAATTACCTCTTCTCTTGTCTTCCTGGACCATTCTCTTGACTTCACCATGTTTGTAACCACACCAGTAAATGTCTAGAAGGAGCTGAGTATCACAGTCATTTTAAAGATGCCTAATTGGTGCTTATTATGCTTTATTGCTGCTCCGTGACATCCACAGGTGTTTTCAATACCTGATTGAAAACACTTGAATGAACCTCTGTTCTTCAGAGTGGTAGTCTTTAAGGGGTTGAATAATTGTGTCAATGAAGAATTCACTAAAGAAACATTTACTACTGTATTACAAAACCAATTGATGTCATTTTAGTTGCATATGGTTCTTTAAAAAGTCCTTGTAGGATTTCATTCTGAATACAATTACAAATGTACACTAAATTCCATAAAACCCTTTACAGCATTGGGGGTTGAATAATTTTGAACACAACTGTATTTAGCACCACCGCAGTCTCTTACTACAATGAGGATCCATTGATCCTTGATTTTTTTTGTAATTTGTTTAGCTAGAAGGAATGAAGATTATTTTCTATGTCTTAACAGGACTCACAGTGAGGGGACGGAAGGTGGACCTGGGCATAAGCAGGTGTGTGCCTTTCTGCTGGTCCGGATGCAGAGCAGCGTGGAGCCTCCTGCTCTTTTCCGCCCAACTGACAGCAGTTCGGCGCCGGCGCACTGTGTCACGTGACTGCACTGTCTTCCGGAGTCGCGACTGATCGGTCTGCAGCAGGAACGCTACGAACTTCAGTCCCCCCCCCCCCCGGATCTGCCTCTGGAGAGGTCAGGTGATTACTTTCCTCACTCCAGGAGCCCAGGCATGCACCGGATCAGAGGATTCCTTTGCAAATCGCGATGTCCGTTCAGACCGGTCATCGCGATTTGTGTTATTCCGATCCAAACCCACCATTTCCGGGTGAGAGTGATCACCCTTGGCTGTGCCCCCTTGCAGCTGTGCCCGAGGCACGTGCCGCAGTCGCCTCGCCCTCCCTACGGCCCTGGTGCTGAGACAGATTAACAGGTTTTAGAAGGAAGTTTCTCTTGTTTTGATTAACGAACCAGAATCCACATAGAATGAGCAGCTAAACTGCTTGCCGTGATAAAAGTCACAGCGGCGGGAAGGGTTCTGGCAGTATACCTTCAGAACATGATCCTATGCCATTTATCTAACAGAAACATATTACTCATATCTGTGACACGCCTGCCTTGCAGAATAGTCCAAAGGTCCGGATTTGACTTTGCTTTAAAGTGACCTTTTTCACAGGTTAAATTATAGCAATTTAAAAATAACATACATTCATCTATACAGCATGCAAGCAGATTCGCTCCAATGTACTGGTGTCTGAATAAAATTAAAAAATAAAGAAAAGCCTCCTCCTCTGTTAATTCACAGCATCACATTACCTAGCTGACAGCACAGCAGAGTATGCCGAGGATCAATCGGCTGGATAGGAGCAGACTGAAGTAGTCTACAAACAGTCCTCCCTATTGCACGTACGGCAGTGGCTATTATTAATACATTCAGGGTTAACTCTGACCTGCACCGTATTTTGCTAGTATTTGGCAGATTGATAGTTTAGTGAGTAGATGAACTGCCATTAAATTGCACTGTATGGAAATTCACTGTTCGGTGCAATTCGGCGACAAGTTTCTGCTTATGGAATAACCCCTCCTGTTAACGCACTCACTCCTAATTGACTCCAGCCACACACCCTCATCAGTCTCTATGACACCCATGCTACTCAGCCCCCCATGTTCATCACATTCAGTCACTTTCATTCCTATGAAAAAAGCAGCCCCGCATTTTACCTTGCACCTGGACCTGCAAACACTAGAGCTAGCCCGGATTTCCAATTATATCAAACTTGACTAAAATGCGTAAAAAAAATAATAATTAAAAAAAAGAATTGACAGACTTAAATGCTAAAATGTACTTTATTCTGTTTTAAGGCAGTGCCATTTTACATATAAAGCAAACAATGACATTGCGTTAACTCACCCCGTCATTATTCCGCTGGGAGCAAATGTGGAGGTGATGGTGCAATGAAGTACAACACATTGGTCCATCTAAAGACAGAAAAAACCCTGTATCTATGGCGCCACCTAGAGGAGGTATCAATGAACAAGTACTCAGCTAAAAAAAAGTGTAAGCATATATGGATAGAATTAGTCCATGTGAAGTCCACAATTAATATTTCTATATGTCGAATCAGCTGCTGTCTCTATTTGGTGGTATATGCAAACCCACCAGCAATATAGGACAAGAATAAAAGAGTCAGCGCTTCTTCCGACCACGGTGTCTTCTTCCTCCTCTCTGTTTTATTTAAAGGTACCCAACAGATATAAACAGAGTGCTGCCATAGCGTAGCAATCTTGAACCACAATAAAGATATAAGTGAAAAGAAAGGATTGCGCTCACATTTCCATGTGTCTAAATCAGACACCAGATGAACCAGGCAGCCGGCGATATTAGAGGGAACGCCGGATCTCCCACATAGCCGGCAACCCTTTTGCTCCGATAAAATCCAGGACGCCGGGAGGTAATTTCAAGGCTTGGTTTATTAAAAAAAACAAAACACCTAAACGCGTTTCGCAAGCTAACTCGCTTCCTCACTGAGGAAGAGAGTTAGCTCGCGAAATGCGTTTCGTTTGTTTTTTTTAATAAACCAAGCCTTGAAATTACCTCCCGGCGTCCTGGATTTTATCGGAGCAAAAGGGTTGCCGGCTATGTGGGAGATCCGGCGTTCCCTCGAATATCGCCGGCTGCCTGGTTCATCTGCATTCCTTTTTTTCACTTATATCTTTATTGTGGTTCAAGATTGCTACGCTATGGCAGCACTCTGTTTCATTTAAAAGGTACCCAACAGATATAAACAGAGAGGAAGAAGACACTGTGGTCGGAAGAAGCGCTGACTATCGACTTCTTTATTATTGGTCCATCTAAGGCTTGTGTCAGCCACATTGTATAACTCATGCTGCCACTTTGTGCTACAATGTAACTACATGACCCACCATTGTGACATGTTAAAATAACTAAACTGTCCGTCGCTGGAGTCTAAACGCACCCTTGACCTTTCCAACCTGGTGTTTAAGAGCTTTTCCAGGAAGCTACCACCCTACCTGAATAGGCTGCTTCCCCCATCCTATAACCTCCGATCCAGTACCTGCACCTTACTTGCAATACCACAATACAAAAAGACAGTGGCTCGATCCTCATTTTCCTACAGAGCACCGCAGTTATGGAATAACCTCCCAGACGCCATCAAATCTTCCCCCAGTCTTAAGTCACTCAAGAGCTCCCTATTAACATACCTCAATACGGAATGCACCTGTAAATATGTAACATAATAAATATGTAAGTAATATAGTCATTTTCTGTTAATCTGTATATTTGTGTTTTTTTTTTGTATATCTTGCATTGTATTACTTTGTATTTCTGTAACAACAGTAACATTTCAATGTTCTTGAACCAAGGACATACTTGAAAACGAGAGAATCTCAATGTATCCTTCCTGGTAAAATACTTTATAAATAAATTAATTAAAAAACAAATGCTGATAATTTTGTCTGTGTGTGAAATAATTGTATGTAAAAAGGAAAGAATATATATTTTTTAATCGCCCTACCATTTTGTTGATTTTTCCCATGAGGCAACAATTACCAAAGGTTTTTCCTTACTTCGGTGACTTATCTAATCTACGGTATTTAACAGTTAATGAGATGAGGAGGGAATGTTTAGAAAAGGCTACTGTTCTTCAGGCTATTCGAGATAGAGGATGGCAGCGAAGGCGATAAAACTGGGAGCTTAAAAGACTTCTAATCTACCCCTCAACCTGGTGATGTCCTTTGAATACATCCCACACAATACAATGAGATTTGAGTCAATGATCGACCCATAGACTCCATTCTATGCCTATTGACACACAGTGAGGAGCAAGTGATCAAAAGATACAAGGGGGACGGACGGGACAGTTTACAACACAGAATATCACATGATGGATGCAGCCAGTGACACATATAGAGCAAAATATTTTCTTAAGAGAAAAGAAAAACAAAGCACATGTAAGATCAGCAACATAAAATAAACACGATGAGAACATTCCATTTTTTCCATATGAACGCAGCGAGCAGTTTTTAATTTTTTTTAAGTCCCCCCCCCCCAAAACAAAAATGGGAAAAAAAAAAAAGTAGTTTTGGCACTTTCCTTCCCTTTTTTTTTTAGGGGGGGGGACACACCAAATTTCTGTGTCTACAGATGTAAATCCAGCCCTGTGCACAGTCCCAAACACATTCACGCACAAAAAAGCAACGACAAATTAAGTTTTGATCATTTTAATGACAAAAACAAATAATAATTCACATTATTTATTTCCACATGGAAAATGAAAGCAGAATTGCATAGAAATTCTTTCAATTTGTTAGAATGGAGAGCGGCCGATCGAGTCAGCTTTCCCTGCTCCTCGGGCCAGCTTGTTTAGGAAGACGACCTGCAATGCTTTTATAAAAGACTTCGGAATCAACATCTCGAACGTTTAATTCGTGCTGCACACGGCTCCTACCGAGTCCGTATTAAAACATTTTTATATTCTTGCAGAATATATTATTGCCTTATAAGGGTTTGGAGTCAGAGGCACCAATTAAAAATGCAATATTGATCTGTGGAAAGGTAGAAGGGCCTGTAATGGGCACTGGGTGGTCACAAGGCTTCCAAAATCAGGTCTGTTGCAAAGTGATCCTTATAGAAGGTGAAGGAAGACTATTTGGGAAAATGAGAGTCTGTAAATTACCCCATAATATATTTCTTATTTTAGGATTAGGACAACTCCTTAAAGATAATGTATAAAGTTAAATACACACAACATAAGCATTGGGTGTCCATGTTTACCCATGCACGCTAGAAGTCTTTGGATTTGACGACTAACACATTATTTGGACATAATATATATAGATCTCCCTGTATTACCCATGACGGGGCAGAAATGATCATTTTCAGAAACAAATGTGACTGTATTTTATCTACACAGGTTGAGTATCCCTTAGGCTGGCCGTCCCCTGGGTCTGTAGTCGGACGACCACGGACAATTTTTTTGCATGATCTGGATCATCCATTGGACAAGACAATGGACGACCCAGGTCGACTGCTGGAAAGACCGCCGAACGCCGCTGGACAGCAGGAGAAAAAAAAAAGAAAAAAGAAAAAGGAACTCTGCTATTCTTCTAATAGACGCTTAAACCAATAAAATTTAAAAAAGTACTTCAGATGTGACTAAATAAAAAAAAAAAGGTCCTGTAAAAAAAGAATCAAAAGGTCTGTTACAGAATTTTTAAAAAGCCTTTTTAAAAAGATTGGAAATCAACAAGTTCATCAAATGACGCAAAAATACAGAAATATAAATTAAAAGACTTTTTGCTGAAAATGAAAAGAATAACCCTTTAAATAAAAAAAAAAAAGGGAAAATATTATTTTACATCGAATCCTATGGGATTCGCCTGTTTTATCTGTCGAACTGAACCACTGAAAATCAGGGCATTTTTCTCATGTTTGCTGTACCAGGTCGTTCGACTTCGTCCAACAAATCCCATTCATACGGGAAAGATCACTAGTCTGATGTAGTCGCAAGAAGTCGTCCTATGGAAGACGATTTGGTAGTCGCACGAATACGGACCCAGTGGACAGCCAGTCTTTTCCCAAATGCTTGGGACCAGAAGATTTCGGATTTGGTAATATTAACATATATTGAGCTATCTTGGAGGATGAGATCCAAGTCTAACCACAAAATTCAATAATGATTCATATACGCCTTATACACATAATGACGAAGGCTGGGGTCAGACGAGAGTGATGAACGTGCCCGTCTGAACGCACCGTTTGCTGTCCGTCATAGCTTTTGAAAGGAGTCAATAGAGAACAACACACGAAGCACGTGTGCACTTTTTCACGCGGGCAAAGTGTCACGGTCCACCCCGTGTACCTGTCTTGCACACCTGGATCTAAGAACTTTGCCCTGGATTCTGCCCTGCCCTCTTCTTTCTTGGATTCCAGTCCAGGTTTTACCCAGGCTCTGCACCTGGACCAGGCTCCTGGAGATCCAGCCTGGGTCTTCCTTTTCTAGCCCTGGACTTCCAGCTGAGGCCTATCCGTGTTTAAGCCTCCTTAAAAGGCAGAGAGACCCAGCCAGCAGTGGGTCTGCATTGTTATCCCTGACTGAGGTCATCTGGATGTGTGCTAACCTGCTCCAGTTTATCCTGTGTATCCATCCATCTGCCCTGTTGTTCCTGGATACATCTGTCTGTGCAAGGGACTCTCAGCGATCTCCACCTGTGGATTACTGTTCATCTCCGTCTCGGACCTTTTGATCAAGGTACCACTGTCCGCTGTCCAGACTTCTCCTTGGTGGGCCCTGTCTGCAGTCTGGGACTGCATTACCCACAAACCTCAGACTCTCCAGTCAAGAACTCTCCCTGGTGCTTTATATATTTCCTTTGTTCTTTCAAGTGCCTGCAGTTAAGGACCATTTATGTTTCATTAAAGAATCTTCATTGTGTGATTCCTGTCTGGCCTCCCCTCTGTGTCGCCGCCTGGTGGGCTCATACCAGAACCGCACACGCCACGTGACACAAAGCATGTTGTAACAGATGCCAAAATGGCATCGACTTGAAAAAGCTACAAGGATGTAGAGAAACCCCTGCATACAGCTTTTGTTTCTAAGCGAACTGATACAAAGTGCATCCGGTACTGTGCGCAATCGCTGCGCTCGTCTGACCCCAGCCTAAAAGGTAATTTCATACAATATTTATAATCATTATGTCCCATCACATTAGGTCAGGTCTGGAATTTTCTACTTTTGGCGTTATGTTGGCACCAAAAAGGTTTTTGGATTTTGAAACATTTTGGATTAGGGACACTCAACCTATATAACTGCTGGACTGGAATTTAACTTCTACCTGGGTGATATTTTGGGAATATGTTTTTGTAAAACAGGTCCGTTATTGGCAAAGCCCTGTATAGTAAAGTGGCCATCAAAATGCAGATGCAGATAAATAAACCCAACACTGTTTAAATCGTAATTTTTAGAGAAACCAAGGGGTTATCCACTAAAACCAGCTAAGATTATTGCGTTGCTGAGAAACGAGACGCTTCTCGAAACTAAAAACTATCAGGGTTATTCAAAGAGAATCGAAAAGTCACTGCACGTTCGGTGACTTTTCGTTGTCTTCAATTCGGTTCGATTTGGCGATCCCATTTCGGCGACCCTGCGGTCTATTCAGCAAGCACCACAGGGCCGTCGTAGTGCAGGGGAAAGCCGCCACAAACCCGCCGAACACTCGCCGCAAAACCCTGCGAATGCACACCGAAACCGGCAAAAACATCTGGATTAACCCAGCCGAACACGCCAGAGAAACCCGAGCAGCCGGCGATCACAGCGGAGAGCAGCCGCCGGAAAAACCCGACACGAATAGAGTGAAAAAAACACAAAAAGAAATACGCTTGAATGTTTGAAAAGTGAAACGCTGTTTGCAAAGAAACTACAAAACGAAAATGTCTGAAATTTACATATAAGATCCAATGAATGATAATAAAAAGGGCTGTTACAGAAAAAAATATTTTTTTAAAACAAAAAAAAAAAAAAGGAAATTTTTCCCCCCAAACAAATCCCGAAAAATGCCTAAAAGATCCTAAAAAAATCTATACATAAAAGAAACTTTTTACTGCAGAATATTATAATCAACAGTTTATCAGATATTGAATTAAAATGGGAATATTTTTAACATTGAAGCCTATGGGATTCGCCTGAATAAACCTGTCGAATGAAGCCACCGAACAGCAGGGCACTTCGGCAACTTTTCACTGCTGGTTTTGTGTTCTCTGAATAGACGAAGCATTACTTCTCTATGGGGATTTCACTGCACTCGAACAGCCAACGAACAGGCACCGTATGTGCAGGCAATTCGCCAACATTTGGCAAACTGCCTGCTCTCTAAATAGCCAAATGGCCAGGAAAGCTAACCGAACGCTGAATTTCACTGTTCGGTTACCTTTCGCCAGCAATTCGGATCTTTTTGAATAACCCTGTAAATGTCAACAGGAGAAGCTTCACCTTTTTCTGGTTTTAGTACGGAGAATCGCCGGCGTTTCTCGGCAATGCAATACCTTTACCTGGTTTCTGCAACGTCGGCGCTTACTGGTAAAACCCCACCCAATTCTTTCGGCTTGTGACAATCCTAGAATATTTCTCTCTCCAGGACTGAGATTTTCCGCTTCTGCTCGGCAATGGCTGCAGATTGTATCCTGGGAAGCGGAGATAAAATATAATCTCATGGTTTGACAGATATTTAACTCCACATTTTGAGAATCTCCGACCCAAACAACCTTTAGAAAGTTTCACTTTTTTTTTATTTATATAAAGGGTATGGAAGAGGTTTATTCACAAAGTAGCTCATTTGTATTGAATTTCAAAAGAACTGCAAGTTTTATGCTAAAGCAGCCCACTGGATTTGGGGAAGAATGTTAAAATTCGATTACTTTTCAATTTTCTTGCAATTCTTCGCCAATTCAATGAATGTGTGAAGATGCCCTGAGTTCACATACTACATATAACTGTCATGATTAGCACCTTTTATTTTGATTTATACCTGATATTTTAGACCTGATGAAAAAATACCAACTTTTATAATTAAATTTTTTTTCCATTTTTTAAATTATGAAAACGTAACCATGTACATTTGGGTCTATTTTGCTAATAGTAGCTGAAGATAAGTTTGAGTTCTAACCTCCTTATGTTGTCACCGTGGATTTATTTAACCCCTCCAAAACCAAGCAGTTTTCCATAGAATCAATGCCGGGACCCAGTGATTTTGTGGAAAACGTCTTTCCATTGCAAACAGTGGAGAAAATGTATGTACAATTCATAAAATACATTTTAGAGACGGTGAGATTATTCGACAAGCACAGAGCCAAAAAGTGCCGCTACATGTATATTAATACACCTAGAACTCCATCAGGGTTATTCAGAGAGAGGTGAAAACCAGGAGAAATGCCAGGAGAATGAACAATCTAGACCAAATTGCCGATTTGGAAAGGGAGATAAATGGGAGAATTTTTCTGGTTTGGCTATTTTGACCCGAATTTTCAATTCTCCAGTCATTCTCCTTGTTTTCACCTCTCTCTGAATAACCCTGCATGTTTCTGCAAAAGAAAAATAAGCTGTTCAAACAACTTCAGCATCTTGAATGACATGTCCGAGGTGCTGAAACTTCAGGAGCACACTATGGAGACCATATGCAAAATAATTTTGTTTGCAGTAAACAAAACGCCTTTGCAATGCTCCAGAATATGACCATATCGAGTATACTCGATCTAAGGCTCCTGCAAGAGCTTTTGGACATAGAGAATATTACACGGAAGTGAAGGGGTTAAGGAAATATTAAGAAATGTTATCAATGCAAATTTTTCCACTCAAGAGGTGTAAAAAAATAGTATGGTGAAATTGTTGGCAGCCTCCAAGCGCGCAATACAGTTTCGTTACGTCTAGGTCAGCTTTCTAAGGAAACATAAGATTCACGTAGAGTCTAAACTTGGAGAGGAAAAAATAAAGCCGTCCTAGTACTAAATACAGAGCCTACTTACCGAATGGGCAGGATTTTACCGACGCTTCATAAAGGCAGTGCAAATTGCTTAAGTGTATAAGCATGATCAGAAAATTATTCACAGCTTCCAAAATTTGGTTAAATTTGCCAAAATGTGCAAATAAATGTAATGCAAAATAAACCGGCCCCAAAATGTAAGGAAAAAAATAAAGAATAGGCAAAATAATGTAACTCCAAACGCAAAACGCGTAGTCAAGCCAGCCATCCGCATGCAGGAGGTGAAAACCCAACGTAGGAGTGGGCGACCGCTTTACGTATCTTATAAAAGCAGACATGTCCCTTATTAGAAGTTCTTGAAACAGGCACCGTTTATAGGAATACAGAGAGGGAGATCAACCAACAGCCGCACCTGGAAAGCTGCTCCTATAACACTTCATTAAGTCATAACAGAAAGAATATATGGCTTTAGTTTAAAGGAACTGGTTGTGAGGTTTGAAAAAGTTTTAAAAAAGACATTACATGCAATATACCCCCATTGTGCATCGTTCTGTAATGCATACCAAAAAGTAAATCCTTTATTTCAATGCTTCTCCAGGTTTAACCCTTGATCTGTGAGAGCAGCCATATTTAAAGAGATCCCCTAGGCACCACGTTAATTTATTTAAATGGTAATTGTGTGCTGAGTGCCCCCCCCCATAGCTGTCATTGGGGGATGTGTGAGTCTTCCAAAGCAGAGGGCGGCCCTCGTCATGGAAGCCTGTCAATGAGATCATCCTGGAAGCCTTATAGGAATCTGGTCAGGATAGGACAATTTTTCCAAAGCTGATTAACAAATGCCTCTACCACATGCGTGCAATTCATCAGAGCAATGGCTGTCGACGATTCCTACACCCGAAGCAGTGAACCGAAAGAGCATGTAAAGCGCAAAAAAACACAGGGGAGTGAGAATTCTGACTTTATGGGAGTGCAAGGGGGGAAAAAAAAACGTAACCCCCTTCTCACCACCATGATCGTGTATACACAAATCAGCAGAGGCAGACACAGCAGCTCGAGATCATGTTAACCCAATCTAAGGCTATACTGTGCAAGAAATGAATTTAATTTGTCTCCAGAAGATGTCCTCTAAGTTTTAGCCCTGTGGTTATGATGCCCGAGGTGCTAACACTTTGTAAAACCAGCTGGGGAATGTCTCTAACTGGCAGCTCCCCAGCTGATCCTGCAGAGAGCTTTAAACTGTAGTAACTCCATTTGGCCAGCAGATGTGGCATCTACCTGACAAATAGGTTATTATAGTAAGAAACACATTGTAAAAAATTATACAGTAAGAAATATTCTCAAATGATTTTCCAAAAAAAAAATCCACTGGTTCCCGACAGGTGCTTTTTTTTGGAAAATCAGTTGGTAGTGAAGAGGTTAAAGGTAGTTTCACCAGTTCAAAATGCACAGAAAGTACTGATGGATAAGCAGCACCTCTGACCAAACAAGACATGTGATAGGTGCTGCCACAGAGTGAGGATAAACCTGGAGACGTTCATAAAGAGGGATTTTCTTGTATGGATCCATTACAACAGAAAATTAATGCAGTTTTTTTTTTAGATTTTAAGTTCGAATAACAGCACTTCAGAGACAATAAATGACAGGTGATAACTCTCACATGTCACTTAATATGCCACCTGGCTAGTAAATAAAACCGCCAAAAACCCACCGAGAGAGACATGGCGTGGCAGAAGGGACTACGCACTGTAAACATAACTTTGAAAAATGTATTTGTATAAAAAACAAAAAAAAAAACAATAATTGCACTTTGAAAGTGCTATTAATTTGCAGCCGTACAAAAGAACATTCTGCATGCCACACGCAAGCAATGGGGAATAAAAACAGTACCGAGCTGTCACCTTGTAACTTACAAAATATGTACTGTGTTCCCTTTTTTCTGCATATTGCTGCAGTGTGTGGCGTCAACACGAGGAAAAATAGAGCGATTAGGAGACATTCAGTCTAACGCGGCTCCTCCCACCGCTAAGTGGCAATTAAAAAGCCCAGCAGGTTGTATTTGAGAGTTGTTCTAAGCCGAGATCCGAGCAAGATCCCCGTGGGCTCACTCAGTTTGCTTCTTGTTATACAAGGTAGATTATCAAAGAAGCTAATGGCACGGCATATTTAGCACACACTGAGAGTCATTGTCACTCCACCAGCTGAAGCACGTATAGAATTCCGAGATTGTCGATGGTTACAAAAGTTCTAAATGCGGAACACGAATGTATCGACTTGAGGTTTGTGCCGTTTGTGTAGAACGTCTGTTTGCAAACTCCAGTGTCTACATCCCACCACTGGAAATGAAGAATAAAAAGAATAACCAGTAAGATAATAATAAATATACGTACAATAAAAACACGACACAAGATGTGGATATTCCTCAATTACTTCACAGCTCTTCTCGGTGTGGCACAGGATCATATTATCTCCTGGTCCCCTCACTCTTGCCTTCAGAACTTTTCCTGAGCTGACCCCATCTAAAGACCTCCCACCCTTGTAACGTTTAGGCCAAAAGAGCTGACGTTATAACTTGTGTTCCTTCATCTCAAGCTTATTTTGTGCCAAATTTTGCAATTCTAAACCAATTTGATTCAGCAATTAACCATATAAATTCCACTTACAAAACAAATGAGAGAGGTCCCTTTTCTCATTTTTAACAACTGCACCTAGATTTCCGCAAAACTGTTCTCCGAGCTGAAAAGTTATTCTGTGGAAAGAACAGGTCAGTCATCCCGCAGGACAACTGCCAGCTGCACTGGTGTGTTTGACAGGTATGAGGATGGTATTTATGGAAAGGATTTATTCAATATTTTGATGTTTGCTGTCTGTTTCAGTATAGGTAGATTTTATTATTTTATTTGTAAACGTATGTTTATTTACGTTAAAGTAAAATATTTCCAACCATAGTCAATAAAGATGCAGAATTTTCTTTGGTGACGCAGGACCGGAAAGCAGATAATCAAATGCGTAGGTGTAGGTGTGGATGCCTACAGGAAGTGTTATCCTATAAATTTACATATTGTGCAAATCATTATCACTTTTTTCCTTTAAATGAAAGGGACCTGTGTGCTAATGTCTGTTCATTTCCACCAACCACTTCCTGCGATTTTAGGCAAATTGAGAGTTTTCTGCTGGCAGCCTAGCCTGATTATATATTCATTTTTTTCTTCTTTTTTAGGTGATTTTACTCACCTTTTGTCCCTCACCGCGTTCTGCTCCGCCTCTTCGGCTCAGAGTCCCTGAAGCTTTTCTGCGCAATTTACGTTCATATGCAAATTGTATATCATCGGAAATGCAAATTGCGCAGCACTATGAACTCGCATACTTTACGTACGTAAGTTACGCCTTTGCAGATTGATGGATCACAGCTGCATATTCATGTGCAGATCTGATCCATTGCTGCACGCTAACACGGCTGGTCTTAAGAGAGGGTGACATCGCCACACTCTATGCGTGCCGATGTCACTAGTGACAGATCTGGTGACCAGCAGCCAGGAAATTCAAAAATCTCAGCTGATGGTGACGCTTGGAGGGGTGAAGGAAACTCCTCCACTTCACCCAGCCAGTGATATCTCCAGATCGGGAAGAGAAAATGGGGGGGGGGGGGAACTCTTCACATCCTGACTGCTTTAAAAAGATAAAGAGAGAGAGAGTCCCTTTAATCCATCAACAGAACACAAACAATTTAACTATTCTGGCATGTCCTGTTAACAAAATGATCAAATGTATCAAGGCTGATGCTGTTCCGGTTACAGAAATTATTTCCACCAATTCATCCCACCTTTACTTCATATTTCCTACAAGTAACTTTACAGACACGAGTAATGGCAAAGGAAAGCATACAGAACTTTAATGTATTGTGTCTGTAACACAGGGGCCCTAATCGAGCTGTAAGATCACCCCCGCGGATACTTACTTTCACATAAGCACTGGAGGATACGATCTGTTTACTGTCAGGAGAGAAGTAAACATCAGTCATCCACCCATCGTCACTCTGGGTAAGGGATTCACGGCACTGCCTGAGCAACTCCCCACTTTGGACACTCCAAATCTGCCAAGAGAAGCACAGGACAATGTCCACGAGGACAACAATATCTAGATAGTTTTCATTTGAACTTATAGCCCTGCGTGCATTCGATCAAACGTAGCAAATACTGATTGATGGGAGCAGGGAATATTAACGAATTGTAAAATTAAATGTTAAAAGAAGGGGGGAAAAATGCATCTGATATAATGGGGTTCTGTGGAGCGCCACGAGAGAAGAGGTGAATGTGTGTGGGGCGGGGTCCCTTTATATTTATTCGCACCAGAGCGCACACACATCTTACCTTTTCGCGTATTCTTTATTATTATTTTTTTTATTACTGTAGGACTGTAGATACTTGAGTATAGCGCGGCCCGAATATAACGTGATGATAGAGATTTATTATGGAAATGAGGGAATACTCAAGACTCGAATATAACGTGAGGAACAAAATGTTACTGTACCGGTAAACAATTAAAATCCTTCCAGGTTCTCTTAACACAGTCAGGCTCCCCCTCAGGCCAGGGTGCTCTGCTCTAGAATGATTGCAGTTGTTACTAAGTATGACGCCGCCGGCCACCCGTCTTCTTTACTAGCGATTAGATGGCCAGCGGAGGCGAGCGAGGTGAAAGATTGGCTTAAACCGAGCGTGTCCTCTGGCGATCATAAATCCCACCTCTCCTGAATCTGGACGTTCCTGAAGTGTTTTCAAGCATCAGGGAGCCCACATTCACTTCAGCGAGACTACCGGAACTTCGGGGAGACTTGGGATCCAGAGCAGGGCATTGTTTTTTTTACACGCAGATGTCTCGAATATAACGCGACCCCTCCAATTTTAATGGTAAATTTTTGTCACCAAAATCTAGCGGTATATTCGAGTATCTACAGAAGCGCCAACACATTCCGCAGCGCTGTACAAGGTGCAATGGGTAAAGACAAGACAATTCTACAATACATAAAGGAGACCGGTCAATATTGCTGTCAACAGATACAGGAGGACATGAGAGCCCTATTCCCGTGGGAACTTACAATGTAGATGGGTGAGGGGGTGGGAAACACGCTCTCCACCACCTCCATTATTTAAATTCCTCTTACTTCTGTTAGATGCTGACAGCAGTCATTCCTACTACAAAATCTGGATGTACTAGAGTTAGGTTTAATATGTAAAATACCTATTAATGCATGGAAATACCTTTATTTGTTGCGAACAGTAATAAAACTATATAAATAAATAATAATAATACCAGGATTTCACCGTGATCGTCTCCAGTGGCTAAGTATTTATTATTCGGAGAAAAATTGCAGCATCTCACGCAGGTTCGGTGTCCATTCAGTTCATGGAGGGAACTGGATTCAGTAAAACTCCAGATCTAACACAAAATATTAAATTATTTTAAGCTTTTCATGTGCCACAGCTCCTGCCCAACCTTACCCACACTGGTACACACGTTTTACCTCAAGAACTCATTTTTTCCCCCTATTTTTTATTTTTGAGAATGTGTGTCAGTGTGTGTATGTGTGTGTGTGTCAGTGTGTGTATGTGTGTCAGTGTGTGTCAGTGTGTGTCAGTGTGTGTCAGTGTGTGTCAGTGGGGCCAGTTTGCATTGGTGAATCTACAAAGACCTGGAAATAATTGCTGTATTGGCTCAGCTCATACTGGTTACCATTCTCTAGGATAGTGATTTCAGGTTTCAACCACTGCACCGTGAATGCCCTTCAGTGTGCCGCAGGACTTTGCAAAGGCTGAATGAGGTGTGTGAGTAACTGAGAAGTGACAATACATGGGTGTAAAGATGCAATAGCAAGCTGCAAATATCTATTACTGAACAGAGCTTTAACCCCTTCACTACCAAGTGATTTTCCAAAAAACATTGTCAGAAACCAGTGTTTTTTTAAAAAATCATTTTAAATGAATTATACATTAAGCAATATTTGAGAATATACCTATTGTAGGTTTTACTGTAAAAAGCCTATTTTGGCCAGTAGATGGCGCCATCTACTGCCAAATTGAGTTACAGCTGTTTGAGCGGCTGGTCTATTTCCCCCCTGCATCGGCTGCTGAAAGCACGATGTAAGGGCATCAGACGATATTTACAGTTTTAGCACTTTGGGCATTATGCACACAGGGCTAAAACTTTGGAGGCGCACTCTGCAGCCCAAAAGCAAACAATTTTTTTTGCTGCAAGCGAATTTCATTTGGTTTTGGGCTGCAGATCAGCATACCAAGATATCTCGATATCGGGGCAACAGATGGTGCCTTTTAAGCCCGCGGTAACTCAATTTTGGTAGTTATGGGGTTAAATAAAAGTTTAACATCTCAATGCTCCCTTTTAACTCCTTCACTACCAAGAGATTTTCCAAAATAACATTGTCAGGAATCAGTGTCTTTTTTTTTATTAAATAATTTTTACTTAATTATCCAGTAAGAAATATTTGGGCATATTCCCATTGTATTTCTTACTGTAACAAACCTATTTGGCCAGGAGATAAAACTGCCATGCGACCCCCCTCCCGTATCGGCTTGCTGAATGTCCGATTTCAGGCATTCTTCAGCCAAATTTACAGTTTTAGCTCTTTGGGCATTATGTCCACAGGGCTAAAGCTTTGGGGCACCTTCTGCAGCCCAAAAGCAATAGAAATTAGTTTTCAGCAAACAAATTTAATTTGCTTTTGGGCTGCAGATCGAGAGATCTCGATATCGGTAGCCCGAGATAACTCGATAGTGAAGGGGTTAAATGATAAACTATATCCTTAAAAAAACACTGGTGCGCCTTGACAATTTTGTGCTCCCCATCAGTGTGCTTAAAGATAAAAAGGTGGAAAAGTGCAGCTTCGGATTGTTCATATTGTATATTTGTGTTTTTAATATCTTGCATTTTATTACTTTGTATTTCTGTAACGACTAACAGTTCAATGTTCTTGAACCCAGGACATACTTGAAAATGAGAGAAATCTCAATGTATCCTTCCTGGTAAAATACTTTATAAATAAAATAATTAGTTTTAACTTTCTGCAGAATTCTCAAAATTAAAATCTGGAACGTACACTTCTGTACAATTTTCCATGAAAAGGAACAAACAAAATATCCATATAAATATACAGAAAAGCATAATGTAATACGCTATTGTGAATAAACTTTGCAAATTATCAGATGATTATTCATTAATCACATCTATTTACTGGCGCAGTATTCCCCGCCATATGTTTACTCTGTAGTTGTCAGTATGGTCCCTGAAATCCCACATGCACCAAGTCACACGAAGGGTGGACACCTGACCAAGTGATGGGAATCTTCGTACCTTGGCGGTTTTATCAACGGAGGTAGATGAGAATTTTGTGGCATCGGGTGAAATGTCACATGAAAGAACGGTCCCCACATGGCACCAGAAGTCTTTCTCCTGGCGTCCGGTAACAAGATCCCATACCTAGAATGAAACAAATGAACAATTTAAGGCAACGACGCGTTGAAAAAGTCACGAATAGGACTAGTTTCCTGATTTTAAGAAGATAGGCAAGTAGTCATATTTCATGTTAAGAAACTGAGCGCTATTTTTTTCTTTTTTTTGTTTGTGCAACTTAGCACCATACTTGTATCATTTGAGTGACAGGGGTACAGTGCAAAAATCAATGCTAATTTTTGTAGGGTCACTTTTTGAGTTACAGCTAATCCCCAACAGGAGCAAAATCCGATGCCTAAAATGAAGCAGATTCTGTTGCCTATGGTTAACCCTGAAAGTATCCAGAACCATAAAATAAGCACAAAACGTAACTCTAGAATTAAAAGTGGCGTCAATTTAACACCACACTCAAGTCAGTAAAACTATGCTAGTATGGCACCAAGTTTCACTGAAGAAATGGCAGAACAACACAGATTTTCTTGGGAAAAAACATTTTCATTACCTTAAGGGTTATATCACAGAGCTCCGAACTAGCCACCGAATTGCATCGAACGTTGAATTTCGTCGTTCGATGCAATTTCGGGACAGTTCGTTTATTCAGAAACACGGTGAAATTGTCCCATGGAGAACTAATGGTTAATATATTTCGAGAACACCGAACTGCACCAAAGAGTCAGTGAAATGCCGGATTTTAGGTGATTCAGTTTGACAGGTTTAAATCCCATAGGATTCAAATGTAACAAAATATTATCGTTTTTATTTATTCAACCGGATGGAGGCAGCGTCACAGAGGAGCCCGGCGGCCACGTGATCGCGCCACAGCCGTGCGACCGGACCTTCGGAAGGGGTGAGTATTGCAGCCCGCCGGAGGGGAACGCTGCCGAGTGCTTTTCATGCACGCGGCCAGCTTCCCCAGCATTCGCTATAGGTCTGTGAGACCTGGGGGCATATCCATGTGAGCGGGGGCATATCCAGGAGAGCTGGGGGCATATCCAGGAGAGCTGGGGGCATATCCAGGAGAGCTGGGGGCATATCCAGGAGAGCTGGGGGCATATCCAGGAGAGCTGGGGGCATATCCAGGAGAGCTGGGGGCATGTCCATGAGAGCTGAGGGCAAATCCATGAGAGCTGGGGGCAAATCCATGAGAGCTGGGGGCAAATCCATGAGAGCTGGGGGCAAATCCATGAGAGCTGGGGGCAAATCCATGAGAGCTGGGGGCAATATCCATGACAGCTGGGGCAATAACGTGGATAAGAGAAAGATAATGCACCTGGGACGTAAAAGGGCTGAATATAGAATATTTGATACAGTCCTAACCTCAACATTTGAGGGTTGGGATTTAGGGGTTATTATTGCAGAGGATCTAAGGGTAAGTAGTCAATGTAATAGAGCAGCAGGAAATGCTGGCAGAATGCTTGGTTGTGTAGGGAGAGGTATTCGCAGTAGGAAAAGGGAAGTGCTCATGCCACTGTACAGAGCACTGGTGAGACCTCACTTGGAGTACTGTGTGCAGTACTGGAGACCGTATCTCCAGAAGGATATAGACATCTTAGAGAGTACAGAGAAGGGCTACTAAAATGGTGTACGGCTTGAAGGAGAAAAGTTACCAGGAAAGGCTTAATGATCTTAACATGTACAGCTTGGAAAAAAGACGAGACAGAGGAGATATGATAGAAACATTTAAATACGTAAAGGGAATCCACAAGGTAGAGGAAGGGAGTATATTTAAACGGAAACAAAGTAGCAAAACAAGAGGACATAGTCTTAGATTAGAGGGGCAAAGATTTAAAAGTAACACCAGGAAGCATTATTTTACTGAGAGGGTGGTGGATACATGGAACAGCCTTCCAGTTGAAGTGGTAGAGGCCAAAACAGTAATTGAATTTAAGCAGGCATGGGATAGGCATAAGGCTATCCTAAACAAAAGATAAATCCAGTTTAAGTATCCATGTAATTGGGCAGACTAGATGGGCCGAAAGGTTCTAATCTGCCGACATTTTTCTATGTTTCTAATATCCATGACAGCTGGGGAGCAATATCCATGACAGCTGGGGGCATATCCATGTGAGCTGGGGGCATATCCATGTGAGCTGGGGGCATATCCATGTGAGCTGGGGGCATATCCATGTGAGCTGGGGGCATATCCATGTGAGCTGTGGGCAAATCCATGAGAGCTGTGGGCAAATCCATGAGAGCTGTGGGCAAATCCATGAGAGCTGGGGGCAAATCCATGAGAGCTGGGGGCAAATCCATGAGAGCTGGGGGCAAATCCATGAGAGCTGGGGGCAAATCCATGAGAGCTGGGGGCAATATCTATGTGAGCTGGGAGCATATACATGAGAGCTGGGGGCATATCCATGAGAGCTGGGGGCATATCCATGAGAGCTGGGGGCAATCTCCATGTGAGCTGGGGGCAATCTCCATGTGAGCTGGGGGCATTCTGTATATATATATATCTCGGGTGGGGTATATACATGTGAGCTGGGGGCATTTTTATATGAGGTCTGTTCTTATTGGAAAGCGTCACATGACATAAAATAAAAGTATCGGTAGTCGGTATCAGTGAGTACTTTTCAAAAAGTATTAGTACTCATACTTGGTCTTAAAGTGGTATCTGTGCATCCCTAATTTTTATTGTTTTAATCACCTTTTAAAGAACAGCAAAGTTCCGTTTTATTTCTCTGCAGTTCAGGGTGGTCTTTGGTGGCTCCACGTTCGGCGCACTTTGGGGACCCTGCGGTGAATAGTGCAGTCACTGCAGGGTTGGCGCACTCGAATCGCCGAAGCACACAGACATGCGCCGAATGAGAAAGCACCGACATTTCAGTGCTTTCTGAAGAACTCCTCTAGTGGCTTAATATATGAAAAAAATTTCAATCGCTGACTTTTCTGCCATATTGTTTCCAGGCTGTGACCACAAGGTGGCGACTTTCCCATAGGACTATAGGATACTGGTCCTCACCACAGCTGTTCTTGCACAACTCTCCATGGAGAATCCCTAGGAACTAACAGGTACAATTCCAATCCAGATACTGTTGCTAATATAACTGCGAGCTCGTAAAAGAGTTGCTGTTACAGAGCTGCAAATATAAAACCGCCCGATTTAAATCTTTACAGCTTCGGGTCACTGGGATCCAGGAAGCAATAGTCTTAATTTTACTACAGGACTCGGAGGCTCATATTTGCCTTCTCTTTTCAAACATTTCTACGAGCACCCTGCTTTTAATGTTTCGTTCGGATTCACAAGAAAAAAGAGGAGGAGCTTCCCTCAGGGCGGAGCTACATAGACTGTTGGGGAGGGATCTGGGTTAACCCTTGTGGTGGGGGACTTTTTTGCATTTTATTAAATATGTTAAACATTCTTGCTGCTGAGGAGAAATAAATGAAAAGAGAAGGCAAATACTCGCCTCAGAGTTAAGTAAAATCCAAACTTTCTGTTATAAAATAGGAAAGTTCCACAATTGGAATTGTGGAATTTCAATTGGTTTAAGGGTTGTTGGTTTAAGCTGTAATAATGCCAGCTAAAAAAGTTACATTTTAATTGCGCACAGTGATGCCCTTGCTCTTTAATACTTTTGTTAAGGCAAACCAATCACTGTGTATTCTGTGTACTCCTGACTCTTTATGGTTATTGACTCTGTTCAGTAGTATGTGTCAGTTTTGTATGTATTGTAGCACATGCCACGAATATGAAAACTAAACACCTAGTGCTTCTGCGTATGCAGCTGCATTTCCAGGTAAAGCTGCCAATACAGGACGGGCGGGCAATCCAAGCAGTTACCTTCACTGTTCCATCAAGGGACCAGGACAAAAGCTTTGAATTCTGAAAAATTCTAAAACACTTCACAGCTTCTTCATGTCCTTGTAATTCCATGCTGGATCCATTAGTCAAGTCCCAAACCTGTATTACAAACACAATATGTCTTTATGGATCAATAAATGCTCAGAAGAAGAAAAAAAAAAAAAAGCACACCTATGTCACGTCAGAGCATGTATTTCCACATACATAATTAAAGAAATGCTAACAGGCTTTGCTTGTTTTCTTTGCCAAGTGTTTACCGATTATTGCACCCATCCTGATCGGCTTCCCACACAGCCTCCATGCATCCCATTATTTCTCATATTAAACACTGCCAATTCTCCCACACTTTAGTTTTCAGCCCGCTCCTCTTTCTTGAGCAGGGTCGAGCATATTGTTCTCTGTGTGTCAAACCTGTTTTGTTAATTCATTTTTGTTTCGTCTTGCCCATTGTACAGCGCTGCGGATCGTGTTGGATACAAATAAATAATTGTAAGTGCACCCAGTCTCATTGTTACAACTGTTTATTTTTTTTAAGACTTTAGGCTTAGATTTAGGCCAAACTATGCAAACATACACACATGTATCAACACATTCAATCAGACCTAGCTCATGCATTTAAAGGGATGCTCTCAACCGGGAATCAGCAACCTTGACCCTTCAGATGTTTTTGAGCTACATCTCCCATGATGCTCAACCGCTCATCAAGTTGGATAAGTCATTTCATGGGAAATGCAGTTTCAAAACATCTGGGGGGGGGGCCAAGCTTTTCAGACACCTACTCGAAACATAAAAATGGCGTCGGAGAATTACACTAACCGGATACCTTGCAAAGCTCGTGCACTGACACTCAGCTCACTGACACTCACCAAGAAACCATTGTCAGGAACCAGTGGGTTTATGGAAAATTACTTTGCGGTAGCCATACAGTGCCAAAAGGACACGTTCATACTGAAAGCACAATTTGACCGTCAGATTGCACCAAGACTGCACCATCTGCTGTCCGAAAAGTGCTACAACATCTCTATAATACAGCTAGGGTTAGGTTTTTCCTTGAAGAAACTCAAAGATGATCAAACGGTGTTGGCACCTCGGCTGTCATGCCTTGGGGTGCATTCTGGATTTGCAATAAACAAAATTCCTCTGCATTCCTCACGAATTACACCAGAAGCCAGTATCCTCGAAATCGGGGCACCAGCAGGTGCATTTGAAGATCGAGTATACTCGATCATGGTAGTCAAGGTGTTAAAATTTTCCACTTTACAGTCTCTGCTGTCTTATTTCTATTAGTAACTGCATTACACTCTTCATACAGTTATCTACAAAATAAGTTCTCCAAAGATTGTGACCTAGGTAAGACTATTTCTTTTTGTGACAACAATGAATAAAAAACCCCCGATATACTCACCCTGAGTGTGCAGTCGTCTGAACAAGAAACAAGGTGGCTCCCATCTCCTGTAAACTGGCAATGCTGGACGGAGCTCCGGTGACCGTTAAGTTTGTGAATGGTCTTTCCACTGGGCAATTCAATAACCTGCATCCAAAGAAGAAGAAAGCTTTAAATCTGGGGAGGGGAAATAACCCCATACCAGTATAACGACCCCTTACTTTATTCTTTGTAGAAAGGAAAGAATTGCAATAGGTAAAGCACAGGGGAGGGCTGACGAAGGTGCATAAAATGCCCATTGTGCAATTTGCATGACAGGTTTGTAGGACATTTATTCTTCTCCTGGTTAAATGCATGGTGAGAGTCGCTGCAGGAGAGGCGCTGCAGGAGAGGCGCTGCAAGAGAGGCGCAGCGGAAGAGGCGCAGCAAGAGAGGCGCTGCAAGAGAGGCGCTGCAAGAGAGGCGCTGCAAGAGAGGCGCTGCAAGAGGGGCGCTGCAAAAGGGGCGCTGCGGGAGGGAGAGAAGCTGCGGGAGGGAGAGAAACTACAGGAGGGAGAGACGCAGCTGGAGAGACGCTTTTGTCGGTTAAACTGCTCATTTATAGAAGCGTTATAAGCAGTAGATTACTATACTATAATTTGTAGTAAGAATATTTGATAATAAAATCTTGCCCATTCTTTCCGCTTTTAAACATCTATAAAAATATATAAAATGTTGGGATGGGGATTAGCGATTCGGGAATCTTAGAATGAAGTGAGATTCATACATAGAAACAGTTGTTCCCGAACCTCCCTCCCCACTACTGCTCGCTAAAGAAAAAGCAGGATTTTTTGTTATGCTGTTGCTTTTGTGATTGATACTTTCTGTGTGCACTGTTGTCTACAATCATGACAAGATGTTTAATAATAACACTGTTTAAAGTAAAGGCTTGTACAGGAGCCAGTTGTCACGAATCCGTCTCAGATATATGTCGGCATTAATAGCCTCCAATGTAAAAGGGAAATAAAAAAATGATCACTATACAGTCCAAATCAGCTTCCCCTGTTACAATGGAATAAGAAAATAGAAATAGTTTTTACCTGGTCAGTCGTTGAGCAAGGGTTATATATATATACAGTGGCAAGAAAAAGTAAGTGAACCCTTTGGGATTACGTGGAGTTTTGCATGAATTGGTCATAAAATGTGCTCTGATCTTCATCTAAGTCACAACAATTTGAAAAACACAGTCTGCTTAAAATAATACAACACAAACATTATATGTTTTCATGTTTCTATTGAACAGAACATGTAAACATTCACAGTGCAGGGTGGAAAAAGTATGTGAACCCCTAGCCTAATGACTTCTCCAAGAGCTAATTGGAGCCAGGAGTGAGCCAACCTTGAGTCCAATAAGTGTGATATTATTGGATGTGTTGCTGAAAGCTGTCCTGCCCTTTAAAAACACACACCAGTTTTGGGTTTACTGGTTTCAAGAAGCACTGCCTGATGTGAACCATGCCTTGCAGAAAAGAGCTCTCAGAAGACCTACGATCAAGAATTGTTGACTTGCATGAAGCTGGAAAGGGTTACAAAAGAATCTCCAAAAGCCTTGATGTTCATGTGTCCACGGTAAGACAGACTGTCTACAAATGGAGAAAGTTCAGCACTGTTGCTACTCTCCCTAGGGGTGGTCGTCCTGTAAAGAGGACTGCAAGAGCACAGCGCAGAATGCTTAATGAGGTAAAGAAGAATCCTAGAGTGTCAGCTAAAGACTTACAGAAGTCTCTGGCACATGCTAACATTTTTGTTGACACATCTACAATAAGGAAAACATTAAACAAGAATGGAGTACATGGGAAGACACCACGGTGGAAGCCATTGCTGTCCAAAAAGAATATTGCAGCACGTTTGAAGTTTACAAAAGAGCACCTGGATGTTCCACAGCACTACTGGCAAAATATTCTGTGGACAGATGAAACCAAAATTGAGTTGTTTGGAAAAAAACACACAACACTATGTGTGGAGAAAAAAAGGCACAGCACACCAACATCAAAACCTCATCCCCACTGTAAAACATGGCGGAGGGAGCATCATGGTTTGGGGCTGCTTTGCTGCCTCAGGGCCTGGACGGATTGTTGTCATTGATGGAAAAAGGAATTCCAGAGTTTATCAAGACATTTTGCAGGAAAACATAAGACCATCTGTCTGCCAACTGAATCTCCGCAGAGGATGGGTGATGCAACAGGACAATGACCCAAAGCATACAAGTAATTCAACAAAAGAATGGCTTCAACAAAACAAAATACGCCTTCTGGAGTGGCCCAGTCAGAGTCCTGACCTCAACCCGATTGAAATGCTGTGGCATGACCTTAAGAGAGTGATTCACACCAGACATCCCAAGAATATTGCTACACTGAAACAGTTTTGTGAAGAGGAGTGGTCCAAAATTACTCCAGATCGTTGTGCAGGTCTGATCTGCAACTACAGGAAACGTTTGGTTGAGGTTATTGCTGCCAAAGGAGGGTCAACTAGTTATTAAGTCCAAAGGTTCACATACTTTTTCCACCCTGCACTGTGAATGTTTACATGTTCTGTTCAATAAAAACATGAAAACATATAATGTTTGTGTTGTATTATTTTAAGCAGACTGTGTTTTTCAAATTGTTGTGACTTAAATGAAGATCAGAGGACATTTTATGACCAATTCATGCAAAACTCCACGTAATCCCAAAGGGTTCACATACTTTTTCTTGCCACTGTATATATATATATATATATATATATATATATACACATATATACATATATACATACATATACACGGTTATATTTTTTTTGTATAGCCATGTGGGGGAAAAAAAAATCAAAACAAAACACAAAGGGCCCCATCACCTGGTGTGAGCTAAAACATCCCTTTAAACATGGTCCACACGGTCACCCTAATAATCAACCGCTTACAAACTATGAATATCCCCCAGCATAAAAGGTTTAAAATCAGGCAATATATTAGAATTAGGATATACTGTGTGTGAATAAAGGATACATATATACCATAATAGAGCTTACTGCAACAGCAGCGACATTGCTGACCAGATCCATTACTATGGTCTAGGGGGCAAGAGAACACCCGTGCTGCATTCCTTTCAATTGCCTGTTAATTTTGGGCGAAGACCTGTTTTTTTTTTTTGGGGGGGGGGGGTTGGCGATTGCACCGGGTTGAGCAGAAGGTAAATATTTGGGATTAGCGTCCGTCTAAAAATTAGTGCCGGGACCAAACCATTTGTTGGTTAAAAAAGAGCTAGAGATCTCTAGCGCTCCCCATGTTAAGTATAGGATGCGGAAAGTACAGTAAAAGCTCATGCTACGAATTGCAAATTACTGCGCGTCAAGTGATTTTTCCTGTTTCTAGCGGGAGGCAAACGATCTGTTGGTCCGGATCTAGACTCATTTTACCTGACACTAACGCAAAAACATGCTGACGTTAGGGTTAGCTCACACCAGCTGATAAAACCACACACTGTGGGCCCTATGGAAATAAGAATGCATTTTATAGGGGGTTGCACGTCTATGTGCCTCATTGCTTCAATGTAGAAACATAGAAAAATGTCGGCAGAACCTTTCGGCCCATCTACATGGATACTTTACCTGGATTTATCTTTTGTTTAGGATAGCCTGATGCCTATCCCATGCCTGCTTAAATTCAATTACTGTTTTGGCCTCTACCACTTCAACTGGAAGGCTGTTCCATGTATCCACCACCCTCTCAGTAAAATAATGCTTTCTGATGTTACTTTTAAACCTTTGCCCCTCTAATCTAAGACTATGTCCTCTTGTTTTGCTACTTTGTTTCCTTTTAAATATACTCCCTTCCTCTACCTTGTGGATTCCCTTTACGTATTTAAATGTTTCTATCATATCTCCTCTGTCTCGTCTTTTTTCCAAGCTGTACATGTTAAGATCATTAAGCCTTTCCTGGTAACTTTTCTCCACAGCTCCGACCATTTTTTTAGTTTACCTAAATCATTTGTCATTTGGCTGATC
This sequence comes from Leptobrachium leishanense, assembly GCA_009667805.1. Lineage (NCBI taxonomy): Eukaryota > Metazoa > Chordata > Amphibia > Anura > Megophryidae > Leptobrachium > Leptobrachium leishanense. The sequence goes on from CM019065.1 coordinate 326,461,145, forward strand.
CCTCCAGGAACGTCAACCCTGTTGCAAATCTTTGTGTCAGCAGCAAAAAGACATACTTTTCCATTAATACCTTCTGCAATATCACTAATAAAAATATTAAATAGAATGGGTCCAAGTACTGACCCCTGAGGTACCCCACTGGTAGCAAGACCTTGCGCCGAATAAACTCCATTTACCACAACCCTCTGTTGCCTGTCACTCAGCCACTGCCTAATCCATTCAACAATATTGGAATCCAAGCTCAAAGATTGCAATTTATTGATAAGCCTTCTATGCGGAACAGTATCAAAAGCCTTACTGAAATCTAAATAAGCAATGTCTACTGCACCACCTGTGTCTATTATTTTTGTTACCCAATCAAAAAAATCAATAAGATTAGTTTGCCATGATCTCCCTGAGGTAAACCCATGTTGTTTCTGATCCTGTAATCTATGTGTTTTTAGATGTTCAACAATCCTTTCCTTTAACATGGTTTCCGTAAATTTCCCCACTACTGACGTAAGACTAACTGGCCTATAGTTCCCCGATTCCTCCCTACTACCCTTCTTGTGAATGGGCACAACATTTGCTAATTTCCAGTCTTCTGGGACGACTCCCGTTAGCAAGGATTGGTTAAATAAATCTGTTAACGGTTTTGCTATTACATCACTGAGCTCTTTTAATAATTTAGGGTGGATCCCATCAGGCCCCATTGACTTATTTGTCTTTACTTTAGACAGCTGCTGTAGAACCTCCTCCTCTGTAAACTGATATGTAATTGTCTCGTTAGTGTTTCCTCCTAACTGAGGTCCCTTTCCTTCCTTTTCTTCTGCAAAGACTGAACAAAAATATTCATTGAGGCAGTCAGCGAGACTTTTATCCTCTTCTACATACCTTCCTTCCTTTGTTTTTAATCTAACTAATCCTTGATTTACTTTTCTTTTCTCGTTTATGTATCTAAAAGATGTTTTGTCCCCCTTTTTTACTGACTGAGCTATTTTCTCTTCTGCGTGTGCTTTGGAAGCCCTTATAAATTGCTTTGCCTCTTTCTGCCTAATCTTATAGGTTTGCCTATCTTCTTCACTCTGAGTTGTTTTATAATTATTGAATGCTGTCTTTTTGTTCTTCACTATTTTGGCCACTTCTGCAGAGTACCACAGTGGTTTCTTCCCTTTTTTGTTTTTGCTAACAAGTCGAATGCAATTGCCTGTGGCCTTCAATGTATGTCTTCAATGTATGTCTCTGTGCTTTGTAATTTTACCTGACTCAAAAGAAAAACAATATATAAATAAATAAATAAAAAAACATCTGGAGGGAAAAAACTAACAGGGTTATTCAGAGAAAGGAAAAACTCTGAAGAACTGGCAGGAGAAGAGAACAATCTAGACCAGGTGTCAGCAACCTTGGCTCCCTGATGTTTTGGGAACTACATCTCCCACGATGCTCAGTCACCCATTAGGCTGACTGAGCCACATGGGAAATGTAGTTCCCAAAACATCAGGGAGCCAAGGTTGCCGACCCCAGCTCTAGACCAAATAGTCGACTTGGAAAGTGAGATAAATGGGAGAATTTTTCTGATTTGGCCATTTTGACCTAAAAAAATTCACTTCTCCAGTCATTCTCCTGAGTTTCACTCTTCTCTGCATACACCCTTAAGACAATAAAAATTCTACTCTTGGGAAAGTTTATACAATGGGGGGGGGGGGATGGGGGGAGACGGACGAAAAAAATAAATCTTTTTTTGTTTCTAATTTATATATACATATACATGATTCCACTATTAGCATTTAAACCCCCCCCCCCCCCCGCTTGGCTCTTTATTGTCCAAATCTATGATTTTGGTCAGTTTAGCATCAAGGCCTGAGGAAGAGAGGTTATACTCTCAAAAGCTTGTGTTTTAAATGTAACAGTTCATTAAAAAAGGTATCACTACGTACTGCCATACTCTGATATATATACATATATATATATATATATACACACAAAAATCACGAGTATAGCAGTACGTAGTGATACTTTTTTTTATTGGACTAACGTTACATTTAAAAGACAAGCTTGCGAGAGGATTCCTCCCTTCCTCAGGTCTGGAAGCTAAACTGATCAGTTCCTAGAATTAAACATTAGGACATAAAGGGTCACATGGGTGGGGGGTTAGATGTCGTAAAGAGTGAGAGTCAAATGGTATGTTCAAAATGGGAAAATGAACGCATGAGGGATACACACACACGATCTCCGAACTCCGTCTGTATTGTGTCATATGCTGCGGTGCTGGGAACTGACGGCAACCCTGTAAATCTTCACGACATCCTGCTACACAGAGACTTAAGTGAAAAATTATTTTTTATTGTAGTTCGACGTTTCAGTCCATGTAGGGACTTTTATCAAGATCTTAATAAAAGTCCCTGCATGGACTGAAACGTCAAACTTCAATAAAAAAAAGGTTTTCACTTAAGAAGTCTCTGTGTAGCGGGATGTCGTGAAGAGATAGATCTATCTAATAAAACACCCCCCCACCTGAAAAAACAAACAGGAAGAGAGCATAGAGCAAAAATTATTTGTGTATTCTTTTAGATTTGTGTATTCTTTTATTATTGCACTAGAATGTGGTTATTAGCAGCATAAATGATATTCACAGATCAGAAGGGAAAGGGTAGACCTCATGAGATATAGAGATTTATAAGCTATATGTAGTAATCCATGTACGGCTTTGGACTACAACTCCCACAATGCCCATGATGGACCTGTAAGCCCTCGGCTAGCCTTATCTAAAAAGCAATAAGCACTCTAGACTCTAGCTATAAAGTACAGGGGGGGGGGGGGGGGAGTCATTAGAAGCAAGCAGTTGTTAAAAATATTAATATTCTATTAAATAGAACTAAAACAAAAAGCTGAACCTTGCCTTTCAATGTAACCTGTCAAAGGCTTCGACCTTGTTTCTTTATGATCCTAGAAATAGCTCACAAATTGCAGTAAAATTATCCTTTAAATACACCTTTTATTATTCAGGCAGAATGAGCAAATTTGTTATTGAAATAAAAAAAATATAAAAAAAATGTAAGATTAAGGCCGGGAGAAAATGGACCCCTGCCGGATCATAAAACCAGTGCTTTAAATGGAATTAAAAACCGCTGCAAGAAAAGGAACACTTATTCGCCAAGCGGGGTGGCTATTGTCCTCCGTGGAGTTTCTATTCCACTGGCATCGTTTACATTTTTTTACCAGATGTTCAGAAATAAAAACGAGACCCCCGCGACTCTCTGACACCTACTTGGCTAAAAGGGATTATTCCGGTAGAAGTGATTTTGTTGCGCTCTATAAACTCTTTGTTTTCTAATCGGGATGATCTGAGAACCCGGCAGCCACTCCGAGACAAACAAACCCTTTCCACCAGCGGGGCTTAAAGACGTCTGTACGTTCAATTTGCATTCAGCAAGGCGCAAAAAAACCCCCAAAAAAACATAAAAAATATCAGTATGTATCAGAGGAAATTAGGCACGTACAGGATGGTGGGTAATAATTCTACATTTCCGATTGGAGAAAAGGAGCAGAGGGGCACACACTGGGACCCAGATCATACGTTATATGTGCAATGGTAAATGGTGCTCACACAGATTCCAGAGAGGTCACCTCTAGTATGAAGAGAGAAGAAGACCAGCAGGAATCCAGGCATGCCTAGTTTTAAAACAGCGGCTGTATTCGATGAGCACAATGGCGGCAACGTTTCAGCCAAGCAAAAGGCCTTAAAGGGGCCCAGATGATACATACTTCATTTACTCATGATGACACCTTAACCTGATAATTCATACCAGAATCTTTTCATAAAGCAGGGGTCAGTCAGCAACACACTAGAGGTTTTGGAACTACATCTCCCAGAATGCTCAGCCACTCATTAGGTTGGGATGAGCCTTGTGGAAAATGCAGGCCCAAAACATCTGGAGGACCATGGTTATTGACCCCTGCCATAAAGGATCAAGGGTTTCGCATCTCTCATATCATCTGGTATCTGTAATTGTGATTTAACCCCTTCACTACCAGGAGTATGTATACACGATCAGCAGCAGGCTGCCAGATATTGTCAACACAACCTGGGCCTATGCGGCATCACTAGAAATGGAATGATTTTGTTGCAAATTACTTTCTTTGCGTTTGGGCTCCAGATGGTGGCCTCAAGAGTTTTATCGCCGTGTTCATGATGCCCGAGGTGCTATCATTTTTATATAGCTGGCTGGGGACCGTCTCTAAATGACATTTCCCCAATTGATCATCCACGGAGCTCAGAACTGCAGTGACTCCTTTTGGCCAATAGATGGCGACATCTGCCTGCCGAATAGGTTACTACGATAAGGAATACATTAGGAATATTCCCAAATATATAATTCATTAAAAATGATTTTCCAAAAAAAAAAAAACACTGGTTCCTGACAGTGTTATTTTGTTTGAAGTGAAGTGGTTAAAGAACTTTATTTTTAACCCCTTCACTACCGTTATTGTGTATAGATGATCAGCGATAGCAGACACAGAAGATCAATATCGTGTTAACACGATCTGGGGCTGTGTGATTGCAAATGCATTTCATTTACATTTGGACTCCAGAAGGTGCCCTCAACGTTTTAGCCCTGCTGGCATAATGCGCATAATGCAAAAACTGGTTAAAACCAGCATAGGCATGCCATGGCATACGGGCACTCCCCAGCCCACAAGGAGACAAGGACTGCAGGCCTACCTGCAGGAACACGATTTGGCAAATAGACGGCACCATCTGCCTGCCAAATAGAGTATTACAGTAAGGAATACATTGGGAATATTCCAAAAATATTTCTTACTATATGATTAATTAAAAAATTATTTAAAAAAATAAAATAAAAAACACACAACTGGTTCTGGACAGTGGGATTTTGGAAAATTGGTAGTGAAGGGGTTAAAAAGGCATCAAATATATTTTGATTTCAAGTACAAACTTGTCAGTGCTGCTCCATTTCAGGGTAAAAGAAAACGTCTCTCCAGCAGTCACTATGGCCCCTATTACACGCTTCGCGCAAATGCGCTCACGCAGCGCAATTTTTTTTGCGCACGCAAAAAATGTTCGCGCGTGCAAATTAACGCGGTAGTACGCTCCGAGCGCAGTTTTTCAGCCTTCAACTCTTTACGTGCGCAAATCTTTTTTTTTTTTATTCAAAATTTGTTTTATTTTGAAAAAGGAAATCAGCTTAACAACAAATAAGGGATGGCCTCGAAGGACCAAGCTGAAGCATACGAGCAAAAATGGCCACGCAGGGCCAATATAAGACATCAGAAAATAAACCTCTAGGGAAAACAGATAAAGAAGTCAAAGGGTATTAATAAGTCCACAAAAAACATCCCCAGAAGGGGGGGGTCTCATCTAAAGATAAGCACAAAGTCAGCAACAAAACACATCTTGTGGAAAACAATAATTAAAGAAAGAAGTCAGCAGTAAAAAGAAAAGGGTATGCAAAAAGAAACAACTGTATAAAGGCACTGCTGTGTTTAACAAACAGAAAGACGAGGGGGTAGGGTTGGGGGTGGAAAATGGCAAAGGCCATGACGGTGCCATGTGCCTCGTGTAAGCGGGCGCTCATCTTCGTCCCCGGGTATCAATGCTAAGCAGGCCTCGAGGCCCTCCAGGACAGCTCCCAGATTGTCCATGGGGGGGGGGGGGGGGTCGGCGAGAGCCAGCTGTCGCCAGTCCGTATCCACCCCCGCTGTCTCTGCAGTGGGTCAGGCAGCTGCAAGGCGGGGGCCCTCCATCCTCGCGGCAAGCGCACCCAGGTAAGGGGGCCGAGAGAGGGTCAGGCCGTGCACAACTAGGAGCCTAGGCCCCAAGATGGCCAACAATGGGACGAGCCCGGCAAAATGCGGAGGCTTGAAACGGCTTGTCTCTGGTCCGGAGGGGGGAACAGAGCGGACTCCGGACAGTGCAGTTCCAGGGGCCAGCTACTGCGGCACCTCAGATTAAAAATTTCCCAAAAAAGAGTCAGCTGGAGGTCCCTAAGAGCAGCAGACGTGCGGAGCTCCACCAGGACACGTCTGCTCTCGGTGGTAGCCAGCCAAGCCCCCCACGTGCGCAAATCTGACGCGCAAAGCCGGGCGCAAATGACCGTTGCGTGCAGGAATCGGTGGGCAGATTGTTTTTTCACGGGATTCAGCCAATCAGAATTAAGAACCACCATTTTCGAAAGTTAGGTTGTTGCGCCTGTCAAAGTCAATCTGCGTATATGTGCTGCAGCAAAAAAAGTTTTGGACAAATTAGCAATTTTTGATGTCTGGGTATGTGTAGAATGTGTAACTGTACTGTGCTGTATTTTTTTTTTTAATTGCAGAGTTATTTCGTTTCGGCCACAACGATCATATTTGCAGTTAACACCAAGTTTTCAAAGACGTTACGAAAATTCGTGCAAACGTCACTCGTACGACTTTGCGCGAAGATTGTAATACCATCCGCAGTAACGCATTTGTGCTCACAATGTTAAGTATAGATTGCGCGCACGAACTTGCGCTCGCGCTGGGTTCGAGCAAGGTCAATCGCGTTAGACGATAACGCTCATAGTTTGCGCAAACGTCGTACTACGATGTTCTGCGCAAATGGTTTTGACCTCGCGCAAAAGCGCATTTGAGCGCACGCAAATGCGCTGTGCGAAGCATGTAATAGGGGCCTAAATGTGTAAACATTTTTCATTTTTGGCCAGACATACCTTCACAGCTCCGTGTTCCTCTCCAAAAGCGGCACGCCGCTGGTCCCTGCTAAGGCAGCAGCAGGTTATAGACGTGTCTTGCGCTTCCCGCTCAAAGATCACATCTCCGCTCTTTCCGTTAATCAGCTGACAATGCAAAAGAAGAGATCAGTAAACTACACCGAGGAATAATATCTCCAGGACCCTTTAAATTGCCTGTTGGGTCTACAGGTCATTGTGCTGGTGGGCGTAATATTTACAAGTCGACGGAGTGACCTGCAACTACACAAATTTATTTTGGCCATTACACTGAAAATACGGTGAATTCACTATTTAGCAAATAGAAGTAGTCGCCAAAGTAGTAGCAAAAATTGACAAATTGCGCACATAACCACCAAATTGCACCGAAATTGCCTAGATGATTTCTGAAGAAATCTAAAAAAATAATAATAATACTAATAGGCATTTTAAAAAATACAAAAAAGATCTTTAAAAAATTAAAAAAATAAGAAAGTTTCTTGTAAAAAAAATGAAAATAAATAAAAAAAAGAGATCACATTTTTTATATTGAAACCTATGGGATTCGCCTGTTTAAACCTGTTGAATCGAAACACTGAAATCAGGGCATCTCGGTGCATTTCACGTTCTGTGAATAGAAGAAACGCCAGTCTCCTATGGGACAATTTCAGTGTCGCCAAATTGCAGCGAATTTCACTGTATTCGGCGAATTGACAGCTTTGTGAATACACAAATTGCCATGAAATTGCACCTATGGTGAAATTCTAATTTCAGTGTGATTTTGGTGGTTAGTGAATAACCCCTATAGATTGTCTTTTTGGAAAAAGTAAAAAATACAAAAATCTAAAGACATGTGGAGGGCTGGGTGGAGTAGAGGTAACATCACTGCTCTGCGTGGAGAGAGCCTGTGGAGACATGGGTTCGATCCCCGCAAGAGCACCTCTCCAGTAAGTGTCCTAGGGCAAGACACCTAACGGTACATACTCGCCACCCAGGACATACTTGAAAACGAGAGAAATCTCAATGTATCCTTCCTGGTAAAATCCTTTCTCAAAAATCAAGAGGAGATCTACCTAGAATAACTAAATAAGTCCAATTAATAGTCTCTGTTCTATCGCAGTGTCCTGTTTATCCCCCTCCTCCAATTTTAGTCCTTCAGCTCTGCGTATCAGAGCACTTTCTAGTTTGTATGACCTATATCATGGGCTCTCCAAATGTCTTGATACTACATCTCCCATGATTCACAGCTACTCATCAGATTGTGCTGAGCCTCAAGGGAATGGTAGTTCCACAGCATCTAGTTGGCCAAGTTTGCTGATCTCTGATCTATATTTTACTCAACCGATACCAACATACAAAGCTCCTTCATTAATCAATAGTGTCAATGTTTGTTGAAGTTGCAAAACAAAGACAAAAAAAAAATTGCCGTTGTTGCAACTTCCACAAACTTTTTCGTTTTCGCAGCTCGTTTTCTTTACCGCAGTGATTTATGAGGCGGCGACTTACCAGAAGACGCTGCTCTTTGTCAGGTGCCAGGACATAGACTTCACCCTCAGCGAATGTCACGTCGTACTGCTGCTGTAAGATCGTACTGGAGGCCTTGCACACCTTCTTTGTATCCCAGATCTGGTGATTGTAGTTTAGGGTAAAAAATGCAAAGTGAGATTCTTTGGAAAAATATACAGTCCCAAAACAGATCTGTATTATTTGCTTAAAATCCCAAATTGCTTTCGAAAGCTTCACGGAGTCGCAGGATCGGCAGTCCCTGAAGCTGAAGAGGAGGAGCAGTGCCCGGCAAGGGACAAAAAGGGAGTAAAATCACCTAAAATAATAAAATAAACTATAATTGGGCAGAGGCTGTCCGCAGTCTCTGACCAATTATATAAGGACTAAAAAATGAAACTATTTCTTAATAGAGTGTTCCTTTAATAAGACACTATGTTCTCTGCGTAAAAGCCTTAAAGGGACCCAGAAGGGCTGAAATGGGAGGACGAGGAAACAGAAAAGTTAGACATTATCCCTTTCTGACCCCCTCTGCACATCCCCTCCAGTGTGAACCGTGAAGATAAATTTTTAGAAAACCCCTTCAATCCAGTGCAACGCTGACTCTAATCATCTGGATGTGACGTGCTGCTGGCTTCTTGCAAGGCGCAGCATGTCACAAGGCTGCGGGGGGGGGGTTCCAATGGCAGGGACCCAAATTGTTTCCGAGGCCCTGATGCATGAAGCTCAGGTCACCAATTGATGATCTGAGGTTCTGGGATGTGCCAAGCCCCTGAATTTGGAGGGCTGAATCAGCCCGAGATCCCCCAGGACGGATGAGGACACTCGGGGCACTGTGATCACTCCATTTGCATTAAATGGACATGATGCCAAGTGTCCCTTTAGTTCCAAATTTAATTGCTCTATGTAGTACACACATTCAGTTTCCTTATGAAAGCAAGTCCAGTTCTAACATTTTCTCTTCGTTCGCCATTGCATTAGACTCTACCACCTCTGCGGGGAGTACCATCCACCTCTGCGGGGAGTACCATCCACCTCTGCGGGGAGTACCATCCACCTCTGCGGGGAGTACCATCCACCTCTGCGGGGAGTACCATCCACCTCTGCGGGGAGTACCATCCACCTCTGCGGGGAGTACCATCCACCTCTGCGGGGAGTACCATCCACCTCTGCGGGGAGTACCATCCACCTCTGCGGGGAGTACCATCCACCTCTGCGGGGAGTACCATCCACCTCTGCGGGGAGTACCATCCACCTCTGCGGGGAGTACCATCCACCTCTGCGGGGAGTACCATCCACCTCTGCGGGGCGTACCATCCACCTCTGCGGGGAGTACCATCCACCTCTGCGGGGAGTACCATCCACCTCTGCGGGGAGTACCATCCACCTCTGCGGGGAGTACCATCCACCTCTGCGGGGAGTACCATCACCAAGGCTGCCATTAGTGGGAAGGATTCATGGGCCTGTCAGTTCCAGAGTGCCCAGGACTCTGCTGGCATCCTCGCCAGAGTGGTGTCTCTTGTAGACATACCAGCTGCAGGTGAATCATGCCGTGCATCGTTTCTGAACCAGAATCTCTAGCTTCCCAGCTCCGGCTGGAGGGAATGCTGCATACTTTACCCCCAGTGCGCTGCACCCAGTGTGAAGGTGTTGGCACACCGAGAGAGGAGGAGGAGCGCTCCATCAGCAGAGAATGAGAGCATTGTGCTGACAACTGGGGAAGAGTGGAGGAATGAATGGACCCGACTACAGGAAGGGGAGGGGGAACAGGACCACACGCTTCAGGGGAAGGCGGGTGGTACCTCTCAATTCAGGATAAGGGGGTAAGGTCTCTCACTTTAGGATAAAAGGGGCATTCTGGGGGAAGGGAATAAGAAAACTCACTCTTTAGGTTCATACCGTGGGGCATGCGGACATCTTTCTTAGGGAATGCCCTGTCTTGGGGGAGGTTGTGGACCCTGGTCATTGGTCAAAGAGTTACTGGATACTAGATTATTACAGAAACTGGTGTCAAATTAAATAATTATACCTTTACAAGATGGTCATCGGAGGAGGTTAAGAACGAGGACCCTTCAGGAGAGAAAGCCACACAGTGAACCCAGCTGAAATGTGCATTGAAGTCGGCTATTTTTGTGCAGGAGTCTATGTCCCATATCTGCAAAGAGACAGACGAGAGTCACCGACATGTTTCCCCTGGAGCTTTAAGGACCGTTACATTACATAGAAGGCATTAGAAGACCCATTATGCACGATAACAGTTTGGACGGGTAGTGGTTACCGCCAGCTTATCATCACCATTCCTCTCCATAATGTATCCCCCTATAGGGATTTCCTTTTCTTGGAAAATCGTTGTGCGTTTTGCCGTTCTTACACCTCTGAAAACATACTCTGTGTTGTTTCTAGACTGGATCTTCCCTCTTCCAGAGCGTGCCAGCTGCCGGCACTTGGCTGCCAGTGCTTGGCATCCCTCCAAGCTTACATTCCCCAGAGACTCTGGAATGTATTACATAAAACACAACGAAAAACAAAGCAGAGTTTGTTTTAAAAGCCTCCACGTGGCTGGAGGGCACGGAGCACCATCACATCTACAGACAGTTTTAGAGGCTGATTTTGGTTTCTATCGAGTTCCATGGGTGACAGGGGAACAAAATGCATTGTTCCAGATATACTCAAACGCTTTTCTTTTTTCTTCTCATCTCATTCCCAGAGCTTCTCTGAAGTATGCTTTGGTATGGGAGGAAGCTGGGAAGAGAGCGCTTCTCTGTAGTGGTGCTTTGTAATAGGAGGAAGGTAAAACAGAATGCATCTCCGCAGTGTAAACAGGATGCTACTCGCAAGCCTCCGTGGTTAGAATGCAGGATGGAAAGCCTTGCTGCACAGGAAATGGAACTGGAAAAAACTAACTAGGAGTTAGACAGGGAGAGTGGGCTAATCCATTTTAAGTAAAAGCATAGGGGGGGGGGGGAAACAACTAAGAAATCTGGTTCCATCAAGGTCTTTAAATCTTCCAAAAAGCTTGTAGAATAATTACATCTAAACCTTTTTACCTGACAGTGGATGAATCTTTTGTATTTAGCAGCCGAGTGATCACTGTCTCTTAAAACTAATCAATCCCCATATATTCATAATGAGATTATTAGAAATACAGCTTCCAAAAACATACCAATAGAATATAAAAATATTATCTGTATGTGGCATAATGCCTGTGTATGGAAATGCCAGTAACACCTTGTTTCTGTCCTGTACAGGGATGTTCAGTCATTATAACCCCCTGAATCTTATTCCTCTACAACAGTGAGTGACCCCAGAGCTCTCCCTGTATTCTGCCCTCTCCATGGTTGCAGTAATGCAGCAGTAAGGTTTGTTGAATGCTTTGTTACAGTGAGGGCTGCTCCTGGTAGCTTCTTTACAGTAATACAAGGCACCAGGAGTGAAATGTCAGACTATCTTGTTTATCTCCAGGGATTACGCTAATCTTGTAATAAAAAAGTATGCAAAATGTATTTTATATGCAAAATTTAGGTTCTCATTGTATTACAGTGCTAAATCAGAGTATGCATTTTTGGGAGTGAACAGGGTAATTTCTAAAAGGCTTATTTTAACCAAACTGGATTTATTAAAGTTTAAGAGGTTATTCACGAACCTCTGAATTGGGGCCCGAATTGCATCCGGACAGTTAAATTCACCGGTTGGTGCAATTTCGGGCAAATTCGTCTATTCACCAATCTGTCAGTTCACCAAATACTGGCGAACTGACAGCAAAATACAGTGCAATTTGCAACAATTCATCAGCACCAAAATTGCCCCATAGAAGACTATTGAGTGTTCAATTCACAGAACACCGAACTGCACCAAAATTGCCCTGATTTTCGGTGTTTCAGTTCAACAGGTTTAGACAGGCAAATCCCATAGGATTCAACGTAAAATGTATTAAGTTTTTAAAAGACCGTTTATTCTTATTTACAGCAAAAACACTTTTTTTTTTAGAACACCTTTTTGTATTTTTTTAGATGACACCTTTGTTTTTTTAAAAGACTTTTTATTTTGTAAAAATCCATTGTTATTTAAAGGACTTTTATTTATTATTTGACACATTTTATTGATTTATATTCCTGTTAGGAGAATAGGAGTCTTCCTTTTGTTTTTAACTCTCTTTCTTCCAGTTCAGCAGATGTCTCCAAAGGCCAATAGGCGGTTATTGGTGCACTTCGTTGGTTTTTGGCGATGTCCGATAACGGCTTCGGCGGCTCCATCTTTGGAGCACTACGGTGACCATTTGGTGAATATTAAAATTTCCCGAAATGAAATCACCGTAGTAAAAAGCACTAAAATGTTGATGCTTTGTGAACAGACCGTTTACGTTAATAAACATTAAAATGATCTTTGTGCGTTGTAGAGGTTTCTGGAGCCTTGCTCCTGATACCCAAAACGCTCAGAATGAATGTAGAAGCAACGTGCTACAGTTTTATCATTAAGCAAATGTGATACGATGAGGAAACAACACGAACACAATGTACACGTGCAGAAATACAAGAAGTGTACAATGCATTTGTGGATTCTACAGATCCTTACCTGTACAACATAGTGAGACAAGGCCATGGCTACATATGGTCCAGCCTTACAAAAATCACAATACAGGATAATGTTTTTCTGGCACGCTTCCAGTTCAGACAGAAGGTCACTTGTTTCTACATCAAAAATCTAAAGCGAAATCAAAAAGAAGATGTTAGTATGCTTCCTTTTACATCGTGCAGTAAAGAAATAAAGAATCGATCCACTTCACGCAGATTTAAGGGGTTGTTCCCGTTCAAAACAGATCAGTTTGGCGTGATACGAGTCTTTAAGTGTATGCTGGCAATATATCACTGCCTGGACATGGCTAACACATGCATCAATTTTAATACATCGACTCTGAGGCTCCTATTGCTTCTCTTTCTTGCTTTTATTAACATAGTAGCAAGTGGCAACTAGCAAGAACTTTGAAATATGAAGCTTTTTATATTGAATAAAGAGAAAACATAACAGTAAAACAGGTATATGGTATCTTCCAACACCCCTTTCCCCCTTTGGATCTGTCCTCTTTCCTGTCCAGTGGCCATCAAAACCGATCCACGTCCCTCCTACTTCCTCTTTCTTAGCTACTCGGCGACTAGATAAGTATATACATCTATTCTCTCGGCGATATTCCGTTTTTACCTATGGTTTAGATATTTATCTACAAATAGAGATTTATATTGCTAAGCGTTTACTTTAGCGAGCGCCCGGCTTTAACCGCGGCGTTCGCATTTTTTCCTCCAAGTTATTTTCCTTTGATCCTCCTGGTGACCGCGGTGTGACCCCGTCTGCCTGCCTCTCCGAGGCGCCGCACGCGCTCGCTGGCTAGGTGGGCGGAGTGTGACCGATAGGTCTGCGCACGCGGGGACAATTCCGGACATTCTCCCGGATTCATACAGCACCATGCCTCGTGGGAAGACCCCACAACGCGCAGCCTCCCCTGCAGAGATTTCAGCGCAATCCTCCGACGAGAGTGTGGGTGAGCAGTCCCAACCTCCCGTACTTGTACAGGCGCAGATGGCTCCTTCCCAGAATCCCACTTTAGACCCTTACATGCAGGCTTCAATTGATTCTGCTGTTTTCAAAGCGGTCTCAGTGCTGTCTGCGGATTTTACCCGCTCTTTAAAAGAAATCATGGCCGAAAATCGCCAACCTGATATCCCCCCGCCACCGGCGGTTTATGACACGGGCAGTACACTCACCGCGGTGAGGCCCCCCGAGCTCCCCCTGCACAACACGGGGAAACAGTCTGTGAAGAAAGCACGCCACATGACTGGAGGGACTGGCATACCCGCAACAATGCCGGGGCACGTGCACCCCTCCCCCACTATGGCACCCCGTAAACGGGCTCCTGCACATACGGCTGTATCTCACTCCAAGAGGTTTAAACTACCATCTGTCTCCAACCCTGACACCGCTATTGTCCCTGTCCCGCTTCAGGATTCTGTCCCTGATTCGGAGGAGGATGACACTAGCGATGTCATAGATGTTTATGCCTCGGATGAGGACTTCACTGAGGACACCGTAGAGGTGGATACGACTGCCCGTCCGGGCATTATCTATGATCCTCTGGGGAACCCCCTTTTCTGCCCAGAAGACCTGTCTCACCCAAGATCAGCAGATTGGTCCCCATTACCCCACGTAGAGCAGTGGGTCGATGCACAGGTGCGTAAAGCCCTGGATAAAAACACGAGAAACCGCATGAAAGCGGAATGCCCTCGCCCTACCACGAACGGGAAAACATGCCTCACTCCAGAAGTGGATAAGGCGTTCGTGGACTTTGTCACCCCTAAAGGATGGTCGCCCAGCAAGGGCATAGACCATGCCTTTAAGGTGTGCCAAGATAAGCTGCTGGACACCGTGGGCCCTCTGATAAAACTGCTAGATACGGCAGAACAAGCCAAGCTTTCTGGCGAACCCCTGGACCCAGTCCAGATAACTAACTGGACCCAACGGTCCTTAAGTTTTTTGGGCAATGCCAACACGGCCTTAGCGTCAGAAAGACGTAAATGTATCTTATTAAAGATGGATCGCCAACTGGCAGGTGTGGCGGACAACGAATTAGGCGCTGCGGCCAATGGCGCTCTATTTGGAAAATCCTTCCTGAAGGATATGAATGAGTACTCTGGAGCATTCAACACCATGGAACGAGTTTCCAATTCGCTTAAGAAAGTTTTCTCCGGGGTTTTTCCACGGGCCGGTGGATATCGGGGCCGAGCTACCGGCCGTGGAAAACCCTTCACTTCAGGTCCCGCAGGAGGCAACCCCTCCACTGCAACGGCTCCCGCGCCGTCCCCGTTCTTCCCTTCCCGTTCCCGACCATGGAGGGGCAGAGGATTCCGGGGTTCCAGAGGCGGACATTCCTCCTCAACCTTCAGACATACAGGTACCTATACACCTTATTCACCCGTCTACGACCAAAGTAGGAGGTCGTTTAAAATTGTTTCACACAGCATGGTGTCGCATTACGTCGGACCCTTGGGTCCTCAGTACTGTACTAGGGTTTGTTCTGGAGTTCTCTTCTCCCCCGCTCCAACAGCAGATCCCTCTCCCTCTACCCTTTTCAGGGGACGGTCAGGCGTTGGTGGAGCGGGAGATTTTAGAATTATTCCAGAAAGGAGCCATAGAGCGGGCTCCACGGGGACCCCCGGGTTTCCTAAGCAACCTATTCTTGGTCCCCAAGAAGGGGGAGGTGTTCGTCCAGTTATCAACCTCAAAGAGTTGAATGGCTCAGTGGTCTACCGCCATTTCCAGATGGAAGGTATGCACATGCTCAGGGATTTATTGAAACCCCGCGATTGGTTGGCAAAAGTGGATCTCAAGGATGCTTACCTGACCATCCCGATTGCCAAGGAATCGCGGGATTTCCTTCAGTTCCGTTGGGGTCCCGACCTATGGCGCTTCCGCTGCCTACCATTCGGCCTCTCTTCGGCTCCTTGGTGCTTTACCAAGATGCTGAAACCGGTCGTGGCATGGCTACGCACAAAAGGGGTCCGTCTCATCATATATTTGGACGACGTGTTGCTGATGGCCTCTTCGGAAAATCAGCTACGCCTCCACGTATGTTGGACGATCAATCTTTTCCAATCTCTGGGATTTCTGGTGAACCAAGAAAAATCAGTCCTCTCTCCATCTCAAACCCTGGAATTTCTGGGATTCGGGGTGAACAGTGCCATGATGACTATCACGGTCCCTCTACCCAAGTGCCGATCTATCCTGCGCGAGGTTCGGTCCCTTTTGGAGGTTCACACCCCATCCTTAAGGGACCTGGCTCGCGTGATAGGTCTCCTAGCGGCCACACGGCTGGCTGTCAAACCAGCCCCGTTACACTATCGGGCCCTCCAACGCCTGAAGGCCCTTTTTCTCAGACAGGGTCTCCCTTACTCCGCTCCGATCTCTCTCTCGGGAGAGGCCAGACTGGATTTAGAATGGTGGATCGCTCACCTCCACGCCTGCAACGGCAGGCCTATCCTGGTGCCACCCCCGACGCTTACGATCGACTCAGACGCTTGTGGGTCAGGCTGGGGGGCTTATTGCGACGGTGCCTCCACAGGAGGTCGATGGTCCATGCAGGAACGTCAATTGCACATGAACGGTCTGGAGCTCCTGGCAGGGCTTTTTGCACTTCAGAGTTTCCTCAAAGACGGCACTCATCGTTCGGTCCTCCTCCGGATGGACAACTTCCCAGCAGTTCGATATATCAACTCCCTGGGCGGCCCTCGATCCCTGCTTCTGACAACAATGGCTTCCCGTCTCTGGGAGTGGTGTTTTCGGACCGGGATCGAGGTCCAAGCACAATTCATTCCGGGAATCTCGAACCAATTCGCAGATTGGAGCTCGAGACATACAGAAGACTCCGGAGATTGGCGTTTGAGCTCGGCAGCTTTCTCCGACGTGTCATCCCTTTGGGGACCTTTTCACGCGGATCTTTTTGCCAGCCGACTCAACGCCCATCTTCCGCTCTTCTTCAGTTGGCGGCCAGACCCACTGGCGGAGGCAACGGACGCGTTCTTTCAGGATTGGTCCGGGGCCCGCCAGTACGCCTTCCCGCCATTTCAACTGATAGCTCGCACACTGCGTCAGGTCAGGACGCAGCAGACACAGATTGTGATCATCACCCCCTTCTGGCAGAACCAATCTTGGTTCCCGGTACTATTGGATCTCCTCATGGATATCCCCCGCTTTCTTCCGGCTCTCCCGGATCTCCTGAAAGACGCCTCCGGGCAACCTCACCCTCTCCTGTCTCCAGGATCCAGTCGGTTATTGGCCTCACTGGTCTCGGGACGCCCGGAGAGCCGGAGAGATTTCGGACCGAACTACTACACTCCTACGCCAGGCGTGGGCCCCGGGTACTCGATCCTGCTACAAATCAGCGTGGCTCACCTGGCATAATTGGTGTCTGTCAAGGGATCAAGATCCCTTCCAGGCTCCTTTGAACTGTGTCTTAGATTTCCTTACGGAGATCTTCGATCAGGGCAAAGCGTATCGCACTCTTAATGTGTATAGATCAGCTTTATCAGCTTACCATGTGGGTTTTCAGGGAACACCTTTGGGCAAACATCCGTTGGTATGTCGTTTGCTTAAGGGTATCAGATCTGACCGTCCTCCGTTGCCTAGATATACGACAACTTGGGACGTGCATATCCTCCTTGATTTTTTGGAACAGTGGCCCTTGAACAAGGATTTAACCCTACGCCAACTATCGGCAAAATTATTGGCCCTTCTTTGCATGATTTCTTGCAAACGGGTGGCTGATGTCAGGGCGTTAGACTTCAAAGCTCGTTCTTTCATACCAGAAGGCGTGCGCTTTGACATCTCCCGCCGTACTAAGACGTCCATTTCGACCGCCTTCTACCCGGCTTTCCCTTCACGTCCAGCTTTGTGCCCGGTCCTTTGTCTTCAGGAATACGAATCTCGGACTACAGCCCTCCGAGGCACGGAGATTTCACCTCTCTTTATTTCATTTAAGTCTCCCTTCGCTTCGGTAGGTACAACTACGCTTGCGCGCTGGCTTCGTTGGCTCTTGGTGTTAGCAGGTGTAGATACCTCCGTTTTCGGAGCTCATTCGGTGCGTAGCGCCGTTGCTTCTTCCGCGGTGTCGGCAGGTTGTCGGTTGGAGGACTTGTTGCGGTCAGCTGATTGGTCCAGAGAGTCCACCTTCCGCTCATTCTATTTCAAGCCTGTTGTTCATTGGTCATCCGCAGTTGTGGGTCAGCTTTGAACAAGCAATAGGAGCCTCAGAGTCGATGTATTAAAATTATAGAATTTAGCTAAGTATGACGGTAAGTTAGAATTTTAATAATAAGACTCTGAGGCGAGTATTGCCCACCTCTCCCACCGCTATTGTGGTTTTTGGTTATTTCCTGGGTCTGCGGATCCAATGTCTTCCACTCTTATATTTTTTCTTTCCTCAGCCTCATAAAGGATTTTCTGGTTCCGGATGGATTGTCCTTTTTGGTTTTCCCTATCTACCTACAATGATCACCTCGTATGGCAAAGAAAGAGGAAGTAGGAGGGACGTGGATCGGTTTTGATGGCCACTGGACAGGAAAGAGGACAGATCCAAAGGGGGAAAGGGGTGTTGGAAGATACCATATACCTGTTTTACTGTTATGTTTTCTCTTTATTCAATATAAAAAGCTTCATATTTCAAAGTTCTTGCTAGTTGCCACTTGCTACTATGTTAATAAAAGCAAGAAAGAGAAGCAATACTCGCCTCAGAGTCTTATTATTAAAATTCTAACTTACCGTCATACTTAGCTAAATTCTATAATTGTCTCCTGTAACAGGTTGCTCTTACAGAGCGTGTTATCTCAGTAACTACAACAGCCTATGCAGAGGGAGTAATCGGCCTCCTTTCTGTTAGGAGCAGAATGGTTCTAAAAAAATTAGACTACCAAGCTGAGAGCCAAGGGAGGTATTTGGAATTGCTTTATTATGTCTTGTTATTTAACCCCTTGAGGACAGAGGCAATTGTACAAGCTCTGATTAAAACAAAACATAAAATTTGTGCTCTATGTTCTACTATAATTTACCTCTTTCATGCTAAGTGCACCCACACATATTATATATCATTTTGTTCAGGATAAATTGGACTTTCATATATATATAAAGCTTTGATGTGGAATGAAACCGAATGTGTGTGTAGACGCTAATTTACCTTACGGTCCAAGCATCCACTGCAACTGGTCATGCCTACCTCCTAGCTGATGAGGATTCAACAAACCCAAAACAGCGCTGTCCTAGGAGTGGCTTTGACAAGTTGCAAAAACCTTATCTCTGCTAGAAAGTCATAGTATGGTATGGCATTGATTTTAGGGTTCTGTGTAATAACAGACCAAGGATGCATAAAAGCAAGACAGAGGTCATTTGCATATCCTACCCAGAGTTCCTTGCTGCATCTGGGGAATGTGGCACAGGAGCTTTGGGATGCAATTCTTTGAATTGCTGTGATGTGCAGGTGGCTTCTGCAATAATAAACACTATAATAAACAATAATCATAGTGTGGAGGCTTTTATCTCGCTTTTAGTCCTCCACCACAACCCTTGTAGACACATATATATATATATATATATATATATATATACTGTATATAGTCATATCATGCAGATCACAGGGTTAATTCTGTGATCAGCACTAGAAAAACTTTTTTTTTTTTTTTTTAAATTGAAACTTTTTACCGCCCATCCCACAGTGAGAAGGGTGGCCCGATCTGCTGCGTCTTCTGATCGCCGGGAGCAAATAGCTCCCAGTCTCCCTCCACGATCCCGCAAGAGCTAAAGAGGGTCGGATCTACCTGCTGAAAGCCGACCCTGAGAGGGGAATGGATGAGGACACTCCAGGCTCTGCGACCACTCAATTCACATTGAATAAACGGTGTGCTGAGTGTCTCTATGTTTTTATTCCCATTGTGGGGATTCACAGATGAATCACCTAGAATTAAGTTTAAGTCATTTTGGCAATAGAATATCCATTTAAATAAAGTCACTTAACATCTACAGTTGTGGTCGAAATTATTCAACCCCCAAAGCTGTAAAGGGTTTTAGGGAATTTAGTGTACATTTGTAATTGTATTCAGAATGAAATCCTACAAGGACTTTTTAAAGAACCATATGCAACTAAAATGACATCAATTGGTTTTGTAATACAGTAGTAAATGTTTCTTTTGTGAATTCTTCATTGACACAATTATTCAACCCCTTAAAGACTACCACTCTGAAGAACAGAGGTTCATTCAAGTGTTTTCAATCAGGTATTGAAAACACCTGTGGATGTCACGGAGCAGCAATAAAGCATAATAAGCACCAATTAGGCAGCTTTAAAATGACTGTGATACTCAGCTCCTTCTAGACATTTACTGGTGTGGTTACAAACATGGTGAAGTCAAGAGAATGGTCCAGGAAGACAAGAGAAGAGGTGATTACTCTTCACAGGAAGGGCAATGGCTATAAGAAGATTGCAAAGATGTTAAACATACCAAGAGAGACCATAGGAAGCATCATTCGCAAATTCAAGGCAAAGGGCACTGTTGAAACGCTACCTGGTCGTGGCAGAAAGAAGATGCTGACTTCGACTGCTGTGCGCTACCTGAAGCGTAGAGTGGAGAAAAGTCCCCGTGTGACTGCTGAGGAACTGAGAAAAGATTTGTCAGATGTGGGTACTGAAGTTTCAGCTCAGACAATACGGCGCACACTGCGCAATGAAGGCCTCCATGCCAGAACTCCCAGGCGCACCCCCTTGCTGTCTCCAAAGAATAAGAAGAGTCGACTGCAGTATGCCAAAAGTCATGTGGACAAACCACAGAAGTTTTGGGATAGTGTTCTGTGGACTGATGAAACAAAATTAGAACTGTTTGGGCCCATGGATCAACGCTATGTTTGGAGGAGGAAGAACAAGGCCTATGAAGAAAAGAACACCTTGCCTACTGTGAAGCATGGCGGGGGGTCAATCATGCTTTGGGGCTGTTTTGCTTCTGCAGGTACAGGGAAGCTTCAGCGTGTGCAAGGTACCATGAATTCTCTTCAGTACCAGGAGATATTGGATGACAATGTGATGCAGTCCGTCACAAACCTGAGGCTTGGGAGACGTTGGACCTTTCAACAGGACAATGATCCCAAGCATACCTCCAAGTCCACTAGAGCATGGTTGCAGATTAAAGGCTGGAACATTTTGGAGTGGCCATCGCAGTCACCTGACTTAAATCCGATTGAGAACCTCTGGTGGGACTTAAAGAAAGCAGTTGCAGTGCGCAAGCCTAAGAATCTGACTGAACTGGAGGCTTTTGCCCATGACGAATGGGCGAAGATACCCGTAGATCGCTGCAAGACACTTGTGTCAAGCTATGCTTCACGTTTAAAAGCTGTTATAACTGTAAAAGGATGTTGTACTAAGTACTAAGATTGAATGTCACTTGGAGGTTGAATAAAACTGATGATGTGAGCACAGAAAAGACATTTGTGGTTATTTCATTATAAATGTTATGTTATATTTGTCTGACCTACACGTGCCTCTTTGATTTAATTGTAAGCAAGATGACTGATCAAAATCAATGTCAGTGGGGGTTGAATAATTTTGAACACAACTGTACATACCGTGCATTCACATATCTGTAAAATTTAGGGGTCATTCACTATCCTTCAAATTGGCCCCAAACGGTGAATTTCACCATCTGGTGCAACTCGTCTATTCACCAAGCTGTCCATTCACCTAATACAGACAAATTGACTGTGAAATACGGTGCAATTCACTGCAATTTGGCAGCACAGAAATTGTCCCATACACGACTGTCATTTCTTCTATTCACAGAACGCCGATTTGCACCAAAATGCCCTGATTTTCAGTGTTTCAATTCGACAGGTTTAAACAGGTGAATCCCATAGCTTTCAATGTAAAAAAGTTATATCTTTTTTTTAAAAAGATAATTTTAGATTTAAAGAGGATTTATTCTTAAAAAATTTTTTTGCAAAAAATGTAAATTTATTTATTAAAAGACCATTTATTTTTATTTATATTTTTAGGCGACATTTTTAGATTTTTTTATCAGATTATTTTTTTAAGGACTTATTTTATTATTTAGACACATTTTTATTGATTTACACTCCTATTAGGAGAATAGGAGACTTTATTTTTAATTTTTAACAGAACAGTGGAAATCGTCGATAACAGCTTTGACGACTACAATTTCGGCAAAATACAGTGACCACTCATTAATCGTGAATTCCCATTATTTTCTGCAAAATGGAATCGCTGAAGTGAAATTATAGGGTCTATTCACAAAGCACCAAAATTGTGTGCAAATTCCATTGCTTGTGTTTCGTCAATACAGTGAATTCTCTATTTAGCAAATGGTTACCATATTTTGACGAAATTGGAGTCATTGAAGCAGTTATCAGGCGTTGGTGAAAACCACCGGATTGCACCAATAACCTCCCAATTGGCATTGTCAAATTCCACTGAACTGTAAAAAAGAAGTCTCATATTCTCCTAAAAGGAGAGTAATTCAATAAAAAAGGTGTCTAAATAATGAAAAAGATCCTTTAAAAAAGAAAAATATGTTACAAAAATAAAGGTCTAAAAAAAAAAATACAAATATAAAAAGGTCTTTTAAAAAATAAAAATTTTTTTGCAAATTGTTTTTAAATTAAATAACATATTACTTTTTTTTTACATTGAAACCTATGGGATTCGCCTGTTTAAACCTGTCACAATGAAACACTGAAAAATCAGAGCGGTTTGCTGGTTTGTGAATAGAAGACATGATAGGGACAATGTCGGTGCCGAAGAATGGTGTCAAATTACACCATATTTCACTTTCAATTTACCTGTATTTGTCGAATTGACAGCTTTGTGAATAGACGAATTGCCCCGAAATTGCACCGAACAGTGAATTACACCGTTTGGTGCAATTCGGAAGTTAGTGAATATCCCATTTAGTAAAAGGAGTTGGATGAAGACCTCCCGTATCCTCATCTAACTGCAGGAGTCATCCGTCTGCTTAGCCTAGAGTTGGCATCTGCTGTTTGTTTATATCTACTATACTTAAATGAACATCTGTATCTTCAGTTAACAGGGAGTGTAATAAAAAGAGAAACAGAAGAATGGAAAAAAAAAAAAAAAGACTATACTTACATACAGGGAATTCCTTACGGTTACCATGACTCTGCTGCCATCATTCGACCAACAGCAACATTTAAGCAGGATTTGTGATTCATTGCTGGCCTGGTAATCTGTGTTAACATCTATTGACTGATGCTCATTAGCAGATGCCACGTCCCAAATCTGTATGATAGGAGGGTGGGAGACAGATTAATAAAAAATGGAATGAGCAGCAAAAGGTATTCTGGAAGAAAGAGATGTTCTAGGTCGGACTATATACAGCCAGGTCCAGAAATATTGGGACATTGACACAATTCTAACATCTTTGGCTCTATACACCACCACAATGGAGTTGGAATGAAACAAACACAATGTGCTTTAACTGCAGACTGTCAGCTTTAATTTGAGTGTATGTACATCCAACTCAGGTGAACGGTGTAGGACTTACAGCAGTTTGCAGATGTGCCTCCCACTTGTTAAGGGACCAAAAGTAATGGGACAGAATAATAATCATATATCAAACTTTCCCTTCTTAATACTTGGTTACAAATCCTTTGCAGTCAATCACAGCCTGAAGTCTGGAACGCATAGACATCACCAGACGCTGGGTTTCATCCCTGGTGATGCTCTGCCAGGCCTCTACTGCAACAGTCTTCAGTTCCTGCTTGTTCTTGGGGCATTTTCCCTTCAGTTTTGTCTTCAGCAAGTGAAATGCATGCTCAATGGGATTCAGGTCAGGGGATTGACTTGGCCATTGCATAACATTCCACTTCGGTCCCTTCAAAAACTCTTTGGTTGCTTTTGCAGTATGCTTTGGGTAATTGTCCATCTGCACTGTGAAGCGCCGTCCAATGAGTTCTGCAGCATTTGGCTGAATGTGAGCAGATAATATTGCCCGAAACACTTCAGAATTCATCCTGCTGCTTTTGTCAGCAGTCACATCATCAATAAATACAAGAGAACCAGTTCCATTGGCAGCCATACATGCCCACGCCATGACACTACCACCACCATGCTTCACTGATGAGGTGGTATGCTTAGGATCATGAGCAGTTCCTTTCCTTCTCCATACTCTTCTCTACCCATCACTCTGGTACAAGTTGAACTTGGTCTCATCTGTCCATAGGATCTTGTTCCAGAACTGTGAAGGCTTTGTTAGGTGTTGTTTGGAAAACTCTGATCTAACCTTCCTGTTTTTGAGGCTCACCAATGGTTTACATCTTGTGGTGAACCCTATTCACTCTGGTGAAGTCTTCTCTTGATTGTTGACTTTTAGACACACATACACCTACCTCCTGGAGAGTGTTCTTGATCTGGCCAACTGTTGTGAAGGGTGTTTTCTTCACCAGGGAAAGAATTCTTCAGTCATCCACCACAGTTGTTTTCCGTGGTCTCCCGGGTCTTTTGGTGTTGCTGAGCTCACCAGTGCGTTCCTTCTTTTTGAGAATGTTTTAAACAGTTGTTTTGGCCACGCCTAATGTTCTTGCTATCTCTCTGATGGGTTTGTTTTGTTTCTTCAGCCTAATGATGGCTTGCTTCACTGATCACTGATGGCTTGCTTGCTCTTTTGATCTCATCTTGAGAGTTGACAGCAACAGATTCCAAATGCAAATAGCACACTTGAAATGAACTCTGGGCCTTTTATCTGCACATTGTAATTGGGGTAATGAGGGAATATCACACACCTGGCCACGGAAAGCCGAGAAGCCAATTGTCCCATTACCTTTGGTCCCTTAACAAGTGGGAGGCACATCTGCAAACTGCTGTAAGTCCTACACCGTTCACCTGAGTTGGATGTACATACCCTCAAATTAAAGCTGACAGTCTGCAGTTAAAGCACATTGTGTTTGTTTCATTCCAACTCCATTGTGGTGGTGTATAGAGCCAAAGATGTTAGAATTGTGTCGATGTCCCAATATTTCTGGACCTGACTGTATCCCAGGATGCAGAGAATAGGGGGTCATCTCACCTAATGTGTCACCCCTCTCCTTAGATTGTAAGCTCTTGAGCAGGGTCCTCCCTCCATTCCATGTGTGTAACATGTATATATATTTGTTATTCTGTCTCTCCCATTGTACAACGCTAAGGAATTTGTTGGCGCTTTATAAATACTTGTAACTGTAACTATAAACACCAAAACATCTGGGGTGGAAAGAGTATGTATTACAATTTTTATTTTAAACAAAACGCATGTTCTACACAGACCAGGTTTCCTTAAAGGTTACAGTATACATTTCATTAGAAGGACAGCAATTAACGGCAGATGTCCTGTACAGCGCTGCAGAATCTGCTGGTACTGTATGAACTAGGTATACAAGAAGTGCCACATTCCAGAGCAGCATTCCCATCATGCAAGACCAGGCAGTCACTGCCACGATCCGTGGAGCAACCACCAAGATAACTTTAGAGTGAAATAATAACTGGACAGGCACTCAACCTTGTTTTTAGACAGATTTATTGGACAACCCAACTACAGGACAGTGATGTGCTGTGAGGTCAGTGCTGGTGAGGCACTGGCTAGTATCAGAGCCAGATATGCACAGGATACATAGGTTCAGGTTCAGTGCTCACCAGCATCTGGCTGTTCTCAGTGCTCACCAGCAATACACACACTGCTCCTCAACCAGTGCGGCTCTCGGTGGGGTAAAAAACAAATGCATGTTCACTCCAGGCAGCTGAGTGTAAGCCACATCAGCAGCCCCACGCCCACTGACTCTGCGTTGACTCAAGGACAGTCACATGACTGTCCTGCGTCAATCAATGCATGGGAGGACAGCCTCCCATGCAGAGGTTTTTTGAATGGTTTTCACCAATGGTGCCTTCTCATTGGTTCAGGATAGTCCATGGCTCTCTCAGTGCCTCTGAGGCACTGAAGAGCTATGTTCAGGAAGTAGGCAGTGCTTGGTCAGCTGTTCATTGAACAGACGCACCGTGCTGCAGACTTCTTGAAAGCTTACGTGGTTAGCACAGCGTACCGCTACGCAAATTGCGCAGGCTCAGACTGCTGTGAGGCTCTGTCTCATCTGCCGCCCCTGACGGCACGTCCCTGCTACAGCACTGTTTGGGGGGACGGGGGACAACAATGTTACAAAGGCTTCTTTTAGTAGTTGTGTTGTTCAACAAATTCACCTATAAAAAGGAGGTTGAGTGCCTGGTCCAGTTCTTCTTTCACTCCATTAGAGGAGTTAAGGTGATACACACATTCCCCTCCCAATAAGGTTTTCACGTGCAAATATTAAAGCCCATTAGGCGTGTGCTGCTATATAGGACAGCTTCAAACAATCTGCTTAGAGCTAATGTTTCATACTAACATGTGAACACCATAACATTTACCTTCAACGTCCCATCTGTGGAGCAACTGGCCAAGTACTTGTCATCAGGCGAAAACCTGCAATGGTTCACGTAGTCAGAATGACCAAAGAGAGTGTTCTGACAATACTTCTTCTCAGCGTTCCAGAGCTGCGTATGAAAGAAAGGAGAATTGTGTTGTATTATGGAATGTCTTATGCCGTGTGGAATCGTTTGAGAATACAGTACCGGGAGCTAACACTTCGCATTTGCATTATTCTACAATGGAAAAGGTACATGGACGGAAATGTTTCTACGCTTGCTTCCATCCTTTTAGGGTTTGGCTCAGAGTAAAGCCAATCACAGATAGTGATTTCACCTTGTGGATCTTCCTCTATGATGCCAATAGTGGAAATCTCTCAAAGCCTTGAAACAGGGGCACATTCTTGCAAAAGCCAACTAGGCACAGGCCTGGGGCAGAAGATTGGAGGGGGCAGAATCTCCCCCCTTCTTTCAAAGGTCCTTTATTTTAGGTGTATGCATGTGTATGACAGAGCTGCACAGCAATAATTCTTTCAACTATAATAAAGGTTGTTTTAAAAGTAACTTTATTTTTCATATTACAGGTTTTTTTTTTTACATAAATTTCCCCTTTAAATTGTGAATATTTGTCTAAACTTCATGTTCATATCTATTTGAGATCGGATGAGGAGGCAGCAGACATTGAAGTGCCAAGAGCGGTATTATGTCCAAGCACACCTCCAAATGAATATTGAGATGAAAAAGTGGAAAAAACATCCTTAAATGACTTGCAGTATAAGAAGCAGCAGACAAATGATGGGGGGGGGGGGTCCCATTCATAAACACATGCTTTCTGCCTTACATATCTTCACTCCCTCCAGTTCTTATCTCTCCTCACAGACTGTTTATTATCCTTACTCAGGCCTGTTATTTTAATCATGTGGATTAGAGGGGGTATGGTTTTCAAAGTTGCTGAGGTTTATGTGTTACCTGACCTTCTGATTCTTCTCCTGTATTTTACACTAGTTAAAGTCAATGCAAATTTTAATCTAGAATTATGAATCAGACTATTAAAAACATATGTTATATACAGACACCTAAACAGGGCTGCCATCAGGGGGTGACAGCCCATGATATGTTCCTGGGCCCAGTGGCTTAAGGGGCCCTGGCCCTTACTAAGTAACCATGTCAAAGTGCCTCAGATGTAAGGGCCCCTCCATGCCACCCTGGACTGACCTATCAGGATACTAAGATATTTCCCGGTGGGCCGCAGCATCTGGGGCCGGTAAAAGCACTCTGGCTAATCACTGAGGGAGCGATTAGTATGGTCTGCACCAGTTAGAGATGCACAGCGAACACTCTCCCACCAGGAAACACATTTTATCCACAAGGGATTTAGCCCACTCACTGTAAATTAAGGTAAAGCGAAGGAGGCAAAATGTTTTCTTTTTAATTAGTTTATGGAAATAGCCAGCTGAAGGACAGGAGACACGACCAGTGGATCAGTAAGGGGCCCCATGATTTCTGATGGCAGCCCTGCACCTAAATAACACGTGAAATGTGTCACAGGAAATAAGAAGACATTAAATGTCATTCACAGCAATAAATTTCATTAAACATACACTTGGATACCCAAACACTTTACCTTGAGTAAGGCATCGTGGGAACACGTGGCAAGTAATGAGGGTGAGGTCCCATTCGTGAACTGGCAGCAGCTGACCTGCTCCGTGTGTTCCTCATACTCCTGGATTAGTTGGCCTGTCTGGGAGTTCCAGACCTAAAAAAAAGGATCAGAAATCATCGGTAACAATCTTGTTGTCTGGAAACCCAATATACAGAGGAAACCGCTAACGCTTTGGTGAAGGTGCAGATATGGACATACGTAATGGTAAGGAAGTGAACTTTTGTACAGTCATTATAGCTAGAGGGTCTTTGAAATGATCCCCCTCAACCAAATGGCACTAATGTGGGATAAAGGAATGTACTTACCTGAAACGGAACAAGTCTGGCACCACCTCCATCTATTGGTAGATCTACCCATCAGCAGCCACACACACAAAAGAATACAAAACATTGGCTTGTACAAGATCCCACAAGACGTGGGGACCAACCAATGACCTTCCCGTGTGTGCATGTTGAGACACTACATAAACATCTACCAGTCAAGCATTTGGAATATTTCAATGTAATAATGAAAGATCTTGGGGAGGGGACCCAAGCCTAAACTCCAAATTTGTTTGTGTTTCATATACACAGCATGAAGGTAGTTTTATATAACGTTTTCAATAAATGTGTCTCATCACAGGAGTTCAGGTGTGGGATTTTCCACTTATGTCATTTTGGCGAGCGCTTCAGACTGGGGTTTTTGCCTTCTTTTGGATCAACGCATGTCATTTTTCAGCCTATGTAAATATGTAACTATGTCTAGACTTAAAAAGTGTTTGGATAATGGAGTATTTTGTCATTGCAGATAAGGGATATTTAACGTCTTTTACATATGGGATGGAGAGGCTACTTTTCCGATATTGAATGACAGCATATAATAGAAAATAAGCTCCTCCATTGCCCCATTATGTATGTTACATCCCAGGTATTATATACTTTTCTCATCATTCTCAAATATTTTATTATAATTGCAATAGTGACTGTGGTTTATAAAAACATAAGAAACAACTTACAAAATACTTGATTGTGGAGATTAAAATAAAACGCTTTAATTGTAACCATGTAAAAGTCAATTGAAATTAGCAACAAACAATAAACAGTGAAACAACAAGGAAAAAAAATATAAACAAATTAGCAGTACTGGCTGATAGTATATGCTGCAGCCAGGGCTGGCCCAAACACTGTGTTGCCTGGGTCCAAGGATGAATTGCTGCAACCCCTCTCCCCAAAGCAATAAAATATGCATGTATGAGCGTATCACAGAGGTCCACAATAATAAAACTCACAGTAATGTGCTGTGTGTATGAGCATATCTCAGAGCTGCACAAGAATAAAACTTAGAGTGGTGTGGTGTGCTTGGTTGATGCCCGAAATGCTGCCCCTGGCAAAGTGCTGCCTGGAGCCATGGCCCCATCTGGCCCCATGGACAGGCCGGCCTGGGCTGCAGCCCTTAAAGATGAGCCTCAATGAAAGAACCACATAACAAGTATGAATCCTAATACACGTATAAATTAATCCTTTTAATGCATTGTAATGATTATAGGCGTTGTTAACTTCAGTTTATTTTTATATGGTTGCAATTGGGGATTTGTCGAGCTACTGGAGCAGGGCATGTCCATCTATCATAGAACCTTGCATAGTGGTTTACGAAGGAGACAATCTTGCAAGTGTCAATAAGAGGATACAAAAACGTGAAATAAATCATGCTGGAGAACGCAGCAAAAGATCCAATTCTCAAGCAGATCACATAAATGAATAGTAGGATAGATAGATATTCTATCTAAGTACACACATACGCTATATTGTCAAAAGTAGTTGCTCACCTGCCTTGACTCGCATATGAACTTAAAGGGATACTCTAGGCAACATGACCACCTAAGCTTTTTTAGGTGGTCATGATGCCCAGAGTATGCCGCCCTCTATCCCCCTCCCTCTGCTCAGCAGTTCAGCTGTAAATGCTGAAAACAGCTGAGAGGCGGAGAACTTTACTCCACCCTCCCAGCTGTCAGTCAGCAGAGCGGGAATCATATTTTCCGCTTCTGCCGACTATTGCCGAGTAGGAGAGGTCATCCCGCTTTCAGCGCGATGACATCTCCAACTCACTGCAGAAGCTGGCGGCTCCCTCTGAGGGTTAGTGTTGCGCGCATCCTCTTGCGCGCAACACTAACCCTCAGAGGGAGCCGGGAGGAAGCCTGCCGATTGGCTGGCTTACGTGAGAGGCGCGCATCTCACGTAAACCAGAAGGCAAGAAGACTCAAGAAGGACGGGAACGGAAGAGGAGGGAGGGGAGTATGAGAAAAAAAAAAAAAGACACCGCTGGAAACAAGAGGATTTAAAAAAAAAAAAAACGAACGATTTATTAAGGGAGTAGGGATAGTTTAAGATTAAAAAACGGGGGGGGGGGGGGTGATTTTTTATTAGAGTGTTCCTTTAAGTGACATCCCATTCTTAATCCATAGGGTTTAATATGATGTCGGTCCACCCTTGGCAGCTATAACAGCTTCAACTCTTTTGGGAAGGCTGTCCACAAGGTTTAGGAGTGTGTTTATGGGAATTTTAATACATCGACTCTGAGGCTCCTATTGCTTCTCTTTCTTGCTTTATTAAACATAGCAGCAAGTGGCAACTAGCAAGAACTTGGAAATATGAAGCATTTATATTGAAATAAAAGAGAAAACATGTAATAACAATAATAACAGGTATAAATGGTATCTCCCGACACCCCTTCACTCTTGGATCGGTCCTCCTTCCTGTCAGAGCCCATCAAACCCGGTGAACATCCCTCCTACTTCCTCTTTCTATGCTGCTCGGCGACTAGATAAGTAGTCAAGAACTTTCCTCTCTTATTTTTAGCCCATAGTTATTTGATTATCTTATTGGGACTATATATTTCAATATTGCTTATTCATTTGCGGACACCCGGCTCTAACCGCGGGTCCGCGCTCGTTCACTTTTGTGTTTCCTTAAGTGTTTTTCTGACCGCAGCGTCCTCCCCTCTGCCTGGATTCACGAGCAGCTGCACGCGCTCGCTGATCGGGTGGGCGGGGCCTCTGCTAGGTCCGCACACAAGGGTTTTTTTTTCCAGCGCCTGAGCTCATCTCACTAGCGCCATGCCACGAGGCAAAACCCCGCAGCGCCCAGCCTCCCCAGCGGAGGACTCTGAGCACTCGTCTGAAGACAGTCAGGGTGAGCAACAGCATAATCCTAGTACACCCGTTCTGATACAGGCACAGATGGCTCCTTCCCAGCCTGCTACCCTTGACCCATATATGCAAGCATCTATTGATGCTGCAGTTTTTAAAGCAGTGTCTGTCATGTCAGTGGATTTCACCCGCTCACTTAAAGAGATGTTGGCTGAGAATCGCCATAATGATGACCCCCCGCCACTGGCGGCTGTTGATACGGGCGCTATACTCACCGCGGTGAGGCCCCCCGAGACCCCCCTGGCCACCACCACGGGGAAACAGTCAGTGAAACAGGCACGACACTCGACTGGAGGGGCTGGCATCCCCGCAAAAATGCCGGGACACGTGCACCCATCCCCTGCAACCCGTAAACGGGCTTCTGCACTCCCGGTGTCAGCGCACACCAAAAAGGCTAAACTTATTACGGTTTCCAACCCTGACACCGCTGTTGTCCCTGCTCCGCTTCAGGACTCTACCCTGGATTCGGAGGAGGATACTACCAGCGATGCCTTAGACGTGTATGCCTCACATGAGGATTTTACCGAGATCCCGGTAGAAGTAGATTCCAAAGCCCGACCGGGCATTATTTATGACCCATTGGGTAACCCACTTTTTTGTCCTGAGGACCTTTCACACCCACGGTCCGCCGAATGGTCTCCACTACCCCATGTGGAACAGTGGGTGGACGCACAGACGCGCAAAGCCTTAGATAAGGCAACTCGGAACCGCATGAAGGCGGAATCCCCTCGTCCTACCACGAGCGGGAAGACTTGTCTGACACCTGACGTGGATAAAGCCTTTGTGGACTTCGTCACTCCTAAGGGATGGGTCCCCAACAAAGGCATAGACCACGCATTCAGGGTGTGCCAGGATAAATTGCTGGACACCATGGGTCCTTTAGTTAAATTGCTGGATACAGCGGAACAAGCCAAATTATCTGGTGACCTCATGGACCCTGTTCAAGTCACCAATTGGGTCCAGAGGTCCCTCAGTTTCTTGGGGAATGCTAATACGGCTCTTGCCTCTGAAAGGCGTAAATGCATTCTCCTTAAAATGGATCGCCAACTGGCTGGCATAGCTGATCACGAATTAGGTGCTACAGCAAACGGAGCATTATTTGGCAAAGGCTTCCTGAAGGACATGAACGAATATTCAGGTGCATTTAATACGATGGACCGTGTGTCCAGTTCCCTAAAGAAGGTGTTTTCTGGGGTTTTCCCACGGGCCGGTGGATATCGGGGCCGAGCCACCGGCTGTGCAAAACCCAATTTCTCTGGTCCCACGGGAGGCAACCCCTCCACGACCGCTGCTCCTGCACCTTCCCCGTTCTTCCCTACCCGTTCACGGCCGTGGCGTGGCAGAGGATTCCGGGGTGCCAGAGGAGGTCATTCTTCCTCGTCCTTCAGACACGCAGGTAATTCCACACCTCATACACCCATCTACAACCAAGGTAGGGGGTCGTTTAAAATTTTTTCACACCGCATGGTGTCGCATTACATCGGACCCTTGGGTCCTCAATACTGTACAAGGGTTTGTTCTGGAGTTCTCTTCTTCCCCGCTCCAGATAGCGTTGCCTCACCCTCTTCGGGGGAGGGACGGACGTTGGTGGAGCGGGAGATTTCGGAATATCAAAAAAGAGCCATAGAACGAGTTCCACAGGGGACCTCAGGTTTTCTGAGCAACTTGTTCTTGGTTCCCAAGAAGGACGGAGGTGTCCGTCCAGTCATCAACCTCAGAGAGTTGAATGGGGCGGTGGTCTACCGACATTTCCAGATGGAGGGCATGCACATGCTCAAAGACCTCTTGAGACCCCACGACTGGTTGGCAAAGGTGGATCTCAAAGACGCATATCTGACCATCCCGATTGCCAAGGAGTCGAGGAATTTCCTCCAGTTCCGCTGGGGTCCGGACCTCTGGAGATTTCGCTGCCTGCCGTTCGGCCTGTCTTCCGCCCCTTGGTGCTTTACCAAGGTGCTGAAACCGGTCGTAGCATGGCTACGCACCAAAGGTGTCCGCCTCATTATATACCTGGACGACGTATTGCTAATGGCCTCATCGGAGAGTCTGCTACGTCTCCAGGTACAATGGACGGTCGACCTTTTTCAGTCTCTAGGATTCCTGGTGAACCAGGAGAAATCAATTCTTTCTCCATCCCAAACCCTGGAATTCCTGGGATTCGGAGCGGACAGTACCCTGATGTCTCTCAGCGTTCCCCTGCCCAAATGTCGATCGATTTTGCGCGAAGTCCGATCTCTTCGGGGGGCCCAGGCTCCATCGCTAAGGGATCTGGCTCGCGTGATTGGCCTTTTGGCAGCGACAAGGCTGGCGGTGACACCAGCCCCCCTACACTATCGGGCCCTCCAACGCCTGAAGGCCCTTTTTCTCAGGAAGGGTCTCCCCTACTCTGCTCGGATCTATCTCTCGGAAGAGGCCAGAATAGATCTGGAATGGTGGACCGACCACCTCCATTCCTGCAACGGCAGGCCTATCCTGGTATCGCCCCCAACGATTACTATCGACTCCGACGCTTGTGGGTCAGGTTGGGGGGCTTATTGCGAAGGTTCCTCCACAGGAGGGCGTTGGTCCGTTCAGGAACGGCACCTACATATGAACGGCTTGGAACTCCTGGCAGGACTCTTTGCACTCCAGAGTTTTCTCAAGGATCACACACATCGCTCAGTCCTCCTACGGATGGACAATTTCCCGGCGGTCCGATACATCAACTCGCTGGGCGGTCCTCGCTCCCTACTTCTGACAACAATGGCTTCCCGCCTTTGGGAATGGTGTTTTCAGACAGGGATCGTAGTCCAGGCGCAATTTATTCCGGGAATCTCTAACCAATTCGCAGATTGGAACTCGAGACACACGGAAGACTCCGGGGATTGGCAGCTGCGATCGTCAGTGTTTTCCGGCGTGGCGGCCCTCTGGGGGCCGTTTCGCGCGGACTTATTTGCCTGCCGTCTCAACGCCCATCTCCCGCTCTTCTACAGTTGGCGGCCAGACCCACTGGCCGAGGCAACGGACGCTTTCCTGCAGGATTGGTCCGGGGCTCGCCAGTACGCCTTCCCGCCATTTCAATTGATTGCTCGCACGCTGCGACAAGTCAGGACCCAACAGGTCCAGGTGGTGTTGATCACCCCATTTTGGCAGAACCAACATTGGTTCCCGATCCTGTTGGAACTCCTGGTGGATATTCCACGTTATCTCCCGTCTCTCCCAGATCTCCTGGTAGACTCATCCGGGCACCCTCACCCGCTACTATCCACAGGCCACAGTCTGTTGTTGGCCTCGCTGGTATCGGGACACCCGGGGGAGCCAGAGAAATTTCGGAACGGACTACGGCGCTCCTGCGCCATGCATGGGCCCCAGGTACTAGATCCGGTTATAACTCAGCTTGGCTCACCTGGCATCATTGGTGTCTGTCAAGGGATCAGGATCCCTTCCAGGCCCCTTTGAGCTTCGTATTGGACTTCCTTACGGAAATCTTTGACCAGGGTAAAGCTTATCGTACGCTTAATTTTTATAGATCTGCTCTCTCAGCCTATCACGTGGGTTTTCATGGGACGCCTTTGGGCAAACACCCGTTGGTCTGTCGTCTACTTAAGGGTATCAGGGCGGACCGTCCCCGGTTACCGCGGTATACAACAACCTGGGATGTGACCCTGTTATTGAACTTTATCGAGCAATGGCCCTCTAATCAGGTTCTGACCCTGCGTCAGCTTTCTGCTAAATTGTTAGCTCTTTTATGCTTGATATCTTGCAAAAGGGTGGCTGATGTCAGGGCGTTGGATTTCAATGCGCGTTCCTTCGTACCTGAGGGGGTACGCTTTGACATCTCCCGCCGTACTAAGACGGCCATTTCGTCTGCGTTTTATCCGGCTTTTCCTTTACGTCCGGCTTTATGCCCGGTCTTGTGTCTCCAGGGATATGAGTCCCGTACAGCTTCGCTCCGGGGTCCAGGGGTTTCTCCTCTGTTCATTTCCTTTAAATCTCCTTTCGCCCCGGTGGGTACGACTACGCTTGCTTCTGGGTTTAGCAGGTGTTGATACTGCTTTGTTTGGCGCTCATTCAATCCGCAGTGCTGTGGCGTCTTCCGCGGTGTCGGCAGGTTGTCGGTTGGAGGACCTCTTACGATCAGCTGACTGGTCCAGGGAGTCCACCTTCCGATCCTTTTATTTTAAGCCTGTTCATTGGTCATCCGCAGTTGTGGGTTAGCTTTGAACAAGCAATAGGAGCCTCAGAGTCGATGTATTAAAATTATAGAATTTAGCTAAGTATGACGATAAGTTAGAATTTTAATAATAAAGACTCTGAGGCGAGTATTGCCCACCACTCCCACCGCTGTTGTGGTTTATTGTATTACTGGGTCTGCGGATCCAATATCTTCCACTCTCACGTCTTCTTTTTTCTCAGCCTCATAAAGGATTTCCAGGTATCCGGTGGATTGCCCTTTGGGTTCCCTATACGCCTACACTGATCACCTCGTACAGCAAAGAAAGAGGAAGTAGGAGGGATGTTCACCGGGTTTGATGGGCTCTGACAGGAAGGAGGACCGATCCAAGAGTGAAGGGGTGTCGGGAGATACCATTTATACCTGTTATTATTGTTATTACAGGTTTTCTCTTTTATTTCAATATAAATGCTTCATATTTCCAAGTTCTTGCTAGTTGCCACTTGCTGCTATGTTTAATAAAGCAAGAAAGAGAAGCAATACTCGCCTCAGAGTCTTTATTATTAAAATTCTAACTTAGCTAAATTCTATAATTTTTGACAATTCTTTCAGAAGCGCATTTGTGAGGTCACACACTGATGTTGGACGAGAAGGCCTGGCTCTCAGTCTCTACTCGAATTCATCCCAAAAGGTGTTCTATTGGGTTGAGGTCAGGACTCTGTGCAGGCCAGTCAAGTTCATCCACACCAGACTCTGTCATCCATGTCTTTATGGACCTTGCTTTGTGCACTGGTGCACGGTCATGTTGGAAGAGGAAGGGGCCCGCTCCAAACTGTTCCCACAAAGTTGGGAGCATGGAATTGTCCAAAATGTCTTGGTATGCTGAAGCATTCAGAGTTCCTTTCACTGGAACTAAGGGGCCAAGCCCAGCTCCTGAAAAACAACCCCACACCATAATCCCCCCTCCACCAAACTTTACACTTGGCACAATGCCGTCAGACAAGTACCGTTCTCCTGGCAACCGCCAAACCCAGACTCGTCCATCAGATTGGAGTGACAAATCGCGCTTCTCCATCTGGCAGAGAACGCTTCTCCACTGCTCTAGAGTCCAGTGGCGGCCTGCTTTACACCACTACATCTGACGCTTTGCATTGCACTTGGTGATGTATGGCTTGGATGCAGCTGCTTGGCCATGGAAACCCATTCCATGAAGCTCTCCGCGCACTGTTCTTGAGCTAATTTGAAGGCCACCTGAAGTTTGGAGGTCTGTAGCGATTGACTCTGCAGAAAGTTGGCGACCTCTTCTCACTATGCGCCTCAGCATCCGCTGACCCCACTCCGTCAGTTTACGTGGCCTACCACTTCGTGGCTGAGTTGCTGTCGTTCCCAAACACTTCCACGTTCTTATAATACAGCTGACAGTTGACTGGAATATTTAGGAGTGAGGAAATTTCACGACTGGATTTGTTGCACAGGTGGCATCCTATCACTGAGCTCCTGAGAGCGACCCATTCTTTCAACAAATGTTTGTAAAAACAGTCTGCATGCCTAGGTGCTTGATTTTATACACCTGTGGCCATGGAAGTGATTGGAACACCTGATTCTGATTAATTGGATGGGTGAGCGAATACTTTAGGCAATATAGTGTATATACAAAGACACGCACACTCATTAAAACATCACATAGTAGTAAATCTAAACCCACGTCACATTTACCTTTACTTTCTTGTCTGATGAACACGTGGCTATTAACTCGTCATCAGCGGAGAATGCACAGCACAACACTTCGTCCTCATGCGCGTACACTTGGAGCAGCTTCTCTCCCGTTTCTCTTTTGAAGACCTTGTGTAAAGAGAAGGACAGCAGCCTGGTTAATACAACTGCCAGTGATTTGCTCCCTTGGTGTTCATCTAAATGCTCTGCGGAGATCCTGTTCTTTACTTGGATTGTGCTGTTAACAGAAGGTTTTTGTATCGCTCAATAGCCTAACCTATTATTTGGCAAGTATACAGTATCAGTCTCATTCATTTTCTATCAATGGATGACGTTGTATATGCTGGGTACTAACACCTATTTGTGCACAAAGTATTTTGGAATTTAATAACTCATTATTTGTACGAGATACAGTCTATTCAAGACAGTGTATAGCCTTTTTTTTCGGGCAGGAACGCAGGGACTCAATAGTTTCATTAAGGAACAGATGAGGTCCTTTTCTTGACATATAAACTTACAAGAACAATTTATTTATATCTGTGTTTAGTGTTATTGATTAATAAAGTATTATATTTTATGTACATTTGTAATTCGTTATACCGGCATCTGTGGCATAAGCAAAGTCAATAGGCGGGGATACATCAGCCACTTTGTGTGTGTTTGTTTTTCTGATACTTTAAATGAGGTTTAGTCCTGTGGTGCTGGTATTAACTCCTATTGCGGGACCTTTCGACTTGTTCTAAGGTCCAGACTTTGTAAAATAGGTTAAAACAAGCAAAGTCTGTCTCTAATAAAGTAATAGAGAGCACAGAGTCTGCTGACATAAGATTGGCCCCATCATTATAAGTCACAGTATTTTTCCTTCCTCCATCCCCATTTGATTTTATTTCTTGGTGATGGGGTTCAGGAGAGAAGCAAATATGGAGGTAATTAGTAGGTGAAACATACCATAGTGTATCTGAGGAGCAGCAAACTTAAAAAATAGCTCCTAAAAAGGAACACGAATATAAAAAAGGCATCCAACGTTCAAGCAGGGCTGCATGGAACATGGGCATGTAGAACTATTATAAAGAGTACAGACAGTACAGAACTACATATATTTTTCTTCTTCTGGAGATACATTACTAACCTTATCTGTAACCTATCATTAAACGCCGACTTGGGTGCAGTTCCCTAATAGCCTGTCCTCAGAAGCTTCGCCATCGAGAGCAATTTGTTAAATTACCTGAAAGGTTTTATCTGCGCCACAAGAAGCAATTCTCTGTCCATCAGAGGAAAAGCACGCGTGGTAAACTGCCTCTGTGTGCGGACGAACTGTCAGACTGGACAGGGTCTTCATGCTTGGCTTGTTTCTGAAGAAAGGAGAAGAAAAAAAAAACAAATGAACAATTTATGTGAGATTTGAAGTCTGGTATTCTTAATTCCCCGTTCTTTTCCTGCGTACAGAAGTGAAGAGTTATCCTAAACCAGGGGTCAGCAACCTTGGCTCCCTGATGTTTTGGGAACTACATTTCCCATGTGGCTCAGTCAGCCTAATTGCTGACCCCTGTCCTAAACAATACAGGTCCAACAGAGGCCACTGAACCACCTGCATGTTGCTGGCATTGAGCAGTGACGCTCCAGCTGATTAAAATCCCTTAAACATTTATTCAAAGATCGCCGAACTTGCTACCGATTTGGACCTGTGAATTTCACAGGCGAACCGTTTTTACAATTTTTTTTTATTCAACCATTTCATTTTCAGCCTACCGTCTTTTTATTTATTTATTTTTTGTATTTTTTTGCCAAAAGGTTTGATTCCCAATTTTTTTTTTAAAGGCGGGAGTTTTTTATGCTGTGACGGTTTTTTTAACGGGACCTTTTATATTATTATTTCCACACATTTTTATTGTTTTAAACATCTTTTAAAGAACAGCAGAGTTTCGTTTATTTTTTTCTGCAGGTCGACGAACTGGAATTGAAGAAGCGCACCAAAGTGTGCCGAACAAGAAAGCACTGAAACTTCGGTGCTTTCTGAATGGCCCCTTCAGTCTAGTATGCAGTGCATGGATATTTCTTAATCTGAGGTATAACAATTGAACTACAAGGAAAATGAAAGGATGTCTCGGCTTCTGTCTTTTTCTGAAACTGTGAATGACGAAAATGTCAATATAACATGGGAGACATTTATGCATTGTCCGCCATGTAACACAAACATATTTGTCTCTTATAGGCTTACGGTTTGCTCACCGTAATTATGTCGCAGCCATCCAGGGTTTAGATAATATGCCAACGCCTCCAAGTTAAAACACAAGCATACTCTATGACACACAGTGGATTCCTTGCTATAAACAGAAAATCGATAATAAACTCTTACAGCCAGTTGACGTAGAAAGACCCATTTTTCAGCTCTTCCTTGGCTTGCTGGAGAGACTGTCTGTAGACTTCAGAATTTTCGGGCTGACATAAACCCAGCTGCACGATGTTAATGGGAGGGTTCTGTCCGAGGAGATGCCCGTTTGCAGACAGAAACTCATGAAAATGTTCACGTATTTTGCCGTCCTGCAAACATCAAAGCCACGTTTAGTGAAAGTAAAGCAGCGGCGGCCATATCCTCACTGCTAGAAATTCAGAGAATAGCAGGGTGATTCAGAAAGGTGAAACGCTGGAGAACTTTTGGAGAAGTGAAAATTCGAGGTCAAAATAGCCGATTTGGTAAGTGAGATAAATGCGAATTTTTCTGGTTTTGCTATTTTGACCTAGAATTTTCATTTCTCCAAAAGTTCTCCAGAGTTGCGCCTTTCTCTGAATAACCCTGTATATCTTCAGGTCTAAATACAGTGCCAGCAACTCAGATGTTTTGGAATTACATTTCCCATTAAGACACTCATTGTTAAGTCTGCCAAACAACATGGGAAATGTAGCTCCAAGTAGAGGAGCGGAGGTTACGGTTTCTGGTTCTATGTAGAAAGACGCCAACCTCTGGCCATTGTAATACAACTCTTCCGGTGATGCTATGGCAGAGGTGAGCTACGACCCCCATAAAGGGTCATTATATAATTATGTATCCATCTGCACGGCTTTAGGAATCACTTTCAGGTGGCAAACAGTAATTTAGACACACACATCAGCTGTGTTCATTTTTCCAGGCTTATAAATCCAAAATAATACAAATATCAGAGTGGTAACATTTGGAAATAAGGAGTTGCGTGGTGGGAATATGTGTTAAAGGTAAAGAAGGTAAGGAGAAAAGAGAAGAAGGGAGAGAAGAATTGGACAAGAAGAAAAGAAGCAAAAAAAAGAAATAATATCAATGAACGGATCTCAGCTGAAGGTCATTGAAAGAGAGTTACCCATAAACCAGGGCATGTCAGCTTAACTTCCCAACTAAGAAAGCCTAAGGGGTGAAGTCATTTTAGTAATGCCTCGGCCTGAGAAAATGCTTGGTGAAGTGGAGGAGTTTCCTCCACTTCACCCACT
The DNA here is from genome assembly GCA_009667805.1 of Leptobrachium leishanense. Lineage (NCBI taxonomy): Eukaryota > Metazoa > Chordata > Amphibia > Anura > Megophryidae > Leptobrachium > Leptobrachium leishanense. The sequence goes on from CM019065.1 coordinate 326,501,486, forward strand.
GTCACCAGCAGCCGGGAATTTTAGTTTCCTGTCTGACAGTCACCAGTGATGTCAGCATGCAGAGAGCGGTGCCGACATCACACTCCCTCAAACCACCCGAGTTAGCGAGAGGTTTCAGAGAGGCAGCCGATAGGTTGGATCTGAGCATGCTTGTGCAACTCCGATCCATCGCTCTGCGCAGGCGCGACGGAACTTGCGTACGTTAAGTGCAAAGGTCCGTCGCGGGGGCGCAATTTGCGGTTCCTATGCTGCGCGAGTTGTGCAGGAGTACAAATTGGGTTGGGAAGCTTCAGGGACCTCTGGGTTCAGGAGCCCATGAGGAGGATATGTGCGGGCTGTGGGACAAAAGGTGAAATCACCTGAATTTAAAAAAAATTTGGGCAGAGGCTGTCAGCGGCATTCGCCCTATTATTTAAAGGCAAAGGAAAGGGACCTCTATTTTCAATACATTAAAAACCAAAATAGCACATTAAAAAAGGCATAAACTATTTGAGATCCTCCACAAAGAGGTGGTATGGGATATTCACGGCTTCTTTATGCAAATCACTGGTGAAGTTCAGAGCCTCTTTAATACAAAGGCTCTAGAATACGTGGGTAATATTTCATTGATCATCATCATTATATGTTGGTATATTGGTCGCACTATGGTTATGCTTTATTTTTGTTTATTTGAGGAGGCATGGTTACATGTGGAAGAAGGGGGGGGCTGCCTAAATGGGAGTATATGCATTTTTTACTAAACCAGGCCTAGCGAGGCACAGCTCCAAGTGATTGTAACCTTTGCATGCACTAGCTGGATAATTTTAAACTTGAAGATTATTACACTATATTAGATACTTTTTGGGCTAAATTACAATCTTTGCGCTAAAACGTGGGGGCAAGGGAGGAAAAACTGCATTGTAACGCTGGATTACAATGCAGGCGCAAAAAAGATGCCTGCATTGTTACCGCACGGTAAAATCAGGGATGCTCGTGGCAGCACTGAGCGCAACCGCGAGCATCCACTCGATGGAGTCCATAGGACTCCATTGAGTTCCCCCCTGCTGGTCACATTACCAGCCGGATCTTGCCGGTCGGCGTAGTGATACGCAGGGGGGACTTTTCCCCCCAGTCTTTCCCTGCTCCCGCCGGCCGGAGGAGGTGGTCCTCGCCGTGGGACGAGAGGTGAGTATAGCATTAAATTTTTTATAATTTTAGGCTGGTGTTAAAGGATTCCGCTTCTGCAGAATCCGTTAACACCAAGTGCTGGCTGTGGTTAACTTTTCGATAACCAGAGCCGGGCGTTAATCAGCGTTAGGACTTTGTAATCCAGCACTGATTAACACTTTGTGCTCCCCATGTTAAGTATAGGGAGCACAATGTACAGTAACCTCACGCAGAGGAGCGCAAGGTAACAAACGCAAATGTTTTTTTTAACCCGTTTGCGTTTGGATTGTAATATGCGGTAAACACTGCAGCAAATTTTAATGCTCACGCAAGGGAGCGTTAACGTTTGCCTGAAGAATGTAATTTAGCCCTTTATTTTTCTGCAGACACATAACCGCCTATAAAAAGAGGGGGAACTGCCTAGACACGTCTATCAGAAAGTATTATTTTACTGAGAGGGTGGTGGATACATGGAACATCCTTCCAATAGAAGCAGTGGAGGCTAAAACAGTGATTGAATTTAAGCAGGCATGGGATAGGCATAAGGCTATCCTAAACAAAAGATAAATCCAGGTAAAGTATCCATGTAATTGGGCAGACTAGAGGCGCCGAAAGAAAAATGTCGGCAGATAAGAACCTATGTTTCTATACACATTTTATACCGTGTCAGGATTAGACAGGCTCAGTGGAATGTGTGACTATTGGATCATATAGAACATTAATGATGGTTTGGAAGTTTCTGCACTATACCAAGTTCTTCATTTGACGTACTGCTATCAACAGGAGACCCATTAAGAGAACATAGAAGAAAGTTACACAACAATGGACGTTCATGTACATTTCTTCTCACTGGACTTGTGTTTGAGTTTTTATTTTTGTCGAGTATTCTGCACACATACATACATGACAACTTAAATATTTTTAAAAAATCCAGATTATGACGATATCAATTCATACCTGCTTGTCTAAAACGTTCCTGTAGTTTAGAAACTCATAAATCAGATGAGCTGGGCCGTAGAGCTTTGTTTTTGCATCTAACCATTTCAGTGAAAATAAGACAGAGGAGAGTTCCTGAAAAAGAACGAGTATACTGAATGACTGACGATAATCAAGCGGCGCCATGCTTTGCTGAAAAACAACAAAACAGGACAACTATCCATGACAGGAACAGTCAGCTGGTATTTCCTAAATGGATCCATGGAAGACTAAATGCGTGAACCTAAAAACCTGACACAATCACCTTGTTTCCCCCCATGGATCTTTGGCTAAGGCTAAGTAACTACATATCTAAATGCATAAACGTATCTATGTATCATAGTTCCAATTTGTTTTGTGTTTTTTTTTTTTATTATTATTTGGGAAAAAAATCAAAGTAACATCAGAATCCAAACTATACTTAAGCATAATTATTCGGGGTGCAGATGAGGTTAAAATGCGCCAGTGATTAATGAATACATCACGCACTGCATTGCCAGAAAGAAGGCACGAGCAGTCACTGGTGGTAATGTTAGAGAACCAAACACGCTTGGTCATTTGGTCCAGAGGATGGAGGAAACCATACAGGACTGCATGGGAATAAAAATGCTTATACAACTGGCTAAGCAGCATAGTAACAGTTTCCATACGTCTCAAACTCCCCCAGACTTTAGTGTAAGATCTGAAGGCCTGACCGAACAAGATCGGTAAGTGTCAGGGTTATTCAGAGAAAGGTGAAAAAAAAAAAAAGGAGAACTGGCAGGAGAAGAGAACAAAATAGACCAAATAGCCAATTTGGAAAGGGAGATAAATGGGAGACTTTTTCTGGTTTGGCTATTTTGACCTAGAATTTTCCATTCTCCAGTCATTCTCCCAAGCTTCGCCTTTCTTTGAATAGACCTGTTTGTGTTCCTGCAACTTTGGGTAGAGGATACCTGGATACATTGTTCAACAAACAAACACACAGGATGCTAAAGACATCAGATAACATTCTGTTCTAACTGAAACCAGTTAATAAAGGGGTATAGATAATGTACCTACTTGGTGCATGTTGCCTTGAGCCATATGATAGGCCAAGTAATGGTACCAATACACACAATCTGCTTGATCCAGCGCAGGCAAGGCACTAGAATAATGTTTAAAATACTGGCCAACAAGCTTGCAGTGAAGCTCCTGAAAAAAAGAAAAAAAAGTTAAGGAAGAAATAAGCATATCTGAAAACTGTGCAAAGTGCCTGTATCGCTGCTACCTAAAGGAGGGACTCTGGGCACCATGACCATTCAAGGTCATCTGAATGGTGACAGTGACCGATGTGTCCTCCCCTGCGTTTCAGTCCTCCATGTGGAGGGGGGATTGGGGGGGGGGGCGCTTCTCTCTGCCTGAAGAGCTATCAGCCAGTTTTTGTTGGAAAGCTTTCAGGGATGTAGGTCAGGAATATACAGCTGTGCATTCTTGGCTACCCAATGGCTCTCAATGTCTCAAAATAACTCTCAAAGGAAATAACAACAGCTGCCATCCTGGAGCAGCACTGCGAGAGCCGGCTGCTGGATTAAAGACGCTAAAAAGGCTGGAACGAGAAGGGGTGCGAAGGTGGAGTTAATGATTATCCGCTCTTTTTCTTTCCCTCAGTTACCCAGAGAGTGTCTCTAATGCAACACTTTTTGTTTAAAATCCTATTATCAGAACATTTATTTGACCCATGGGCTGTGTCATTAAATGCTGTTTTATATGCCAATTACATAGTTTTCAATGTATTACACTACATAAATACATATACACATTTTTGATAGAGAAAGGGTTAACAATGTAAGAAGGGATTTTATAAAACCTGAATCAAACACACAATTATAACAGGAATATTGCGCAGATTACAAAACCGTGAAACCGTACAGGGATCTGATCTCGATTGCGCTCTGTAAGGTAATCCAGCTGCAGGTCATGCAAATAATAGGAGTAGGATTTCCCGTTGCGATCACAGTATAACAGGGACTTGTTGACAAATTCCTGAAGCATGTCCTCCACATCCTCACTCTCCATGTCCCACAGGATACACAGAACCTGGAAAACAAAAACACACCTAGCAGCTTTAGATGGAAATAACTAGATCTTCTAACAAGTAGGAAACCTCTGGCTCTGGAGCCAACGCTCCCCAGATCCATCATGCTTCCCTGGACACACACACTTATAAATATATGTGTATATGTTTAACACACTCTGAAAGGTAACACGTTAAAGTACTACCCTGTAGTTTGTAAAATCATACATGGATTAAATCTCATTACCAAGAAGAAATTCCAGTCGATGCATCCCTAAAATCTCCACTGCACAGTCGCACAATACCTCATGCTATGTATGACCAAATCACATGAAATGGACACGATCACATGGCAGGAAGCATAACCCAAGTAAGATTAAACAGGTAACCAACTTAAATGGACCAAAGGTTTCATTAAAGTGCACCTGTCATGTCCAGCACATGTTGGGCTCATTTGATGGGAGCCAGTCTCTTTATATGCGTTCATGTCTTGTCAACACATTGGAAAATAAATGGGATTAATTTCCCATCTCAAAAATAACTGTCACTCCATTCTGGTGACAAGTTAGCATGCCAAAACCTCTGCGGAGGACCAATCATGCAAACCTGTGTGATGGCTGCGTTGAAAACCTCAGCCACCTTTTAAAAGACGTTAATTCCAAATATCTAAAACTGGCTGGCACAGGCACTCACAGCATTGTCCATACTACATATAGACTTAGTGCCCATTGGAGAAAAGTGGATGCCAGCCTCGTGCCCGCACTCTACGGGTGATTATGGCAAAGACTATTCATAGAGACCATTTGGGCATTACCATGCTGTATGTCATAGATTTCTTTTAAACATGTTTCTGTGTTGCAGTTCCTAGAGTGTTTCTTTGTATTAGTTTAGCCACCCCCAGGAAGTGGCTAAAACTAGTTCTCCCTGCCTCCTTGCATTATTCTTTGTCTGCATACCAGGGCGTGTGTGTGGGAGGGGCTATGGTTTAATACGGGGGCATGTTTTATCTTGATAGAGGTGTTCATTTTACTGTGTGTACCCATTGTTTGTTAAGGAGTCGGTTTTACTGTGGAAAAGACCTGAGCTGGGTGTAAAAAAAAAATCTTTCCTGCTTAAACCACTCTGCGTGCTGTATCTATAGACACAGCCTCGGCGGTATATACTGTAGATACCCACCCAGTGAGCATTACATTGGGTGTCTGGGCTATCCTAGAGAGTGCTAATAACAGGGAGTACCCAGTCAGGGTACAACGAGCCCTCATCATAACAACAGCCCTCTAACAGATCTAAAACAGGGCAAGTGTGATTAGGGATATGTCAAAGGAATGAAATATTGCATTGACATTTAAGATCAATGAATATCCACCCCTGATGGGATATCAACGGGAAAGTGAACCCCCCATTGACAGTTACACGTCATCACAGGACACACAGCCTAACTTGCGTGATTGTTTTGGGTGGAGACGCTTGGTCTGCTTTTTTCCCATTAAGGAAATGAATTTGGTACATCATGCAACTTATTCACCAAGCTCACAATTCTGGAAAGCTAAGGAAAGAACTGCGTATTGAAGGACAAATAGTTTAAAGGAAAAAAGTTTCTGACCTGACCAAAAATCAAGGCAAACACTTTGTCAATACTTTAAATTACGAGTGTAGAGAATAGACCCCTGAAGGTAAACCCTGCTCCTTTTATAAAAGAATTTAGGATCTGTCATGCTCCCTATGAGACTGAAGCGCTCAGAAAGTACAAAGCAGAGGCCAAACCAAACAAGCACACTATTTCTAAACGGCACCTGAGTGGGCACTTTCACGTCCTTTTCTATGATGGAGAAATCTTTGTAATAGTCTTGGAGCTCTTCTTTCAGCATATCAACACTCATAGACATCGCTTCATCGAGGGCCTCGTAATCATAGGAGGAGGATTTCCGGATTCTTTTAAATTGCTTTCTTTGGAGTTGCTTGAGGTAAAATGCCCAGCGACCGGGAAACTCGCGCAGCAGGGCTCCGATCAGTGATACTACAAGCGGCGAGCCTGCAAGAATATCAGAAAGATAAATATACAAAAAACAAGAAACATTTCTTGAATCATCAGGTCATAACGGAGCACGTCAGAAAAGAATTCCCAGAGACTCGATTCAGTTTTCTTTATTTACAGGGGCATATAAAAGGCAGAAAAAGACATGAAAAATGTAAAAATATATGTAAACAAAAAAGCATTTTTTAAGGTTACAGAATTTGATGCAAACCATAGACTTTGCCATAAGCTCTGTTCAAACCAGGAAGTGGTTCAGCTAATCAGGATCGTCTTGTTTTAGTAAAGGAGGCGGATTGTTTCTCTGTAACTCCTTGTTTATCACTTGTCAATTCCATCCATCACAAGAGATGAAAGGACCAATTCAATAAACAGATTATAGCTGAAAAGCTGCCTTCTCCTCATTTCTGAAACGTATCTCTGTGGGATGTTGATTTATAGCTCAACATACCAAATTCAAAACACTCCACTTTAATCCAAATTCTTTAAAAGGTATTTTAAGCAATGGGGATTTGATTACATGATCATACGCTGCGTAAGGCAGCCACAATGTCAATGTACACCACGGGAGGTCCTACTCCATGCCCAGCAAATGCATGATCTTTTGAGATTAACCCACTTCCTTGGGACATACATCCTCCCAGGGCTCTCTGCAATTCAAATTTTAAAAAGATCCTGCAATGAAGGACTTGTGCAAAACAAGGAGGGTGGCCAGTCCTTCAAATGTAACATACAAAACCAGAATGGATGCACTCAGTCTGAATGCGAATTTTTCATAAGAGTGTCTCTGAGATTTATAAGCAGCTATGTGCAGGGAGACAGGGCACCTCCTGACATCCTAACCTAAGCGCCATGTGTAGTTATCGGCACATAGAAAATCCCATCCATTGCCATTATATAACATCTACAAAAGGTCACAGGAAAAGAAAACGGCAGTGCCCAGAAAAGTAAGCAATCAAGAGTTGAACTAGAATTAGCACTCCTGACGAGCCGTAAGGCGAAACGCACATTCAGTGCATTTAGCACGGGTTAGACGTGTCTTTTATAAAAATCTTGATGGAAATTGCAGGGTTAGTTGAGCAATTGCAGGTGGTATTGGTGCTATTAAGACAAGGTTTTGCTTTGGGCATGTCGATTGTATGACGATTTCCCTGCCAGTTTAATAGATTACATATCACATCTCCTGTGTTCATTGGGAAATATAATATATAGATGTGAATTTTTATGTCAGGGTAGAATATTGTTTTATTTATTTTGTCATTCACATTTTGGTGCACGTATTTGGTTATAGGGTTTAGTTGTTTTTAATTCCATTAACAAAGGATATTGTTTTTTAGGTACTTGATTTATAAAGAGTACAGCTTATGTATGTTGTTCTTTCAACATTTTTTAGGTATCTGATATTTAGGGGTGATCCCCCTGTTGGCTGTATTATCTTTATATGTGTAACTGAACAGGATCTCGGAGTTGGTGTGTTAATGTGAGTGGTTTGTTCCAAGTGTTTGATACTCTCCAAATCCATTGTTTGGCAACATCAATTGTGTTTCATCCGCACCAGCCGAATATACGGAAGCCCTGCCTGGATAGATGTGCACTTGCAGAAACCAACATCATTTCAACTGGTTTACCTTTGGATTCCTTAATAATGGTATGAGCTTCGTCTGGGAGCTGATCCACACTTTTATCCACGAACAGAGAGAGGATTTCCAGCCCTTTAGTGTGCTCCAGTTCATTGTCTACATGGACAAAATATTTGTGTCCTATGACAAGAGAAAAAACAAACATGTAAAGCAATTAAGCTTCACTTGATTTCAAAATGGACATTTAAAAAGGGACATGCTAGGAACCAGGACCACTTAAGCTTAATTAAGTAGCTATAGTGAATAACTTTGTCCTCCCCTTATCTCCCCTGCCCCCTGTCCGTAAACGCAATGACACTTTCCTGAGTTTGCCGATAGGTGTAGCATGGCAGTCATGTCATATGGGGGGGGGGGGGGGGGTAGCGTCATCTCGTAAACCCAGAGGATGTTGATAAATGATTCTCTAGAATAAGCATGTGATGCAAACCCACACTTTCCCCTTAATATTCCATATTAATCTAAAATGCACCAACATCCAGTTAAATATCTGCAATGTGATTATGGATATATAAAAAATTATATACATATAAATATTGAAGTTTTAGAAGTATGTACCCACCAAAGTGCCAAGTATAAACAACCCCAGCTTTGATGCTTGAGGATGTGACAAAATTAATTGAATCAGAACCAAAGTAATTTCCCTTACAAACACTCCCATAGTAAGTTATCATTAAAACAGTTGCGTGGTTGTATGTTAATTGTTCTTTCCAAGCAGTGACAGCACTGTGAAGATGTCAAGTCTGTACCACCTCATAGCCAAAACACTTATAATATGCTACACTGTATTTATTTAGATCATTGGTTCCCAACCCTGGTCCGCGATTACCTCCAGCAGGCCAGGTTTGCTGGATATGTGAAGCACAGCACAGGTGATATGATTTGCTGCTCAGTGATTGCAGGATTCAGTCTGCATTTCCCCCACGTAATCGTTAAAATCTGACGTGTTAGGGGGACTTGAGGACCAGGGTTAGAAACCACAGAGATAATACTTGTAATAGTGGGTAATTATTATTAACGGAATGAACCTGGAAAGAGCAATATAACTTATCTACATTACAAAGAATAGGGTAAGTGATGGGAATATTTTGCCATTTCCCCTTTCAGACGGTTTTCCTATTTGCGGTGACATAGTAGGTGCTAAGGTCGGACATTACAGAGAGAATGTTAGTAAATAGAAGGATGATAGTGTGGAACACAGGGATGTTTATAGAAGAAAGACTTCTTCTATTGTTGGGAAGAATAATATGCATGTAATGCAGTGTTTCCCAAACCTGTCCTCAGGACCCGCTGACAGGCCAGGTTTGCCAGATATCTGACGCGCAGCACAGGTGATATGATTTGCTGCTCAGTGATTGCAGGATTCACTCTACATTTCCCCAATGTGATCTGACCTGTTAAAGGATCCTGAGGACCAGGGTTGGGAAACACTGATGTAATGGAACCACTGCCAAAATGCCTGGAGGTGATATCCATCACCACTGAATATATTACTTAAGATAAGACGCTTAAACACTCACCAGACACCGCGTCAGTCACACTCCGGTCTCTGCTTGTGACAAGAACGCGACACTGAATATCAAATGCTTTCAGAACCCAGGAGTCCCATACATCGTCCAGTATTAAAAGGCTCCTGCAATGCACAAAAATTAAAAGTATTTATGAACAATACAGAATAACACTAGCGATCTTTCTCAGTTATACCATCTGCTATTAGATCTGCATAGTACTGAATGATCAGAAGAATGAGGACATCAGACACCTGTCACAAAGCATCTTATCGACCCCACCATGTAAGCCCCAAAGACCTTTAGACATCCAGATATGTATAAAACAAAACACACACACAAAAAAAAAAAAAAATCAGCAATCCAGGAAAGCTTTAAAAACATATTACATAACTGAAAACCAAAGAAATCTACAGTATTTAATAAATTCACATTAAGAATCAGAAAATTTTCCATGTATTAACACCGCTGTGTGTATGAGGGTAATTTGGTACAAACATGCTTTGCCAATGTTTACCTGGGATACATCTTCATGACGAGGACCCTCAGCCTGTCTCTAGCCTCCTCTATGTTCAGAGGGGGTCTCTGTGAATACTTCATATCCTGATCCAGACGTGTACAGAAATTCTGGAGCTTCATCAGGAGGCCAGCTTTGTCTAGCTTACCAAGAGAGATCCAATGGACACCCCCGGGGAAACATCCTGAGAAAAATCACACGTGAATCTCAAATAGAACAGCTTGAGTCCTCAGATATTGTTATATTATTAGGCTGATACATTCCATTTAAACAAATATTTAAAAAAATGATGCAATTATTCTTAAATTAGATTGCTCTTCTCTGTGCCTCCTCCATTCTCGGATGTATCAGGCGATCTCACGAACTTGGTTCTTGGGAGAATTCAAGTCCTGTTTATGCACTATAATGGAAAAGGCTAAACTTGGCACCCTATTACATTCTTCACGCAAACGTTAACGCGTGCGCAAAAACGCATTAACGCGAGGGGCAAAACCCTTTTAGCTGAACGTCGTATTACAATGTCAGCGCAACACACGTGCGCATTTGTCTACCGCGGGTGAACCTGCGCGAACCCCTTGCGAGCTTACTGTACTTTGCGCGTCCTATACTTAACATTGTGAGCGCAAATGAGTTTGTGCGCTGGTACGCGGATGGTATTACAATTTATGCGCAGTTTGTAACGCATAGCCTTTGCGCGCATAATTTTAACAACTCCTAAAAGCTGGTGTTAATGGCAAATCTGAATGTCCTGGCCGAACCCAAATACACCAGCCCAAAAAAAAAAAAAAAAAAAAAAATACAGCAAAGTATAGTTACACATTCTACGCATATCCAAACAATAAAATGGAGAAGTTGGGTGTTTTTTTTTTTTTTGATGCAGCATATATGCGCAGATTGACTTTGACAGGCACAAAAATTGAACGGGAGACAATTGTGGTTCTTAATTCTGATTGGCTGAATCGTGTGAAAAAAACAGTCCGCACACCGATTTCTGCGTGCAACGTTAATGCGCGGGCGTTTTTGCGCGTCTGTTTTACACGCGTTATTTTTTGACGGATGAAAAAATGCGCGAGGATTGTAATACCAGCATTGATTTACACGTGTTAACATTTAACGCTTTGCGCAAAAATTCACACATTGCGCATGCGTTTTAGCGTGAAGAATGTAATAGGGCCTTAGAAGTTTCTGCTATGCATGTCCCAGCTCAAATTCGGAAAGTTACAGGTATTTATAAAGCGCTAACAAGTTCAGTATCGGTGAACAATGGGAGAGACAGAATATCCAATATACATACAAGCTAAACACACAGAACAGTAGGAGAGAGGACCCTGCTCAAGAGCTTACAATCTAAGAGGAGAAGGAGGGGGCGTGGCTAGCCGGCGACACGAGCAGCCGCATGTTCTGAGAGCTCTGTGTGCGGCGCTCGGTTTTTTTCATTCCAGCGGCTCTTACAAGGGGCACCCCAACCTCAACTTACCTCCCCCGGGGTCCTAACACCCTCCTGACGCAGGATGGCCCCTCCAAAGGCCCAGCAGCAGCTTGAAGGGACCCGGACCAACCGATCTGAAAGAGGCCGCAAAATCCAAGATGGCGGCTCCCCGATCTCGGGCTCCTCTATCTCTGGCCTGGAGGAACAAGATGCGGATCTCCTTTCTAACACGTCCCCAGCATCTGAGAGGGCAATGCATGATATGCTCCAGGGACTCCGCGCCATCCTCCAGGCTGACTTCAAAGAGGCGCTGCAGGAGCTGCGGCGTGATGTTCAGGATCTAGGTGAGCGCACTGACAACCTTGAGACCAACTCTGACGATATTTGTCTGGCTCATAATGACCTTGTGGACAGACACCAGAATCTGCAAATAGCTCATGACGCGCTGGCTACCAAAGTTGCTGACTTAGAGGACCGCTCGCGCAGAAACAACATGCGGATCCGTGGTGTTCCGGAGGCGGTGGTTCTGGCTGTTCTTCCGGCATATCTCATGGAGGTTTTCCAAATTCTACTCCCATCAGCCTCCCTCCAGGACTTACTCCTAGACCGCGCTCATCGACTGCCCAAAGCGAAACATCTTTCACCGGATGTTCCCCGAGATGTTATTGTCCGAGTTCACTTTTATCATATTAAAGGAGTCCTTAATGTCTGCTGCTAGAAAAGGCCCAACCTTGCCTACTCCGTACGCTACCTTGCTATTGTTTGCGGATCCATCAGCGACGACCCTAGCGAAGAGGCGTGAATTCCTCCCCTTGACGAAGCTCTTGAGGAACCACGAGGTGGCTTACAGATGGGGTTTCCCGACCAAATTGCTTATATGGAGAGAAGGGAGGCTACATGCTATCACCAACATCCCGTCGGGCATGCAACTCCTGCAGGAATGGGGGTTTGTGAAGGAGTACACCCCCCCCTCGCGTGGTAACGACATCTCCACTTAAAGTTTCGCCAGAGTGGCACCGCGTCAAGCCGAAGTGAACGGCGGCCCTGTGTTTGGGCCTATATCGATATCGTCTCCTCTGCCCGGCTGATCCCGGCTGCTTTCGGCTTCTTCTTCGAGGTTGGGAAGACCCACTACTTCACAGAGAACCGAGCCCCCTCACCCCCCTGTTGGTGGCTCTTACTTGACACGATCTTATTGATCTGGATATTTCTCTTCCCTGGTACGCCAGGGTTACCCCCCCCCCCCTGTGGGTGTTTACTTCTGAGTTTCTACCTCACATTTTTTCACCACGGCGAGTTACACCTCTTCACACTGCGGGCTCGCAGTGTTTTTTTTTTTACTGTATTCTTCAAATTCTTTTTTCCCTATTTCGTCCTTTTTTTTTTTTTTTTTTGGTTCGTCTGGTCCATTATTCCCTTCAGTTCTCCTGTTGTACGGGTCCCTGGGAGGACGTAAGCTTCTTCCTCATGGGGGACTGCCTGCATTGTGGGATTGGGAGGGGATGGAAATGCTCACCAACTGATGTTTCCCAATGTGTGTCATCTTTAAATTTGATTGATGGGTTCCCCTGAACTGAAATTTTTTTCCTTAAATGTTAGAGGTTTGAACGTTCCTTTTAAAAGACACTGCCTTTTCCGAGATTTGCATAAATATAAGCCTGCGGTAGTGTGCTTACAGGAGACACATTTTCGGTCTCACGATGCCCCCCCGTCTTCGGTCTCAGATGTACCCTGAAGCTTCTCACTCTATGTCTCCAACCAAATCAAGGGGAGTCTCCATCCTCTTCCATAGAGATTGGTTGTTTCAGGTTGCATCTCAACACCAGGACAAGGAGGGGAGAATGTTGATATTGACTGGCGCTTTAAAAGGATGTTCCGGTGACTATTGTTAATTAGTATTTTCCGAATATTAACCAGTTGCAGTTCCTCAGGAAAGCCCACAAAAAAATTCAGTCTCTTAGCCAAGGTGCGGTGTATATCTGTGGCGACTTTAATATGACTCCCTGCCCCACGGTTGACTGCCAGTCCTCTGGAGGTCGCCTCCCCTCTCAAAAAGCGAAGTCTCTTGGCCGCCGCTTTACTGAATTCCTGCAATCTGTTGATCTGTATGATGTCTGGCGCATCTCCCACCCCCAGACTAGGGATTACACTTTTTATTCCCAGGTGCACTCCTCCTATAGCAGAATTGATTTATGCCTTATACACCGGACCATGGTCCACCATCTTTTAGATGCTCAAATAGGACCCATGACATGGTCTGATCATGCTCCTTTGATTCTGTCCTTCCGTGCTCATTTTCCGGCTCGAGGTATGGGCTCGTGGCGTTTAAATGATTCATTAATTGTGGACCCGGCTGGGAGGGATGGGGCAGCATTGGTTCTCGAGGACTACTTCAGATTGAACATTTCGGAGGAGGTGGCGATCTCCTCTGTGTGGTCAGCTCACAAAGCAGTTATCAGGGGTCATTTCATCAAACAGGGGGCTTATAGGAAAAAACAGTATACTCTTAAATCATCAACTCTCTTACAACAAATCTCCTCCTTAGAATCCCAAAATAAGAATAAGCCGACCCCATCGATTGCATCTCAATTGCTTTCCTTGCGGAGAGAGTTGGAGCACTTAAACCTACAGACTATGGAACGATCCCTACGCAAACTAAATTACACTTCCTATACTCAGGGTAACAGGGCGGGAAAGTTACTGGCCTCCAAGCTCAGGGCTAGACGCGTTCAAACTAAAATCACCCATATTGAAAGCTTAGGGGGACAAATAGAGCGCAATCCAGCGCTGATTGTCTCGGAATTTGCCAACTATTATAGCTCCCTTTACAATCTCAAACTTGACGCGGCCATTCCACCGCCCTGCTCAGCAGAGATATCCACATTTTTAGCAGAAGCGCATTTGCCGACATTACTGCCCCATCAGCAAGCTGACTTGCTGGCCCCTTTCTCTGAGGAGGACGTCTACAAAGCGATCCGAGCTCTCCCGAAGGGTAAAGCACCCGGCCCTGATGGCTTATCTAATCTTTATTATCAAAACTTCGCCTCCCTCCTGGTCCCTACTTTGACAGCCTTATTTAATAACATTAAAACCACTGGCCAAGTTCCCCCAGAGATGCTCCTGGCCACCGTAGTCACACTCCCTAAACCTGGCAAGCCCCCCACTCACTGCGCGAATTTTCGCCCCATATCCCTACTAAATGTTGATATTAAACTTTACGCGAAATTATTGGCCTCGCGCGTCGCGCCCCTCCTCCCTAAATTGATTCACCCGGACCAGACAGGATTTGTACAGGGGAGGCAGACCTGTGAGAATACACGTCGCTTGTTCGATATAATAGACCTAGCTAATCGTTCTGGGACCCCCGGGCTCCTACTGTCTTTAGACGCAGAAAAAGCGTTTGATCGCATGCACTGGGGCTTCATGCGCCAAACGTTGGAGGCCTTTCAATTTCCCGCCTTGTTTATCCAAAGTGTTATGGCTCTGTATTCCACCCCCTCGGCAAAGGTGTTAAGCATGGGATTTTCGTCCCCTACTTTTCCAATTACGAACGGCACTCGTCAAGGTTGCCCCTTATCCCCGCTAATTTTTGTCTTGGCGTTTGAACACATCTATATCAGGTCTGCCTACACCGGCAGGCGAACAGAAACTCGCTCTAGTCGCAGATGATATTCTCCTATACTTATCCACCCCAGAAACTTCACTCCCCCCTCTTTTTAATTTGAGAAATATGGTCGGCTATCCTACTATAAAAATAATGTTGGTAAGACTCAGGCCCTCCCTTTGCATATTCCTGGTCTCTCACTGGTTGATCTTAAAAACCAATACTCGTTTGACTGGCGTTCGGAATCTATTAAATATTTAGGTATTTTCCTAACGAAAAATAGGAGCTCCATAGTTAAACATAATTATCTCCCTCTCCTGCAATCAATTGAAAAACAACTGCAATCATGGCACTCAGTGGATCTGTCCTGGCTGGGCCGCATGGCCTCCTTAAAAATGGCAATCCTCCCGCAAATCCTTTACTATTTTCGCAATGTTCCGATCTTTCTCCCAGCACATATCCTCCTACGTCTGCAGAAAATGCTATTTGCCCACATCTGGAAACGCAAGCCCCCTAGAGTTTCGGCAACTACAATTACAACTCCGAGAGAGATGGGTGGCTTTGGCTTCCCTGACTTATTGAAATATTATAGAGCTTCCCTATTAGCCGCGCTGCACTCTTCAGAACCTCCCTTATGGCTGCGCCTGGAAAATGCCGTTATCGCTCCTAATTCTATTCATGACTTTATGTGGTATGACCCTCTCCCTAGAAGTAAACTGGAAGGGATACTTCCCTCCTCTTATCTCTCGGTCCTGACCTGGCGCCAATGGGGTAGACCGCTATTAAAACCGATTCGAGTGCTCAGCTTTGCAGCTCTTTGTCTCCTGACCTAAACCTTGCCTCCTGGACGCTTCAGGGAGTGACCCTCGTCCAAAATCTCCTCGCTCCAACCTCGATTAAACTGTTCCCAGACTTAGTACAAGAATTTGGTATTCCCTTCAACGAACTCTTTACCTACCTTCGTATTAAACATATATTGTTAACGCACAGGGTCGGGGCGATACCAGACAAAGATATGACAGCTTTCCACAGGCTGTGCTTGGGTAAAAAAAACTTACGGAAACCATTGTCTCTATGTTACCGATGCTTAGTGTCACCTAATAAGGAACGCAAACTGCCATATACGTTGAGATGGGAAAGGGACCTAAATTTATCATTCTCGCGAGAGGACTGGTTTTATGCCACGTCATCTGTGTATCGCCTATCTAAAAGCACTGGCATGAGAGAAGCACATCTTAAATTATTATACCGCTGGTACCTTACCCCTGCTCGACTGCACCATATCTCCAAGGGTGCCAACTTATGTTGGCGTTGTTCAATAGAAAAGGGTTCTTTGCTGCACGTTTTTTGGTCTTGCCCGAAAATTAGCCCTTACTGGGCTGATGTCCAGGGTCTGGTCAAACTATGTACCTCGTTGGATATTCCTCTCCAGCCCGAAACGTACCTGTTACACTTCATCCCCATTACCATTCAAATACCACCCAGAGGGTTGATATCGGCAATATTCGGGGTTGCCAAATTAGTGTTGGCTAGTTACTGGTACTCGGCCTCCATCCCTTCACTCCCAGAAGTCCTGACCCGTTTAGATAGTATCTGTAAATACGAGGAAATGTTCGCTTCGGCCCATAACACCCTTCCACAGTACCAGGCTACCTGGGAGGGTTGGTTATCTTATAGATCCTCCAAGGGATCCTCTTAAAAACACTCCTAATAATCCTCTTAAAATTACTTTCAACCTGTCGAACCGCATATTTTATTCTTTGTTTTCCCCTTTTTCTTTTTCCCTCTCTCTTTCGTCTATGTTTATTCGACTACTGTATTAACCACTGTATTTGTTTTTTATTGTTTATTTTAAAATGTAAACTGTACCGTAAAATGTGGACAACAATCTACCTGCACATATGTGACTTATATCGTTGACAGGCCCTGCGCGGCCTCTATTGTCCTTTCATATTTTTGTACTTCAAACTTATGATGGTACTCAATAAAAATCTTTATATTAAAAACAATCTAAGAGGAGAGGGATGACACACTGGGTGAGGGTAATAGCTGAGTATGTGAGGTAGCGGGTGCATGTGGGCTGTGTGGGGAGGTGGAGCGAGAAATGTACAGAGGGGGATCATGGAGGGAGCTGATAGGCATCATAGGAAATATATTGCAGAAACATATGGGTAGCCGGCATGGCACAATGTAATTCCTATGACAGGTGACTTGACAAAGTCATTGCTTATTATCCCACAAACCACCAAGACAAACCATAACCTATTAAACCCAACTCTGCAAGATTCCATGGTCATCCTAGATAGGTGAAACTCAGGAGAACTGGCAGGAGAGAACAATCTAGACCAAATAGCCAATTTGGAAAGTGCGATAAATGTGAGCAATTTTCTGGTTTGGCTATTTTGACCTAGAATTTTCACTTCTCCAGTCATTCTCCTGAGTGTCACCTTTCTTTGAGTAGACCTGTATGACTGTGTCTTGAGAACGAACACACACACTTTTATTACACCTAGGAAAGTAACCAAACTCTCAGATTCATGTAACACTAGATAACATGCATACGAATAGTTCTTCTGTCCATAAAATGTGATTTTTTTTTTAATTGCCATTTTCTGCTACAGATGGAATGAAGAAAATAAACTTTGATTCACATCATATGCAGATATATTTAAAGGGCTGATCCATTTTATAAGCCTGGTTTTGCATATGATATATTCCATTGTATAACCAGTGCATTAGATCATCAGATTAACGCTGGCCGAAGGGTCATTTCTACATCTTTTTTCACCTTTTATTTTTTTTCCCCTCTAAAATCCAGTAACAGTTGGTCAAAGGTGCTGCAATACTTTTTAACCTTTTGTCCTGTGGTTTCACCTTTTGCTTTTTTTTGCCCTAGAACCTAATGTTAACGGGGCTGCGGTTACCTTTTAGGATGCTGTGTTCTCTAAGAGCCTCTGCAGCCAGCACGGACTTCCCGCAGCCGGCCATCCCGTAGACGGTCACCCAGCCTGGGTCATTCTTCAGATAATACAGGTTTTGCTGTACTTCCTTAACAAGTTCAAGGCGGGAGACAAACACGACGGGTCTCTGCGGTACCCCACCTTCACACAGCACGGTCTTAACTAGAAAGAGATTAAAATAAAAAGTACTAGAAATTCACATTTCAACTGGAAAGATCAAGGATTTGGAGATTGAGGAAACAGAGAAATTTGCAAACGACTCCATTTATAATGATGTGAGCTGCAACCGAACTACAACTAAAACACACTAACCCGACAACAATCCCCCACATTGTGAATAAACTCCACGGTCGCTTCATTCCACAGTCATGCGTTCCCTAGATTTGTACAGAATATGTAGGATGCAAAAGCAAACCAAGGGATACTTCCGTAATGGGTAGTGTGCCAACCTAAGCAGTAAATTCTTATTAGTATAGTTAGAGTGCGATATAGGAGTCCCACTACAAGGAGACTCGATATGTGTAGTACAGCAGTATTAGCGCTTGGTTATTTTGTATACGTGTTATTAATTCCAATGCGCAGTTTGGGATGTAGGACAATTTAATCAGCAGGAAAATCCAGACATAGTGGGCCCTATTACCATCTTCGCACATACGTTTGCGCCCGCGCAAAACCGCGGGGGGGGGGGGGGGGGGCAAAACCCTTTGCGCTGAACGTCGTATTACAACGTCAGCGCAACAAACGTGCGTATATGTCTACCGCGGGTGAACCTGCGCGAGCTTACTGTACTTTGTGAGCACAAATGCGTTTGTGCGCTGGTACGCAGATGGTATTACAATCTATGCACAGTTTGTAACGCACAGCCTTTGCGCGCATAATATAAGCAACTCCTGAAAGCTGGTGTTAATGGCAAATTCGATCAACCTGGCCGAAACCAAATACACCAGCCGAAAAAAAAAAAAAAAAAAAATACGCAGCAAAGTAAAGTTACACATTCTACTCATACCAAACCAATAAAATTGAGAAGTTGTGTGTGCTTTTTTTATTGATGCAGCATACATACTCAGATTGATTTTGACAGGCGCAAAAACTTAACGGGAGACAATTGTGGTTCTTAATTCTGATTGGCTGAATCGCGTGAAAAAAAACAGTCAGCACACTGATTTCTGTGCGGAGCGTTGCTGCACGCGTGTTTTTGCGCATCCATTTTACGCGCGCTATTGCTCGACGCAAAAATAAGCAGCTGAGGAAGCCGTACAGTCTATATAGACTCAGGCGAAACGCGTTCAGCAAATCTTTGTTTTATTGTATTAAATATACTTTTTTACTACTCTAATTTTATTTTAATTTATTTTACCCTAATTCACCATTTTTGTGCCTAGCCAATTGGCTTCTACTACATGCTGCTATACGGATCCATTGGGGCTTTTATTAAGAGTTGTGCCCACTCGAAACAACCTTTGGGCCTTTCCATCTGAGCCCTGGTGGCTCTTGAACACGTGAGTGGTCTGATTTTTTATAATTAAAACTGCATGAATATACAGAATCACCCTATGTTGCCATCTTCCTTTTTTTTTCTATTTATATCCATTGGGAGTTACCATCTATATATATATCTCTCGGATATCACCACCTACTGAAGTGGCCAGTGGGAGGGCCCATCTAAATTCTACCCACGGCCGAATACTGCTAGAGCCGGGTGAGTCTCTCTATAGCGTGAGTGAGAGCTGATATATCTCCTAAATTATCTATGTATACAAACAATATTGCACTATGTCTGTTTTCTTTTTGAGGTACTGATCCTCCATCAACTGAAGACGCTTGTTATTCTGTATTGGGTAATTAATATTTATTACCCTTTTTTCTACACACTGGGAAGCGCCGCACCTCTTTTTCTTTTATTGCCTTTGTCGCTTAGGGACGACACACATGGGTGCAGTGGCGATCGTGTTATAGGCTCTACCCCGCACAATAATTAGAATTGTTGCGCCCTGCCAATTTTTCTAATTTTTTGTTATTAAAATAATAAACTTTATTGAGGTTTACATAAAAACCGACGTGTCGGCCCAGCAAGGGCCTTTATCAAGGCAAAGTGATAATAAAATACAGTCATTTATATAGGCTGAAAAGGAGAGATACTTACCCACCCCCTTCGCGGTGGCTGGGAAGGCGGACAGTCAAACACAGAAGTTGTGTTCAGGCAGGGTTGACGTCAAACTGCGGCGAAGTGCCACGTTGCCGTTAGTACACGATTTTATTATTTCATTATTGAATGTCCGATCTGTTTTGCAACTTCTATTTCCTCCTATTCCAGCTTCGATATGTCTTTATTATTCATAATGACCCGCTTCGGGGATCTGTTTTTGTTTTTAATTCCTGCAACGAGATCGGGCTTGCCCTCCCCTCCCAGCGTTGGTTGCTAATGGCAACGTGGCACTTCACCGCGGTTTGAGGACGTCAACCCTGCCTGAACACAGCTTCCGGGTTTGACATCCGCCTTCCCAGCCACTGTGGAGGGGGTGGGTAAGTATCTCTCCTTTTCAGCCTATATAAATGACTGTATTTTATTATCACTTTACCTTGATAAAGGCCCTTGCTGGGCCGAAACGTCGGTTTTTATGTAGACATCAATAAAGTTTATTATTTTAACGAAGTCCCCGAGTACCTCCCTCCTCCAGAATTTTTGCTTATATATATATATATATATATATATATATCACGAGTATAGCAGTACGTAGTGATACCTTTTTTATTGGACTAACGTTACAGTTAAACAACAAGCTTTCGAGAGTATATACGCTCTTCCTCAGGCTGGATGCTTACTGATCAGTTCCTACAATTGAACATTAGGACATTAAGGTTCACATGGGTGGGGGTATTAGATGTCTTAAAAAGTGAGAGTCAAATGGTATGTTCAAAATGGGAAAATAAACGCATGAACCAAAAACAAAAAACAGTGAAGGCTGAAAGAGACATTAAAAAAAAAAAAGAAACCAAGAAAAAACAAAACATTAGCCAGAATTTTGAATGTTATGTGACGTTATGATAATGGGTTAAAAACCCAGAATCGACATGGAGTCCATCATTTATAGTGTTACAATATGTGATCATTTTCATTTCATATGTTTTGCGTTCACGGTGGTCTATAAAATGTCCTTTGAGGTTTTGGATGGAATATATATACATATACATACATACATATACACACACACACACACACACACACACACAAATGATCCTGCACTCAAGCTTAACAGCAGCTTTGATTACCTGGTGATTAGTGTGTGGCCAATCCAATATGTAAATCCGTGAATACACCAGCACTCCAGAATGTTTCTTCCAAATGTATCTTTTATTTCATCAAGAAAAAAATTCACAATGTCGACATTTGAGTTCCTTGAAGGAACCTTAGATCTATATCTCTGGAGGAAGACCAATGAACTTGCAGGAAGACGCACAAAGTGCAATCATGGATTAATCAAGGGTATAACATATTTAGGGTATGCGTATTTACATAGGCTGAGAAAAGACATGCGTTCATCGGGTTCAGCCTTTCACACATCACCTACTGCTGTTGATATTTAATTCTTCAATCTTTATGTGTAAATAATGAGTCAAGGACAGGAAAATACAATAATTGTGCTAGTAACTGCGGGGAGAATTGCTAGGAAACAGTCACTTATAGGAACAAATAGTTAAAAAGGTTTGACTCTGGTACTCCTTTCCCTTGACTATAATGGGTTAAAATATACAGCTCCTTATGCAATTCTCCAACTATTTGCAGCTTGCTATAAAAAAATCCTGTCAGTCACCGGTCATGACATTTTTCTGTAATGCTGATCTTCCCTTAGTTCTGCTGAATTCCATAAACGTGTGTGAAATATCTGAGTGTCATCTGAGAAGAAATCACATGTGTGCAAGGTAACTGGGAACCAGACAGCAGGATGGAAGAATTCCGATCTCCTGTTCAGCAATATACACTAGGACAGGGGAAGCGGATAGAATGATGAGAGTTGCAATCCAGCAGACAATCAGGGGTGTTGAGGTTCTTGTTGACATGCCGGTAATGTGGTCCTAAACACCTGTTACTGCAGTCGCAGCCTATGTGTCCTTACGAAAGGGGAGCATTGCTCAACTTGTAACCCGTGGATTGTGAAAACCCCTCCTCTGGTATGACAGCGTTGTGCAAACCGTGCAGTCGTCCCTCATGGGATTAGTGTCTGGTGATCCAAGATTCTTTACAATAACCCAAGCAGTGTCTGGAACACCCAATATAGCCTGCAATGGGACCTCATTTACCCCTCCATCATGAAGGATGACTGTCCTGTATCTTAACTTGGATCACATTGCAAAATATATCCCATGTCACCTGGGTGTCTGCTCACCCGCAGCACCCTCGTCAAACGGGGCATCTCAGAATTTAGCTTTCTGCTGTAGAAATCTGAACTACAGGTCCCATGAACCCCTGCTGTGCAGGAATGTACAGGAGGAGCTCAGCCCTGCCACAAAAGGTTTTGAGATCATCCTGATTGGCTGAGACTCTTTCTGGCTCAGACAAAGTTCAGAGTAAATGTAGGATGTAGTTATTTTGGTTGCTTTTGCAAAAATATATGTAGGGTTTCAGTATGTAAAATGTAGATACAAAAGCAACAGATGATAAAAAAACAAAACAAAAAAAACATGATCTGGCACTATAGCCTGTATCATGCGGTGCTAGTATGATAATCCATTTTTTCCATTCTCTGGTGCTTGCTTTGGCCAAAAACTACAGAGTCCTTGGAGAAGTGCACATATGTCTGATGTAGAACTAAAACAAACCAACAACAAAAAAAGAAGGACTGGACACTCAGTCTTCCAAAAACAACAGGTTTATTGGAAAATAATGTCAACGTTTTGGTTCTACATGAGCCTTTTTGACGCCGGAGTGCTTGAGAAAAGCTCATGTAAAGCTGAAATGTTGCCACTGTTTTTCAATACACCTGCTGTTTTTGGAATACTGAGTGTCTGGGCCTTTTTTGTTCTTAGATTGTTGTTGCAGTGGCCTCTCCAGGGCATTCCATATTCCCTTTGAAGGTGGTGGTCCTACCCGAAGGGTTAAATTACATAGTGAACGTTAAAATGGGGATGCTAAAGGGGAAAATCTGCGCCTGTAGGTTTCCCTGTAGCATCCCCATTTTAGCGTGAAATTCCGGTGCAGGCTCTACCTCGACATTGTGTCCCCGGAACACCGTGCTACCCGCAGAGATACTTGCGGCTGAGCTTCTACGCCGCCACGAGTATTACCTTCTGGAATCCATAGCGGGTTGTGCTTCCGGGCCGCAAGATTGTGCAGCGCCACGGAGTGATCATGGAGGGAGACTAGGAACTATTTGTCCCCAGCCTCACTCTGCTCCCAAAAACAAAAAGCAGCGGATCGGGCCATCGTTCTTGCTACGGGATGAGAGGTGAGTATCGGATTTATGGGGGCGGGGGTTTAGGGGGTGCTAAATGATTTTGCAAAAGCGGACTCATTTAGCACCAGCTTTTGGGAGGAGCTAAAATTTTGCCTTGTGCATCCCTGTGGTCATTAGTGCTAGGACTTTGAAATACTTTACTTATCCTAACACCAATTACGGTTTGCGCTCACCATGTTAAGTATAGGATGCGCAAACTACAGTAAACTCACGCAAGCTAGAGCAATCACTGATGCTCTAACGGATCTTTCACGGGTTTAGCGTCAAGAAGGTGTGGGGGGGGGCATGAGTTAAATTAATTTATCCTAGTGTTGACACCAATTCATCCAAACACTACAGTTAGCGTTCACTATGGAATAGTGCCTTACATCTGTAGAGCTGAAACATCAACTATGTGAGATTAGCTGTGGGAATAAAAGCATTATTGTCATTCGGTCCTTGCTATGTGCTTGCCCTTGGAAACAAGCTCGCTCCAACTTCATAAATATTATAATATTTTATGTATATATTACATTAAAAACTTTAGCTTTGCACATAACTTTTTTAAAAACGACAATCGGTATTATTATATTATATTTATATAGTGCCAACATATACTGCATCGCTGTACAAGACAAAGTGGATGATTACATTTGCACATCACAAAACCAAAAGATGATACAGTAGGATTGGAGGACCCTGTTTCTAGGAGAGCTTATGGTCTAAGAAACAAGGAATGAACAATTAATTGATTGCATAAGTATATTTGGGCTAGGGGGATACGCTTTGCCGAGTGTCATTGACCATATATTTGAAGGTATCCCACAACCATTGTTGTTCACTTTGTCATGTGTGTCTTTTTATATTTAATAAATATATTTTTTTCTGTATTTGTATTAGGGATAGACCGATATCATTTTTTTCAGGGCTGATACCGATACAGATTATCGGCAGCTTTTCTGGTCGATAGCCGATATTCTGTAAATTTAAAGTTCTGAAAAAAACCAGCACAAATCTGACTATGCCATGAACTCAATGGCCTAAACAACAATCTCCGTGCAAACGTTTCCACTGGTGCAAAAAAACATTTAATGCGAGGGGCAAAACCCTTTACGCCGAATGCCATATTACATAGTCAGCGCAACAAACGCACGTAATCGTCTACCGCGGGTGAACCTGCGAACCCTGCATGTCACGCGATCTATACTTAACATTGTGAGCGCAAATGCGTTTGTGCGCTGGTACGCGGATGGTATTACAATCTATGCGCAGTTTGTAACGCACAGCGTTTGTGCGTATAATTTTAGCAACTACTAAAAGCTGGTGGTAACGGCAAATCTGAACGTCCTGGCCGAAACCAAATACACCAGCAAAGTATAGTTACACATTCTACACATACCCAAACCAATAAAATGGAGAAGTTGTGCGTGCATGTATGTATTATTGCTGCAGCATATATGCTCGGATTGACTTGTGGTTGTGGTTCTTAATTCTGATTGGCTGAATTGCGTGAAAAAAAATGACAGCACACTGATTTCTGTGCGCAACGGTACTGCGCGAGCATTTGGGCGCGTCCGGTTTATGCATGTTATTGATCGGATAAAAACGCGCTAGGATTGTAATTCCAGCGGTGATTTGCGCACGCAAACGTTTAACGCTTGCTGCAAAACTTCACGCTTTGCGCGAGCGTTTTTGCACAAAGATTGTAATATAGCCCAATGTGTTTAACATGTAAACATTGCACCACGTCCACTTCATTTATTCAATTTAATAAGAATTTTTATTTTATCTTTTATTTATTTTTACAAACAATCAGACCGTGTCTTTGGCTTTCTTAAAGATCCCTCATATGATCCTGTATGTAAGGGGTTCAGCAACCTTGGCCCTCCAAGGGTTATATTACAGCTCTGGCTAAGCAGTCACTTGTAATATTGCCCCACGTTTTGGAATTACATCTGCTATGATGCTTATCTTCTCATTAGGTTCTTGGAGCATCAAGGGAAATCCAGTTCCAAAACATCTGGAAGTCCTAGGTTGCTGGACCCGGCTGTAGGAAATAGACCCTGCATCTCCTGTATAGGGAATTCCCTGCCAGATGGGATGGAAGCCCCATTTCTGTTGCCATCACGCTCATGCACAATACGGTCAGTGAGCAGGGGTCATTCTGCAGTGAGGGCTTACAGCCTGATGTGGGAGAAGCCCCAGATTTGCACAGTTCTGTGGGATCTTGCGTGTCGCAGCTGCAATGAGCAAACTTGTCCAAATATCGGCAATATCTGCAAATAAAATGCCAATACCGATATCAGTAATTTTCTGAATATCGGCTAAACCGATATATCTGTCTATCCCTAATTTGTATACCTAACCCAGCTCACTTCATTGGATTTCTGTCCAAGTGAGTCCCTTTCATTCCTTGTTCCAATATAGGAGGTTTAATCCTTCTGGTTTAGGTTTTTTTTCCAATCCATCCAGGTTCATACCGTATGTAGATGGGATAATATCTTATGTTTTGCAGAGCTTATGGTCTATATGGAATGTGGGGACTTGGAGACAATCATTTTTATCGCTGCCATCACTGTATTGTGTATGCAGTGTCTGCGCTCATGTGGAATGCCCTGTCTATGTAGCACTCGCAGCTCTATACAACCCTGGTGTCATTAAAGAAATGCTACATTGCATTTTCATATCTGAACGTGAAAGATATACCTGTAGATACTCGCGTATACCGCTAGATTTTGGTGACAAAACATTACCCTAAAATTGGAGGGGGGGGGTCGAGTTTTATATTTAAGACCTCTGCATCGCGTGAAAAAAAAAAAAAAAAAAGACGAAAACTTGCCTTGCTCTGGATCCCAAGTCTCCTGGAAATTCCGGTAGTCTCGCTGAAGTGAATGCGGGCTCCCAGAAGCTTACAAACACTTCAGGAACTCCCGGATTCGGGAGAGGTGGGATCCATCACAGCCAGAGGGCACGCTCGGTTTAAGCCAATCAATGACCTCGCTCGCCTCCGCCGGCCATCTAATCACTAGTAAAGAAGACGGATGGCCGGTGGCTTCATACGTAGTAACAACTGCAATCATTCTAGAGCAGAACACCGTGGCCTGAGGGGGAGCCTGTGTTAAGAGAACCTGGAAGGATTTTAATTATTCACCGGTAAGGTAAAATTTTGTTCCTCACGTTATATTCGAGTCTTGAGTATTCTCTCATTTCCATAATAAATCTCTATCCATCGCGTTATATTCGGGTCGCGCTATACTCGAGTATCTACGGTAAATGTTAGCACAGAAATTTCACAATTATACCTCACAGGATTTATCTGTCCAGGGTTTTCCTCTATCAGAAGAGTGATAACTCACCATGTGAAGTGATGCCGGTGGCCAAACTCTTCCCGCTGGCAGAGAGGTTGGCGTTGACGGCTTCCTTTAGAAGAGCGGCGAGGTCTTTGTAGCCTTCATGCAGCAGGGCGTTGAAAAAGGAAATATATGCACAGTTGTCCTTTTTAAGGATTAAGTTAACAAGCTGATTGGCTCGAGCCACTGATGTGGCCTGTTCAAGGAAAATAGAAGGAAAAAAGTCAAATTTAAGATTTAATATAGACATTTTCCTTAATCCACATCTATTACTTTTACATAGAAATAACCCTCTAAAGTTTATGAGTCTCTGTCTTGTCTTTGAATCGTGACGTGAAAGAAGCATAGACGTGCACGGCAATAGCAGGAGTCAGCGCAGAGGCATTGTTGGTAAGCAATGCGCATGTTGCACATCAGGAGGGAGACGTCAATCGTCATGGGTTACTGGATCTCTCGTGCAGAGGACGGTTACAGGCATTTCAGCTCCGGTCGCCCTTTCTGGGTGATATCAGTCTGATTTGCATATGGAATAGTCTTCCTTCTATTAGGTACCATCGAGCTACAACATTATGGGACCTGAATGGTGACCTACCGCAAGGCAGGACACTAGTGAACTTGCTTGTTCTCAGGACCCTCATAAATTTAGTTTTTTTGCTAAAAAACAGAAACCCAAACATGGAGGGCCCAAACCCAACCAAGCAGTTATTAGGAGCTCGCAAATGGCAAGCTCCTGTGTGAGAGACATTTTCCATTTGAAACGTGATATTAAATATTAATGGCTGTATTGCGACTGAGCCAAACCATTAGGGGCTCGAGCCGGAATATTTTAAAGCTGTTCGGAGATACCGGCAGTGGCACAGCAGGCCTCATGTATCAGCTCCTTGGGGACCATTAGACATATGAGCTTGTGCAAGGCGGGTCACACTGGAGCCACAAAAGTACACTGGGAACTATTTGTGGACAGTGCCGCCGTCTGCACTGAGTGATCTGAGGTACGTTTTCTCGTTCTGAGGAGTTAAGGAGCTTATACTTCCAAGCCACAAGCAACGCTTGCAGCTCAGGTGGAATAGCGGCTCGCTCCATAAAGCTGAAGGCAGGAGCCGCTGGTTTACTGTATCAGTTGGAATTGGGCCCAGACTGTTCAGCTACGTTATTTAAGAATTAGAGATGTGCATTCGTTTCAGACAAATTCGGAATTTGATAATTCATATTCGGAAGTACTTCCGAATCGATAGGATACGAATTCAAAACGGTATATAAGGAATTTATTTTCGTTTTACACTGTGTCATCATCATAAAAGAAAAATTTGAATAACTGATATCAACTATTGAATCTGAAATGAACTATCAAATTGATATCAACTATCGAATTGATCTTAACTTACAATACAAGTAATAGTCAGCAAAGAACTCTATGAAACAAATTTTATTTCACTGTTTAATTTGACTCAAATACTAAATCTGACAACTTAAAATGTAACCCTAGCTTTTCTTTTAACAGCAAAATTTGATTAATTGGGGTTTTATTTAGTGATCCAAAATTCGAATTGATAAACTATCGAATTGATATATGAAATTCGAATTGAAATCTCTAATCGATTCGAAAACAAAAATGAAACAAAGTTTTCAGCCTTGCACATCCCTAGTAAGAATGCTCAATACTGTCAGTTTCTGTCATGGAGCCCAGGCATTCCCAGTGGTTTGTTGTATACAGCACCATTTACACTGAACACACATTTTCAGGTCTATTCACTAAAAGGTGAAACTCAGGAGAATTACCAGGAGAAATTAAAATTCTAGGTCAAAATAGCCAAACCAGAAAAATTCTCCCATTCATCTCACTTTCCAAATCGACTATTTTGACCTAGAATTTTCCATTCTCCAGTCATTCTCCTGCTTTTCACCTCTCTCTGAATAACCTTGTTAGTGAATGGACCTGACAGAACCTGCACTATTCACCTTCAGGGTTATTCAGAGAAAGGTGAAAACCAGGAGAAACGGCAGGAGAAGAGAACAATCTAAACACAAACTACTGGCACTCAGAATATACTCCCCTCCACTGAATGCAATTCTGACCATCCGATGGGTACCAACGTACTGGTCCAGACAGGGCTCCCTGCAGCTGCTGCACAACATGACAGACTCGCATTATATTTTTTACATATGAATTTTATCGTTACCTGGGATTTTACGCTTTCCTCCTCTTGCAGTGTGAGGATGCCATCACTTATCATATGGTCCATAATATACGATGTCCTGATGTCCTTTGCCAGTGCTTCTCTATTCTGAAGCAGCAAGCTCCGAGGCTTCTCATCCATTCTGGCATTGATTAGCAAAATGATACCGGATTATCTGGGGAGTAGATATACCGGTATTATATATTGGGTAGATACTTCAAGCAGGACATGCTATGTGTATCATAGGAACAAAATACTTATCAATAGAAGATGGAAGTATTAGAACTTTATTTCTCTAGCTAGATGTTCAGTGACTAAAATCAAATTGTCATAACCTATAATGCACCAGGGAACATTAGAACCACTAGGCCAGGGGTCAGCAATCTTGGTTGTGCAGACTTTGTGAAACTACATCCCCCATAATGCTTAACCAGTCATTAGGTTGACGGAGCATCATGTGAAATGTATAGTTCCAAAACATCTGAAGAGCCAAGGTTGCGGACACCTGCACTAAACCAGTACTCACTGGTTACACAATGCACTGAATGGCCATGACGGTGGGAAATTACTTTCTAAAAACCAACCCCTGTGATTCCCAAAGCTTCCTTTTCTTATAAATGGGTTCAAAAGGCACAATAAAATATAAAAACATTTTTAAAATGGGGTGCAGGTTGTGTATTTTTTGCTGTAAACAAAGCAATTGAATAAAGAAAATGTGACGGATATGTTGAGGTTTATTAGGAATTATATCAATGATGGGTCAAAGGTCTAAGAGCGGTGCAATCAGCATGCAGGCTCCACTGGTCTCCACGGTGACCGCTCCATACAAGACCTTCAACCCAGTGGTGCCAGGGAAAAGGACCAAAACACAGTCATGGGCTGCCAGGCATCGAAATGTTGTATTTTAGTATATAGTTTATTTGTAGCAGCTGCCCAACGTAGAATTCAATTCCCTTTGCTGTGCCAGACACTATTTACAATGGTATTACAATGTCGTGAGTGACACAGAAGACAAACAATAAAACAGACTTCCTCATAAACAGCTGCTTTTACATGACTACCTGTGAAGTTAACCCATTCCAAGCCACAGTCGTGTTAGTTTTAGGGTTAATCCTAAAACGCTGCTCTATTTTCGGGCAACAGAATGTGCATCCCTTTATTTCTCTGCAAAAATGGAGCAGAATCATGGGGTTATGGATAGGGTTGTATCTGTGCTTGTTTTAGGGTTAGGGATACGTTTAGGGTTAACCCTAACCCTAAAAACAAGCACAAATAAGCTGCTAACAACAGTATTGTGAATTTTATACCCTTGATTCTGGTATGGGGGGAATTAAATAAGCACCAAGAAGAAATCCCCAAGGCCCCCATGGCAGTTTAAGTGAATGTAAAACTGAAACCGAGGTGTGGATATTAGTTACAGATGAGAATAAGTGCAGGTGACCCCCAGGTTAGGATACAGCAGCCCCCAGCCCGGATCACACTGAACTGTCATTATTTCTGAGGCATGTGTATGTTTTATCACACCCTACAGGAGGGGAGACAAAGACACTAGTGCAGACAAGGTAAACAAAAGCACCCCTCCTAGGTGGCAAATTACAATGAACTGTCTAATAAACGCCGCCTTTCATTTCCGGATCCCCCAAACACAAAAAGCTTCACCCAACCAACGCTCACCTCCTCCTCCTCCTTCTTCTAATACTCTACCAGTACCCAGATCCAAGAGCGGAGACTACAACTCCCGGCACGTATTCAGACTGCACTTCCGCAAACGCTAAAACTTCCCCTGCAGCCTGGCGACTGCTAGAAAGAGCTGATTGGCTGCTCGAGCCGTTGGGAACCCCTTACGTCACGCAAAAGTGAACGAGCTACTTCCTCTTGATGCTTCGCCCGGGCGCGGCATGTCATACTGCGTGCGCAGCGGTATTGGAAGGATCGTATACTGTGGGGCTATATAGCGTTAGGGACAGAGAGCTGCACGAGCACAGCGGTCCATAGGTTGCCATGGTGACAGTTCCACCTTCAGAACGTTCCCCCCGGAGTCCCTCTGCACAAGCGTTCCTTTTGTTTCGCCTTGGGCTCTATTTGTTGTAGTTTGCAGGAGGGAGTTCGGTGGAGTCCGCGGACTCCCGCATTCAGTATGGGTCATGGCTGGGAAGTATGCACTCACCTCGCCCTGGCTGTCTGTATGGCGGAATGGGGAGAGCTCTGAGCATGGTGAGGGTATAGCTATGTGAGGGGGTGCGGGGGATTCTGGGTGGAGCGGTTCAGTTGCACCTTCATATGTCAACATGAGCTGAACCTGGCCCTGCTCCAGCCCTAAGCTATGGGGACTGATGTAAACAGGCAGACTCACATGACTCCGACCCCTCACACTCAGCATGTGACTGGGGGGACCAGGAGAGCTGTGTCCAGGCAGCTTCCAAGCAACCCAGTGCAGGAGACACAAGGGGCTATTCACTAAGCACTGAAATTTAAGGGAAATTTTGGTGCTTTTCACTGTAGTGCAGATCAGGGATTCCATTTCACTGACATTTTGGTGCAGTGTGTATGAGCGTATCACAGAGCTCCACAGCAACACTCACAGTAATGTACGGAGTGTATGAATTTATCAAAGAGCTCCATGACAATAAAATTCATACACATTGCGCATTACTGTGAGTTTTATTCCTGTGGAACTCTGTGATACGCTCATACACTCCACATTACTGTGAGTGTTATTGCTCTGCAGCTCTGATAAACTCCTACACAGCGCACATTACTGTGAGTTTTATTGCTGTGGAGCTCTGTGATATTTTATTTATTTATAAAGGATTTTACCAGGAAGGATACATTGAGATTTCTCTCGTTTTCAAGTATGTCCTGGGTTCAAGAACATTGAATTGTTACAGAAATACAAAGTAGTAAAATGCAAGATATTAACACAAACAAATATACAGATTAACAGAAAATAAATATGTAGGAAATAAAGTCATTATGTTACATGTTTACAGGTGCATTCTGTATTGAGGTATGTTAATAGGGAAGTCTTAAGGGACTAGACTGGGAAGATTTGATGGCGTCTGGGAGGTTATTCCATAATTGTGGTGCTCTGTAGGAAAATGAGGATCGAGACACTTTCTTTTTGTATTGTAGGTATTGCAAGTAAGGTGCTGGTCCTGGATCGGAGGTTATAGGATGAGGGAACTGCTAGGGGAAGCAGTCTATTCAGGTAGGGTGGCAGCTTTCCAGAGAAGCTCTTAAACAACAGGATGGAAAGGTGAAGGGTGCGTCTAGATTCCAGCGACGGCCAGTTTAGTTCTTTTAACATGTCACAATGGTGGGTCATGTAGTTACATTGTAGCACAAAGCGGCAGAATGAGTTATACAATGTAGTATGTTTCTGAAGGTGTGTTTGAGGGGCAGCTGCATACACTACATCTCCGTATTCAATGGCTGGCATATGCTCATACACACTGCACATTACTGTGAGTTTTATTGCTGTGCAGCTCTGATATTCCCATACGCACTGCACATTACTGTGATCTGTAATGTGTGGGTTGGAGTGTGAGTAAAATGCAAGAAGAAGTGTTCTATTTAAACTGAAAACCTGTGTTTGTCGATTGCATTAATGTGTTTGGTCTTAATGTGGTTAAGAATAAAGACCTAATGCTATTGTGTTGGAATTCTGTTTCTTATCGGGACAATTAGATTGTCACGAGGGACAAGTGGATCGGGTTTCCACTTTAGTTCATTGGACAAGTAGATTTTTTTTTTAATTTCCATACTCTGGACATAACTTTTTTTATTTTTTACCCTAATCTAAGTAATTAATCCGTCTTACATTTCAAAATAACAAAAACAAAAGAACGAATCGGTACGAATTACTAAACTCCCAAAATAATGAAATCAATCCGAAATACGAATCACTGTAACATAACGAACGTGCCGAAAACTAAAAAAAATGTAATGGATCAATCCGAAACTAAACAAAACTTTTCGTTGTGCACATTTCTAAAATCCACTGTTCATACAATGAAAGAAAAGTGATTAGTAAATAAACCTGATACGATCCCCACCAGGCGGGGTATTGATCCTTGTACGCAGCTCCCTATCCTTTCCCTCCTATCCTATATAGAAGTGGTCGTTCTGATATATATATCCCTAGAATAATAATCGTGCAACAAGGCTAACTCAGGGTACAGTGCTGAAGAGTCAGAACCAGAATTGTCAGAAGCCGTTTGCCAATAAGTCAGAACCAGAAATACACCAAAAATACAACAGAGCAGCTCTAAGGGATGTTTAACCCCTTAGTGACCGGGCGGTTTTACACAAATCCGTCCTTTAGAGACCGCTGCTGTTTTTACGTTTCTGCGCTGTTAGGGTTTAGGTCAAATTTTCCTCTTACTCGTTTATTCAACCCACACATATTATACACCCTTTTTCCCGCCATTAAATGGACTTTCTAGAAATACCATTATTTCCATCATATCCAATAATTTAATATAAAAAAAATATGAAATATGATGAAAAAAATGGTAAAAACACACTTTTTCGTAATTTAATCCCCTAAAGCTATAACCACCAATAAAGACCCCGGCTAAATAGTTTCCAAATTTTATCCCGAGAATAGAAATACCCAATTTTTACATGTTTTTACCTTTTAACCCTTTCACTGCTGAGCCAGTTCACCTATGTGCGCTGCGCTCATTCTGACCATTTTGTGCGAATTATTTTTAGATGACAGCCTAGGTCCTATTTAATTAAACTCCCCCCAGACAAAAAAAACTTTTAAAAAAAAAACATTTTTTTATTTTATTTAATTTTTTTATTATTTATTTTTTATTTAATTTTTTTTTTACATTTTTTTTTTAAAACCAAACCTGGTCATGTTTGGTATCATTTGAAAGGCCATAATCAGGCCTTTCAAATGATGGCAAATATGACCATCTATCTGCCATGGATCGGGAGATAAAGGGATCCTTAGGATCCCCTTATCTCTACATGGCAGCTAGAGGGTTAACTGGCCCACTGACATCCTCACACATATGGTGAGGTTGTCAGTGGGTGGGGGGGACCTGGAGGCTTGGCTGACATCCAAGATGTCAGCCCCCCTCCAGGTTTGAATCACGTTTTGGCGCCAATTGGCGCCGCAACGTGATCCGGCGGCGAAATGGTTAGTGCCATACACCGCTGAAAAGGGGAGGCTCTCCCCTCTCCAGCGGTGCAAACGGCATCTCCCTAGCTTCAATGGTTGGGGAGATAGAGGGCTCCGAAGGAGCCCCCTCCCCTCCATTGAAACACATGGGGGCACCTTCTGATGACGTCACCACGCAGCGTGGCGACGTCATCAGCCTCGCCTGCCCATGTAAATCACATGGGCAGGCTTCCTCCCTGCCAGATCGCCGTGGGATCCGACGAGGGAGGTGAGTATCGGGCGGGAGGGGGATTTGGCGCCGCTGACGTACCCTGTACGTCCGCGGGTCTAAGGGAGACCCGAGGACAGGACGTACAGGGTACGTCAGCGGTCCTTAAGGGGTTAACTACGTTAGGGCAATGTATGAATGCATTGCCTTTGTTTTTAAACCCGGCGGGTCCATGTCATCCCACTGGGCTCCGCCCCACGGCGTCTCACGTGACCGCTCGGATTCCTTTCTTCACTCGGCGCCCGAGCAGCGAAGACGATGCTTCCGGGTGCCGAGAGACCACAGCGGGGTATGTAACAAAACCCTTAGAGTTCCCTTTTTTTTGCCCTTAAATAATCGGGCAGAGGCTGCTGACAGTACACAAGTTCCGTATTGCCTGTGCAAATGATGGATCAGAACTGTGCGCAGATCCGATCCATCAGCTGCCTCTGTGAGATCGATGTCTACAGCATGCTCTCCGCTTTGTGACATCACCGGGTCCTGGATACTGGTAACACTGGGTGGGGTGGAGGAAACTCCTCCACTCCATCCAGAATTTTCACTGGGAGGGTGGGGGCACTCCTCACATTCTGACCACTTTTTATAAATGTGAAGTGGTCAGGATGAGTAGAGTGTTCCCTTAAGTTAAAGGGATATTCTACACAACCTGACCACTTTAGCTTTTTAAAGTGGCCAGGGTGCGTGAAGTATCCTCGCCCTGCATCCCAACATTACGTTTGCTACAATTGCATTAGTGATCATCTCAGAGAGGCGGCGCTGGATTAGAGCTGCGCACATCCATTGTTCTGCGCAAGCGCGACAGGATTTGCATATGTAAGGTTCGCAAGTCCTGTTGCGGTGCACAATTCATGTTCCCTACACTATGCAAGAAAGATTGCGCAGAAAAGACATGGGGACCTCCGGTTTCAGGAATCCCTGAGCAGAAAGGGGAGTCGCATGCACCAAGGGACAGAAGATGAGTACATTTACCCAAAAAAGTAAAAATGAATTGGGCAGAGGCTGCCAGTAGACTCTCCCCAATTATTTAAAGGAACACTTTTTAAAAAATCCCCCCCCCTTTTTTTACATTAATTTATCCCTATTACCTTAATAAATAGGTAGGGATTTCTTCTTTATTTTTTTAACTGCAATACTTACCCTAAAATCCACTTCTTTCCAATGGCGATTTTTTTTTTTATATATACTGTATATACTCACCTCCCGCCTCTTCCGCTCCCGTCCTTCTTGCTTTCACTTGCCTTCTGGTTTACGTGAGATGCGCGCCTCTCACGTAAGCCAGCCAATCGGCAGGCTTCCTCCCGGCTCCATCTGTTGAGGATTAGTGTTGCGCGCAAGAGGATGCGCGCAACACTAATCCGAGCCGCAGGCTATGCTGGCGGCTAGCTGCCGCCAGCTACTGCGGCGAGTTGGAGACGTCATCGTGCTGAAAGCGCGATGACGTCTCCTACTCGGCAAAAGTCGGCAGAAGCGGGAAATATGAATCCCGCTCTGCTGACTGACAGCTGGGAGGGCGGAGTAAAGTCCTCTGCGTCTCTCTCAGCTGTTTTCAGCTTTTTCAGCTGATCTGCTGAGCGGAGGGAGGGGGGAAAGGCAAGGGAATACTCAGGGCATCATGACCACCTAAAAAAGCTTAGGTGGTCATGTTGCCTAGAGTATCCCTTTAATGGCAAAAAAAGGACATTTCTTTTAGTAGTGTTCCTTTAACCGCTTGGCTGCTATGGACGCGCTCAGTGCGTCCAGCCAAGTGGTTCTCCTGTGCTATGGACGCGCTGAGCGCGTCCATGCACAGGAGGCAGCAATTCGCCGGATTCCTGCGCCCCCCTTGGATGTCAGCCCAGCACTCGGGTCCCCGGCAGAGCAATTAGATGTCATCGCGGCGGCTCGATAACATCTAATTCAGGCGCCCCCCCCCCCCGCATGTGCGGCGGAGTCACCTGAAAGGGAGGGGGGAGGTCCTTCGGAAAAGCGCCGGTTCGTGATCCTTTCCCGGAGCTGGCCGACATCTTGGATGTCGGCCAAGCCTCCGGGAACTCCCCCTGAGGACTGGCGTCATCATGCATAGCACGATGACGCCAGTCCTGGAGTTAACCCCTAGCTGCCACCAATGGTGGAGATAGGGGGTTCATTGGAACCTCCTATCTCCCGATCCGTGGCAGCTAGGGGTTAATGTTTGATATCGTTGGATCGGCCAGAGCATGGCCTTTCCAACGATGTCAAACATGATAATGAAAAAAGTTTTTAAATAAAATTAAAAAATATATATATATTTAAAAAAATTCTAAAAAAAAATATTTTTTTTTTGTTTTTGTTTTGTTAATGCAGCAATATTGTTCCCATTTCAATTATAATGAGAACAATAATGCTGCACTAACGATTTTTGTATGCGGTGCGTTTGTTAAATATAGCGTCATTTTCCCCAAAAAAAAATGTAACGGGTCCCCATTTCTAATTTTTTTAACAAGCGCACCCCATACAAAATATAACCGCAAACGATCGCATGTTAAAATGTGAAAAAAACACACTTTACACATAATAAATTATTGAAAATTCAAATTTTATTGCATTTTCTGTTATAATATAGACATGACATAACGTATATATATATAATAATGACATATTATGAATCTGTGGAGTCTGCCGGAAAGAACGATATATAATATGTCTGGGTCATATATCAAAATATGGCTACAAAACGCGGTTAAACATGATGAGCGAAAGCGGTAAAAATGACCTCAGCACAGAGGTGTGAAAAGCCTCAGCAGCGAAAGGGTTAAGAAAACAGGGCTAGCTAATGGAGGTGATATTAATTCACCCTGGGCCTCTCTCCCCTTCTTTTTTTGCTAAAAGCATACTAATATACTTGCCTTATTTCCATTTCCATGGTCTCCCTCGATCTTTTGTGCTGACGGCAGCAAGCAACGCCAAGTCGATGGCTCAATTCAAATAATCCATTCAGGTTTGGGCGTGGAATAAGGACCAACTCTCATAAATAAGGACACTTGGGAGGTTTGTAATAGTAGTCTACGCAACAGCAAGTTTGTTTAAGTTTGAAAGAAAAATGTTAAAAATATAGAAGCAGAAAAACAAGTTTGGTTCTTTTATTCCTTCTGTTGTAACTGAAAGCGGCTTAAAAGGACACTCAACACACAGTGACCTCTTCAGTGTTTTTAAAGTCTGCATTATTAGCATACAGGCAGAAATAGCCTTTGTGTCACATAAAGTAAATGTGATAAAGTTAAAAAATATAAATATTCAGATCTCCTAGTTATGGGAATTTCTAGTGATCATAATGGGATTATTAGCAATGCAGCTTTCAAAAAACACCAATAGGTATAATAATAATATCTGTATGTGGCATAATGACTGTATATGGGAATTAACACTTTTACAGGGATTTTCAGACATTATATCCCCCTCAGTATTATCCCTTCACAGCAGTGTGTGACCCCAGAGCTCTCCCTGTATTCTGCCCTCTCCATGGCTGCTGTGATGCAGCAATAAAGTTTATTGAGCTTTTTGTTACAGTGAGAGTGAAGCTCCCTGTTGCTTTTTTTTTTTAATTCAACATTTTTTATTTTGAAAATACATCAGCCAGATAATAATACACGGTATTAACAAGTATCAGCAGTAGCGACAGACCTAGGGCAATAACACATCATATGAACGGGCCACTCGGGGCCATCAAAAAAATCTCCAAGAAAAATCCCTTCCTGTATCTAAAAACAAAATGAAAAAAAAAAAAAAACGGGGCACACATCAAGAATAATCAGCTGGGGTCTAAGAAAACAAAGGGGGGGGGACGGTAATGGCCAGACACATGACATTCCTGGCTCGATCCTGGAGGTCCAGAGGACAGTAGGAGGCCATGGAAGGAAAGATGTCACGAGCCAAGGAGGATGAAATACGACCTTTAGAAGGTGCAAAAGTCTGCAAAAGGGAGTACAGATCAGGGAGCACCAGTGAAACACTGCTGCCCTCCAAGTCGTCCAAGCTCCACCCCTGTAACTTCTTTACAGTAATACCAGTGGCGTAACAACCGGGGGGGCAGCCAGTGCGGGTGCCCTGGGCGCAGGGCCAAGGGGGGTCGCCGGCCACCGGTGCCCCCCGGTTGTTATGCCACTGATGAGTATCGCCCAGAGACCTGGGGGGCAGGGCTCGAGTCCTGCGAGAACGCAGGTTCCCACTGTGGCCCGAGCCTGACAAAGTGAGCGCTGGAGGGGGGCAATTGCCGGCGGCCGCATTGCTATCCTCCTACGAGCGGCCACCAGCATAAAGCTCTGCCGCTCGGCTGGGGATCTATCCACCAGCCAGCCACGATCTTGCAAGATCTGGCTGGTGGTTAGAACCCTAGCCAAGTGGCAGAGCTTTATGCTGGCGGCCGCTCATAGGAGGAAAAGCACGTGGCCGCCGGCAATGACGACGGGGCGGGGTGCAGGCAGAGCAGCCGGAGACGAGGAGAGGTGAGCTGGGGCAATGTATCTATGTGTGAGCTGGGGTAATATTTCCATGTGTGAGCTGGGGTAATATTTCCATGTGTGAGCTGGGGGCAATTATATCCATGTGTGAGCAGGGGCAATATATATCCATGTGAGCTGGGGCAATATGTCCATGTGTGAGCTGGGGGGCAATATTTCCATGTGTGAGCGGGGGGGGGGGAAATATTTCCATGTATGAGTTGGGGGGGTACCCTGGGCCCATGGTATGGAAAGGGTTTGCAGGGCTGTGCAGATGGGGTGCCATGTGTGTTCTGGCAGCATGGAGAGAGTGCACTGGGCAGCCCACGCCTGGGTTACCCTATACTACATAGCTGGAAGGGGTATGTGCTGGGAGGGGGGGTCCAGTGCCTGTATATATAACTCTGGGGGTTCAGTGTATAGAATTCTGGGGGTCCAGTGCCTGGGTATATAATTCTGGGGGTCCAATATTTTGTCCCGGTCCGGGCCTGCTTATAACCAGAGTGGACGTTTATATAATAGGGGGGGGGATTTCTTTTGCCCCGGGCGCCCATAACTCTGGTTATGCCACTGAGGAATACAGGGTAACCGGAGTGAGATGTCACAGAAAATTTCATTTCTCCACAGGGTATACACTAATATTTCCTAAAAAACGTATGCAAATGTGGCTTTATGCAGATTATTGCTTTTAGTGTATTATAATGCAAAATTGAGTATACATGCATTTGGTAGAGAATGGGTTAAATAAGGGCCATTCCACACATTGTGCTGCTTGGAAGTTACTTTATAATGTGTAACTGTGGACGCCAGTAACTAAGTGGCAAGGTGACACAACCAGATGCAAACTGGCTGCCACTACTATGCTTGTCCACCTCAGCTTCTTAAAGGGATAAGCATGTCTAGAATTTTTTTTTAAAATTGACAGTTAAACACTTTTATACCTACAGAGAAACTAGAAAAAAATCAATAAAAGCTTTAAAAATGTGTAAAAAAAGGTTTATTTTCTTGCTTTAAACGTTCATTTCATCTTCTCTGGCGACGCCCCTAAACTAGGGGTGCTTCTTCAGCTCCTACTTCCTGAATATTCCCCGCCTCCTCCCCAGCCACTACTCCTATCAAAGCTTCACATAAACTAGCACAGGCTGTGCAAGTGAACCCCTGTGCAGCTCAGGACCTCAGACTGGGGAAACTGAGGAATTGAATATTAGCATCTCTGCAACTGTGAAAGCAAAACACACTCACCCACTGACACACTCTCACTCACCCGCTGACTCTCTCACTTGTGCTCTTTCATGGTTTACATACTCACTGTCTCGCTCAAACTCCTTCACACAGTCACTCACTCTCACACTCACACTCTTTATGCTGTCTGTCTCTTGTGCGCTTTCTTATTGCACTTTTTCTTGCGCTCTCTCTCTGCTTTTACTTACTGGCCCTTTGCTTTATCTTGCTGGCTTTCTCTCTTTACCTTTTCATGCTGTGTCTCTGTGCTTTTTTTTTTTTGTTGTCCCGTTCTGGTGCCTTTTTTTCTCTCTGTGTGCAATGATTTATTTTCTTCCCTGTTTTTGCAGTAGCTGGGAGTGAAAGAATTAAAGATTGGAATGGCACTCAGCCCCGCCCTCCCCTCAGTTTACAGTGCAGGAAGGAGGAGCAGCAACTCAGCCACACATACTCAGTACTTTTTTTTATGTATTCCACAGAATACACACTGATTGGTTAGCTCAATGTGCCTCCTGAGGTGGGCGTGGAAAACGCCAAGAAAGAGAAACAGGCAAATATGATAAAATACCATATTTACTTGCATTTTATGCCTGCTGAATGA
Source organism: Leptobrachium leishanense (assembly GCA_009667805.1). Lineage (NCBI taxonomy): Eukaryota > Metazoa > Chordata > Amphibia > Anura > Megophryidae > Leptobrachium > Leptobrachium leishanense. Next base: position 326,541,966 of record CM019065.1, read on the forward strand.
CACTACTGACTCTTTGAAAAGGCATTGCACATTTTTAAAAGCACACTAGCAAAGCATGCATGTCCCTTTAAGTAGGAAAACATCAACAAAACCAGAGGGTCTACGTAAAGTCGCCGTTAACAGTTTGTGGCTCAATAATAACTATTTCAAAACAGCTTCCGTAGTAGCGTCTTTAGCTGGAGTATTCGAGAGCCGCTGATCGATTCTGCCCACTGCTGCAGTTATCGACTCTGGAGTCCAGCGTGATCCTATTTGCTCCCAGTGTTCCTCTGCATGCCGTGAGATGAAGCAGTGGATTGTGTCACTAAGTATTCTGTTTTTTCATATATTGAGTTAAAGGATTTTGCAACAGAGAAAATCACTGAAAACCAGGTTCTGAGAGCTGGCATTTCTTGCAGAAGAAGAAGAACGATGCCGAGAAGAACGATCTACCTTGAAAACGCTCGTTCATCTCCATCTAGCCCGTAATTAACAACTCCAACAAAGTACAGCAGCTGATAATTTACAGTAAACTGCCGCAACATGCAAGCTGCAAGCACAGCTTGTGCCCCTGTTGAGACAGCAGCTGGAGCTGTTATGTTCATGACTGGAGCTGTTGTACATACGGCTCGGCTGGATTAGGGCCCTGGGTGTATTATGCAGTTAGCGCAGCAGACGCCGAGAAACGCATCTTGCTTGCAGCAACTCGGGGCTTGGTGAATGGTGCCCTTATTATAACATGGGGAAAATCTCAAACTCTGCAGGAATGGCGGACTGTCCATGGAACAATGCCCGGAATTATTTTAATGCAAAATGGAACATGATAACAAGAAACTGAGTAATAAACCTTTAAACTCTGAAAAGTGCCAAGAGGTGACAAAGGTAAAGTGAATGAAATATATAAAATATATTCAAAGTATAATGATGATGTGAGGAGATAAAAAAAGAAAACTTGCGCAACTATTTTCCACATTGCCATACTGAATCAAATTTGCGGTGCAGTACGAATGCAGTTTGTGGAAATCCAGTTGTTGGCAAGGGGGGGGGGGATTGTGAACATCCAGTTAAGCAGATCGCAACGGCACCTATCTGTTCAGAAGATCTGTGAGTCCTTCGACATTGCTCTGAGTCTGTAGGGATTTTTTCTAGCTCAGAGGCAGCTCTAGGGAGGAGTGTCTCCATCTTGCGGCATGCCGCGGCATTAAGAGCAAACAGGAAGTTCAGGGAGGTTTCCTTTCAAGTTTTTTTTTTTTTTTTAAATATCCTATCTCTCATCGGCATGGCTAACACAATGTATACGCAGATCTGGGAGATCTTTCAAATGAGCTAAATTTGTTTTGGGCAAGATGGGTGCACTTTAAGTGACCTTTATATGCAGATTCTTTTGGCTGACATAGACCCCAAATGCTGAATGTGTACATGGGCGTCCGCAGAAATCTTTCTGGGGGGGGGGGGCAAAATTTTAATGGCATCCATATTCTGCCCTTTTGACAATGTCATGAGGGGGACAGTCAGGGAAAGGTGTAAGTGTCTGATCTGAGTGTTGCATTTTCTAGTCTGTTAATGGCCATTCAATGCACCGCACTAGTCACACACCCAGGATCAAGGCACTAAAGGAAGTGTTTTTTTAAGGCCATCTCTGTATACACAAACCATGACCCCACACAGATACTGGCACACACACCAGGCTCTCCACTCCAAATCTATAAATATATATAAACACACACCAGCCCCCCTTCCCACACACACACAAACATATATATATATATATATTTATACACACTCAGCTTCCCTGCATACACACACACATATCTCCTCTCCTCAACCATCTCCTCTTAGATTGTAAGCTCTGGGGAAGGGTCCTCTCTCCTATTAGATTGTAAGCCCTGGAGCAGGGTCCCCTCTCCTATAGATTGTAAGCTCTGGGGAAGGGTCCCCTCTCCTCTTAGATTGTAAAATCTAGGGAAGGGTCCCCTCTCGTCTTAGATTGTAAGCTCTGGAGCAGGGTCTCCTCTTCTCTTAGATTGCAAGCTCTGGAGCAGGGTCCCCTCTCCGCTTAGATTGTAAGCTCTGGAGCAGGGTCCCCTCTCCTCTTAGATTGTAAGCTCTGGAGCAGGGTCCCCTCTCCTCTTAGATTGTAAGCTCTGGAGTAGGGTGACCTCTCCTCTTAGATTGTAAACTCTAAGAGGAGAGGGGACCCTGCCCCAGAGTTTACAATCTAAGAGGAGAGGGGACCCTTCCCTAGATTGTAAACTCTGGGGCAGGGTCCCCTCTCCTCTTAGATTGTAAGCTCTGGAGAAGGGTCCCCTTTCCTCTTAGATCGTAACCTCTGGAGAAGGGTCCCCTTTCCTTTTAGATCGTAAGCTCCGGAGCAGGGTCGCCTCTCCTCTTAGATGGTAAGCTCTGGAGCAGGGTCTCCTCTTCTCTTAGATTGTAAGCTCTGGAGCAGGGTCCCCTCTCCTCTTAGATTGTAAACTCTGGAGCAGGGTCCCCTCTCCGCTTAGATTGTAAGCTCTGGAGCAGGGTCCCCTCTCCTCTTAGATTGTAAGCTCTGGAGCAGGGTCCCCTCTCCGCTTAGATTGTAAGCTCTGGAGCAGGTGACCTCTCCTCTTAGATTGTAAGCTCTGGAGCAGGGTCCCCTCTCCTCCTTAGATTGTAAGCTTTGGAGAAGGGTCCCCATTCCTCTTAGATTGTAAGCTCTGGAGAAGGGTCCCCTTTCCTTTTAGATCGTAAGCTCTTGAGCAGGGTCTCCTCTCCTCTTAGATTGTAAGCTCTGGAGCTGTGTCCTCATCCCCACTGCCCAGACAAGACCCTGCATAGAGTGCCTGTATATGTCACGTCCTGGGTCTCTGGCGCCCCCTCTGGCTTCTATGGATATTGCATCCAAGTTCTGGACCTTTGATTCACGTTCAAGCCTGGACCTCACCTGGACTCAATTGTTTAAGTGGACTCTGTATATAAGCAGGCATCGCCCTAAGAAGGGCGCTGCCTCATTTTGGTATTCACTCTGATCCTAGCCTCCAGTTTATCCTTGTTCTCAGTCTGATCCATGTTCTCAGTTTGTTCTGTATTCCTAGTCTTGATTCAAGCCTCACTGTGATTCTAGCTTCATTCTGATCCAGATCCTGCTTCAGTGTACTCAGCTCATGCATTCATGTTCAGGTCTGTCTTGCTTAGGTGATGTTTGCATTTAATATATCCTTTCTTAGTTCTTCTGTCTATATTCAGGTCTATGTTCTTGGTTCATGTTCATGTCTGATATTCATGTTTTCTCTAGTTTAAATCCGGTTTATGTTGCTCTAGTATTTAGCCCTCTCATGTTGTTGCTTTTTGATTAGCTATCTGTTTCATGCATTTCGTTCTGATCTGGTTCGATGTTTTGGTATTTGTATCTCAGTATTTTAGTTTATTTCTAGTGCTCAGGTCTTTAGTTTCATGTGTGTTTTTCTTGATCCTTGCTGTTTATATACTTTGCTGTTGTAAATAAATCCCTTGTTTTTGTTTGAACTTCAGTTACTCTGATGAAAATCATCAGAGTACTAGTGTCTCCCAGAGACCAATTGATTAATAATTAACTTTTATTGGATATAATTAAAATTAAACGGCAAACGAATAGACATGGATAGACAGTGTAACACAAAACACATATATATAATAAAACCAAAACGATTCTGCTGGAAAGGTTGTAATGTATAGCGGCAGGAGATGTAATCAAAAAATCAATACCATAAGTGGCCTTCAAGGGTCACTTCAAAGTATTGTGGCAATTAAATTAATAGCCAAATGGAATAACAATAAGGATTGACAACCGGGTTATGATCATAGAACCCTGCACATGGATAAGCAGAAAAGTCACAATACAAGAAACTCCTGTTTAAAGGGGTTGGCTCAAATAGCCCAATATAAACGTATTGCTATGATTGTCCAGGTAGCGAGTATCAATAGGACCCAACATGAGGGTATACATACATATCTGGAATATCGGAATACAATTCCCCCAAAAAAGAACAGAGAGCTCTGGTCTAGAGAGTGCACCCGACGCGCGTTTCGCCTGAAATGGCTCGTCAGGAGTGCTTACGGACTGGAAAGAGGCAGGGGTATTTAAATTCTCAAAGTTCCGCCCCAGCCTATGAAAACCAACCAATGGGATAGAGCAATATCAAGTGGTCCAATCATATAACTACCCAGGAAATTGACAAAGAGATCCAATAGTAATCAATGTTTGGTACAGCTGCCAAGGAAACTAATGGAGCAAAGAGATCTCACTGCGTTATTGTATCCGTATGAATAAAGAGTCAGGTGCCGTGCGGCAAGTAATAACGGAAAAAATTGGATGATACTTATTATCCAGTATGAGATGCATAACTGAGATAAGATAAACGCTGGGCGGAATAATTTCAAAGAGTTGATGAGATGATCTGTTGAAAAATTCTCAAAGTTCCGCCCCAGTCTATGAAAACCAAACGATAAGATGAAGCAAAATCAGAAAGTCCAATCATAGAACTATCCAGGAAATTGGCAAAGAAGAGATCCAATAGTGATCAATGTTTGGTTCAGCTGCCAAGGAGACTAATAGAGCAGAAAGATCTCGCTGCATTGTTATATCAGTATGGATAAAGAGTTAGGTGTCACACGGCAAATGATAAAGGAAGAATTAAATAGTGCTTATTATCCAGTATGGAGTGCATAACTAAGATAAAATAAACGCTAAGCAGAATAAATTCAAAAAGTTGATAAAAAAATCTGTTGAGGAATAACGTAAATTAAATTGAAAATATGATGAAATAGAATGAAAAGATTGTACGCAGTGGTGAGATAGTAATAATGCCATCTTTCAGGTGGTAAAATGTAATCCTAAGTGTCAAATAAATAAAGCTTACATCACTGAAATAGATAGATGTAGTGGCGCAAAGGTGTCAAAAGGACATTTGTACATTATTGGGTAGTCCACTTCATATGAATAATAGAGTAATGAATCAAACGGAATAGCATTGATACATAAAACAAATGTCTGAATCAGCAAATCTAGAATTCAAAAATGCCAAAGTAAGATAGTTGATTGTGCATAAATGTGCTGATATCAGAAGAATGATAATTGTAAAAACAAACCGTTAACATGAGATTTAGATTGTTGGAGAATAAGCTGTGCATATCAGCTATCGGTAATAAGAATATGAATTAATATGATTGGATTGGTAATAGGATGAGGGTATGCTCAACAGCCTCAATGGTAGGAAAATAGAAGAATAATGAAATTAATAACCAAAAAATTATTAAAATATATATTAATAATTAGAGGAATATATATATTCAGAAAAAGTGGAAAAGCAAATTGCATATTAGTTTAACCGAAAGGGTTGACAAAATACTGATGGATGAATATATACAAAATATAAATATAAATGTAGATAAATATTAGATGTAAATATAGGAAAAACAGAGAACAAAAAATGTAATTATAAGCCATGATGGGTCAAAAAAAGGGGGAAAAAGTGGTCAGATGAAAGGAGTATAATTGAAATCTTCATTTAGACCAAGTGGGTACAAGGTTTTAAGTGTGTAAATCCAAAAGGATTCTCGCTGACAGAGATTCTTGTCAAAATTTCCTTTTCTAGGTCCACAGATCATTTTTTCAATAGCTTGAAAAGATAGACATGAAGGGTTTGAATCGTGCTGATTTCCAACATGTCTAGAGACCGAAGTCTCGAGATTATTATGTACTGAATTAATGTGTTGGAGGATACGACGTTTGAATTGTTGTATCGTTTTACCAACGTACTGTACTCCGCATTCGCATGTGATGAGGTAAACAAGTATTTTACTGGAGCAATTCATAAATTGTCGGATATCATAGTAACGTCTGGTGATGTTGCTAGTAAATTGTTGTGACTTTTTAACAAATTTACAGGCTTTACAGTGGGTACATTGGTAAACGCCTTTAGGTTGTTGTAACCAAGTACATGGGTTTTTTTCTGATTGCAAGAAGCTATGAACCAATTTGTCGCTCAGATTTTTAGTCCTTCTAGCTGTAAACGAAGGAGTGGGGGTAAGAACTCTTTCTAGAGATTTTTCCATATGTAAGATGGGCCAATATTTTTCACAAATAGTTTTTACTTTAGGCCAGCCATTGTCATAATTGGCAATAAATCTTATAGAGGTTTTATCATCTCTTTTTTTGGGAATCAAGAGTTCATCTCTTGGAGTTGAAAGTGCCCTATGATATGCTCTTTTTAGACATTTACGAGGGTAGCCCTTAGATAAGAACATATTTTTTAAGAGATTGGCTTCTAATTGGAAATCTTGAAGGGATGTACAATTACGTCTGGCCCTCAGATATTGACCAATTGGTATTCCTCTTTTAAGATTTTGTGGATGATAAGAGGACCAGTTTAAAAAATTATTGGTTGATGTTGGTTTACGGTGGAGTGTCGTGACTAATTCTAGATCAGAATTAATGATAATATTGAGATCAAGAAATTCAATGCTATTGCCTCCAACCACCAAGGTTAAACCGAGTCCAATCTCATTGTTGTTCAAAAGGGCCACCAATTCATTCAGCATCTCAATGGAACCCTGCCAGAGGAACAAGATGTCATCAATATAGCGTAACCACTTAGTGATGCACTTGGTGAATCTCATCATCTCGGTGGAGAAAACAAACAATTTTTCCCACCAGGCAAGATATAAATTTGCATAACTAGGGGCACAAGAAGTTCCCATGGCAGTGCCACGAGTTTGCAGATAGAAATGATTCCTTGTTCTCAGTCTGATCCATGTTCTCAGTTTGTTCTGTATTCCTAGTCTTGATTCAAGCCTCACTGTGATTCTAGCTTCATTCTGATCCAGATCCTGCTTCAGTGTACTCAGCTCATGCATTCATGTTCAGGTCTGTCTTGCTTAGGTGATGTTTGCATTTAATATATCCTTTCTTAGTTCTTCTGTCTATATTCAGGTCTATGTTCTTGGTTCATGTTCATGTCTGATATTCATGTTTTCTCTAGTTTAAATCCGGTTTATGTTGCTCTAGTATTTAGCCCTCTCATGTTGTTGCTTTTTGATTAGCTATCTGTTTCATGCATTTCGTTCTGATCTGGTTCTATGTTTTGGTATTTGTATCTCAGTATTTTAGTTTATTTCTAGTGCTCAGGTCTTTAGTTTCATGTGTGTTTTTCTTGATCCTTGCTGTTTATATACTTTGCTGTTGTAAATAAATCCCTTGTTTTTCTTTAGTCAGTCATGTCTGTTAACTGCTCAAGTAGCTCACACCCCTTCTGTGCCATGTCAGGTCAGGCCCACCGTCACAGTATACTGCCAATATTGCCCTGGGCTGTACCTCATGCAAGCTCTGTGAGCTTCACACAGGCCCCCACCAGATTGCTATTAATCATTTTGTTTGTGAGTGGGAGCACGTGGTGGATTGGAGGTGGAGTGGGGATGTGACACTTGTGCAGCCTAGTGGAGAGCTGAGGAACTGCAGCATTGCAGTGAATAAATTATCATAATTTAAGCCTGTTGATCCGGGGGGGGGCAAGTGCCCCCCTTTCCCCATGCTGCGGACGCCCATGAATGTGTACTTCCATGTGGGGTGGTTTATGTATGCCTCAACTCTGCGGTTCTTCAGTTTGTTGCTACTTGTGAAGTGGTCACGTTTCCATTGGCATTGGGGTGAACAGCAGATAACATCCAAACGAGTTCCAGCAGAACTGAAGCCAAACTTACTGACTCCACAAACTTTAACGTCTCTGGAAAGATGACCAGAGCCCTGGTTAAGAAAGCACCTATCCCGGAATCTAGTTCAGGGTTTAAAACACTCAGTAACTGCTTGTGGTTGTCTCTCATTTGACTTGTCACATTGCTATAGCAAATTAACAGTCTGACTGCAACCGACTTGCAATTGAGGGAGAGTGCCCCATCCATCAATAGCTAAACCGTAGTGAAGTAAATGCAGTTCCAATACAACAGATGATGTGATAAGTTAGTACCAGCTTGCCATTTAGCAAATAGACCACAAGGTGTCCAAAATGGCAATAGGGCCTAGTTTTTTTTTAACTTTATTTAGACAAGGTCAAGCATCAAAAGATGACCATGACACATCTCGCAACAGTAAATACCTTGACATTTTGTACGGCCCAGTATAAAGTCTGAGACTCGAATGTCAAACTCTGTCCCCCAGATGTTGATTGAATGTAATAAATGGCCAGAGAATCATGGGAATTATAGTTAAGAAACACCAGAGGGGCTGGAGTTTGAAACTTCTATAGGTCTATTCAAAGAAAGGTGAAACTCAGGAGAATGACTGGAGAAGTGAAAATTCTAGGTCAAAATAGCCAAACCAGAAAAATTCTCCCTTTTATCTCGCTTTCCAAATCGGCTATTAGGACTAGATTGTTCTGTTCTCCTGCCATTCTCCTGGTTTTCACCTTTCTCTGAATAACCCTGTTAGTCTAAGCTGTGATGAGGGAGGAAGGCAGGAAGGAGTAGAGCACTAAGAGAAGAAAGAGAAAGAAGGGGACCTAGTTTTTGTTACATGTAGATGGTAAGGAATAAATACGCAACATGTATTATATCACATAGGGTCAGCAATTTACACAATGGGTGATACAGTTTATTGGGGGAATTGTGTATAGACTCGTTTTAACAGACTGACATGAGGTCTAGACTAGATCCACTGATTTATTACACGATTACAGTGTGAAAGACTCACACCTTGTATATTACATTACAAATGAACAGTCACCCAGGTTCCCTTTAATCTGCTGTAGTAAGGGCCTCAAGTGCATGTTGTTTTTCAACATTTCTTTCCAAGACTTCTATGCGACGATCTTGTTGCAGCCAGTACAGCATTTCTGTTTTATCTCGTTGCATTTTTTCAACATAAGGTCTACCCTAAAAAAAAAAAAAAGAAATCTATCACAATCGTGGCGTTTACCATTTACCATTTGTGATTATTTTATATATGGATGTAAAGAGGAGTCATATAGATTTTGCATTACTAGAATCTCCAGCCCATAATCATTCCCAAAGTCTGCACTGCCAAATGTCAGCGGCCACCATGCCCACCTCTTGCCCTGCACTGGCACTGAACCACCTGGCAATGTTTTGGCTAATTCTGAGGTCTTGTGGGGCTGCTGCCCCATTATAATTCCTTTTATGTAATGTACAAATTCACAAACCATAGGGATGCAATCCCATAATAAGTATCCACGTGCACATGATGGATGAAAGAAACTAATTTTCAAAATTTTAACAAAATACATAAATCCAGAAAAGAGAACATCTAGGAGAAGAAAAGAATCAAATGGGGAGGTCCTGCTTTACAAAATGCTAATTACAGGTATCAATAGATTAGACACTATCAAAGCTAACTCAGTTCCCTCATATTTACATCCATCTCATTTCTGGAAGGCAGAGAGGGCTGCTGCCCCCTTGTGGCACTTCTGTTTGCCCAGTCATCACAAAATCTCTATATCCTCACGGTGTCTAGTCTTGTCTGTATAATATTTTCTAGCTGTGACGAGTCTGCTCTGGACCTTAACGCCCCTTCTTTATTTTGTGTATGTCTTTTGCCATTTGAGCTACTCTAGAGTCTGGATTTTGGGTTGTCTGCGCAGGCTGTATTCACCTGACAATATCTATAGGTCTTTTACTTTCACCTTGTAGAGGCAACTGATTATTCAGAAAGTGCCAGTGTTTTCCGATGTTACAGACACCAGTATAAATTGTTGTAATGGTGACATATGCCGAAGCTTACAAAAGATCGCTCTGAACTGTGGTAGCAGAAGAATCACTATGAAGTTTCTGCGGCTGTTGAATTTTCCTTTTGTGACGCGACAGTGTATGTCACTGTAGCAACAATGGCAATCTTTGCCAGTGTTTGCAATGCTGGAAAACTGTGGCACTTTCTGCATAACCTCCTAAAACTGATTCTGTAAATACATTTGCCTGGTTCCCAGTTTTGTGCTTTCTCTATATACAGGGATCATACCTGGCATCCTTACTATGCAAAAAATGTTATGGCATCAGATATGTGCTTTCAGTTATATATAATGTAGTATAATACAAATTAACACCTTGGAAAAATCTTTGTGTTTTAGGCTGGGGTCAGACGATCGCACTGCGTGTGCGCGCACTGACTTGCCTCCCAGCATCTGTCGCAGTGTTGTGACGCTTCGATGGGGCCGGCCACACGCTGTAGTGCACGCATGAATTGTGCTCTCTACAGCGGACATACTGCGGCCATGCTGAAAGCCTCGCTGTCAAAGTGCTACAACGTGCGTCCGAAGGGGCTGCAAAGCGCGATCCAACATAGTGCGCTCAGCACTGCAAGGCTCGATCCTACTAACTGCGCTCAGCGAGGTGGCCAGACGGACGTCAGTGTGGAAGGAACATCCACTCTCACGGACGTTCCTTCCGCTCTGCAAAACGCTTGTCTGACCCCGGCCTTAGGTTGATAAATTTCACAGCCCCAACCTGCATTTCAAACTTTCTTTTATATTATTATTACTTTTATTTTTTATATTATTGCCTGTATACTAAGGAATCTAAGAAATGTAACCAAGGCCCTGAGATTACTTACTTTGAAGGTGACAATATCATTGAACCGTTTCTTTAACTCTTGTAGAACGTCCAGTATCTCACGTTCAGTTTCTGTTACCTGTGAGTGAAACGACTTTCTGATTCTGGACTCCTCCATTCTCGCCATTGAAGTACCTTCATATCCTAGAAATAAAATATATATATTTATATAATCGCAACATCCGTTACAGGCTTGCAGTAACTAAAAATGCAGCAATCACAATCAAAGCCAGTGGCATGAGTGTAAAAGCAGGGGGATGATGGGGAGACAGATTTCCCCTTGAAAGCCTGTAGCAGTGATGGCGAACCATGGCAACCCAGATGTTTTGACACTACATATCCCTCAATTCTCTAGCACACTTAAGGCTGGCTGAGTATCATAGAACACGTAGTCTCAAAACATCTGGGGTGCCGAGGTCTGCCATCACAGGCCTAGAGGTATCCTAGTATACATGTGCACAAGGTACGTCTGGTTTTGAGATGAGTTTATGCTTTAGTTTACCCCCACATGTTATTGACACCCTGCAAGGAATATGCTCCTCAAAGGAAAAAGCAATAAAAACTGGATGGGCGGAGAAGTGATCACTCCAGAAATGGGTGGAATTTAAACATTTACCCCTATTTATAGTGCATTTCATTAACCACCTGCACCCCTGGAGGCTCTACATTGTTCACTGGACTCCTTTTGAAGATCTACGTAAGATGCTCTCTAATTCAGGAGCAAATGAACTTGGAAGGGTACACAATGGATGCTCCAGTTCTCCTCTCTCCCTTTGCGTTGGTTCTTTCATATTTTGGATTACCTCATTATCTGTTGCTGGAATTAGGTCCGAATATGAGCTATTGATACTTTGCAACCTGTCCATGATGGATTTCCCCTTGGATTGTATATGCTTGGCACACGCTACACATTACATTTGCAATAAATAAAAAACAAAACTTTTTTTCTGGACAACTGAATCAGGATTCCATATCTGAGAAAATGTGGAATTGAAATTTATGCAATAATTGCAGAATATACTTTAATATATCATATTACACACCGCAGACAACTGCAAGACGACCTCATTGTATAAATGGAATAACAATAGTAATAAGAGTTATAATAATCAGACATACCTCTCTGAAAGAACCTGTTTGGATCTGAAGCTGCTCGCTCAAACTTCTCTAGTCCTGCTAAAATCTGTTCTCTCTTCCGGATAAAGTTTACTGCTTTTTCCCACATTTCCATGGCCTAAAATCAAATCAGATTTAAATGTTGAATACCCTTAAATGCTTTATTATGAGAGTCATCTAGACCAGGGCTGTCAAACTCATGGCCCCCCGGATGGTAAGGTAAAGTCTACAATCCCCAGAACGCTTTCAACGCGATAGTTCGTCAGGGAATCATGGGAGTTGTAGTTCAGAAACATCCGGCGAGGGGCAGAGTTTGACAGCCCCAAACTAGACCCATTCAGATCTGCTCTGGAAGTCCAAAAGTATATTTTTCATGGCTCTTTTTGATCTGACCCACCAAGCTCTATTGTAACACGTGAAATCTGGTGCCCAACCTAGATGATTTTACCCATGTGCTTCTGCAGTGCTAGTGCTTGACCCCTTGCTTTCTTGTCCATGACCCTGTGTTCTTCTGTTCCTTCCTTTTCATCTCATTGAAAGTATCTAGTGTTAAAAATGGACACACCAAGGACTTGTAATACTCCTCTGCAATTCTTATTATTCCTGGAGCTTTGACCTTTGTGTTCTGTGAAGTGATTGGGGCAGTATGTGATGCTAGTCTAAAACGCAACTCAGATTGTTTGTAGCCCATTCCACCCACTGGCTCAAAAAGCCTTCCCCGTCAAAAAGCTACAACGGACGTTGACAGGGCTACAAGGCTCGATCCTCCATAGGAGGATCGAGCCTTGTAGCGCTGAGTGCACTAACTGCGCTTTCTGAGGTGGCCACACTGGCGTCAGAATGGAAGGAACGTCCACTCTCACGGACGTTCCTTCTGCTCTGAAAAACGCTGTGTGACCGCAGCCTTACTGATCTCCGGAGACGTGTCCGGTATCTTGTGAATAACTGCTTGTTTTCTGGATTATTACACTACTTTATACATTAGTTTTTACCTGTTGAGGAGGTTTACATGTGATTTGCTCAAAAGTAAAATGTTCATTAGATATTACCTGTGCTTTTTTGTATGAAAGTAATATAATAAAGTGTTGTTTTTAGCAGTTTTTCCTGTGACTTACTGGGATTTTGGTTTATGTTGGTTAATGCTAGCGTCAGATGAACGCAGTCATCACGTCCATGTCACTGCATAGTTTAACGTCCGTCGTAGCATTGATTTGTGATCAATAGAGACCAACACAAGAAGTACATGCGCACCAAAGTGCGCACGCACCATGCAGGTGGCAACGGACGCCATTTAGGCCTCGACTTAAAAGCATTACGACGAATGCCCAGAGTGCGCCGTGTCCGCGTAGTGGCCTGTGTGCGTGATGACAAAACGTCAGACGCAGCGCATTTGCGACGTCCATCACGTTGACAATCAGAAGTTTTTTTGGTCTGGCTGACTGTACCTGCCATTTAATTTTAATTAATTTTGATTCCCATATTTCCCTTTTTTTTCTACATCTGTCTATGATCTGTCATACACATCGGTGTGTATGAGTGCATCAGAATCCACTACAATAAAACTCCCAGCAAACCGAATGAATATGAGCACACAGCAATTATTTACTCTATATTTACCGGCCTCCGTCCGCGGTAGGGCTGTGTGCAGAGTCAGCAGGGACTGTGTACGGACTCAGCAGGAGGTCCCTCCAGGCCACATTAGGATCGCGGCTGTGCCTGTGCGTGGAGCCATCTTGTCAGCAGTGGGGTGCCACTGCCAGAGGGTGTACGGTGGCTTTGATTCCCTTCCCGGTGGGTGTTCAGTCCAGAATAGAGTGAGAGTCCGTGTTAACGAAAGGGCGGGCAGCTGCGTGCATGTCACGTGGTTCAGCCAGTCAGGTGGTACTGAGACTCAGTACCACCTGACTGGCCGAACCGCGTGACTTGCACGCACACAGCCTCACCAGGAGCCAGGCAGCTCAATGACAAATTTCTATCACTGCAGTGCTGGTTAAGGTAAGGTCCACTTTAAACAGCAGTAAGCAGACAGGGCTTCATATTCTGCTGATACCCCCCTTTACCTGCCGTTTACTGTCATCTTCTCTCTCTGTACACAAATCACATCCCCCTCCCCTCTCCTAGAGCTGCTGCAGGGCAGGGGAGGAGCTATGGAGGGAGGAGAGTGGGATTTTTATTCTATTCGATTTTATTCCGTATGCAAACGCCCTACTCCGCTGCTCATTGTTTGAGAACACAGCTCAAAGCTGACACACAGTGACAGTGGCACCTCCTATTACCCCCTAATCAGGGCCGGATTAACGTAGGGGCGGATGGAGCGGCCGCTTCAGGCCCCTACCTGAAAATAGGCCCACAGCCAAGTGGATGAGCCGTTCGCCGGTGTTCTGACAAAATTGGCAGTTTGTCAGAATCACCAGCCAACAGGCTGCAGGCTGCAGGCCCCTTCTGAACGCATCAGCACAGCTCTAACTCTCGGCCACAAGAGATGATGTGAGTATGGCCGAGTGAGAGCTAACGGGGAGTTTACATTGCCGAGTTCAGGGCTGCACTCAGGGCATTGCAGGTGTTATGCATTGCTTCCTGGGTCCTGTAGGAGCAAGCCCCGCCTCTGCCTGCCCTCTAGCGTGTCACTTCCAAAGGAGGGGACAGCGTGGGAGAGAGGTGTGAGTGAGCTCCACGGAGGTAAGGGAAAATGCAGAGGAAGGGGAATCAGGCTGACCCAGCCAGACCTGCCCTTTTACTCTCCCTCCTAGTTCATTTAACCCCCTTCATCCCTGCTGTCTGCAGTTCTTACCAGGCTTAGCATGGACCCTGAGCCATCCCTCCTGTTATTTAACCCCCTACTTCCCTGCACTGCACTCTGCAGGACTTTCACCCTTCACATGAAAGAGGGGGGGGGGGTGGCTCAACCAGGACCAAGTGAAAGCTTATGAGTTCTGGCTGCAGGCAGCAGGGCAGGGATGCAGGGGTTAAATGAAAGAAATGGCTCAAGCTGATGAGCCCTGGCTGCAGACAGCAGTACAGGGATGCTGGGGGTTAAATGAAAGAGGAGATATTGCTCAGGGTCCATTTAACCTGTTGCATCCTTGTTCTGCTGTGTGCAGCCAGGGCTCACCAGCTTTCACACAGTCTGAGCCTTAGAAAAAAAGAAACACTTTTTTTTTTTATTTTAAACTACACTTGTAGTAAATGCTTTTATTTTTTTTCCCCACAGCTACACAATCAAACACCAGAGCGGCACCCTGGAGATCTGAACAGACCCAGGTAGTGTCCATCACACAAAGCACCAGCCCTGAACTTCAGAGGATGGTAAGTAATTGAAAAAATGCTGTGTATGCTAATACACGCTGCACATTACTGTCAGTTTTATTGCTGTGGATCCGGTGTACGCTCATACACACCATACACTACAGTGAGTTTTATTGCTGTGGAGCTCTGTGATACACTCATACACAACACATTGCTGTGAGTTATATTGCTGTGGAGCTCTGTTATACGCTCATACTCAGGGCATACACTTGGCGCTTCATTTGCTGCTGCGGAACTTGAACCCAAGCCGTCCCCTGCAGTCAATGACACGCACTGCACGTCAGTTGTGTAGGTGGGCTGGGGTTGGGGTCTGGCAGATTGTAAATCACGCTGTGCGTCATAACACATCCCATCAGAGTCACCAGTCAGGTTTCCCAGTCGCTCTGACTTTGGCCCGACTCTCTAAACGAGAAAGCAGCGTGGACTGATTGTTGGCTCATTATCTATAAAAAGGCCCACCAAAACCCTCAGCACCAGGCCCATGATACTCTTAATCCGGCCCTGCCCCTAATGACACCCCAATAATCACTGGTACCTGGGGCGGACAGCCCCCCGCCACTCCCCTAAGGCTGGTGTCAGACGAGCGTAGTGTTCACGTCCGTGATTGCGCCTAAAAGTACGTCCGTGATAGCATGAAAGAAAGTCCATTGGAGCCTGACACATGAAGTACGTCCGCACTGAACTGCGGACGCACAAGGGCCGCAGCAAACGGACGCAGGTTAGGCAAGAACGTAATACTGCTAGAACGGACGTGCGGAGTGCGCTGCGTCCACAACGTCTGCATAGCTTTGTGTGTGAGTGATGGAGCATGGTCAGACGGACTGCATTTATACGTCCAGCATTTTTGACGGACAGAATGTTTTTTCATTGTAATTTATTTTTCCCTCCTACATCCGTCAAAAATAACTTCAGTGAAAAAACGGACTGTGTGACCACTACTGCGTCATCCGTACTGACGATGTCCGTACTGCACGGACGTACAGCCCGTAGAAATCACGCTCGTCTGACCCCAGCCTAAGTACACCACTGCTCTGTGATATGCTCACACATAAGTTTGGCGAACTGCCAGCAAGTACGGTGCTGTTTGAAGGCAGTGCAATTCCCCATAGAGAAGTAATGGTTAATCTATTCAGAGAACACCAAACAGCAGAGAAATGGCAGTGAAATGCCCTGATGTTCGGTGGTTTCAATCAGCAGGTTTATTCAGGCGCCCCATAGGTTTCAATGTTAAAAATATTCCCGTTTTAATGCAATATCTAATAAATGGTTTATTATTTTAATCTGCAGTAAAAAGTCTTTATTGATTTTTTTTTTTAGTACCTTTTAGTAATTTTTCAGATATTTTTTTGGCAAAATTTCCCCCCCTTTTTTTAATAGCGTTTTTTCTGTAACAGAACTTTTTATTATCAATTATAGGATCTTATATGTAAATTCCAGACATTTTCGTTCAGTAGTTTTTTTGAAACCAGCAGGCCACGGGTTTGCGGTGGCAGCAATCAGCGGCCGACTCCATGCACTTTGGGGACTCTGCGGTGAATGGTGAATTCACTGCAGGGTGGGGAAATTTTATTCCCCGAAGTGCAGGGAACTACAGAACACCAAAATGTTGGTGTCATTTCGGTGCTCTGTGAGTAACCCATTTAGTGGTGAGGTATTTTGCTGCCCCCTGGAAAGTGAAAGCCTAGGCCTTGCCTACCCAGGACATACTTGAAAATTAGTGAAATCTCAATGTATCCTTCCTGGTAAAATACTTTGCAAAAGTAAAAAAAAAAATCCTTTTTTTTTTAGGGGTGGGGCCACCCGGTGCGGGCTGCCGCCCCCTGGAAAGTGCTGCCCTAGGCCAAAATACACCACTAAAATGGAAAATGTATCGAGATCTAAAACAGGACAATATAAAATAGAAGGATCATAGCGTTATATGTAAAAACAATATTGCGTCATGACACGCCCTCTGTAGAAACGCACTCACAGGATAAAAGAAAAATCAGCGCATATCATAAATTACTCATCCCAAAGATGTATAGGAAGGCTCAGGATCTCGTCATCCACAGAAGATTTCCACCTGGATCACTGTCAACAGGTTCTGCAGTCACTCCAAAACAAAGGGAGTCCAATCGCCAACAGTAGAAAAAAGATGATTTCCTGGCCGTATGAAAGATCGTGATTTCCTGCCTGCACCAAGATGGAGGACAGGAAATGAGTCAGCATCCGCCGCCACAGGACCGGAAGTCGGAAGCCGGAAGTGAGCACAGTGGACACCGGCGATCAATACACAGAGATGATGGGGACTATAAAGGAAGGGGGGTTTGTTATGTATATGTATGATATTTTTTTCCCTGATGAAGTTGGAATTAACACCAACGAAACGCGTCGGAATTTTATGAATAAATTATCTTTTTTCTACTGTTGGCGATTGGACTCCCTTTGTTTTGGAGTGACTGCAGAACCTGTTGACAGTGATCCAGGTGGAAATCTTCTGTGGATGACGAGATCCTGAGCCTTCCTATACATCTTTGGGATGAGTAATTTATGATATGCGCTGATTTTTCTTTTATCCTGTGAGTGCGTTTCTACAGAGGGCGTGTCATGACGCAATATTGTTTTTACATATAACGCTATGATCCTTCTATTTTATATTGTCCTGTTTTAGATCTCGATACATTTTCCATTTTACTCTCTGAACGTCCATTGGAGGGGACAAGCTTGAGATCTACAGGTCCTTTTTTCATTTTTTCTGATCACTGTTTGCATCTATCTGGGAAAGAGCACCTATTTTGTTTTTTGTTCAAAATACACCACTGCTTGTAAGTGATTGTGTACAGATTGGCATTTTGTGAATTTGGATACATTTAAAGTTCCCACCTGTGGAAGATGATCGTGGTATTCAGCCGAGCTGTACTTAATCACCATATCTAATCTCAGCACTTCAGGAACATGAAGGTCCTTCCATATCCTATTCATTTTTCTCTGTAGCGGGTCTTGAGACATGGTGCTTTTTCCCTACGAAAGCAGAACACAAATATACATGAGTTGTGTAAAGGTTCAACGGTGTGTAGAGTGAAACTGATATAAACCCTCCCTGAATTTGATATAAGTTAAGTGTTTTTAACAATATAATTTGGGAATTTTTACCCCCACTTCTCCCCACGAGAGGTTTCCCTTAGCCGTAATCCATGTAAACCTATGAATTGGGTGATCCATCCCAGCTACATTCACAGTAAATCAGCATTCCCAGTCATAAAAATATCCTTCTTTTATATTCCTTTTGTAAATAAATATATATCCATTGAAAGAATATAGAATAACACTAACAGCATTAGCAGTCAGAGCATACGTTACAGTTACAAGTTTTTATAAAGCACTAACAAGTTCCATAGTGCTGTACAATAAAGACAGAATAACTAATATACAGTCAGGTCCATAAATATTGGGACATTGACACAAATTCTAACATCTTTGGCTCTATACACCACCACAATGGAGTTGGAATGAAACAAACACAATGTGCTTTAACTGCAGACTGTCAGCTTTAATTTGAGGGTATGTACATCCAACTCAGGTGAACGGTGTAAGACTTACAGCAGTTTGCAGATGTGCCTCCCACTTGTTAAGGGACCAAAGGTAATGGGACAATTGGCTTCTCAGCTGTTCCATGGCCAGGTGTGTGATATTCCCTCATTACCACAATTACAATGTGCAGATAAAAGGCCCAGAGTTAATTTCAAGTGTGCTATTTGCATGTGGAATCTGTTGCTGTCAACTCTCAAGATGAGATCTAAAGAGCTGTCACTATCAGTGAAGCAAGCCATCATTAGGTTGAAGAAACAAAACAAACCCATCAGAGAGATAGCAAGAACATTAGGCGTGGCCAAAACAACTGTTTGGAACAGTCTCAAAAAGAAGGAACGCACCGGTGAGCTCAGCAACACCAAAAGACCCGAGAGACCACGGAAAACAACTGTGGTGGATGACTGAAGAATTCTTTCCCTGGTGAAGAAAACACCCTTCACAACAGTTGGCAAGATCAAGAACACTCTCCAGGAGGTAGGTGTATGTGTGTCAAAGTCAACAATCAAGAGAAGACTTCACCAGAGTGAATACAGAGGGTTCACCACAAGATGTAAACCATTGGTGAGCCTCAAAAACAGGAAGGCCAGATTAGAGTTTGCCAAACAACACCTAGCAAAGCCTTCACAGTTCTGGAACAAGATCCTATGGACAGATGAGACCAAGATCAACTTGTACCAGAGTGATGGGAAGAGAAGAGTATGGAGAAGGAAAGGAACTACTCATGATCCTAAGCATACCACCTCATCAGGGAAGCATGGTGGTGGTAGTGTCATGGTGTGGGCATGTATGGCTGCCAATGGAACTGGTTCTCTTGTATTTATTGATGATGTGACTGCTGACAAAAGCAGCAGGATGAATTCTGAGGTGTTTCGGGCAATATTATCTGCTCACATTCAGCCAAATGCTGCAGAACCCATTGGACGGCGCTTTACAGTGCAGATGGACAATGACCCAAATGTTGCACGTTTGCAATCAACAAACGCACACTCTGTTCTTCAGTTACAGACCGTTTATTAACCTGTGTGCCTGTATGAAGTAAAAAACAATGCTTTAAACTATTGTAATAGCATGAGGTGTTTACAGTCTCCTCATGCACCAGTGACATTAACCATAGAGCATAACAGAAAATGTCCTTTACCAATATTACTCTATACTAGACATGCAGTTTGTGTGCACAGTTCTTTTTTACCTGTACTATTACTGCACAGACCACATAGCTAACTAACAGAGCAGAACAAAACTATTTACAGAACAGATCCACAGAAAATGACACACTCTTTTTTATGGCTTCACACACACTTCAAGCTTATGCTGCTTGCTGGATCTATGCTTATACTGGGCTTACCTGTATGAAGTAAAAAACAATGCTTTAAACTCTTGTAATAGCATGAGGTGTTTACAGTCTCCTCATGCACCAGTGACATTAACCATAGAGCCTAACACTTCCTGGTACAGGACCCTCCACTCCCAACCAGGCTCACACCATCTGCTGGCTGGAGGTGATACTCACCGCTCAGTACCCTACCATAACTTTACATGTGCGTTTAAAGCTACCATGCCACACAAAGCATACTGCAAAAGCAACCAAAGAGTTTTTGAAGGGACAGAAGTGGAATGTTATGCAATAGCCAAGTCAATCACCTGACCTGAATCCCATTGAGCATGCATTTCACTTGCTGAAGACAAAATTGAAGGGGAAATGCCCCAAGAACAAGCAGGAACTGAAGACAGTTGCAGTAGTGTAGTGGCAATAGGCTGGAAGATGGCCACCATTATAAGCCAGGCGACCATCTTGTTCAGAATATTGGTTCACTTAAATATAACTAGGCAGGTTTTTAGCTGAAGCTATAATGAGGCACATGTAGAAACTTAGGAATGTGCTGAGATTACTAGAAAAACAATTAAAGCGCTGAGAGAGAGATCTCTGCTGTTCCAGGCACAGAGAAAGATATGTCAAGGTCATTGGGGCCCGCAGAAAGATAAAGAAAAGCGTAGAAACCAGACCATGCTTTATCTGTATCAAAATAAACATAGCCTTTAGGGAGGGGGGTGCAGCCCGGGATGGGAAAAGCAATTAATTATGATTTACTGTTGCTAACATGATGTTTGCCAATTTACAGCCAAAGTAATGGAATGTCTTTGTATTAGACTAAGGGAGGTATTAACCCACGTGGGGTGGGATAGCTTAACCGGGAGGTGGGCTGATTGGGAGGTACCTAATTGTGTATTTGGGATATAAGATTGGATGTCACGGGGGAGACGGGGCTCATTCCTTGCGATTGAATCCTGTTTGAGCATCTGTTGTGATATCACAATAAAGTTTGCCTTTCCTGAAGAGACTCGTGTTCAGACAATCCTTGCTCGTGTCCGGTCCGGCCTCGTCCCGAGTGAACCCGTCTGATTCCGCTAACATTTCTGGGGGCTCTGTTGCCGGGATATGAGCCCTTACGGCATGGCAACGACTGCTGAACACTGTAGCGGTTGACTGCAGGTGCGAGTGATCCCGCTGGGTGGGCGTCCGTTGAAGGTGAGCTGACATCTGCAGGCGCCAAGCAGGATTTCCTGTTCAGTGGACCTCATCTCGTCTCAAACGGACCCCCCAGCCTGGGAATACTGGGACACCCCTGAGTCCGAGGAAACAGCGAACAGCGCAGCGATAGGTAAAGTGTCTTCTATGTTTGTATGTCTAATGGAAATACCGGTATAAAGGGAAACGTCCAACCGAAGTTGGATAAGGAAATCCGCGGCCACGATTTCGTTAGCATACCGAACCTGCCGCCAAAAGCACGGTCAAGCAAAGGAGCCAGAAAGTGGCTAGCGCGTGTCTGGACCCGGGGGATCGGATGTTAACCAAAGGGTAGAGTCTGTATGTGAGGGAGAAGGGAGCCGCGTGGAGTTGCAGAGTCATAGTCAGTCTTTGTAAACAGAGCTTCACCACGTGGACAAAGGAAAGGCAGAGAGATTTCTGTGACCGGGCTTAGAGCCCTGTGTCAGTGCTAGTGTGTACGTCGTGTAGTGAAGAGGGCTCATATTGGGGCCAACGGTAGCTGCAGAGGAAGTGGTGCCGGGTGGGTAGAATTACTCATAGGCAAATTGGAATTGCAGACGGGAGTGTTGTTATAGAACGGGGTGCACATAGTCACAAGCAGGCAAGAGTTAGAGTTCAATTAACGGGGTATAAGGAGCCAAAAGGAGGGACGGCGTGCCCTCGGCTAGTTGAAAGAGTTGAATTGTTTATGTTTTGTTGTGTGCTGAAAGTATCTGGTACAGTACGTGCTGTGAGTGATTTGAGTGCTGTGAGTGAACGAGCGCCTGCGCGCCCTGCGAGGAAGCAAACTTGAAAGTTGACTCCCAATGTACGTTTCCGGCTCAGGCGACTGCAGTCCGGCTACTGACGGAGGAAGCGGTTCAGACACACATGAAATGTTGGCTGAAGTACCAGACAGTAAATTCTAAGTGTTCTTGCTAAAAAGTAATATCTGTATCGTAAAAAGGTTACTGTTTTTAAAAGTAACAATGGGTAACGGGTCATCTAAGCCCAAACAGGTAAAGAAGGGTGAGACGCCCCTAGGGTATATGGTGCAAAATATTGCAAAATATACAACATGTGATTATGGTGTAGAATTAACTAAAGGGAAATTAACAGGAATGTGTACAATTGTGTGGCCATTGCTAGTTCCAGACTGGCCAGAGCATGGGTCAATGGACCTGGTGCTAATACAGAAAGTGCATTCCGAAGTAACCAGGAAATGCGGACATCCTGAGCAGTACCTATATATAGATATATGGAAGTACTGTGTAAAAGATAAAAGTTATTTTATAATGATGGCGGGACGTAACAAGAAGCAGGTACCCCCCCAATAAAGAAAATAATAAAAAAGAAAAGACCGGTGTTGGTAGAACAACCGGAGGAGATTGATTCCCTGCCCCCGCCCTATCCATTATATTAGGGGGCAGCTAGAGAAGTTTTGTATGTCACGGTTGCGAAGGCGGGCGGCTGCTACTGCCCCGCCGGTTTCCTCCGCTCCAGCGGGCGGAATTGCAGAGGAAAATGAGGGGGCAGTGGGTGGAGGAGATAGAGAGGCTCCACCAGGAAAGATTGAAATGCCCGATGGGAGCATATACAAATTGGTAGACCGAGATGATAGTGTTGAGGATGGTGAGAGTGAAGGTGTAAAGCAAGGTGCTACCACTCGCGCAGCGAACAGTATATATAAACCCCGAGATCTATATCGGCACGACCCCGGCGGGAGCAAACTGCAGATGCCCCTGCGGGAGGTGCCGGGTCCCTTACTGGAAAACGGAGCGCCTGGGCCAGAGGGGAGTGAGATGATCGGTGGATCAGATGGTGGTCTAGAAGGTTTTTGAAAAAAAAAAAAAAAAAAGGGATGATTGCGGTGCTGTATGGCTTGTGTGTGTGATTCGGACTGATTGTTCGGATGTGGTGTCTGTGCTGTATCGAATGATATATGGTAGAGTGTTTTTGTCTGATTGTGTTTATAATTGATCTATTAAACTGTTCAATTAAAAGTAAAGTGTGATAAGTAATTAATTTAGAGTGTGGAATGGCTGAGAGGTAGTGAGATTGGGCTTCGTACTTGTTTCCTCCCCCCCCCCCTCCTTTCTGACAAACTGTTTGTGTGGAGAGGGGAGGGAGTCAGTTTTTTTTTTGCTCTCTGATAGCTAGAGAAAGTAACCCTTTGTGTTTGTCTGTGCAGCGAATTCAAAGTAAAGAGGAATAAAGAAGAAAAATTACTATGTTTAGCTAATTTTTAATATATGCTACAATAAAATGTATGAAGGCGGTTAAGTGCAAGATATATGTTTATATTTTGTGTTGATATTATTCCAAAAACTCTAGTTTTGTTCACAGAGCTAGAATTAAATAAAAAAAGGGAGTCCTGGTTTTTATATTGTTACAGATTATAACAACAATAAGTATATAATAATATACAATATTGTCTACCAAAATATAATACAATTTATTAACAAATTAAATGGAAATATATGAAACGGTTAGAAAATTAATATTAAAAGAGCAGTTTGAGAAATAATTAAAGTAGTTTTATACTGTTTTTATGTTCTATATAGTTAAAATATAGCAAAATTATGATTAATAATTTAATTAAAAGTATGTTTTTGTTTGATTTTTGATGGGATTACTTTAGATGATTACTGATGAGATGTTTGGAGTGGTTTATTTATTTATTTTTTTCCCGATGTGGTATTAAGAGTCCGTTTTGGCTACGGGAGAGAGACCTCTGTGAATATTGTTTATACAATGTGTATATGTATATGCCCGAATGTCCCATCCAGTTCCTGGGGCGGGATATTTTTTGCAAATTGCAAGCCCAAATTATGTTTTTTTTTCCCGGGGGTCATGCTAGATAAGACCTGTCTGAGAGTGGCAGCTCTGCACGGCAGTACAGCCAGCCAGCCAGTACATCCAACCAAAAAAAAAATTGCAGTAATTATGCCAAGAGAAGAAGAATGGCGCTCGGGACCAACCCCGCCATCAGCCCCGGACCCGCACACACTACTCCTTGGAATTCCTGAGGTGTGGGCGGAGGAAAACCCGCCCGGACTAGCTGTAAATATTTCCCGAGTGTACGATGATTTACGATCTGGTGCAATGCCTGTGGCTTTAAGACACTATCACATCCCACAAAAAGCCAAGCAGAATATCCAGACATATTTGCAGAGATTTAAAGACCACGGCATATTGAAATTCTGCGTGTCACCGTGGAACACACCATTGTTCCAGCAAGACAACCTCTTTTTATTTTTCAGTGGGAGGTATCTACAATGGATGCGCGCTCAGCCAGGACCTCTTGTCCTTCAACACTCAGCCACACAAAGTTATTCTACTATTAATTGCTGGCTTCTCCCATAGAAAAAGACTGTTTCTCTGCCACAAAAGCCCTGCTACATCTCCTGTGCCATGCAGGTTACAGAGTGTCCAAAAAGAAAGCACAAATATGTAAACAGATTGTGAAATATCTCAGTTTTCAATTAACAGGTACCAAGTGTACACTGGGGGCTAAGAGAAAGAAAAGAAGCAGTATGCCGAATACCCCAACCAAAGACAAGTTGACACTTGGCCAAGTTCTTCATGTCAAGGTGCCCCATGCTGTCAAAGCCCTGCTGGATGTCAAAGGAAGCTACTGGTTCAGCAACAGCCGGATGGCGAAGTACCAAACTATGATGTGTGAGAATCCACAGGTTCATTTGGACCTCATCGCTACCTTGAACCCTGCTACTTTACTGCCAGACTGTGAAGAGGATGCAGATCATGAATGCCTCCACGTCATGGAAGAAGTGTTCAGTAGCAGGCCAGATTTGAAAGACTTACCCCTAGACAAATACGATCTACAGTTGTTCACTGATGGTAGCAGCTACATGGATGATAGGAAGAAAGTCTCCGGCTATTCAGTAGTCTCAGCAGAAGAGATTATCGAAGCAAATCCATTACCAGGCCATACATCTGTATAATTTGCTGCAATAATGGCCCTAACCAGAGCTCTAGAAATCTCCGAAGGCAAAAGGGTGAACATCTACACTGATTCCAAGTACGCCTTCATGACTGTCCATGCACATGGTGCACTCTACAAGGAGAGAGGCCTATTTATTTCCTCAGGACAACAAATCAAGTATGCAGCTGAAATCACAGCCCTCCTGGAAGCTGTATGGAAACCAAGTGCTGTCAGTATCATGCACTGTCGTGGCCACCAGAAAGGTCATGATGAAATCCCAAGAAGCAACAGGCGTGCTGACCAGGCCGCAAAAGCGGCTGCAACACCATTGCTAACAACTGATCAAGCCAAAGTCCTGCTCTGCAAGCAAGAGGACCAATCTGTCATGCCAAACTACGAATTTTATATGAATTAGTGAAAACAAAATTTGAATCTGGAGGCGAATTTATTGAAATTGTTTTGCACAAATGGCACAATGACTATGAACTATTAGAACTAAGTTATGATTATATCCAATGGCTTTTTCTAATCTGGTCCCAAGGCCGAAATTTCTACTCCACTCCTCTAAACCCGCAAGAGACACGTTTTATGATTAACACCTCAGAAGTTCAGCAAAGACTCCGCGGAGTATACAAAATGATGCTGAAATTCTTTGGCGTTAAAGTAATGGGGGAGTATGGAGAAGATACAAAAGAAAGAAACAGAAGTTGAACGAGCAGAAAATTCGAGAGAATGAACCGCAAAGACTTTGATGTCCAAACTGTGCCAAGAGATGCCATTAGGATGGTTGGATGTGCTGCCGATAGTTTTATTACACATTAGGTGCAGGCCAACCTCCCAATTGAAGCTAAGTCTGTACGAACTTATGTTTGGACGGCCTACCCCTCTGATTAATGGACTAAGGGGGGACCTTCGGGCATTGGGAAAATTAAACTAAATGATCAGGTTGTACTGTTAGGTAAATCAATGCAGAAATTGCCGGAAATGTTTTTTTTTGTTTTTTTGAAATTCTGGTGGGAAGGGTTTATGTGACTGTGAAAAGAATTGCACAAGGGATTTTGATATTTGGGGCAATTGTGGTACTAATTTTGTTCCTTGCAAATTTGATTTATGGACTATTATGTGGAGTATGCCCCAAGTGCCCAAGCACCACCAAAACTTGGAATGGTACGCACCCGGTGATGGAGAACCGTACCATGTGGAGACAAAAGCGAGAGGCGCTATCTGGAACCCAGCTGAAAGGATATTTACTTGTGCAATTTAAATATGACTATGCTAAAAAGTCTGGGCAAACTATGTGTTGGGTGTGTAGTAGACTGCACCCAGAGACAATTTATATACTATTCGTCTCTGTCCCAATGAATTTGAGTATGTTTGTATCAGAAAATGTTACAGTACAGGCAGTTGATAGGTCAAGGGAGAAACCAGAAGTATTCAGTCCTGGGTACCCCATAACAGGACCAGTGTACCCACCAGAATGGTGTTTTCAATTAGGCCCAGATAAGGAGATAAATAACGGGGATGGGTTATGTTATTCAAGTAAGTTCAACTGGATATCATACATTTACATATTTAATACAAAGGAGCCGTCAAATTTTCTATACATACGATGTAGAAAGCTCACAAGCGAGCAAGAGGAGGTGATTGCGAATGTGACCAATGGAAGGCAGGATGTAGTGGATATGATGAAACGACTGAGACAGCTTATGATAGCGATATTAAAGGGAACATTATATTTGTCACTATTTATAGTGAAAGGAGAGTACCAGGTGTGCTGTGAAAGAGTGTTACTGTCATGCCCCGGTCCACACCGCCATGCTGGGAGAGGTCCCCTACTCACCCGAGATCCCTCGTGGCGCGTCGCTCCAAGTTCTGGGCCCGCAGGACGGAGAGGAAGAGCCAGGAGACGCCCCACGCCGCCGGCTGAATCCGAACTCTGAAAGGGAAAGTGCGCACGCGCGAGAACAAACCCTCCTATGTAGTGTAAAACCAGGTACTCTGGCGCCCTCGGCTGGCCGATTAAGGGTACTGCGTGACACCTGTTCTGGAGATCCTCGAATGCCTCCCATTGACCTACCAAAAATCCAGGTACCTCAACTCCACCCACAATATCCAGGTGAGAGGTATTTTCATGATTCCATGAACCCTATTTAAAACCGCCTTCCTTCCCAGCACATTATCCAGGTTCTACTGTGCCTTCCGCCTCAGTTTTCCTAGTGCTCCTCGTATTCCTTGATCACGTATCTTCTGACCCTTCGACCCGGATTGTGCCACCGACTACGCCACCTTCTTCAACCCTTCGACCCGGATTGTGCCACCGACTACGCTGCCCTCTTCAACCTTCGACCCGGATTGTGCCACCGACTACGCCACCTTCTTCAACCCTTCGACCCGGATTGTGCCACCGACTACGCTGCCCTCTTCAACCCATCGACCCGGATATTGCCACCGACTACGCTGCCTTCTTCAACCTTCAACCCGGATTGTGCCACCGACTACGCCGCCTTCTTCAAACCCTTCGACCCGGATTGTGCCACCGACTACTTCGCCTTCTCCAACCCTTTTGACCCGGACTGTGCCAACGATTACGCCGCCTTCTACACCCTTCGACCCGGATTGTACCATTGACCACGCCATCATCCTCGTTATTATCCGTTGTTCTTTCTGGGACTTTGTTTACGAATTCCACTCCAAACTTTTGACTGTATTATTTTCTGGACTTCAGCTACTATTCATGGTTCACTAAAAGATTACTTAACTCTCCATCGTCTCCTGATTTCCTTATCTATAGCTTGCCATTGGGTTCCATACACACACTTCACAGGGGATCCAAACCCTGCATTACAGTTACATATGGGTACCACCTACAGTAACGGGAATGTTATTTGGCTAAATTGATCCCAATTTAGAGGGTAAGGGGGAGGACACTAATTCAGATACAATACTTCACCCTAGGTATCCACTGGTGTTTGAAAGACAGAAGAGAGAGAGTTGATGGCAAGAATGAACAGTTATGCCAGTTTGATGGATGAGATTTTGAATAAGACTAGTATGGATATTCAGGTGCTGAATCTGGAAGTACGGGAGATACGAAAGGTACAAATGATATATGATATGGCACTGGAACATATCAGTGCAGCTCTGAATGGATTGTGTGAAATGACGATGCACTATGAATGTTGCACATTCATCAAGAATGCTACACATGATGTCCCTGATTATTATCAGGTAATTCAAGATCACCAAGAAAAGGTAGCACAGTTGCAGGACACAGCAAGGAGGATCGCTGTTGAAGGCTGGAATCCACTTCGTGGGTTCGGAGCAATCGGAGATTGGTTTGGATCCATTCTAAGATTTATTTCACAGATTGGATCTATGATTCTGATGGTAGTGGTGATCTTGATTGTAGGGGCATTACTGTATCGTATAGGGCTTTGTCTTTGGCCAATATGCAAGAAAGCACTGACACCCACACAGACACAAAATATACCACTGATTATCCCACAAGGTATGTTCCCAACAAAAATAGGCCCCACCAAGTATGAGGAACTCGAGAATAAAACTAGTGAGGTGTAATGGCTACAAGTCTCAGGAGAAGAGCCTGAGGCTTGAGCCAAGGGGGGAATGTAGTGGCAATAGGCTGGAAGATGGCCGCCATTATAAGCCAGGCAACCATCTTGTTCAGAATATTGGTTCACTTAAATATAACTAGGCAGGTTTTTAGCTGAAGCTATAATGAGGCACATGTAGAAATTTAGGAATGTGCTGAGATTACTAGAAAAACAATTAAAGCGCTGAGAGAGAGATCTCTGCTGTTCCAGGCACAGAGAAAGATATGTCAAGGTCGTTGGGGCCTGCAGAAAGATAAAGAAAAGCGTAGAAACCAGACCATGCTTTATCTGTATCAAAATAAACATAGCCTTTAGGGAGGGGGGCGCAGCCCGGGATGGGAAAAGCAATTAATTACGATTTACTGTTACTAACATGATGTTTGCCAATTTACAGCCAAAGTAATGGAATGTCTTTGTATTAGACTAAGGGAGGTATTAACCCACATGGGGTGGGATAGCGTAACCGGGAGGTGGGCTGATTGGGAGGTACCTAATTGTGTATTTGGGATATAAGATTGGATGTCACGGGGGAGACGGGGCTCATTCTTTGCGATTGAATCCTGTTTGAGCATCTGTTGTGATATCACAATAAAGTTTGCCTTTCCTGAAGAGACTCGTGTTCAGACAATCCTTGCTCGTGTCCGGTCCGGCCTCGTCCCGAGTGAACCCGTCTGATTCCGCTAACAGTAGAGGCCTGGCAGAGCATCACCAGGGATGAAACCCAGCGTCTGGTGATGTCTATGCGTTCCAGACTTCAGGCTGTGATTGACTGCAAAGGATTTGCAACCAAGTATTAAGAAGGGAAAGTTTTATTTATGATTATTATTCTGTCCCATTACCTTTGGTCCCTTAACAAGTGGGAGGCACATCTGCAAACTGCTGTAAGTCCTACACCGTTCACCTGAGTTGGATGTACATACCCTCAAATTAAAGCTGACAGTCTGCAGTTAAAGCACATTGTGTTTGTTTCATTCCAACTCCATTGTGGTGGAGTATAGAGCCAAAGATATTAGAATAGTGTCGAGGTCCCAATATTTCTGGACCTGACTGTACATACAAGTTAAACACACAGAACCGTAGGAGGGATGATCCTGCTCGAGAGTTTACAATCCAAGACGAGTGAATCAGAATACGCAGCAATTCGTTCGATTCATACATATCAGATACTACTTTTTCAGGTTATTACACAATGTGTTAATTGCTGTAAGTTCTGTCCCACTTGGTGCTGTTTTTCTATTATGTTGCATAGTTGTTCAGTGATGTTTGCACCAAAATGCAATATTCTTGTAAAATGCTCCTGTACCATCAATCCTTTGGCATAAAGGTTATTCAGAAAGCCAGCAAACTTGCCATTGAATACGTACGGAGTAATTTCTTTTTTTTATATTTAAAATTTTATTTTGTGCGGAAGGTCAGAAATCGACCAACAGCGATGGCCTCGCAGGGCCAAAAAGGATACACATAAAAGACATAGGGCATGAGGGAGGGGGAGGTCTCAAAAGAGCATCGAGATACACAAAAATCAGTAGGGGGGATTCTCATCTGAAAAATGGAAGTCCTCAAGAAATGTCAAAGACAAATAAAGTCCTCAAACAGGTCTCAAAAAACAAGGGGCAAGTCCCAGGGGAAAACAAAAGGCACAACTAACGAGGTGTGGGAAGAGGGGCAGAGAGGATCAGAAATTAAACAACATTGGAGAGTGGGGGGCATCATAAATGGAAGCAGGCCCGGCACCGGAGAGGGTAATAAAACAGCAGAGAAGCTTCCTCAGCCTGTATCCAGCAAGAGACCCATGCGTGCGTCTCCGCCTAGAACAAAGGTATTCAAGGCTTGTTGAGAGGTACCAGCCGTGGTGTAGGCCTCCACGTGAGGCCGAGTGCCCATCTGCGCCACTTTCAAGGGCAATGCGCCATCCACGGGAAGTCCCACCGCCCAGGCCAACTCAAGGGAACAACCACCATTCCCCAGATGGTCCAGTGCCTCCTCGACGCCGGGAACCGACGCAGCGTCCAGCAAAAAAGGGATCTGCTTCTGATCTTCCCCCAGATCTCCCAACTCAGCGCTGACAGCCACTTCGTCCACCACCTCAGCACTGCCTGTGGATACTCCCACAACTTCGGCCTCCAGGTCCTCTGCGCAGTCGAGAGGCAAGTCCGCCACCTCCTCGCCTGGGCAGGGAGCCGCCGCTCCCCTGCACCCCCTCAGAATCGACATCTTCCGGCGCCAGGTCTCTCTCATGAGCAGGCTCGCATCCTCACCCTCCAGTGCTGCTAAACAGGCCTCCAGGCCCTCCAACGCAGTCATCTTCACTTCGAGGGTGGGAGGGGAAACGTCCCAACGCCGGGCCTCTCCTGCCACATCGGTCCCTCCCTGTTCGGACACAGTGGTGAGGAAACGGGGGCCCGCACCAACGATCCTTCCGCGGCAGGGCACTCAGAGGAACATGGGAGGAAGGCTGCAGAGGTCGGGAGTTAGGCCACAAAATGGCCACGACATCGTGGTCCAGGGGGAAAGGCCGCCAAACAGTGATTCTCTGGTCTGGAGGGGGGGACAATACTGTCCCGTGACCGACCGTTTGGGGGTCTCAGGTTCTCAAAAAATCTGTGGGGTGAGTCAGCTAGGGTCCCTGAGGAAAGAAGTACGTGCGAAGCTCCACTATAACACAACCTCTTCCATTTGCAGTTGGGCACGCCCCCCGTACGGAGTAATTTCGTGGCAGCTGGGCTGGACTGGCCTACCAAGATACCGGGAGGAATCCCGGCAGGCTGCTTGATTTATGGGCTGATGGTGCTGGGGAGCCGTGCGGCCCTGCCTTCTCCATTCCAGCAGCAGCTTCAGGTCCTGACAGGGAGGTAAAGAGGCACACTGTGAGTAAATTAAGTTGCAGAGGGGGATTCATGTCTAGTGAAGTTTTTCTGATATTCCTCCTTATATGATTTATTTGGTCCTATTTATATAAATAACTGTTTAATGTGTTTACTCTATCAGGGTTATTCAGAGAGCACCGAATTGTCACTGACATTTCAGTGCTCTCTGGTTCACCTCACTTCGACAAGTTAAATTTTCAGGCCGTGCAGTGAATTCAGCATTCATTGCAAGGTCCCCTAAGTGCGGTGAATCGACCCGTTGAACGCTGAAAACCTGCTGAATGCCGCAGATCAACCCAAAGGAAGCTGCAAACCCACTGAGCAAACCGCCAAACACACCTGCCAAGCGCAGCCACCGAAGAGACTGCCGAACGCACATACAAGCCGCCCAAAGAGACTGCCGAATGCACCCGTAAGCCACCAAAGAGACTGCTGAACGCACCCGCAAGCCACCAAAGAGACTGCCGAACGTACCCGACGGCCTGCCCAACACAGCCACAAAAAGCTGACCAGCAGCTGAACGGGTTTAAAGAAAAAAAAAACGCCCAACTTTTAAATGCGGTTTGCAAAATACTACTGCATGAAAATGCCTGGAAATAGTACATAAAGTCCTATGAATAATAATAAATAGGTCTGTTACAGAAAAAAAAACATTTTAAAATATTTCACCAGAAAAATGCCTAAAGAAAAAAAAAAGAGACTTTTTGCTGCAAATTAAAAGAATAAATGGTTTATTAGATATTGGATAAAATGGGAATATTTTTAACATTGAAACCTATGGGATTCACCTGATCAAACCTATCGAATGAAACCACTGAACTTCAGGGCGATGTCACTGTCATTTCTCTGCTGTTAAATGTGAATAGATTAACCATTGGTTCTCTATGGGGGATTTCACTGACGCTGCCGAACAGGCACCGTTTTTCCCTGGCAATTCAACAAAATTTGCCAAACTGCCTGCTCTTTGAATAGCCGAATGGCCCCGAAATTGCACTGTATAGGGAAATTCCGTGTTTGGTGCAATTTTTGGGCCAGTTTGGCTCTCTTTGAATAACCCTGTATATGTGGGACTTTAGCCTAACTCAGAGACTGGTCAGTAATGAGGGCTGTAATTATTATTTTATTATTATGGAATGTCTCCTCTAGTTATATACCAGGGTTTTATTTCTGCTTCTTTTATTTTTTCCTGTGTTCTTTCACCATAAGAGCTTGTGGGCGCTATTCCTTGCCCTGTGTTAAAATGGGGACGCTAAGGTGAATAATGTGCGCCTGCAGGTTTCCCCTTAGTGTCCCTGTTTAATCTCCATATTACGGGTCAGGTGCTGATTCAGAAGTCTGCCCCATAATACAGCACTAAGCGCCACTGCAAGTACCTGCTACAGCAGTCCATAGTACTCCATGGACGCTTTTGCTGCCCGGCCGCGTGACCTGCAGGATCTGCAGCTATGCCGTATCACTTTTTGTTAGACTTGTGCACCGATTTTTTTTTCGGTTCGATTCGGTTCGGTTCATTCGTATTTTGTAAATTTTCAAATCGGCCGAATCCGAATGCACGAATCGGGAAATTTCGGGAAAATTCCAAAATTCCGAAACCCGAAACGCACATCCCTACTTTTTGTCCCCCGTCTCACTCTGCTCCCTGTGGCCAGAAGAGGCTGATCGGCCCACTGTTCTCGCCACGGGATGAGAGGTGAGTCTCTGAATTTTTGGGGTTTTTAGCTGGTGATAAATGATTCAGGAGAAATGGTATCAGTTAGCACCAGCTTCTAGTGGTGGTTAACTTTTTCGTTACCTCATCAGTGCAGTAATTTGCGTTAGGACTTTGCGCTCCCTATCCTTAACATGGGAAGCGCAAAGTACAGTAAGCTCACAGAAGCGAGCACAATCACTAATGCTCTAAGGGTTGTTTTTTTTAGCCCGTTAGCGTTCAGATTGTAATATGGGCCATGCGTTAAAGTCACTTAACTTAGCGCTATAGGGCTGGTCTAAAAAATTTTTGAAGGCTGATTTTTAGTCCCAGTCCGGCCCTGCGTAGCAGTTCGTCTATTCACTAAACTGGCAATCTGCCAAATACTGGCAGCGAAATATGTAGCAGTTCGCCACAGATCGTCTATCTTCGGCGACAGCAAACTTGTCCCATAGAGAAGTAAAGGTTAATTCAGAGAACACCGAACTGCAACGATGTGTCAATGAAATGCCCTGATTTTCGGTGATTCAGTTTGGCAGGTTTAAAAAGGCGAATCCCATAATATTTTTTTTCCATTGAATCCTAATGGTTTTATTTTTTATTAAACCATTTCTTTTCATTTTCAGCAAAAAGCCTTTTTATTTACTTAATTTTTAGAAAACCTTTTTGTATTTTTTTTTTACTAAATTTTTGATTCCCAATTTTTTTAAAGGCATTCTTTTTATTCTGTAACAGACATTTTTATTATTTTTTTAAAGGATCTTTATTATTATTATTTACTCTTATTTTCATGCATTTTTATTGGTATTTGCAGTTCGGCGGTCACTTTTGGTGGTCTACGGCGACTCCATCTTCACCGCGCTTCAGTGAATACTGAATTCACAGCAGGGTCGGCGAAATGGAATCGCCGAAGTGCACCGAAGTGTGGCGAACAAGAAAACACTGAAATCTCGATGCTTTCTGAATAACCCCTATAGAGGTTTGTGCTCTCAGTAGAGCTTCTATGCCAAGGGATGAGTGACAGGAGAGATCAGGAGCAAGTAGTACAGTCACCTTGCCATCTCAGTCTACCTAAACATTTTTCACCATATTTTTACTGATGCGTAAAATCGATATTATATTTACAGTACAACCGCAGACCTGTCATAGGAGGGGAGTACCATGTAAGATTACTTTACAGCATCTGTTCATTGAATGTTATGATGAAAAGCATTTACAGTAACAGTTTAGAGCAGTGGTTCCCAAACATGTCCTCAAGTACCCCTAACAGGCCAGATTTTAAGTATTACCTTGGGGAAATGCAGACTGAATCCTGCAATCACTGAGCAGCAAATCATATCACCTGTGCTTTGGATATTTGGCAAACCTGGCCTGTTAGTGTTTCCTGAGGACATGGTTGGGAACCACTTGTTTAGAGGATGCTATCTGTACCCATGTGTTCATGCAGGACCTGAGGGCTAAAACAATTTAGTGCCAACATTCATACCAATAATACCTTAGATGAGCTTCTGACATTTTCTCTTTCAATTTTGGAGTGTTCAGCTTCCATGTCTACAAATATAGATTATCATTTAAATAGCAGTACAATTAAATAAAACACTCCTAGATCAGTCATTTTTTTATTTTTCATAGCAATTGCTTAATTTTTAGGATCTCACTGCCAAAGAGTAAGACATTTTGGCCCATTGGAGTGCTACTGTTTTCTGCCAGCGGACATTTGCTCCAGCAAGTGCTCTGATGGGATGTGCTCAACACATGAGGAGGGACACTCAGAAGGATAGGTATGTTTCCTGAAAACTGTGGATTTGGGTCTATATGAATCATCCTCTAATATATATTGTGACAGTGTGATTAATGGTAGAGTGGTCGACAACACGTTTACCAGCAGGCGAGTGGCGAACTCCCTTTTTTTCCCCCCTATAGGGATAATTCACAGCCAATGCCTAATTAGGACTGCCCCGCCATTATAGGAGATGTGGTTCGGCCTAAGAGGGCAGTCTTGGTGCTGGGTGCAGCAGGGAAGGAAGCACAATCCTGAACACAGAGGGAAAGTATATTTGATTTTGTTTTCAATGATTGGTAAGCGGCTTAGCCGCCCAAGGCTTCATAGAGGAACTCTGAATGTTTATTTAGTCTCTGCATAAAGGAGTAGGTGTTTGCTTTATATTTGTTTATTTCCTGTTCATAATGTACCCTGAAAATTCCATGGCTGCACAATAAAAGCGGACTCACTGATCGCTGCGTCCAGTGTTTATATCACTATAGATATAAATATATATATATATATATATATAAAACACCAGAGTATAGCACTAGTAGTGATACCTTTTTTATTGGACTAACGTTACATTTAAAAGACAAGCTTTCAAGAGTGTATCTCTCTTCCTCAGGTCTTGACGCTATACTGGCCAAAGTCACGGCTTACCAAATCTATACTAATATATATATAATCTAATTATTTTTTTTTTATCTTGCCAACAGTGGGCCCTATTACATTCCTCACGCACAATTTTGTGCGTGCGCAAAAACGCATTAACGCGAGGGGTAAAACCCTTTGCGCTGAACGTCGTATTATGACGTTCACGCACAAAATGCACGCTAACGTCTAACGCGAGTGACCCTGCGCGAACCCTTTGCGAGTGCAATTTAGCGCGCGCATCCTATACTTAACATTGTGAGCGCAAATGCATTTGTGCACTGGTGCGCGCATGGTATTACAATCTTCGCGCAAAACAGACGTTTGTGCGCATGATTTTAACGTCTTTGAAAATCTGGTGGTAACGGCAAATTGTAACAATCTGACCGTACCAAACTGCGGATTCACAACAGAGAATGTCGATGCGCAGGTTTTTTTTTACTAGATCCGTCAAAAATGACGGCCACTACCTTGTCTTCCGTCAGAACATACGTCTGTTGTGCGCAGTCTGCACAAAAATGCGTTCGTCTGACGGACTCGCGTTAAAAATTACATTGCGCTCACTGATTTCTGCACGCAACAGTACTTTGCGCGCATTTTTGCGTGTCGGTTTTACGACCGCAATTTCCCGACGGATGAAAAAATGTGAGGCGAATGTAATTCCAGCGGTGATTTTCGTGCGTTAACGTTTAACGCTTCACGCAAAAAAACAAACGTTTTGCGTTAAGTATGTAATAGGGCCCAATATGTCTAATCCCTATTATATTATATTGGGAGCCATGTAGATTTAAAAAGTATATGGTTTTTGATATTTTAAAACGGTTATTCCATATTACCTTGTAAGCCAGGATAAATTCCAAGACCCCCCAGCATGACACTGTTAATATTCCACATGCCAGGCGTGTAATTCTGCTTCTCCGCTCTAAGATCAGCAATCTTTTTGTCTCTTTCCCTGCAAAAGCAAATACTGCAAATTCTCATTATTTGCATTAAGCCTACATTTATTTTATGACAAACGCAGGCAGCCTGGATAGAAAACACCCACTGAATCGGGCTAATTGATCTTTGATGGAGAATGCAGATCCGAAAACAATAAGAACAATGCAATATAAAAGCTTTGCTTAGGTACGAGGAACGGGGTAAATTATCAATTTAGAAATTCAGAAAATACACAATCCCAAACAAATTATCAGCTGGTGCTGCTCAAATGTTCCCATTTGGATACTAAAGAAATGGCGGTATAAATAATATTACTTAGGCTTAATAAATCAATTAGCATTTAAAGCCCAAACAAAAGCCCTGTAAAACCCAGAGGTGAATAATTACTGACATTCTGAATTTCTGTATAGACCGACTGAAAAGAAAAGGGTTTATCTGTAAAATTAGTTACAAATGGACGTACTTTTCATATATATATATTTTTTAAATGCCATGGCATTCAGCACTCAGACCCATTCCCGGAGGCTAGGTCAGTGTTCTATAACCTGGTGGCTGTCATGTACAGCATTCTTTGCGGACTAGGGGTCCTATTCCATGGTTGCTGTGTAGATAACTACTGGAGTTATTCATAATGTCTCTGTAGTTATCACAACTAGAGCTGAAACAATTAATCGATTAATTGACAACTAAGGCTGGGTTCACACCTGGGCGTAGCGCTGCGTCGCGCAATGCGCGCGTTTTTTTACGCGCGTTCGCGCATACAAAAAAACGCGTGAACGCACGATGCAGCGCGTTTGCGGCTATGATATGGCCGCGAACGCGCTGCTGTATGCCCGAAAAGAAGCTCCCGAACTTCTTTTTGCGTTGGCCGTTTTAACGCGCGTTCCTGCGCGCTGTAAAACGCTTAGGTCTGAATGGGTCCCATAGCAAAGCATGGGATTTCCCCGTTCCTGCGTTTTAAAGCGTGCACGAACGCGCGTTAAAACGGCTAGGTGTGAATCCAGCCTAATAGATAGAGAAAAGTTGACAACTTTTCTCATTATCGATTAATCAGTTGGTTGATTTAATCGGCTGGTGTATGGCACACGGTGTTTAGAGTCAGACTGAGTTAAACGTTAATACGTCCTTTGTGAGTGCATTTTACTGATATAGTTTAATTTTTGTATGATGTGCATTATTATATTGGTTTTTTTTCCCACCTAGACCAAGATGGATGCACATCCAACAGCGTTGCTGACTTAATTTCCAGCACATTGGCAGTTACAGACTGGTTGACGGGCATCAGAACTGCCTATAGTGCGGATCTCCGGTTCTCACCTGGCAGGTAAACAGTAACAATTACAGCCACACAGAGTAACCACTTAAAATAAATTCAAATGGTCAAGTGACCTAGGTTGGTCAAATTGAGATGGATTAACCCTAAACATACCAGGTACAGAGTAAACAGATTACAATTTTTGATCCACAGAGGATTGCTATGTTGTATCTAGAAAGATAAGTATGAGGTGGGTGGTAAAATACAAACCGCTTTCGTTCTTCCTCCTCCTCCTTTAACGCTAATTTAGCCAGCTCCTCGTCTTCAGAATCACTATTGTACAAGTGATATATCACTTTCAAGTAGTCCAGGTCCTTAACAAAAAGAGCGTTATATTAAATCAGTGTATAAGCTAAGAGTCAATATAATAAAGTATATAGCTGCATTAATATACATAACAAAACTGGGACAACTCTATAAGACAAGTCAAAACAAGTGGGTTAATTTTGGCAGAGTGTCACGATTCCAGGTCTGACCGCTCTTTATTCTTGCCGTGCCATTCCTGCATTACAGCAGTTTCTTTGCTATCAGTTCTCCTCAGGATCATCTGTCTGTGCTAGCACTTAACCGGGCTCCTATATATTGGTATTTCTCCCATAGTGCTACGTTCTGTGACTGGAGTCACTCCCAGTATGTTTCTCTGTTATTCTGCTGCTAGCTCTTTCCTCTAATTTGTTTGTAGAGTTTGCTCTGCTTTAATTTTGGTTCCTTGCTTTCCCTTGCCTGATTGTCCCTGTTTCCCTTGTCTTGTTTTTGTTTTATATTGCCCTCTGGTTTATATTTTATTTGGTTCCCTTTTTCCTTGCCTTTGTATTTATTTTTGTTTATTTCTGTACCTTGCTTTCACCCTTCCTGCTCCTGTGTGGATTTCGGTGTACTGATCCCAGCTAGTTTTCCTGACTATTCTCTGTGCCTTTACCCTTTATGCTGCTTCTATGTAGGTTCTCTACGTACTGTCCTGGCTATAGTATTTGGATTCTGGTTTGTCTCTTAACCCTTTGTGTTGCTGTGCGGACTACTCAGTGTACTGACCTTGGCTATTCCTTTGTCTATGTCTCTGCTTTAACCCTTCAGTTTCTATACTGATCTGTTTTGCCTGAGACCCTGCACTGCCTCGTGTCATCTCCTCATAGGTTAGATTCGGCTACTTTAAGGACCGGCCTGTCAGCGTTAGGGACTTCATTTATTTTGGTTGTGCTGTGTAGGAGTCTCTGCCCAGCCTTGTGGTGTCTTCTCCTCCTGTCTGCATATTGGTTGTCTGTATTTAGTAAGTGGTGTCTACTGCATTTTGGGCTTTTAACCCCGAACCTGGGCCCCACATCAGCTCACGCCGGGTGCCACTGTGACACAGAGCAGGCATAAGGTTATACATATAGGAACCTGCCGGGATGGAGTACACTGAAATTTTTGTAGGTTTAAACAACGTATGATCATATTTTGTAACCAAGTCTCCATCACTGTTCTTTTAGGTAGGTGGATATAAAAACTATTATATTTGATAAATCTATATGTTGAATACACTTAAAGCACAGTAAATGAAGAACATAGGTACAAAAAAGTGTATTTTGAGAAGTTGAACACTACTGTGGAAAGAAAAAAAATAAAGCCTCTTACATCTTACCTTTGTAGATATGTATTTCATGTAATCATCAAAATTCACCAAAGACTTCCACCAGGCCAGCCACGAATTACAGACCCGAGAAGCTTCCTTATCAATGGACAAGCACTGATCTGCACTTCATTTTAGAATAATGCAAACCATAAAAGATAAAAACCGTGAATAATATTAGATATGTAACGTGGGGTTCCCTGCCCATGTGCAGAATGCTCCCCTCGCCATCAGTATCCCGCAGGAGTATTGATTCTGGCCCAGAACTCAGGCAATAACTGGAGATACTTGCAGGGTGAAAACCAAACTGGGACCAACTTTATTTTCAATTTTACAATTGGGAAAACCACACACACACACAGGGGGGACGTACAGAAACAATGGAAACACGACCAGCATTGAAACAATGGTTCAGAAGTATCACAGTGATCGGGATCAAGCTAGTTGCTGGGCTAAGGGGGGGGGGTGTTGATGGAAGCATGTCAAAACAAAGGCATCCATTGCTCACAAATACACAAAGGAAAATAACAGCACAGCATATACAGTTATACCACAGGAGATGCCACAATAAATACATAAGGGAATATTAATATAAACACAGACATCAGAGAATAGGGCACAGAAAACACAAACACCCTGCATCTAAAATTATAGATACAGGGTGACTTTGACAAAGGAAAGGGCAGGGAAACATTATGAAACTTCAGGCCCGCACCTCTCAAATACATTTCTAGGCCCATGTACCCCAAGTCCAAAGTGATGCACGTCACAAGTTATATAAGCCAAGCGTGGATTAAAAAAAACAATGCTATAACCAAGATTGGTTTACTACTACTACTTTACTACTTACATAGACCTTTGCACTGCACACTCATCTTCAGCTATACACGCAACAGTGGATACAATACTGTTTCCTGCGTCTGGTTTTACATCTTTGAAAATGTAATTTTCACAAAGAGTTACCTGTTAAACTTGTCACTTGATGCCAGGGAATCCAGTTGCTTGTTAATCACACGCTGGGATTTTTTTCTGGTCAGCGTGGATGAAGCTGCACATTTCGAGAAGTCCAATTTACTGGCACAAGGCTCGATGACTGCATCCTTCAAATTAAAAATCAGACTTATTTATATAAACGTGTGAAGGATTGTGCACTCACAGGTTTAAAAAGTTCATGGTCAGATGGGTGACCAGGAACCATGGAGCGGACAGACATAACTCCACATGAAATTCAGTAAAAGATGAAGGAACCCAGCTTTACAAGCTGTAAGAGGACAAGCTTATTGGGGTAGAGGCAACGTTTTCGACTAATCAGAGGCGTAACTAGAAACCTCAGGGCCCGGGTGCAGGAACCATGACCCTAGGCAAAAACATATTTTATCCCCCCTCCTGTCAACATGCATTGGTTCCCTCCAGGTCCACAATGTTGACTCCAGACAGTGTCCCATTTTTTCCCAGGTTCACTATGACCTCTTCAATCCATCCCATTTTTTATGTAATGTGCACTATGTGTATCTCATACAGCTCCACAGCAATAAACCTCACAGTAATGTATGCTGTGTATGAACATATCACAGAGCTCCGCAGAAATAAAACTCACAGGTGTGTATGAGCATATCACAGAGCTCCGCAGAAATAAAACTCACAGCAATGTGCGGTGTGTATGAGTGTACCACAGAGCTCCA
Source organism: Leptobrachium leishanense (assembly GCA_009667805.1). NCBI lineage: Eukaryota > Metazoa > Chordata > Amphibia > Anura > Megophryidae > Leptobrachium > Leptobrachium leishanense. The sequence goes on from CM019065.1 coordinate 326,583,111, forward strand.
CAGCACTGTGCAGTGTGTATAAACATATCACAGAGCTCCACAGCAATAAAATGCACAGTAATGTGCAGTGTGTATGTACATATCAGAGCTCCACAGCAATAAAACACACTGTAATGTGTAGTGTGTATGAGGGTATCACAGAGCTCCACACCAATAAAACTCACAGTAATGTGCAGTGTGTATGAGCATATCACAGAGCTCCACAGCAATAAAACTCACAGTAATGTGCAGTGTGTATGTACATATCACAGAGCTCCACAGCAATAAAACGCACTATAATGTGCACTGTGTATGAGCGTATCACAGAGCTCTACACCAATAAAACTCACAGTAATGTGCAGTGTGTATGAGCGTATCACAGAGCTCCACATCACTAAAACTCACAGTAATGTGCAGTGTGTATGAGCGTATCACAGAGCTCCACATCAATAAAACTCACAAATAAGTATAAAATAAATTTAAAAAAGTATTATATAAGCAAGCCCCCAGGCCCCCTGGACTCAAGGGCCCGGGTGTGGTGGCACTCTCTGCAGCCCTGGTAGTTACGTCCTTGCAGCTAATGCAATAGTATTTCTCAAGACGTTGGTGCATCAGCCAGACCATTGCTGGTAGCCAAAAAAAAAACAGGTCTTTTTACATATTGGATTGCTGGGTTCCTTTATCGTTTATAGAATTATTTATATGTCACATACTGCCTTTGATTAGAAGAAGAAAAAACAACCACCTCCACTAAGAAGGTGAACAATCACTCCACACACAGGTACAAATGGGCACCGGGCGTGGGCACACCCATATAGGACTAAACCTAGTATTGAGATACAACAAGAAAAAAGAGAAAAAAAAAAACACATTTGAGGGATACCCTCAAACAGATGGGAGTGCTAATTGAAACATAACTTTTAATAGATTATAATGCAAAGACACACATTAGTAAGACCGATAATTGTTAAAAAACAAATAGACACATGGACAAATGCACAGTTTGCAGCAAGGAGAAAAAGAGTATAATATATTTAAAGCACAATACTTGAATTGCAGCTTAAGGGAACATTTATATACCTATACCCAGGGTTGTAATATGCATAGTTGGATGGAAAGTGCGTAGACAGTTGCAAAGATTGGCATTTAGGACGTAGTTGAAAACCCCTACCATGGTAAAATTACAAAAAGTACCACTGCGCTAAGGCATGTAGGACACCCAGAAAGATGCACTGAAAATAATACCAGCCAAGGTTAGTATGTGCCAGAATATCGGACTATAGTAACACCATCCATTTCGCCTGGCTACCTTGTGGAGAAAGCCTACATAAGCTGTGAGCTAGCGATTATAAGCTGTGAACAGCAATGTCGCAAATAAGCTAGTTGGCAAAAGGCATCATAATACTTAGGGATATCAATCTTGCAATAGAGCGTAGTCGTAGGAATCACAATACATTTAGAGGTGGAAATCAACAGATTCACTTGCAACTGTACCAACCAGAGCAACAATGCTTTAGGACATAGTCCTACCAACAACCATGCTTAGCAATAAAAAAGCCCAGGGCAATCAATTAAAACTGTAGCTGTCCCTAAAAAGCTAAAAATTCTATACTCTCCCTGTTTGTTCATATTTGTGCAAAGTAAAAGCAAACACTGGACTCGACACGTGTTTCGCCGGTACTATACCGGCTTCATCAGGAGTCAAACATAGATTGTGATTAATATCGGTACTGTGTGCCACCGAGGCTGGTTAAATACTGTTTGAAAAGCCAAATCAGTAGAGGTGGGAGTGGACAATTACTGCTTCATTCGGGTCAGATGTATGTGATAATGGAATAATGCATTGTATATATTGGAATCATTAGAAAAGACATTATCAGCATCCTAGCACCAAAAACTGCCACTGCCTACCTGACTCAAAAAAACCAGCCATGGTGTATAAAGAAATTAAGTGATTGTAAATGGAGTATTGAAACTCTTGCGTAAATGATTAGAAGAAGAAAAAACAACCACCTCCACTAAGAAGGTGAACAATCACTCCACACACAGGTACAAATGGGCACCGGGCGTGGGCACACCCATATAGGACTAAACCTAGTATTGAGATACAACAAGAAAAAAGAGAAAAAAAAAAACACATTTGAGGGATACCCTCAAACAGATGGGAGTGCTAATTGAAACATAACTTTTAATAGATTATAATGCAAAGACACACATTGGTAAGACCGATAATTGTTAAAAAACAAATAGACACATGGACAAATGCACAGTTTGCAGCAAGGAGAAAAAGAGTATAATATATTTAAAGCACAATACTTGAATTGCAGCTTAAGGGAACATTTATATACCTATACCCAGGGTTGTAATATGCATAGTTGGATGGAAAGTGCGTAGACAGTTGCAAAGATTGGCATTTAGGACGTAGTTGAAAACCCCTACCATGGTAAAATTACAAAAAGTACCACTGCGCTAAGGCATGTAGGACACCCAGAAAGATGCACTGAAAATAATACCAGCCAAGGTTAGTATGTGCCAGAATATCGGACTATAGTAACACCATCCATTTCGCCTGGCTACCTTGTGGAGAAAGCCTACATAAGCTGTGAGCTAGCGATTATAAGCTGTGAACAGCAATGTCGCAAATAAGCTAGTTGGCAAAAGGCATCATAATACTTAGGGATATCAATCTTGCAATAGAGCGTAGTCGTAGGAATCACAATACATTTAGAGGTGGAAATCAACAGATTCACTTGCAACTGTACCAACCAGAGCAACAATGCTTTAGGACATAGTCCTACCAACAACCATGCTTAGCAATAAAAAAGCCCAGGGCAATCAATTAAAACTGTAGCTGTCCCTAAAAAGCTAAAAATTCTATACTCTCCCTGTTTGTTCATATTTGTGCAAAGTAAAAGCAAACACTGGACTCGACACGTGTTTCGCCGGTACTATACCGGCTTCATCAGGAGTCAAACATAGATTGTGATTAATATCGGTACTGTGTGCCACCGAGGCTGGTTAAATACTGTTTGAAAAGCCAAATCAGTAGAGGTGGGAGTGGACAATTACTGCTTCATTCGGGTCAGATGTATGTGATAATGGAATAATGCATTGTATATATGTTCCCTTAAGCTGCAATTCAAGTATTGTGCTTTAAATATATTATACTCTTTTTCTCCTTGCTGCAAACTGTGCATTTGTCCATGTGTCTATTTGTTTTTTAACAATTATCGGTCTTACTAATGTGTGTCTTTGCATTATAATCTATTAAAAGTTATGTTTCAATTAGCACTCCCATCTGTTTGAGGGTATCCCTCAAATGTGTTTTTTTTTTTTTTCTTTTTTCTTGTTGTATCTCAATACTAGGTTTAGTCCTATATGGGTGTGCCCACGCCCGGTGCCCATTTGTACCTGTGTGTGGAGTGATTGTTCACCTTCTTAGTGGAGGTGGTTGTTTTTTCTTCTTCTAATCATTTACGCAAGAGTTTCAATACTCCATTTACAATCACTTAATTTCTTTATACACCATGGCTGGTTTTTTTGAGTCAGGTAGGCAGTGGCAGTTTTTGGTGCTAGGATGCTGATAATGTCTTTTCTAATGATTCCAATATATACAATGCATTATTCCATTATCACATACATCTGACCCGAATGAAGCAGTAATTGTCCACTCCCACCTCTACTGATTTGGCTTTTCAAACAGTATTTAACCAGCCTCGGTGGCACACAGTACCGATATTAATCACAATCTATGTTTGACTCCTGATGAAGCTGGTATAGTACCGGCGAAACACGTGTCGAGTCCAGTGTTTGCTTTTACTTTGCACAAATATGAACAAACAGGGAGAGTATAGAATTTTTAGCTTTTTAGGGACAGCTACAGTTTTAATTGATTGCCCTGGGCTTTTTTATTGCTAAGCATGGTTGTTGGTAGGACTATGTCCTAAAGCATTGTTGCTCTGGTTGGTACAGTTGCAAGTGAATCTGTTGATTTCCACCTCTAAATGTATTGTGATTCCTACGACTACGCTCTATTGCAAGATTGATATCCCTAAGTATTATGATGCCTTTTGCCAACTAGCTTATTTGCGACATTGCTGTTCACAGCTTATAATCGCTAGCTCACAGCTTATGTAGGCTTTCTCCACAAGGTAGCCAGGCGAAATGGATGGTGTTACTATAGTCCGATATTCTGGCACATACTAACCTTGGCTGGTATTATTTTCAGTGCATCTTTCTGGGTGTCCTACATGCCTTAGCGCAGTGGTACTTTTTGTAATTTTACCATGGTAGGGGTTTTCAACTACGTCCTAAATGCCAATCTTTGCAACTGTCTACGCACTTTCCATCCAACTATGCATATTACAACCCTGGGTATAGGTATATAAATGTTCCCTTAAGCTGCAATTCAAGTATTGTGCTTTAAATATATTATACTCTTTTTCTCCTTGCTGCAAACTGTGCATTTGTCCATGTGTCTATTTGTTTTTTAACAATTATCGGTCTTACCTAATGTGTGTCTTTGCATTATAATCTATTAAAAGTTATGTTCAATTAGCACTCCCATCTGTTTGAGGGTATCCCTCAAATGTGTTTTTTTTTTTCTCTTTTTTCTTGTTGTACCACATACTGCCTTTACAGTAAGGCTGGGTTCACACCTGCGCGTTTTGTGACATGCGCAATACGCAAGTTTTTTTGATGCGCGTATCGCGCAAACGTAAAAACCACTCGCACGCGCATTGCAGCGCGTTCACGGCCATAGACTGCAGCATGAACGTGCTGCAATACGCCCCAAAGAAGCTCCCGTACTTCTTTGGGCGTAGGACGTTTTACAGCACGTTCCTGCGCACTGTAAAATGCCCGGGTGTGAACGGGCCCCATAGGAAATCATGGGATTTCTGTGCTTGGGCGTTTTACAGCACGCAGGAACGCGCTGTAAAACACCCAGGTGTGAACGGGGCCTAAGAGCATCAGTGCTGTACAATTCTCCCTGCTGAACTAAGCCCCCTGCATCAAACCACTTTATGTCCAACTTCCCTACCACCCCATCAGCTGGCATGCTGGTTGTCCTAATTTTCTTTTTTTCTCTAAAAGCTGGTCCATGGATCTCTTCTCATGATCATGGCCATTCATAGAACACAGGCCAACCCAGAGCCACCTGCCAAGTCTGGAGTAACTGAAGCATGACAGTATGACAGGACGGGTCCTTCCATCATGTGGGAGAGGATGTAGGCAGAGCTGCCTATTTTGCCTAATTGTAGAGTCACCTTTAGATATATATGTGAAAAAAAATAACTTGCCTGGTCAAACCTCAAGTGATCAATTGAAATATTCTTGGTAAGTTCACTATAGACCTCTTTGAGTTCTTCTCCAACAAACAGGTTTCTATCCATCCTGGCCACAGAAGCACCTTCGATCTAAAACAGACACATCCTTATTTTTACTTGTGAAGCCAATCATTTTACTCATCAATCATTTCATTATCAGGCTCGAAATCTTAGAAAGTGTTACAAAGCATGTTCATCAACATGCATGCTTTAACCATCCCAGCTTAACGGGAGAAACACCTGAAAGGTTACAGTCCTAAAAATCTTGTCAAAGTTTTATAAGAGTTACACATACCTGTCCTTCAAATGATCACCAATTTCTCAAGAAGGTAAACAGATGTTCTTCGCCTATTTTTCTCAATGTGAATACCATATGTTTCAGGATGTTCTTCCCTAACTGAGCCTATTTAAAGTGCACCTGCCATACAAGTCAATGATTACCTGTCAGGTGAGATCAAAAGGGCCGTCCTATAGCAAAACGGCAATGGCGGCACCCAGCAGGTATGTTTGACAGGTGCACATCGAGGTTTAAGTGCGTAGTCAGTTTCCTCTGCTCCTCAAACCTCCTAGATCCTAATGTGGTGGATTCTCTGTCTACCCACCTACATTTCTGATGTCCTTTTGTGGTTCAGAAGTAGTTGATATCTGGAGCTCTTGAAACCAACTCAAATGTCCTAATAGCAAACCCACTGCTGCTTAGAACATGGGTCATTCATCAATAAGTATATGGCACCAGCCTTCCAGTACAGGGGTGTTACTTTCAGGGTTATTCAAAGAGATTCGAATAGTGGCCGAAAGGTAACCGAACAGTGAAATTCAGCGTACGGTTACCTTTCCTGGCCATTCGGCTATCCAGAGAGCAGGCAGTTCGCCAAATGTTGGCGAATTGCCTGCACATACGGTGCCTGTTCGAGGGCAGTGAAATCCTCATAGAGAAGCAATGCTGTTCAGTAGTTTCATGCGGCAGATTTATTCAGGCGAATCCCATAGGCTTCAATGTTAAAAATATTCCCGTTTTAATCCAATATCTAATAAACCGTTGATTATAATATTCTGCAGTAAAAAGTCTCTTTATGTATAGATATTTTAGGATCTTTTAGGCATTTTTCGGGATTTTTTTGCAAAAAATTTTTTCCTTTTTTTTAACTCATTTTTTCTTTTTTCTGTAACAGCCCTTTTTATTATCATTCATAGGATCTTATATGTAAATTTCAGACATTTTCGTTCAGTAGTTTCTTTGCAAACAAACAGCGTTTCACTTTTCAAACATTCAAGTATATTGTTTTTTGGGTTTTTTTTCACTCCATTCGTCTGCGGTGTAGGGTTTTTCTGGCGGTTGCTCTGCGCTGTGATCGGCAGCTGCTCGGGTTTCTCCAGCGTGTTTGGCGGGGTTAATTCAGATGTTTTTTGCGGGCTTCAGTGTGCCTTCGCTGGGTTTGGCGGTGAGTGTTCATCGTTTACGGTGGCTTTTCCCTGAACTATGACGGCCCTGTAGTGCTTGCTGAATACACCGCAGGGTCACTGAAATGGGATCGCCAAATCGCACCGAATTGAAGAGAACGAAAAGTCACCGAACGTGCAGTGACTTTTCGATTCTCTCTGAATAACCCTGATAGTTACATAGGCCGAAAAAAGACGTGTGTCCATTGGATCCAGCCTTTCACACATCACCTACTGCTGTTGATCCAAAAGAAGGCAAAAAACCCAGTCTGAAGCTCTCGCCAATATGCAACATACTGGGAAAAAATTCCTTCTTGACCCCAGAATGGCGCCAGATTTCTCCTCGGATTAAGAAGCTTCTACCCACATATTAAATATTATAACCCTTAATATTATGTTTTTGCAGGAAGTGTTAAACTCCGAACGCCAAAATGTTAATTGCCTACAATTCCCGTAATTCTTTAATGCAATAGATGGCCAGAGATTCATGGGAGCTATAGTTCAGAAACATCTAGGGGGGGGCAGAGTTTGACACCCATGTTTATGTATACTATATTGCCAAAAGTATTTGCTCACCTGCCTTGACTCGCATATGAATTTAAGTGACATCCCTTTCCTAATCCATAGGGTTCAATATGACGTCGGTCCACCCTTTGCAGCTATAACAGCTTCAACTCTTCTGGGAAGGCTGTCCACAAGGTTTAGGAGTGTGTTTATGGGAATTTTTGACCATTCTTCCAGAAGCGCATTTGTGAGGTCATACACTGATGTTGGAAGAGAAGGCCTGGCTCTCAGTCTCCGCTCGAATTCATCCCGAAGGTGTTCTATCGGGTTGAGATCAGGACTCTGTGCAGGCCAGTCAAGTTCATCCACACCAGACTCTGTCATCCATGTCTTTATGGACCTTGCTTTGTGCAGTGGTACACGATAATCAGTGGCGGAAGTACCAGGGTCGCAGCGGTCGCGCTTGCGACCGGGCCCTGGCATTCCGCCACTTAGGGGGGGGCCCAGGCGTAGGCAGCTGGCGGCAAATTTTGGCAGCGCTGCACTATTTGTTAGGAGCGCAGGCACAGCGCTGCTCCAGCATGCGTGATCGCATGTGTGTGCATGTGCGTGGTCAGCCGGGCCCAGAGACTGACTGGAAGAGTGGGATTAATGTGTGAGTGGGCGGATCCTTCCATTCTTCTCTTTGTCTCCCACAAGCAGTCAGGCATCACCACCACCAGCCAGGTACGTGTTAATGCGGCGCCGCTGCGGCCCTGCTGGCTCCAGCATCCAAGTCTGGCACTTTAACTATGCTAACAATCCGGCCCTGAGAGGTTTATCGGGGTATCCAACATACAAGCTTTATTTTTGCCAGGGGCCCTCTAACAGCTTAGTCACTGTCCTCTCAGTGCATCCAGCTCAGTCTCTGCTGTAAGGTGAGGGGCATCTTGCAATGCATTATTATGTAGCTCTAATACAGAGAGCACATGCCTCCTTACAGTGTGCGAGCAGCCAGGGTGTATGAGATGATTCAGTGACCTGCCATGACGTCAGCTCCACAGGCTGGAGGCTTACATACTGTACATGTCTACATACAGAAACAGGAAGTCTGAGCTCCCATCCACTGCCAGCACTGTGTGAGTGCCCATCACTTATAGCCACCACCTATCAGCACTGTGTGAGTGTCCAGCACCTTCACCCACCACCTGCCAGCACTGTGTGAGTGCTGCCCAGCACCTTCACCCACCACCTGTCAGCACTGTGTGAATACCCATAACCTTCACCCACCACCTGCCAGCACTGTGTGACTACCCATCACCTTCACCCACCACCTGTCAGCACTGTGTGAATACCCATCACCTTCACCCACCACCTGCCAGCACTGTGTGACTACCCATCACCTTCACCCACCACCTGCCAGCACTGTGTGACTACCCATCACCTTCACCCACCACCTGCCAGCACTGTGCGAGTGCTGCCCATCACCTTCACCCACCACCTGTCAGCACTGTGTGAATACCAATAACCTTCACCCACCACCTACCAGCACTGTGTGACTACCCATCACCTTCACCCACCACCTGCCAGCACTGTGCGAGTGCTGCCCATCACCTTCACCCACCACCTGTCAGCACTGTGTGAATACCCATCACCTTCACCCACCACCTGCCAGCACTGTGTGACTACCCATCACCTTCACCCACCACCTGCCAGCACTGTGCGAGTGCTGCCCATCACCTTCACCCACCACCTGTCAGCACTGTGTGAATACCCATCACCTTCACCCACCACCTGCCAGCATTGTGTGAGTGCCCATCACTTATACCTACCTCCTGCCAGCAGTTTGTACCCATCACTTGTACTCTCCTGCCAGCATTGTGTGAGTAGAAACATAGAAACATAGAAAAATGTCGGCAGATAAGAACCTTTCGGCCCATCTAGTCTGCCCAATTACATGGATACTTTACTTGGATTTATCTTTTGTTTAGGATAGCCTTATGCCTATCCCATGCCTGCTTAAATTCAATTACTGTTTTGGCCTCTACCACTTCAACTGGAAGACTGTTCCATGTATCCACCACCCTCTCAGTAAAATAATGCTTCCTGATGTTACTTTTAAACCTTTGCCCCTCTAATCTAAGACTATGTCCTCTTGTTTTGCTACTTTGTTTCCTTTTAAATATACTCCCTTCCTCTACCTTGTGGATTACCCACCACTTATACCCACCACCTGCCAGCACTGTGGGAGGCCCCATCAACTATACCCACTACCCTATCCTGAAACTACAACTGTTAAGAATTAAAGTAATTTGAAATAATTACTATAAATAGCGCACTATTTTTTTTATATTGCAGGGGAAATTTTTTTAAAATATTGATATTTTTGGGGGGGGGGGCCCTTCGTGGATTCTTGTACCGGGGCCCTCAGGTTTCTAGTTACGCCACTGACGGTAATGTTGGAAGAGGAAGGGGCCAGCTCCAAACTGTTCCCACAAAGTTGAGAGCATGGAATTGTCCAAAATGTCTTGGTATGCTGAAGCATTCAGAGTTCCTTTCACTGGAACTAAGGGGCCAAGCCCAGCTCCTGAAAAACAACCCCACACCATAATCCTCCCTCCAGCAAACTTTACACTTGGCATAATGCAACCAGACAAGTACCACTCTCCTGGCAACCGCCAATCCCAGACTCGTCCATCAGATTGCCAGATGGAGAAGCGCAATTCGTCACTCCAGAGAACGTGTCTCCACTGCTCTAGAGTCCAGTGGCGGCGTGCTTTACACCACTGCATCCGACGCTTTGCATTGCACTTGGTGATGTATGGCTTGGATGCAGCTGCTCGGCCATCGAAACCCGTTCCATGAAGCTCTCTGCACACTGTTCTTGAGCTAATCTGAAGGCCACATGAAGTTTGGAGGTCTGTAGCGATTGACTCTGCAGAAAGTTGGTGACCTCTTCGCTCTATGCGCCTCAGCATCCGCTGACCCCGCCCCATCAGTTTACGTGGCCTACCACTTCGTGGCTGAGTTGCTGTCGTTCCCAAACACTTCCATGTTCTTATAATACAGCTGACAGTTGACTGTGGAATATTTAGGAGCGAGGAAATTTCACGACTGGATTTGTTGCACAGGTGGCATCCTATCACAGTTCCACACTGGAATGCACTGAGCTCCTGAGAGCGACCCATTCTTTCACAAATGTTTGTAAAAACAGTCTGCATGCCTAGGTGCTTGATTTTTATACACCTGTGGCCATGGAAGGGATTGGAACACCTGATTCTGATTATTTGGATGGGTGAGCGAATACATTTGGCAATATAGTGTATGTATTGCAACATTTCTGTTATAACACTGATGCGTGAGGTGCACATATGTAGCATTTATTGATTACGAATCTATATAATAAACATTTTCTGCTTCAAAACTAATGTTTAAAGAAATACACTCGGTTTTAGTCCTGTTTATCTTCTCAGGTAAGATTTAACAAGCCTCCAAAAAGTATAGAAAGAGACCTAAATGGAGGGACATGCAGAACTCATCAATTCAGCATTACGATATGTCTAGGGCAGGGATGTCCAGACACCGGCCCCGCAGATGTTCCTGAACTACATCTCCCAGAAATCTCTGACTGCATTAGATGGATGGAGAAGCATGTGAGTTGCAGTTCAGGGACATCTGTGGGGCCGGAGTTTGGGCATCCCTTCTAGGCACAACTAAGCCCCCTGTGCAAGCCTCGGAGTGTTATACAGAGGCAGGCAGAATTGGGAGGGTGATGGCGGGTGATCTGGTCCTAGCGCTTTCCAGTTCAAGATAGATGGTCAGATTTTATTCTCTCTTTTAGCATAGTTGAATATTGCTCATAAATTAATATTTATATTTTTTTGCTTTTTTTTAAGCTTTTAGCTCTTAATCTGTTGCTGATTATTTTAACGAGTAGTCACATTGCAGCTCGTTATTAAGAAATGTTCCATGCATTCGCATGGTTATGGTGCTATTCAACGACAAACAAAATGACAAGGATTGTCTGTACCGGCCAAGGAATATATTCTATAAATACCTTCCTAAAGCAAAGTCTGTATTTCAGTGATAGTTCTTACAGTTCATTTTCCTATATGGTGCATAGTGTACCTTTATATAAAGGAAGATAAATGAAGTGTCCTACATATCTAAAACTAAAAAGAAGCCCTAATTATAGAGGCTAAGATTAGAAATTGTCACATGGAGTGCGCATTAGTTCCGGTGGGTGCAGTCGCACATTGCAGAGCTCTCCAGCTTAATCTGACTTTATTTGCGGTACACAGCGATTCACCCACGTGAAACTTATACCCCAAACCGACGGAACCTTGCTGGCACGCCACCTTGGCTACAGACTACAGCCCGTGAGTTTTTTGGAGCAGTTGCGGGGAGATTTGTGGCCTGCGGCCTGATTTTACGGCCTATGCCTGGCAGCCATCTTTGAAGCACTACTATAGCCTCTCAGAGCGCTCCACTTTGCAGAACTGCCTGGGACCCCTCTGTAGCTATGGGAAAAAAATCTGTCAATAAATCCCAGGTACCGGAAAGCCCCTGGCAGAGGGACATCCGTGACTCTTTGGGAGAGAGCCGACAGAAGCAGCAGATGGCGCCCCGAGCATACCTCTCCCCCACGGCGAGCTCCTCTGAAGACGGGGATCCGTATTGGTCGGAGGCCTCCATCGCTGCACGGGGATCGCCCCGAGACCTGGGGAAAATGAAACGCCCGAAGGACACACCTCACACCTCAACACTGATGGCAGTAGGTGGCTTGGCTGAATCGTGCCGCGCCGCCCAAGATACTGCGCCCCTCACGGAAGGCGCCATGCAACGTTTACTGGGGGATACAATGGAAGAGATGAGGTCGATTGTGGAGGGCAGATTTTGCGGCTATGCAGACGGACATGGTGAACGTTAAAGGCCGTTTGTCAGTGGTGGAGACACGCATGGAGGAGACTACGGCGACGCATGCCCTTTTTGCGCCACAGGTGGAGGCTTTACAGGGCCAGGTGAAGCAGCTTACTGGAGCGGTGGAGGTAGCAGAAACTCGGCACCGCCGGAAGAATGTGCGAATCAGGGGGATCCCGGAGTCAATTGCTGCCGACGCTCTGTTGGCTTATGTTAATAAATTTGCCTTGCATGTTTTGGGGACCCCAGCGGAGACTTCACCAGTTTTCCGGCACGTTATTCGGCTGCGGAAGGCAGCGACGGCCCCAGCTGAGTCGCCGCGCGATGTACTCGCGATGGCAGTGGAGGAAACAGAGAAACGTCGGCTGATGTCGAGCCCGATTGCCCGAGTCCCGATTTTATATGAGGACATATCATTAACACTTTTTAATGATCTCCCATTTATGACGCTCGTTGCCCGGAGGCAATTCCGTGAGGTGTCTGCATTTTTGAGGAGTAGTGGAGTTCGCTGCCGTTGGGGGGTTGCGGGTTCAATGTATATTTGCCACGACAATCTGTCGCATTTAGTTACCAACCCCGCAGCGGCCTGGCACTTGTTGGGCTCTTTGGGTCTCTCCTCTCCCCGGGAGTCGCCTGCCTCTGCTCGTGGGGATTCCTCGCCTGGCTTATTAGATCCGGGCTAGGTTACTTGAGTGGTCCACGATTTATTTTTCTCCTTCCCCTGGGATGAGGGTTTTTCTACCAGTGACCTCCCTACCTTTTTATTTTTATTTCTTTTGGCGGGAGGTTGGCCATGTTTCTCTTTTTCTCTTCTGCATACTGCTGTTATTCACACCTTTTCCTTTTTTATATATATTATTATTTTTATGACTTATTAGTCTGGTACCGATTTGCCGTGGACAGTTCGGTTTCTGTTTATATCTGACTTTTGTGCTGACCCTGCGCTGTCTACTGTTGTTTTTGTTTTTTGCCTTGTTGCCTATTGTGACCTGTAAAACCTTTAAAATAAAGAATTATAAAAAAAAAAAGAAATTGTCACATGATCCTATGGGAAAAGAGCTGGTGTCCTTAACGTGCTGGCAGACTACTCATTTCCATTCTCAAGAGATGACGGCTGTAATTTATCCCCAGGCTATTCCACAACAGGGAATTGTCCTGTAAACAGAAGGGGAGCAAAATCGGTCAAATTGCCCCGTTTTACTCCGTGATTAAAATGAACAAGTCAACTCGTACCTCATCAGAACACAGAATCTAAAAATATATACGTGAATCCTTAATAATATGGGAATGCGTCATTGCGAGCTTCGTTCTGCTGACATTTTATGTGCAGTGTCATTACAATAAAATAATAAAACAATAGCATAACACCGTTTTATAGAATGAAATACACTGCCCGCCCGCCCGGCCAAAAAAATAATCACGCACGCGAATATTTGGTAGGACAACCTTTTGCTTTGATTACAACACGCAATCGCTGTGAAATGGGTTTGATAAGCTCATGCAATGTCACAACATTTATTCCCGTCCAGAGTTGCATTAATTTCTCGCCAAGATCTTGTATTTATGATGGAAGAGTCGGACGCTGCGTAAAGTCTTCTCCAGCACATTATCCCAAAGATTCTCAATGGGGTTAAGGTCTGGACTCTGTGGTGGCCAATCCATGTGTGAAAATGATGTCTCATGCTCCCTGAACCACTTTTGCGCAATTTGAGCCCGATGAATCCTGGCATTGCCATCTTGGAATATGCCCGCTGTGCCATCAGGGGAGAAAAACCCCATTGATGGGAAAACCTGCTCAGTCAGTATATTTAGGGAGTCACATGACCTCATTTATTGGGGACATAACGTTGCTGAACTTAGACCTGACTAACTGAAGGAATACCAGATCATAACAGGCTTGTACAGTAGGTGGTGACTTTTTTTTGAGTCCTGTATATTTAATGTATCCACTACTCTTGTTGCATATACCAACACTGCCATCTTTAGGTCACGCTCTACACTGCAGGAAATCCATTTACTAATGATGCTATACCTGGCATTCAGAATTGCATTTGTTTTTCTTGATGCTCCGCAAACCGGAAAGCTTGATTTTAATGATCTTTAAATCTCACAGGAGCTTAGAGCGCAGACAGAATTCCCTATGAAGCCAAATAGAAAGCCACGTCTCAGGAGCTCGAGTGACAAGGCTTGACTAGAAGCTGTCTGCCCAAGTCAAATCCATTTCGGTTTAGTCTGTTTGCTTAGTAAAAGCCCATAACTATGTTACTTAGTATAATTGAAGTTTAAGGCTGGGGTCAGACGAACGCAGTGCGAACGCGCGTGCAGCCACACTTTATCACGGCCGTAGTAGCAGCAAATGACATCCAATGACGGGCAATATACGAAGTACGGCCGCACGAAAGTTCGGCCGGGCAACGCAAGCAGCAAACAAACGCATTTTTTCGAGAACGTGAAACCGCTAATACTGACGTTCAGAGTGCGCTGCGTCCGCTAGCGGCGTGTGTGCGTGATTGGGAGACGTCAGACGCTGCTAATGTCCGGCCAACATAACCTCCAGACGCAAAAAGTGTTTTATTGATGATCCGTACAAAATCACAGACGGAAATGCGCATCGTATGACCGCTATCGCGTATTCCGTGAAAAAATACGTCCATTCGTTCGAACGCACTTTTTCACGGACAACGCGAAAATGCGTTCGTCTGACCCTAGCCTAAAAAGGATATTGATTGGGCCTTTAATCTCTCACAGTCACACCAATGTTTTTTTAAAGGGACCCTTAATCAATCCAGTCTGGTAAAATAAGAATTTTAGCATTTGAAACCATTTAGGCTAGGGTCAGACGAAAGCATTTTTCCCCGCGAACGTGAAAAAGTGCGTCCGAAAGCATTGACGTATTTTTTCACGGAATGCGCAAAAACGGTCAGACGACGCGCATTTTCAGGCGTGATTTTGTACGGATCGTCAATAAAACTCTTTTTGCGTCTGGACGTTATGTAGGCCAGACATTAGCAGCGTCTGACATCTCCTAATCACGCAAACACGCCGCTATGCCGCAGCTGCGCACTCAGTACGTCAGTACTAGCGGTTTAGCGTTCTCAAAAAAATGCGTTCAAATTCCACTTGCGTTGCACGGCCGGACTTTTGTGCGGCCGTACATCGTATATTGGCCGTCATTGCCCGTCATCTGCTGCTAGTGCGGCCGTAATTATGTGCGCCAGAACGCACGTTAAAAGTGCGCTGGTCTGACCCCAGCCTTACTCATTGATCATATTTCTTTAGAAGCTTTCAGACCTCAGCTTTGATACCATCTTCCTTTCTCACAGTGGTGGGGGGAGAATTGCTGTTGCTTTTTACATTAGCATGACTTACAGGAGTATAAGTATGCAGGAAACAGTAATAGTATGTATGTAGCGCCAACAGATTCCGCAGCGTTTTACAACGGGGAAGCACAGACATGAGACCTACAGGGTTATTCAAAGAAAGGTGAAACTCTGGAGAACTTTTGGAGAAGTGAAAATTCTAGGTCAAAATAGTCAAACCAGAAAAATTCTCCCATTTATCTCACTTTCCAAATCGTCTATTTAGTCTAGAATTTTCCCTTCTCCAAAAGTTCTTGAGAGTTTCACCTTTCTGTGAATAACTCTGCTAATAAAATCTAAAGGAACAGATAGCCCTGCTGTAAAAAACCTGAACACATACCCTGCAGGACACCAACATGAAGGCTTGGTAACAATCAAAGTAACATGGTGTACATATAGCATGCGCTGTGTCCGTGAGATTAGATGGGGTCAGGTTTCCACTATTATTGCTGTAAATATATGTTGTTCTAGTTGTTCAGACTCTGTAAATAAATATTTTTTGATTGTACAAAGGAGTGTAAATGCTGATTAAGGCTAGGGTCAAACGAAAGCATTTTTCCCCGCGAACGTGAAAAAGTGCGTCCGAACGCATTGACGTATTTTTTCACGGAATGCGCAAAAACAGTCAGACGACGCGCATTTTCGGGCGTGATTTTGTACGGATCGTCAATAAAACTCTTTTTGCGTCTGGACGTTATGTAGGCCGGACATTAGCAGCGTCTGACATCTCCTAATCACGCAAACACGCCGCTATGCCGCAGCTGCGCACTCAGTACGTCAGTACTAGCGGTTCAGCGTTCTCAAAAAAATGCGTTCAAATTCCACTTGCGTTGCACGGCCGGACTTTTGTGCGGCCGTACATCGTATATTGGCCGTCATTGCCCGTCATCTGCTGCTAGTGCGGCCGTAATTATGTGCGCCAGAACGCACGTTAAAAGTGCACTGGTCTGACCCCAGCCTAAATCCTCGGGGTTTAAGGTTATTAGTGTAATTAAGCTATTATAAGATCACTGCTAGATTGAGTGGGATTTTATATAGATTTATAACAATTATACACAAAATCATCCTCGTAATATTAATGTTTTAATAACATATCGATTTTATAACACCTGACTGTAGGAATTAAAGGCCGAGGCATACTTAGGGTATTTGGCACCCGTGACAGATACTCCGTTTTGCACTGCCCCTCCGAGCAAAAAAAAAAAAAGGGGGAAAAAGGCAGTTCAATGATCCACCTCAATGATGAGGTGAAAGAATTAAAATTTTATGCTAAACTCGAAGAACTTAACACAAATATCTGAAATAAAATAACAAATGAAATAACATAACTAAAAAGCAAATATCTGAAATAAAATGCTCCTGCACTGAAGTCATTATGACTTGCATAGGTCTTCTGCGGGGCGCCTAACACAGTATTACCTGCGACAGCAGCCCAGAGCCCAACACAAGGAACCGCCAAAAGATAAAAGCGTAGACTTTTTCCCGCGACAGAAGCCATCAAACATGGTGCTAAGTCCTGGAATGAGCATAACCCCACCCATGTGACCAGTGAGGGCAAGCAACGGAGCTGCTGAGCGACCATGCCTGTTCGTGGCAACACATTCTATTTTACCTGCTGGACTTGTGTTTATATTTTTTTTCCCCTCAACCAAGTGTTATGGTCTATATATTATACATCGGGACCCCCTGCTGCTTTTTCTTCAGTGCAAGAAAGCGTATGCTGTGTGACAGCCGGCCATTATGCACCCCTCTACGAGGCTGTCACCAGGTCAGTCCACCCCCCCCCCTAAGGCTAGGGTCAGACGAGCGTGATTTCTACGGACTGTACGTCCGTGCACACGGACGTACGTCAGTACGGAAGACACAGTAGTGGCCACACAGTCCGTTTTTTTCACTGACATATATTTTGACGGATGTAGGAGGGAAAATAAATTAAAAAGCAAAACCATTTTGTCCGTGAAAAATGCTGGACGTATAAATGCAGTCCGTCTGACCACGTTCCATCACTCACACACAAAGCTATGCGGACGTTGCGGACGCAGCGCACTTTGTGCGGCCGTTCTAGGGGTTGTACGTTCTTGCCTGCCTTGCGTCCGTTTGCCGCGGCCGTGGTGCGTCCGCAGTTCAGTGCGGACGTACTTTGTGTAACAGGCTCCGATGGACTTTCTGTCATGCTATCACGGACGTACTTTTAGGCGCAATCACGGACGTGAACACTACGCTCGTCTGACCCCAGCCTTCGTACGCTACTGATTAAAGCACATTATATATGGCATTAAACTTAAACGGTACTAAATGTCATTATTTGGTGAGCTTTATCATTAAATGTCATTATTTGGTGAGCTTTATCCAAGAAGTAACGGGAATCATGATGTTGTTTGGTAGAAGAATATATTTATTTAGGGATGGATTGAACATTGCAAAGTTATCCCTGTTTATTTTATGTATCTTTAGAAAAAAAATGGTTGGATATTTTTATTGAAGGAAAACATGGAATATTCAGACATGCAATAGATGAAAAGCTGGATTGGCACATGGAGTTATGGAGTTTATATCCAATTATTGCTTGACATTGTATCTTGTATAGTATTTTGTCTTTTTGGGCTAGCTACAGAAACAGATACAATCAGGTAGGACTTAATATAAAGGAACGACATATTCCTCAAAGCTGTTCAATGGGAAGGAGAAAACAAACATACACATAAAATTATTTATGTGTCCGTCTCACCGTAAGGCATGGTGCCTGCTCAATCTCAGTGCCGCTGCGTTGCTTTACCCAATCACTCTGCAGCAACTTCAGTATCTCTAGAGCGATTGAGCGATCCAGTTGCTTAATATACTGTTTATGTGGGTGTTTGCATAATTAAAGTGGGCCGGTCTGGATGCAGTCCAGGGCTGAATTTTTTGTCTCAGTCCAGCCCTGGACTAGTCTGACAGAGGCATTAACCCCTTAGTGACCGGGCGGTTTTACACAAATCCGTCCTTTAGTGACCGCTGCTGTTTTTACGTTTCTGCGCTGCTTGTGTTTAGATCAAATTTTCCTCTTACTCGTTTATTCAACCCACACATATTAGGCTAGGGTCAGACGAACGCATTTTTATGTTGTCTGTGAAAAAGTGCGTTCGAACGAATGGACGCATTTTTTCACAGAATACGTGATAGTGGTCATACTATGCGCATTTTCGTCCATGATTTTGTACGGATCATCAATAAAACACTTTTTGTGTCTGGACGTTATGTTGGCCGGACATTAGCAGCGTCTGACGTCTCCTAATCACGCACACACGCCGCTAGCGGACGCAGCGCACTCTGTACGTCAGTACCTGCGGTTTCACGTTCTCGAAAAAATGCGTTCGTTTTCCACTTGCGTTGCGCAGCCGGACTTTTGTGCGACCGTACTTCGTATATTGGCCGTCATTGCCCGGCATCTGCTGCTAGTGCGGCCGTGATTAAGTGCGGCTGCACGCGCGTTCGCACTGCCTCAGTCTGACCCTAGCCTAATACACCCTTTTTCCCGCCATTAAATGGACTTTCTAGAAATACCATTATTTCCATCATATCCAATAATTTAATATAAAAAAAATATGAAATATGATGAAAAAAATGGTAAAAACACACTTTTTCGTAATTTAATCCCCTAAAGCTATAACCACCAATAAAGACCCCGGCTAAATAGTTTCCAAATTTTATCCCGAGAATAGAAATACCCAATTTTTACATGTTTTTACCTTTTAACCCTTTCACTGCTGAGCCAGTTCACCTATGTGCGCTGCGCTCATTCTGACCATTTTGTGCTAATTATTTTTAGATGACAGCCTAGGTCCTATTTAATTAAACTCCCCCAGACAAAAAAAACTTTAAAAAAAAAAACATTTTTTTATTTTATTTAATTTTTTTATTATTTTTTTTATTTAATTTTTTTTTTACATTTTTTTTTAAAACCAAACCTGGTCATGTTTGGTATCATTTGAAAGGCCATAATCAGGCCTTTCAAATGATGGCAAATATGACCATCTAGCTGCCATGGATCGGGAGATAAAGGGATCCTTAGGATCCCCTTATCTCTACATGGCAGCTAGAGGGTTAACTGGCCCACTGACATCCTCACACATATGGTGAGGTTGTCAGTGGGTGGGGGGGACCTGGAGGCTTGGCTGACATCCAAGATGTCAGCCCCCCTCCAGGTTTGAATCACGTTTTGGCGCCAATTGGCGCCGCAACGTGATCCGGCGGCGAAATGGTTAATGCCATACACCGCTGGAAAGGGGAGGCTCTCCCCTCTCCAGCGGTGCAAACGGCATCTCCCTAGCTTCAATGGTTGGGGAGATAGAGGGCTCCGAAGGAGCCCCCTCCTCCCCTCCATTGAAACACATGGGGGCACCTTCTGATGACGTCACCACGCAGCGTGGCGACGTCATCAGCCTCGCCTGCCCATGTAAATCACATGGGCAGGCTTCCTCCCTGTCAGAACGCCGTGGGATCCGACGAGGGAGGTGAGTATCGGGCGGGAGGGGGATTTGGCGCCGCTGACGTACCCTGTACGTCATCGGGTCTAAGGGAGACCAGAACACAGGACGTACAGGGTACGTCAGCGGTCGGGAAGGGGTTAATAGAGTTTAGAAATATAATATGAGATTGTTTAAAGCCAGTGAGATTAGGGTTTTTGGAAGCATAGTAGATGGCGAGGCTTCTAAACCCTTTACCTTAAGGCTGGGATCACACCTGAGCGTATCTCATATGCGCGTTTTTTGTCGGGCGTTTTATGAGCGTTTTTGACAATTAGAAACGCTCGTCGTACGTGCGTTTTTTGAAGTCTATGGCTGCAAACACTCTGTAATACGCCCCAAAGAAGCTCCTGTACTTCTTTGGGCGTAAGGCGTTTTACAGCGCGTTCCTACACGCTGCAAAATGCCCAGGTGTGAACCATACCCATAGGAAATAATGGGATTTCAGTGTTTGAGCGTTTTACAGTGCGTAGGAACGCGCTGTAAAACGCACCCAGGTGTGAACCAGGCCTTAGTGTTACTGTTAGCGGCAGAAGTCTTTTAATCCTGTGAATTCTCGCTAAACTAAGTCACTCGACAATGACCAGCATTGTGTGGTATACAAAGTGACTGGGAAACAATGTAAAAAAACAGCGGCAGAAATATGTCCATTGGATTCTCAGCATCGGGTCATTAGACAAAGCTTACCTCATTTGAGAAGTGGTTGTACACAGTGGGGTAAGTCGGTATTTCAGTGATATGTGTGTAAATGCGGTCGGATGTCTGGCCGTCGGCCCTCCTGAGTAATGGCTTTTTTGGGAGTAGGACATCAACAGTGTAGGTCTGTGGGGGAAGATCTGGTTTTGTCTCCAGATTTTGTTTACACTGTTCCTGCTTTTGCTCCAACAACTGAAGGAAAGAAAATGGTTTATTATTCAAACACCAAATATTGTTGCTAAGGTTATGTTTAGTCTGATATTAAGATTTATTCAGTAAGATGGAAATTTGAAGATCTAACAAAGGAATTCCAAACTAATGCAAAATAAATTCACTGAGATCATTCCCTCCACCTCACCATCTTTATTTGGTGGGGTGTCAGTTGTTCCTTTATTGTAACGAGGTTTATACAGATCATATTGTCATTCTGTATAAAGTGAATAGAGAAGGTGAGATAGTGCAGCATCATTTTCACTTTATAATTGTAAAGTGAACAATAGTGCTGCGTGAGGGAAAAAAAAGAAACATTTTTATTTTATTGTCATTAGATTTTTAAATAAACCCAGTCTTGTTTGGTATCAGCGGAAAGGACATAATTTGGCCCTCCAGCCTGTAGGGCTCCAGAGATACAGTGGTATAAATAACTCTAAATTGTTATTTTTTTACTTTACAGGACAAGGCGCTCCCTTGTGGCAGGCACATGCCTACTCTGCCTAATTATAAATCCCTCCCTGGCTGCAGAATGAAATTATACTTTTTTTTATTGGACTAACGAATAAAAATATATATACGACAAGCTTTCAACAATCTCCTCTCTTCTTCAAGTCAGAAGCAATACGGATTAATCTGGCAGAAGAGTGTAACAACTTTGGTAGAAATGAATATGGATAACATAGCATAAGTGATTATAATTTCTTCTGAGTGAGCTAGGTTATAAAATATAGCAAGAGAAAAGATGTCATCTGCGCTCGTTTCTATACAATTCCATCTATTTTTCTTGCTATATTTTATACATGAACTGGGTTGTTACTCCTGGTTGTTGCAGCCGCTCTGGTGAGTATTGGCGTGACACCGCTTTTTCTGTATGTGAGCTAGGTTATGTTATCCATAGAAGAATAAACTGAAGGAGATTAAAAATTGTGACAGGAAAAAAAAAAAGGAGAGACTGACTGAATACACTGACAGTGGGAAATCAATACTACACTTTTTCTGTGGGAATTGTGAAACAAACAAATGTCCCTTACCTGGAGTAAAGCTTCCATTTTATAGCGTTTGGCTTTATCTGCTACTCCATGAGGTAAGGCACATATCAATGGAGGGATCTCTTCATCGAAGCGTGGGTCAACTCCAATGGCAGATCTTGGCAAAGAAGGATCACCTACCAAGCTTTAAAAAGAACAGAGAAGATGGTTTATATATTTTCAATGGGAGATATTTATATCTGCAGAAAACAATAACGTAAAATGCTACCATGAAGGATTTAGCTTTATAAATAAATAATAATAATAATCCATACCTAATGAAGTTTTCACAATCTTTGCACAAACATATACAATCAACTATCTCCACTTATTGCTAACGTCACAATATACTTGATTCATGCTCTTTTTGTGCCAAAAATGTACTTGTCAGACGTACAGATGTCAGTACATTCTTGTGTAACTTGAATCAAACTTCCAGGTACAAATATGGTGAAATTATAATGGAAACCAATCTAAAGACCAGCTGTTACACTCACCTGCTGGGCCAGTTATTTTGATCTCACCTGACAGGTAAACATCAGCAGCTCTGGTAGTACCTCAGATTGCTGTGCTACTGATTTCGGAAGTATTTCCGAAATAACTAAACGAAATGGTATATATTTGTTATACTGTTTCACAAGAGAACCATTAATTCCTGAGCAGAATTTGATTCATTGGGACTTTATTTAGTGATCCGAAATGCAAATCGATATCACATATAGAATCGATCCCAACATACATTACATACAAGTCAGTACTAAAGCAAACAACATTATGAAATGAATCAGATTTGTTTGACTGTTTCACAAAGGACCCTGTCCCTGTAAATTGGCCTGTGGAGCTGAATCTGTTTTCAGCACCACAGGCCAATGGAAAGCTCAATATTTAACCCTAGCTTGCCTCTTAACCCTTTCACTGCGGCGGACGCGCTCAGCGCGTCCACCCGCAGGTAGGGTTCCATGCGGAGGACGTGCTGAGCGTGTCCTCCCTTTGCAGCCAGTGATCGGCTGAATTCTGGGCGATCGCTGTGCCCCCCGGTGCGGGCTGACATCCTCGATGTCAGCCCAGCACCCGGAACCGCCGCCAGCACAATTAGATGTCATTGCGGCGGCGTGATGACATCTAATTCAGGCGCCCCCCGCGTGTGCGGAGGAGGCGCCTGAAAGGGAGGGGGGGAGGTCCTTCGGACCTCTCTCCCTCCCGATCGCTGGGGACCTGAGATTAATGTCAGGCACCGTTTGGAAGGGCACAGCCTGCCCTTCCTACCTAACGGTACCTGGCATTAACCCCATGGGGGCCGGATCACGAATCGGCGCCGAAAAGCGCCGGTTCGTGATCCTTTCCCGGAGCTGGCCGACATCTTGGATGTCGGCCAAGCCTCCGGGAACTACCCCTGAGGACTGGCGTCATTGTGCATAGCACGATGACGCCAGTCCTGGAGTTAACCCCTAACTGCCACCAATGGTGGAGATAGGGGGTTCCAATGAACCCCCTATCTCCTGATCCGTGGCAGCTAGGGGTTAATCTTTGGTACTGTTGGATCGGCCAGAGCATGGCCGTTCCAACAATTCCAAACATGACCATGAAAAAAGTTTTTTAAAAAAAAATTAAAATTAAAAATAAAAGAATATTTAAAAAAAATATAAACAAGTTTTTTTCTTTTTTTTTGTTTTGTTAATGCAGCAATATTGTTCCCATTTCAATTATAATGTGAACAATGATGCTGCACTAACGATTTTTGTATGCGGTGCGTTTGTTAAAAATCGCGTACTTTTCCCCCAAAAAAAATGTAACGAGACCCCATTTCTAATTTTTTTAACAAGCGCACCCCACACAACATATAACCGCAATTGCTCACATGTTAAAATGTGAAAAAAAAACACTTTACACGTTGTAAATTATTGAAAATTCATATTTTATTGCATTTTTTGTTATAATATACAGACAGGACATGACGTATACATATAATAATGACATATTATGAATCTGCCGAGTCTGACGGAAAGAACGATATATAATATGTCTGGGTCATATACTAAAATAAGCCTTCAAAACACGTTTAAACAAGGTGAGCGAAACAGGTAAAAATGAGCTCAGCACAGAGGCGTGAAACGCCTCAGCAGCGAAAGGGTTAACAGCAGGATTTGATTTATTGCTTTTTTATTTACAGGGTTATTAAGAGAGCAGGAGAATGACTGGAGAATGAAAAATTCTAGGTCAAAATAGCCGATTTGGAAATTGAGATGAAAGGGAGAATTTTTCTGGTTTGGCTATTTTGACCTAGAATTTTTCATTCTCCTGCTTTTCACGCTCTCTGAATAACCCTGTTAGTGATCCGAAATGATATCAAATCGATTCCAAATTACAATGTTTTTTTTAGTGATCCGAGATACCAAACGAAATAAGGAAACGAAACAAAATGAAATTATGAAAACAAAATTATTTTGAAACTACACAAATTTTAGTATGACAGGTGTGCTTTAACAACCCTACTGGATTCCAAGGTGAAGGTGACACTATAAATCTCTAGTTTTCCATTAGTAACTTAGTTATATTTTTTTCCCACCTGTCATCATGAACAAATATAGAATTTGTGTTGGAAAATATAGTATCTGGCGCCCCCTAATGCATATAACTGAACTGTGCGGCTTATACGTAGGTAACATAAAAGTCCATCATACATCTAAATCGCAGTTCAATAGTCAGCTGCAGGTAATCACACACAGATGGTTCACCTCCAACCACCAAATAGTCAATAATGGAGAAAAAATGTGGTGATGGTCCGCGCTTCCCTCTTTGGTGACAAATGTTCTCAAGCTGGAGATCTTCTCATTAAACAACAGAATCACTTTTTATACGTAGTCATCAACCCTCGAAAGAAAGGGAAAATTGGCAAACATAGTGTGATCTGTGTAATTTCTTTGAACCCCCCAAACGAGTGTATAATAATTCAACTCACATTTGGAGGTGTCATGGATCTGACACTGGATATGTAGTACCACCGATATTTTAAGGAGATATCGGACTCCCCTTTTCCACCTCCGTTTGGTGATGTTCCTCCAAAGAAGAATAAGGTTGCAGGATCCTCGATAAACGTTAAAATTTGTTTATTTCTTAAAACAATTAAAATAATTCATAAGAACAAACGCCAATACGCGTTTCGCGATCCAATCGCTTCATCAGTCGGCAAAAAAAAAATAATGAATGATTCAAGATATCCTGCAATGTCCTTATATTCTCTATAATCAATAAAATAATTAAACTGGGGAACGCCCGTTTTTTTCTCTCCCAACGCCATGAAAACGCCACTGAGCTTGCGTGTGGTACCGTTCAATGGTAGTGTGGGATCCGCCTCCAAAATGGCGGTGCGTCTCAATCTGCCTTATCATGCGTTTCATTTATGTCTCTAATGCTTATAGCTCAGCGGTTACCGTTCGCATCCCATTCCACCCTGAGCGGCTTAGTATTCTTCATTCTTACAAACTTCTACATTGAAAGGAACTATTTTGGGTGTGTGATTATTACCTGGTATTAAAACCTACATATATTCAAAAGGGGACTAAAGTATTATATGGAAAAAGTGTAAAATACTCAATTTTATCTATTATTTATTCAAAAGAGTTAATAAAATCCAAAGTTGTGATTTATAGTGTACAGCACTATCCTATGTACATACATACCTTAATTTACGAGACCTGTTACATGTCCCATTATATTATCAATGTGATAGTGTTAATAAATTACGAGACTTATTACTTATCTCATTATTAGGTGATGTTTATATCTATGCCCAATATTTTATACTTATGTGTTAATTTACAAATAGTAAACAAAATATCAAATCCCACAAGGAATATAATTAGTTCTTCCATTAAGCTATGATGCTTCTATCAACTTAAAATAAGTGTAAACTTTAAATTTATGTGAATATTCACTAATTAAACAGTATTCATATATAAACACCAATTAATGATGTAAAGTGCAAAACTAAGTCGAATCACTCTGATTAAAGTGCTATGAATATTGTTGAAGTGCAAATTTAATTAAAGTGCTTATGCTAAAACATTATTAATATTTGTTAAGATGCTAGTTATAGTATTTTAAGCACATATAAACAGATGTGATAGACTAAATTGGTAAAGAATTTTTTTTTTTTTTTTTTTCCTTCTCTCCTCTATTACAGAAAGTGACAAATTTCAAAGTCTTGATTAAGTCCCTTAGGTGCCAATGTTTTTAAATTATAAATCCACCTCATCTCAACTCTATTTATCCTATTGATAAAATCTCCCCCTCTCCATTCCCTTTCCACCTGTTGGATCGCCAAAAATTTCGTCCCCCTAGGGTCTTTATTATGACTTTCACTATAATGTTGTGGTACTGTGTGCGAATCTACACCTTTTTTAATATTGTTTAGGTGTTCACGAATACGAACATTTAAACTTCTCGTTGTTCGGCCAACATACATTTTACCACATGGGCAAATTAAAATATAAACAACGTTTTTCGAAAAACAGGTAAGTGTGTCATGTATCTTGTACTTATCTCCCGTCATACTGTTAAATTCTTTTATATGTCTCTTCTGGTTTCCTGTAGATCTACATCCAAGACAGTTACCACACCCATAAAAAACGTTCTCTTTGAACCGGGGTTCAAAGAAATTACACAGATCACACTATGTTTGCCAATTTTCCCTTTCTTTCGAGGGTTGATGACTACGTATAAAAAGTGATTCTGTTGTTTAATGAGAAGATCTCCAGCTTGAGAACATTTGTCACCAAAGAGGAAAGCGCGGACCATCACCACATTTTTTTCTCCATTATAGAATTTGTGTTGCCTGAAAGAAAAGTTGTATTATGCCCATAATTGCTACTACTGCTCCATTAACAAGCAGTTTCCTTTATACCACACTTGTTGTATTACCATGCCTGGATTGTGCGGATGTCATACCTTTTGAGATCCTGCGACCTCTCATCTCCTTCAGGCTTTAGAGTGCTCACATGGGTTAGAGTGTCTGGGCATTCTGAGGAATAGGTTTTCATACGGATACAGAATTCATCTGCTAGAATTTCACTGGATCTAAGATTGGGGCATGATGTACACTTCTACAAAAACACAAACGTAACGCTTAATAAATTTATATCACATATTGACAATTACAGCAAACGAACCGTCACAATATGTTTAATTTGGTCTGTCGGGAAAAAATAGGAAACATGCAATTCCAACTCCAAGCCGTTTATTTCTAGTAATTTATGATACTGATGTGGAGCAAGCAAGAGAACTAGAGGTGACTTCAGCATCCCAACCGATGCCCCTCTCTTGATTACCCCACCAAAAAAGTCTAATAATACTACTACTGTCAAGTCAAACTGCAGAGGTACAGAATGGTCAGCTAATGTACAAGCAAGTGGAATAATAAAATGACTGTAATTCAGTTGAGTTAATTGAAATCTGAAAAAGTCTATGTGAATTACTAGTCCCTGCATGCAATTCAGCTCCATTTAGGGTCAGCCAATCAGAGCAGAGGTCAGGCTTCCCAGCAGCTACAATGAGATCTGTGGTGAAGGGAGGGGTCATCTTAGAGTTCCATGTCATGCAGCAGGCAACCTGGACATTAGAAAGTGCACAGACATTTACAAACATCTTCAGATCTTGGAGTGGCAGCCGCTGAGCAAAAGGACTTGTTTCAAATTCATGTGCAGGAAAGGAATTGAGCCAGTTTAGTGATATATGCAGTCAGTTAACTTGTAGATCTATTTCATGCTCAGTGTGAGGAGATTCCACATGCAGTTCTTTATATTAGTACATTTCATGTCTGTTTTAAGTTAAAATATATTTTTTAGCAGTAATTATATTCTAGAAGTGTCTGCTAGTGAAAATATGAAGCTGACACAGAAGTTAATGATTAACAAACTTTATGTGCAATGCATTTATTTTTTTTGAGAAAGGATTTTACCAGGAAGGATACATTAAGATTTCTCTTGTTTTCAAGTATGTCCTGACCTGGGTGGCGAGTATGTACCGTTAGGTGTCTTGCCAAGGACACTTACTGGAGAGGTTGCTGGCTGGGATCAAACCCATGACTCCACACTCAGGCTCTCTCCATGCAGAGCAGTGACATTACCTCTACTCCACCCAGCCGGTATTTCTGTATTTCTTTCTGTTGAAGGTTTTTCACCTTTAATTCATCTAATTACTATTCAACTATTCATCACCTAGTCACTTAATCATCCTATTCAGCTATTCAACTATTCAGTTACTACACAATCTACAGCTACTTAATTTACTACCCAATTTACTGAGATTAAACTTAAATGCAAGTGAATGAAAAGTGGAATCCAGTTATTATTTCCGGCGATGATGTTTGAAGTTCCTTTTTCAAGCGGAGAAATTGTGCATAAATCATAAAGCTTGACAACTACTAATAATAATACTAATACATACCATTTACTTTTCTCATCTAGGTATGAATCTAAATCGATATACACTTATACAACCACATGCTTGTAAATTCATGTAAACTCAACCTCTGACCCACTGCATGGGGCCCTGTGCTAGCTATAGAGTGCAGTCTGGCAGAGATCTCTGTATCATAAAGTCACATTCCCTATGGGAATCTTGCACACTTCACCTTTCTTAATTTTCCAAATGTAAAACAAACCGTCATAGGTAGGTGTTTTGTACTTTTTTCGGCTTTGTGGTCGTCTAAATTAATAAGTGGGCATGGGGTTGTTACGGCTTCACCTGTGAAGGGACAATAAAACAATTATTTAGATGTGATTCTAAAATAAGAATAAAAGACACAGCCAGGTTTACTTTCAGCAGCTGCATGACTTTCTGAAGACAGAAGGAGCTACTAAAATAATGAGGAAAGTGGTAGCTTGAACTCCAGGATCACCGAAAGCACCTTAACCCCTTAGTGACCGGACGGTTTTACACAAATCTGTTCTTTAGTGCCAGCTGCTGTTTTTACGTTTCTGCTCTGCTCGTGTTTAGATTAAAGTTTCCTCTTACTAGTTTATGCAACCCACACATATTACACACCGTTTTTCCCGCCATTAAATGGACTTTCTAAAAATACCATTATTTCCATCATATCGTATAATTTACAATAAAACAAAATATGAAATATGATGAAAAAATGGTAAAAACACACTTTTTCGGAATTTAATCCCCAAAATCAACAACCACCAAAAAAGACCCTGGCTAAATAGTTTCAAAATTTTGTCCCGAGAATAGATTTACCCAATTTTTTAACTCCTTAACTGCTGAGCGAGTTCACCTATGTGCGCTGAGCTCATTCTGACCGTTTTATGCTCAATATTTTTAGATGACAGCCTAGGTCCTATTTAACTAAAACCCCCCCAGACCAAATTTTTTTTTCTTTTTTTTTTTCTTTTATTTATTTTTTTCATTTTTTTTTTAATTTATTTTTAAAATTTTATTTTTAAACCAAACCTGGTCATGTATGCTATCATTGGAAAGGCCATGATCAGGCCTTTCCAATGATGTCAAATATGACCATGTAGCAATCCCCCTATCTCCACATGGCAGCTAGGGGGTTAACTGGCCCACTGACATCCCATATGGTGAGGTTGTCAGTGGGTGGGGGGGACCTGGAGGCTTGGCTGACATTGAAGATGTCAGCCCCCTCCATGTTTGAATTGCTATTCGGTGCTGATTTGTGCCGAATCAAGATCCGGCAGCGAAAATTTTAATGATATACAGCGCTGAAAAGGGGAGACTGTACCCTTTCCAGCAGTGCAAAAAGCATCGCTGTAAGTTAAATGGTTGGGGAGATCCCTTTTCTGAATTTTCCCTACAGGCGCCTGCCGATGACATCATCACGCAGCGTGATGACGTCATCGGATCTGCCGGCCCCCAGGAAACGGCGAGGCAAGCTTCCAGCGAGGAACCAGCGAGGGAGGTAAGTAGTGGGCGGGAGGGAGGTTAGGAGCCGCTGACGTACTATGTACGTACGCGGGTCTAAGGGAGACCCGTGGACAGGACATACATGGTACGTCAGCGGTCATTAAGGGGTTAAAAATCTTGTGCTCCCTGCCTCCTGGCTCACAGTGTCTTCAACAAGCATCATCGACAGCTATAACCCGGCCCCTTTCTCTATTTAGACATATGAGAAGTAACCACTTCCGCTTTGTATGTACAAATGTATACAATATTTTCTGAACTATATGTTGCAGACCCCGTTCAGAGGGCCAGCAGACAGATGTAAATACCTGTAAAAACAGGAAAGAATCAGGAGACAGACAGATTGGCTGCTTGTTCCACAGTATCCTCGTGGTTATCTCTTTATTAAATGCATATTTTCCAAATGCTTTTAAAACAATAACATTTTCATTCTAAATGACCTATTAGCATGTCATCTTCATTTTCGCAACACATCTAACTTCCCTGTGGAAAGTTGTGAATCCGTCTCACAGACTATACATCCTATTATATACAGTGTGCAGTGTGCTACAGCTATTCCTTTTCCTTCTGCACATAAGGGGATGTCATTCTCTTATTGTCTCCCATCTGACTCTCTGCACAGTTAATACAGCTGTATATAACATGGATTCTTTATTTTAAGTGTTTGGGAGTTACTTCCTGCTTTAGGCTTACCTGTAAAAACAGGAAAGAATCAGGAGACAGACAGATTGGCTGCTTGTTCCACAGTATCCTCGTGGTTATGAGGGTAAGCAGGAACACATCACCAGTGCCACACCTATAATCTTCCCCCAATCCTTCCTGAACATAAGACCCTGTGCGTCATAATAACAGTCCCCTGCTGCTGCTGCAGAGAGCTGCATTCTCATAGTGACTTGTTATAGGCACCATATACCACATAGAAAACATAAACACATACCTTTCAATGTCACCACTATACATGACAATTACTTACTTTATACAATTGTGCACATACCTCGTATGTGTCACATCCTCCCCGACAAAATAAAATGGGCACCAGCTACAAAAAATATATATACACTCAGGCGCAAGATTACTATGTCCAGAACACCACTTTCTTAACTTAATATGCTGCCCCTGTGGGAATGCATGGTACCATATTGTATGAGTCGTGAAACGGGTAGTATGAGAGTGGTGGCATATAATATGGTGTAGCCAATACAGGTAAGTGAGGAAAGGTATATGCTGCTACACTGTAGAGCATAGTCTGTGGTTGTAGCGATGGTTGACCCAGTGTTTCGTACGTAAACACTTGTCTTGGCTTACTCCCTCTCACTGACCGTCTTGGTTCGATACAGCTTTCTGATGTCAGACTTTCTGCTTCATCAGGCAGGGCACATTCACTATCACTATCTCCACTGACTTCAGGTGGAAATGTTGAATTCAGGATCACTTCTTCTGGTGATTGAGTCTCGATCAAACTGTGTCTCTGTTCCTGTGGGACTTGGACTTGATCTCTTTCTCGCACGGTTCTCTCAGGTGATGGTGACGTCATTTCGACAAGAGAGTTCTCATGGTTCAGTTTTGAACCTTGCCGGTAAGTATGCTGTCTCTTATGCTCTGTCCAACTCTCAGGAATTCTCAACCAGTATCTTTCAGAGCTTTCCTCATCTGAATCGGTGATGTCACTGTGGTAGGTAGGTTCTCTTGTCTTCTCCCTGTTACCTTGTCTGCTTTGTTTCTGGTTCCCGTGTTTCAGTGGGTGTGATGGTGTCTCCACAGGCAAGTCATTCACCAACAGTAATAGGTTTCGGTGCAGGGTTCTAGTTCCACTTTTGTTCCCATTCTCAGGACTCACCACATAAACCGGATTGTCTGCTACTTGCTCTTTCACCACATAGATGATCTTCTCCCAGTATGATCTTAGTTTCCCTGGGCCTCCTCGCTCTCTCAAATTTCTAACAAGAACTCTGTCTCCAGGCTTCAGAATAACACCTTTGACCTTCAAGTCATATTGAGCTTTGCCCCGCGCACTTGATTGCTTACTGTTTTCATTTGCTATTTGATATGCTTCAGCCATCTTTCCAGCCCAATGATCAGCAAATCCCTTATGAGTTAATCCCTCATCCTCTTCAACGAGCCCAAATATCAAGTCAACAGGAAGGCGAGGGTGGCGTCCAAACAGTAAATAGAATGGGGAATACCCAGTTGACTCGTGACGTGTACAATTATATGCATGGACGATCTGGGGAAGGTGATCTTTCCAACGTATCTTTTCCTTATCAGCCAAGGTCCGGAGCATTTGGAGGAGAGTCCGGTTGAATCTCTCAGCTGGGTTACTTTGAGGGTGATACGGAGAGGTCCTCGAATGGCGTACTCCAGCAAGTTCCCGAAGGTTCCTGAAAAGCTCATTTTCAAATTCCCTGCCCTGGTCATGGTGTAGCTTTCCAGGGTAACCAAACCGAGGGATATAATCATTGAAAAGACGCTCAGCTGCTGTACGGCCAGACTTGTTTTTAGTAGGATAAGCTTGCGCAAACCTAGTAAAGTGATCTACGACCACTAGTATATACTCATACCCACCCCGGCTTGGCTCTAAGTGCAGGTAGTCGATGCAAACAAGTTCTAGAGGTGAGCTGGATGTTATACTCCCCATGGGTGCTCGGACATGGGTCGTTGGTTTCTTTTGCTTAATACAGGGACACTTCTTTGTGATATACTCCTCTACTTCCTTCTTCATATATGGCCAGTAGAATCTTTGTCTCATCAGATGAAGAACCCGTTCTGTGCCCAGATGTCCCATGTTGTCATGTAAGTGCTCCAAAGAAAGTTGCTTATACTGGGTTGGGAGAACAAGTTGTTTGTTTTGAGCTGTTTGCCTATAGAGACATCCATCCTCTATAATTAGTTTGTTCCATTCATACAAAAGTTTCTTGGCCGCTCCAGTCACGGTTTTCTTTAGACTTTCATCTGGCACCTTGATTTCCTCCTTCATCTTCAATACTTGGCTATCACTGGATCCTCCCGTTGAGCTTTGGAGAGTTCATCTTTATTTATTCTTGGCAACAATGAACCTTGGGATGTTGGGTCAGTTTCCATAGACGACATACTGAGTGCTGCAACCCAAGCCACATCTTTCTTTTTGGCTGCGCGAGCTCCATCCCAGACTGCTCGCACCACTTCAGATGACAATTGCTCAGTGCACTCAGTGGTATACTTTTCGATGTCAAGGGGGATACGCGACAGTGTGTCAGCATCAATATTTATTTTACCAGGCCTATATTTCACATCAAAGTGGTAGTCGGACAATTCTCCCACCCAGCGATGGCCAACCCCATTCAGCTTCGCAGTGCTCATTATGTAGGTCAGGGGATTGTTGTCTGTGTAAATGGTAAAATGTGGAGCATAGAACAGGTAGTCTCTGAATTTTTCACACACTGCCCATTTAAGTGCAAGAAACTCAAGTTTACCACTATGTAGGCAGTAATTTCTTTCGGCCTGGGACAGTGTCCGGGAGCCATACGCAATGACTCTTAATTTTCCATCCTGACTCTGGTAGAGTATAGCCCCAAGGCCCCTTTCAGATGCATCGGTGTGCAGCGAGAATGGTAAATTGAAGTCTGGATAGGCAAGAATTGGTGGCTTTATCAACATGTCAATCAAGGTTTCAAGAGATTTCTGATGCTCACTTGTCCACTCCACAGGAGTTCTGGAAGGCATTTGGGGGCCTTTGGTCTTTCTCCTACTGGACTCAACTGGTGCCACCCCAGGCTTTGCTTGTAGGAGCTCATACATAGGCTTAGCTACACCTGAAAAATCTTGGATAAACGAGCGATAGTAGCTTAGGAAGCCGAGAAGCCTTCTTACCTCACCGACGGTATGTGGAGTATGACTTTTGAGTGACATAACTGCTTGAAGATCTTTGGGATCGATCCGCACACCTTCGGCAGACACAAGACGACCCACGTATCGGACTTCACCTCGGAAGAGCTCACATTTTTCAGGCCGAAGCTTGACTCCATGATGTTGGAGAGCTTGAAGAACTTTGCGAGTTCCTCAAAAGACTTGGCATAACATAACACGTCATCAAGGTACGGTATACAACATTCATCTCTGAGAGAATCTAGCATTTCTTCCATACTGCGCTGGAACGCTGCAGGTGCATTGGACAGGCCGAAGGGAATTCTTATCCACTCATAAAGTCCCCAGGGAGTTATGAAAGCTGTCATGTGCCTAGAACCTTCGGCTATGAAGCCCTGATGGTAGGCTTTTCCTTGGTCGAGAATACTGAACCATGCATAACCCCCCAATGTGTCAAGCAAGTCTTGAATTCTTGGCAGAGGGTGCCTATCTGGTACAGTCTTTTTATTGAGGAGGCGATAATCTATACACAGGCGAAGTGAGCCATCCTTCTTTCGGACGCAGACCACTGGTGCAGAATAGGGGGACTTGGACTTCACAATCCACCCTTTTGCCAGGAGATCTTGTATATAATCTTTCACTTCTTGGAATAAAGGTTTAGGTACCGATGAATATGACCGCTGCACTGGTATGTCGTCTTTGAGATTTATTGACATTTGTAGGCTCGGAATGCAACCCATGTCACTCTTATCTTGAGAAAATGCCACAGACTCTTCATACAGCATTTTTCTTACCACCTGCTGCTGTTCCTCACTCAAGTGGCTTAGATCTACAGGTGGGTGCCACCGTTTCAAGGTTTCTTCAGTACCTGAGGTAGTCACACCCTCGACCGATACCTTAGACTTCAGTTCTTCTGATCGCTCTGCCTCCAGTACTTTTTCAATTGGCTGAATATAACCGAGGATTGTGTTACCAGGCAGTGTTATTTCACATGTGGAGTTGTTACCAATTGGAACAGAGACATAAGGCCTTTCCTGGTTCTGTACTTCTAGGAGCCCCCCTCCTATATCCAGCTTTTCCAACTGCACATTGTTTTCCTCTGGTTCAAACAGTATGACTGGGTCGGGCTGATCCATGTTAGGTGGTATTTTACACTTTACCCACATCACTTGACCTGCTGGAATGACAACGCCACCACTCTTTACCTTCAAACGTCCCCACTGTTCATTCAGCTCAGGGGTTTGGACACAGCTTACCAGAGTTTGAGCTTTCTCGTTTGACATAGAGATGGCTCCTGATAGTAGAGAGACTAAAGCCTGCACAAGGCGCTTGGGTTGTCTCTGAATTAATTCTTCCACTACGTTAAACCCAAGTAGTGGCCTTTCAATTGGCAGATGACTTATTAAAAAGGGAACGCTGATAGAGAGGTTAGGGTCATTGTTTCCTTCTAAATTAACAGTAATAACAGCCCAGCCATCGAATGGAATGACATCCCCAGTCACAGAATACACTTCCAGCTTTCCCATAGTTCCCATAAGTTCAGAAAGAGGTCTCAAGTCCACAGCTGGCAAATATTTATCTTTCCAAGCACGATCAATGATACTGACTTGAGCTCCAGTGTCAAGCAAAGCACTTACTGCTAGGCCATTGAGGTTGCACTGTGTCAAAGCCTTCCTTCCTATTAGATTGACAATGGCCTCATTCTTTTTCCTAGGGACAGAGAAAGTAGGAGTCTGATTAAGCCATTCCTTGTCCTTGGAAGTTTTGAATGTCGTATAATGAAATGGTTTCGTTTTGCTTTTTGTAGGACCAGGTTCATCCTCTGATCTGCCATCATTTGTGCCATGGGACAGGGAGGACTTGGTCACTGGTTGCCCCGTTGCAGTGACCGCTTCCCGTTTCCCTGCGGGTTACGTTTCCGGAGGCATCCCCTGGACAGGTGCCCCTCTTCCCCACACTGAAAACAGTGAGTACAGTTTTGCAGACCAGCTTCCACACACTTTAAACAACCATGACGTTTAGCCCCTTTTTGTAGAGGTGGTCGACTCATAGTATACTGAAAGGTAGGATCAGGCTGTGTTGGATTTCTCATGGAGTCTACCATACTGCTAAGTGCTTCGACACGTGCTGTCATAATAACAGTCCCCTGCTTCTGCTGCAGAGAGCTGCATTCTCATAGTGACTTGTTATAGGCACCATATACCACATAGAAAACATAAACACATACCTTTCAATGTCACCACTATACATGACAATTACTTACTTTATACAATTGTGCACATACCTCGTATGTGTCACATATAGAAAGCCGTAGCACTCTTCAGTTGATAGCTTACCCAGCACAAAAAAACATCCTTTATGATTACAGGAAATGCTGCCACTGGTTAGAACAACATCATCTCCCATAATCACTGCAGCACAGGGAGATTTGTGAGGTCTCTTGCTGCTGTGAGAATGGTATTGAGTTGCTGATGACAAGCCTTGCAAGCAGGAGTAGTTGCCATAATTTGAAACTTGAATTTAAAGTTTTGGGTATTCTGTTGTTTCAAAGCACATTACCTATATAACACTTAATAACTGTAATAAATCAGAGGTATAATTATTTTTATTATTCTTTATTTATAAAGCACCAGCATATTCGGCAGCGCTGTACAATGGGCACAATATAGACAAGGTTACAATACATTGAACAACATTTGACAAACCAGTACAGGAGGAAACAAGGGCCCTATTCCTGTGGGAACTCGCAATCTAGATGGGTTGGGGTGGAAACAGGAGGAGAGGACTGCAGGGTGGGAGTTCCCTCGCCTCCTATCAATGACCAAAAATATATGTTATTGAAAAAAGCTCAAAATGGATCCAAAATGTTGATTATGGATCCGGATAAATATCCTTTTAAATGCTGGAACCAGAAAGACCTGTGAGTGCATCGTATGGGGGAGTATAACATACCAAATTCAGAGGACTTCACTTTAATACAGTTTTACAGATTTTAAAATTAACTGATTTAGGAATAAATGATGGAGTTTTAGAACAACATAGGACCATACATTGCATAAGCCTGGAACAATGTCAACGTACCTCTTCACAATAGGCCCTATTCTGTCCTAATCTAATAAATGCTTTAAAAAGATTCATCCACTTTCATGGGACATACATCTCTTGGAGCTCTCTGCAGTACTATGATATATATATATATTATATAAAAATCCCCGAAATGCATTGCATCTATTACTTACACTTTATATTTTCAGGAACTGTCTTTACATCGATTTTTCTTGGAATCAATGAACGCACTTTCTTTAAATCCAGTGGCTGTATATTTCCAATCTACAAAGAGAACAGGAAGGAAAGGTTAATTAAAATCCTTCTGTCTTTTATACTTTGAATTGTTTTTTTCTTGTATTAGAATTATAGAATTAATGACAATGTCATAAAGAAATGCAAAGGAGCACTTGGCATGGATCATATCCAGAGTGGCCTGGGTGATCAATAGAAGGTCAGAGCCTTCGAATTCATTTATAGCTTTATCCACTTTACCACCATGCTTAATTTTGCTTCCATTGCAATGCTTCTCACTTCGTTATATAGATAACTAGAGTTTGTTCGCGGCTTCGCTCGCGTGGGTTTTGGGATTTGTTACAATTGTTTTTAAGAGAATCATGAGTTTTTTTTGTCCAAACTGTACGAAATATTACTTTAAGACATCAACCTGTAAATTATAAGTACTGTTTATTACGGACATTAGTCACGGCGTACTGGCTAAACAAAGTTGTTTCATTCATATGCGTCCGTGAATTTTTTTTGTGCTGTAAATACACACAGACAATGAGACAGACAAAAAAAATGTATTTTGTTTTTTGGCATCTGAAACATAGAAAAAAAAAACTATTTGAGTTCTTCTTTGTAACTACATTAGTGGTTCTTCTTTCAGGTGCTCGGATCAGCAGAGAGTTGGGTGAGCTGACTCAGAAACATGCAAAGTTTAACTGCCCATGTGGGAAGCAGACTTCTCTTAGGTCAATCCCCGCTACCTTCAAAGTCTGTCTCTGAAACTTGTTGATTGTCATTGCAAAGTAAACCTTTAGGGTGAACTGAAGTCTTTTGAATTGAAACAGATATTCTGAAGGTATGAGACGTATTCGTGGTATGAACACGGACTGCCCCGGCCAGAACCGGTTAGCACCGTATCCTCAATCATATTTCTGTGAAGTGTTTTTACTTGCAATCTGGTGCCATTACAGAGCTTAGGTTGATTGAGGTTCGACAATAATATCACAGGTTCTCCCACGCTGGAGCATTGAGGGTGTGTGTGAGGCCTGGCGGTGAGAAGGAAGCAGACATGCCGGAGCAGTGAGAGAGTGTGCGAGGCCTGGCTGTGAGAGGGAAGCAAACATGCTGGAGCAGTGAGGGAGTGTGCGAGGCAATCAGACATGCTGGAGCACTGAGGGACTGCATGAGGCCTGGCTGTGAGAGGGAAGCAGACATGCTGTAGCAGTGATGGAGTTTGCGAGCCCTGGCTTTGTGAAGGAAGCAGACATGCTGGAGCAGTGAGGGAGTGTGCGAGCC
The DNA here is from genome assembly GCA_009667805.1 of Leptobrachium leishanense. NCBI lineage: Eukaryota > Metazoa > Chordata > Amphibia > Anura > Megophryidae > Leptobrachium > Leptobrachium leishanense. The sequence continues at coordinate 326,621,399 of CM019065.1, forward strand.
CCGGCTGTGAGAGGAGCTCCATAGAGACTCCATTCTGTTTGAAGTAACAGCATTCTTCTGATCAGCTGATCCAGTGTATCAACTGGAGTTTTGGAAAATTATTTTTTATTTTCAACAAGATTGTAAATACCAATTTTCATGCCTGTAACACCTTAGGTATTTGAAATATAGGTATCCTGTTTAAAATATTCACACCCTTTTCAACAACTGGATTCTCTGAAAATGGTAAGATACATTTTTTTATTTTTCAAGAAGAATCTAAATACCAATTTTCACATCTGTATCATCTTCGTTTCTTTAGATATACATATCCTGTTTAAAATATTCACCTCCCCCTTTTTTAACTCCTTAACTGGATTTTTTGGAAATTGGTAAAACATGTGTTTTTTAATTTTTCACAAAGATTGCAAATACCAATTTTCACGCCTGTAACATCTTTGGTTTTTTAAATATGGGCATACTGATAAAAATATTCATCCCGCTTTTTAACCCTCCTTAACTGGATTTTATGAAAATGCTAAAATATGAGGGTTTTTTCATTTTTCAAGAAGAATCTAAATACTAATTTTCCTCATGAGTTTTTGAAATATAGGAATACTGATAAAAATATTCACCCCCTTTTTAATATCCCTTAACTGGATTTTCTGAAAACAGTAAAATACTTTTTCCTATTTTTCAAGAAGAATCAAAATACCAATTTTTACATCTGTAACTTCTTCTGTTTTTGAGATATAGGTGTCCTGTTTAAAATATTAATCCCCCTTTTTTTCACCCCCCACTTGAATTTTTGGAACATGGTAAAACACTTGTTTTTTTTGTCAAGAAGATTGTAAATACCAATTTTCACGCCTGTAACACCTTTGGTATTTGAGATATGGGTATCCTGTTTCAAATATTCACATACCTTTTTCACCCCCTTAGGGGCGGAATTTACAAAAATCCTTCCTTAATGGGTGCCTACGTCATAAAAACAATGTACCTTCAAAATTTCACATTCCTAGGTTAAATGGTTTCAGCTAGGCGTGGATGAGTCAGGCACAACTTTTCCTTTTAGATACTGTATATAGATAGTCACTTTTACCTATTCTGACCTGGTCTATATAAAAAGGTTAAATGAGCCTGCTGCTGCAATCACATTTAAAGTTAAGCATTTTGTAGAAGGGTAGACAATTAAAAACATTAAAAAGAAAAAATTTACCCATTTAAGAAAATATATTGTAAATCAATTCAGAATATGATGAACCCATAAACATGAAGGTAATGAAGATACTAGTGATGAACATACAGAGGAGAGGGAAAAATCTAAGGCTGAGGCCTCTAAAGCGCACTAAATGCGTCCGTTGCAACTCGATTGCGAGGTCTGTCATAGAATTTTATCATTTAAGAAAAACAGATGAAGTATACTCGCTTTTTCATGCACGGTAGAATGGATGCGGATTTTTGATCACCATAACGCTAGGACGTGCATAAAGACATTTCTATGGATGTCTTGCTTTCTGTAGGCAGGAGATCATGGCATCAGACAAGCACTCATTTGATGTCCGTTACATGTGTAAGAAATGGAGACTACAAACGGCAGCAGCTGCTTCTGCTTCCATATTTTTTCAGGTTTTTAACTTCAGTGTCAAAATTCATGCTTAGTGTGTGTCCACACAAGTACGTCCATGCAAAAATAAGTCTGTTACACCAAATGTACTTTCTGTGCTCGTGTATCCCCAGCCTAAAACATTATTATTATTTTTTTCAGCCTTTAAATAAGCACATTATGGTTTTCTTACTAAATTAATAAAATTGTTCTGCATTTACCTGCATTAAGTCCACATCTTTTTGCAGTTTAGTAGTGGGAAGTTTGGGTCTACCAAGCCTAACAAAGTACACCATGGTAAAATGTGAGCCTGAACCAGAAGTGGCATTCTGATGTGTCTGTTCAGGAGAGGTTCTGTTGGGTTCATCAGTTTTGCTTTGTGCTGTTTCTTTGCCTTCTAGCTCCTTTATCTCCTTGATGAGGTAATGTTTGGCTGAAAAAAGATTGATGCTGAAAGACAAAATACCAACTTAGCCAGAAATAAAGTTGCTATAACATCTGACATTAAGAAACAGAGACGTTTGACATTAAGAAACAGAGACGTTCTTAAATACCACTTATAAATAAATTCACCTGTGACGAGTCAACAGTTCCTGGTTGAGGCTGGGATCACACGGGCACGTCAAGTGCGTCTGTTGTGACCCACCCTTCCAGTGTCCATCATAGCGTGTCGCTGGATCGGCTGGGAGGACCACACAATGTAATGAGGGTACTTTTAACGCACGTTATAATGGATGAGGTTTTTACCTCCCAGTCGAAGTGCTACTATGGACTTCGGACAGGTCTACAAAGTGCGATCCTCCATCGGACGCTCACGCTTTGTAGAGCGTTGTGCACATTTGCCGATTTACGTTGAACCCATAGTAGGGAGCAAACTAGTCATTCAAAAGTGTAATTTTTCCCTTACCCGAGGAAAAAAAAAAGGAAACCATTAAGGCTGGGGTCAGACGAACGCAGTGCGAACATGCGTTGAGCCTCACTTTATTACGGCCGTAGTAGCAGCAGCAAATGACGTCCAATGACGGGCAATATACGAAGTACGGCCGCATGAATGTTAGGCCGCGCAATGCAAGTACTGCTAGTACTGACGCACAGAGTGCGCTGCGTCGGCATAGCGGCGTGTGTGCGTGATTAGGAGACGTCAGACACTGCACATGTCCAGCCAACATCACGTCCATTTGTTTTTTATAGCTCCATCAAAAAATACGGCTGAAATTACGCATCGTATGATCACCATCGCGTCTTCCGTGAAAAAGTGCGTTCGGACGCATCAAGGCACTTTTTGACGGTAGACGTGAAAAATGCGGTCGTGTGACCCTAGCCTACGACTCTTACAATTTGGAGCAGTCCAGTAGTAGCTGAGCTTTTAACCGTGTTAGGTTGTCTTCTTCAGAAAATACGGCCTGGACTTTATCCCGATCCATTTTTTCCAAATAATGAATAAAAAGCTGTTCAGAAACAATCAAGATGTGGGTGATGAGACGGCGGTGTAGATTTTGCTTTTCTTGAGCGGTTAATACTGTACTGGTTAAAACAAGAGGTATTGTTTCGTAGATTAATTTCACTTCATTGATGATTATTTCTTCCTGGGGACAGTGCAAAAGAGACAAAATGTTATTATTTTATCTAACAACATATATTGTCAATGTGTGGTTGCCATATTTAATGTATCTTCCTGGACAGACAATAGCTCTGCATGGAAAGTGCTTCCACACTGTATAATGCACAAACTGCCAGATAGAAGGAAAGAAAAATCATGAAACAGGAATTAACCCCCCCCCCCTTTTCTATGATCAGTTACTGTAACTGGTTCCTGTATAGCAACATATTTATACAACAAATTACAAAGAATGAGCAGGAAGAAGTGTGTCAGGAGTCACTGGACGATGTAACAGAGACTGGGAAGGCACCTGGTCCCCGGTTTGAAGACCAGACCCCAACCTCTTACAGCCTCGGTTTATAAATCAATTTACCGGCCACCCATCAGCCTCTTCAGATGTAAATCTCATTTACACCCAGATGTTGTTTTCAAGGCTGGCTATATAATATATATCGGATATAGATAACTATCAGGGTTATTCAAAGAGAATCGAAAAGCCACCGCACGTTCGGTGACTTTTCATTCTCTTCAATTCGGTACGATTTGGCGATCTCATTTCGGCGACCCTGCGGTGTATTCAGCAAGCACCACAGGGCCGTCGTAGTGTAGAGAAAAACAGCCGCAAACCTGCCGAAAACTCACCGCACACCGAAACCCACAAAAACATCTTGATTAACAGCGTTCGGTTACCTTTCGCCAGCAATTCAAAGCTCTTTGAATAACCCTGTATATAATACGTTAGCAGAAATTTTGAAGAAATCCAGAAAGTAACAAGTAATCCAAAAAAGTGTGTGTTTAAACTACAAGAGTCCACACAAGAGGCAACATATTGGTTAAATGGTTGGTTTAAACAAGGGATCTCAAACTCTGCCCTCCCACATGTTTCAGGACTACAACTCCCACGATTCTCCGGGCGTTTATTGCATCCAAAGAATTCTGGGAATTGTAGGCAATAAACCTTAGGGAGGCCAGAGTTTGAGATCCCTGGTTTAAATAGGTTTAGGGGTATGAGTGCGCCTGCTGGGTGTTACCTGTTATACAAGTGGAAAATAATTATATATATACGTATATATTCCAGGACATACTTAAACGAGAAAAATATCAATGTATCCTTCCTGGTAAAATACTTTATAAATAAATACTGTGGAAGATATCTTTCATTGTTAAAAAAAAGTTATCTTTTCACAGATTTAGAGAAAATATACCTGTAATATTAGAAAGGATTTTTTTCCCCCGAGGTCATAAAAAAATGATGTGTGTATATATATTTTTGAGAAAGTATTTTACCAGGAAGGATACATTGAGATTTCTCTAGTTTTCAAGTATATCCTGGGTGGCGAGTATGTACCGTATGCAGGGTTATTCAAAGAGAATCGAAAAGTTACCGCACGTTCGGTAACTTTTTGTTCGGTTCAATTCGGCTTGATTCGGCGTTCCCTTGTTCGTCTACCCTGCGGTGTATTCAGCAAGCACCACAGGGCCATCGTAATACAGGGAAAAGCTGCCGAACACTCACAGCAAAACCTGGCGAATGCACCCAGAAAACCCGCAAAAACATCTGGATTAACCCCTTTCGAACACGACGGAGAAACCCGAGCAGGAGCCGATCACACACAGCGCAGCCACCGGAAAAAGCCGACACCGCAGACGAATGCAGTGAATAAATTAGCAAAACCGTTTGCTTGAATGTTTGAAAAGTGAAACGCTGTTTGCAAACAAACTACTGAGCGAAAATGTCTGAAATTTACATATGAGGTCCAGGGAATGATAATAAAACGGACTGTTACAGAAAAAATAAGTAAAGTTAAAAAAAAAAACAGATTTGAAATTATTAAAATATCCTAAAAAATCTATAAATAAAGAGACCCTTTACTGCAGAATATTATAATAAACGGTTTATTAGATATTGAGTTAAAACGGGAATATTTTTAACATTGAAGCCTATGGGATTCGACTGAATAAATCTGCCACATGAAGCCACCAAATGGCAGGGCAATTCGGCAACTTTTCACTGCTGGCTTTTGCTCTCTGAATAGCCGAAGCATTGCTTCTCTATGGGGATTTCACTGCCCTCGAACAGGTACCGTATGTGCAGGCAATTCGCCAACATTTGGCGAATTGCCTGCTCTCTGAATAGCCGAATGGGCAAGAAAGGTAACCAAACACTGATTTTCAGCGTTCGGTTCCCTTTCGGCAGCCATTCGAATCTCTTTGAATAACCCTGTAAGTGTTTTGCCCAAGGACACTTACTGGAGAGGTGCTCTTGCTGGGATCGAACCTGTGTCTCTATGTTATAGAGCAGTGATGTTACCTTTACTCCACCCAGCCGGTATAATGATACAATATGATGTATTATTAGAGAACCTCACTGGTACCTACAAAAGCCTTCTGTACTTCGGCAGAACCGCCATTCAGTGCAGATATTTTATGCAGCCTCCTTTTAACCAGGTCACACACTGCGCATGCTGACATCTTGGATACATCCTCCATGAATGGTGACAGAGCGCACGTGTAGATATCATCTGGAAAGATGTGAAGTGAAAGCATGTGTCACACATCATCACAATATACTAGACGTATTGTCTAGGGACAGAATTGAAGTTATACAGCTGCAGTTATGTGAGGCCCAGCAATTACTGCTAGGACTAGTGTAGTAACCGTAGCAACCCATAGTGTTGGATGCACATAGTGGTACAAGTGCTACAAAAAGTTGCTGGTTACACACACTGCACACATTTTGTTTTCAAATCCTGGTGTTAAAGGGACTCTCTAGCCACCATGACCAGTAATTTACTTTAAATGGTCATGGTGAGCAGATCGTAGTCTACGCTCGGATATTCCGACAGGTTGCGCAACCTTCCAAAGTGGAGGACATCCCTTTGCCCAGAAGGCTGTCAATCAGCTCACGCTGCACAGCCTTCCAGGCTCTAGACAACAATGCACAGCTAGTGCATTGCCAAATGGTCAATACCTCCCAGTACACTTGCATTGAGAGGCATCTGATTGGCTGAGTGGTTGAGCGAGCAGTCAGTCCATTGACAGTGAGGTTGACATGTTGACGCTTTGGTTAGCATAAGTGACAGTCAGTTGGGGAACTGCAGTTCCCACAGGAATAGGAACCTCAATTCCTCCTGTATCTGCTGGTGAAATATTAACTTGCTTTTTTTGGTGTATTGTAGAATTGTCTTATTTTTTCCCATTGTACGGCGCTGCGGAGTGTGTTGGCACTTAATAAAAATAAAGGAAATAATAATAAAGAGCAGGAGGACCAACTAAAAGGAGGATCTCCAGCCCTAACCTGTCACATATTCACTGGCATAGACCTCTATGCCAATAAAAATCTGTGTGTGAGTGCAATATTTAATAAGGAATTACAAAAAAATATATATGCAGTCGCTTTGAATTTTTTAATATAGAATGAACGGCACATTTAAGGCCAAAAACTCTAGATGATTTTTTTTTTAAAAAAAAAAAAAATTAAGCAAAGCAAAGGAGAGACTGCGGCGGGAGAAACGGCGAGATTAACGCACTCTCACAATGCAATAGAGTAAGGTGTTCACTTCCTGCCCAGAGCGTCCAATTCCTTTTACCTCTACATATGTATTCGTTAACCTCTTCCTTCGTGTCATCCTTGACTGGAACAAGTGTTTTAGCAGTGTCTGAAATAAATGTGACAAATATTCTCTTTTTTTAACCATTATGACCAAAACAAACATGTGACGAATAGTATTTCATCAGAGATGTTACAGAAACTCTTGTTTTTTCTCCTTTCTTCCCTCTTTTGAGTATTAATTTGTATTCTTTCACCCCTCAACCAAATCTGTCCACGACCTGGTGCAGAGCTTCCCAACCCTAGACCTCAGGTCCCCCTAAGGCCGGGTGCACACGAGCGCACTCAGAGTGGAAGGAACGTCCGTGAGAGTGGACGTTCCTTTCACTCGACGCCCGCCTGCCCCCCCCCTCAGCGCTGCAAAGCGCGATCCTCCTATGGAGGATCGCTCTTTGCAGCCCCGCCGACGTGCATCCTAGGTGGGCGCATGCTGCGCGCACAAGCATGTGACCGGCCCTGTAACAGCATCCCATGGCAGCGACGGGCGCCGGTAAGTGCGTGCGCACTAACAGGCCAGATTGTAAGGAGTACTTTGTGGCAATGCAGACTGAAACCTGCAGTCACAGAGCAGCAAATCCTATCACCTGTGCTGTGCTTCAGATATCTGACAAACCTGATCTGTTAGGGGGTCCTGTCCTGTCCTGGTGCACTGTGATTGAAAAATCTGCATTCATATACTGTATGTATTTGTCAAAGAAACCTTCACGAATTAGTGAAAGTATACTGTATCATTGAAATATTTTTTTACTTTTTACTTGGATTTCCTCTTCTTTTCTCCCTCACTTTTTTTTTTTTTTAAATGTATTTTTCCTGTTAAGGCTAGCGTCAGACGAGCGAGCTATATAGGATCGCGCTTTGCAGCCCCGTCAACCAGCGTCCTAGCGGATCGACAGGGAGGCTTGGATAACGGACACTTGTTGCGTGCGCATTTCGTGTGCGTGCACAAGCGTGTGACCGGCCCCGTTGCAGCGTCACAACACTGCAACGGACGTCGGTAAGCACGTCAGTACGGGCTCACATAGCGCGCTCGTCTGACACCAGCCTAAACCCGCTCGGACAACAGAGCTGTGACGCATATGCAGGTGAATGAGACATCAATAATTGTGTGAAGTTCCGGTGATGTGTCATCAATGATGCAGGGGGCCCGGCGCTGTCCATAGGTTAGCCCTTGACAACTCTGCTGCCATTAGGATGGACCCTTCCTTAGGCTAGGGTCAGACGAACGCATTTTTCGCGTTGTCCGTGAAAAAGTGCGTTCGAACGAATGGACGTATTTTTTCATGGAATACACGATAGCGGTCATACGATGCGCATTTTCATCCGTGATTTTGTACGGATCATCAACAAAACACTTTTCGCGTCTGGACGTTATGTTGGCTGGACATGAGCAGCGTCTGACGTCTCCTAATCACGCACACACGCCGCTAGCGGACGCAGCGCACTCTGTACGTCAGTACTAGCGGTTTCACGTTCTCGAAAAAATGCGTTTGTTTGCTGCTTGCATTGCCCGGCCGAACTTTCGTGCGGCTGTACTTCGTATATTGGCCGTCATTGGACGTAATTTGCTGCTACTACGGCCGTGATAAAGTGCTGCTGCACGCGCGTTCGCACTGCGTTCGTCTGACCCCAGTCTTAGGCTAGGGTCAAACGAAAGCATTTTTACACGCGAACGTAAAAAAGTGCGTCCGAACGAATTGACGTATTTTTTCACGGAGTGCGCGAAAACGGTCATACGATGCGCATTTTTCGTGCGTGATTTTTTCGGATCGTCAAAAAAACTCTTTTTGCGTCTGGACGTTATGTAGGCTGGACATTAGCAGTGTCTGACATCTCCTAATCACGCACACACGCCGCTATGCCGCAGCTGCGCACTCAGTACGTCAGTACTAGCGGTTCGGCGTTCTCGAAAAAATGCGTTCGTTTTCCACTTGCGTTGCGCGGCCGGACTTTCGTGCGACCGTACTTCGTATATTGGCCGTCATTGCCCGTCATCTGCTGCTAGTGCGGCCGTAATTATGTGCGCCAGAACGCACGTTAAGGCTAGGGTCAGACTGAGGCAGTGCGAACGCGCGTTCTGGCGCACTTAATTACGGCCGCACTAGCAGCAGATGCCGGGCAATGACGGCCAATATACGAAGTACGGTCGCACAAAAGTCCGGCTGCGCAACGCAAGTGGAAAATGAACGCATTTTTTCGAGAACGTTAAACCACTAGTACTGACGTACAGAGTGCGCTGCGTCCGCTAGCGGCGTGTGTGCGTGAATTGGAGACGTCAGACGCTGCTAATGTCCGGCCAACATAACGTCCAGATGCACAAAGTGTTTTATTGAAGATCCGTACAAAATCACGGATGAAACTGCGCATCGTATGACCGCTATTGCGTATTCCGTGAAAAAATACGTCCATTCTTCGAACGCACATTTTCACGGACAACGCGAAAAATGCGTTAGTCTGACCCTAGCCTAAAAGTGCGCTGGTCTGACCCCAGCCTAAATGTTATTGCATTGTGGTGAAGAATTTATGTGTTTTATTCTCTCTCCTGGCTCATTTCCAGAAAGGCTAATCAGTAGAATGTCATTTTATTTCTGATGCACAGTTTAATTATTATTTTAAAGATACACTCCAGGCACTAAGACCATTCAGTGCGTACTGAATGGTCACAGTGACCTGAGTGTCGTCTTCACTCCCCTCGGCTGAATTTAGCTCAAATGCAACCATGTGGCATGTAGAATCCATGTGCTGCAGATAAAAAAATATAAAATGAATACCAGATGACCTGCCTTGATTTCCTTCCTGCAGCATTTGAATTATACATGTTGCAGGGCAGCACTTTTCCCTGTGCTCCACCAATGTATAAAATAGTAATATAGTTCCCAGGGTGAGTATTCTACTCAGTCAAATATTAAAATGGTTGGAGGTCAGGTATGGTCATAAGGGCTTAATATTTAACCCCTCTCTCATTTTAACCCTATAGTATCATTTTAATACAAGATTTGCTCAATCCTCTGAATTCTCAAAATGTATAGATTAAAATGCGCACTTACCATCTGATTGATTCCTCCTCCTCTGTCATGGCTGGCAGCAAAGTACAGAAAAATAATAAAGGGAATTCATGATTTTTAAGTCATAAACAGTTATGTTTATTAAAAGAAATGTGCCTAGGGGGTCACATGATCACATCATAGCAATACCCACAGTGCAAGGATAAATAGATCTATCCTGACTATATTAAGTATTGTATAAAGGTCATCTACAAAAGATAAGTGGTCATCCAATGAGACATGAAGAAAGGAGATTTCCACTACCGTAGAGTTTTTTTACACAGAAAAATCTGGTATTCTCTGCTTAAAGCACTGATCAGGGCTGTATTTATAATAAGGCAGAGTAGGCATGTGCCTTCAGACGCCTGCTACTAGGGCGTGCTGTGCTCTGTTAAAAAAAAAGAAAAAAAAAAAGAATTACAATTTCCAATCATTTAGACCCCAGCATTTCTGGAGCCCTACAGTCTAGAGGGACATATAAGGTACCATTGGAAAGGGAAAAGTATGGCCTTTTCCAGTGATACCAAACATGACCAGGTTTATGTCAAAATATAATAAGAAAAAAAATCACTGAAGTGAGGAGAGACAGGGGGACTTTGGAGCCCCGCATCTCTGATTTTTACACCACACTAGGTCAAGTGGGATGTCATTGGAAAGATCAGAATTTGACCTTTCCAGCAATTCCAATCATGACCATGTAAGGTGTAAAGTTGAAGAATTGAAAAAAAAGAAATGCAAAATTTACTATTCTCTCTGTTCTAAGAAAGTGGCATTATGTGCTTTTACTTATAAAGCAAACGTCCTCTTCTAATTTCCCACGCCGGGACCAAATGTGGAGGTGATGGCACAACACGCTATTACACATTGGCTCATCCAAACACAAGCTCTGCTGCGAGGAGGATGGGGCTCCTTTGGACTCCTGTGTCTCCATCCCTTACATCTCATACGCTCAAGTGACCTCTGTGTCATTGGACTGGAGATAGTCTGGCCTTTCTAAAGATACCAAACATCACCATGTACCATGTACAGAACAAACAAACAAAAGAAAAAAAACATGCTCCCCTTTTTCGTTCAAAGCAAGTTTTGACATCCTATTGAAAAATTGCAGAAAATAAAGTGATAAAAAAAATCACATCTTAAAAAGACCCTTAGCCGCGACTGTATTTTGATGCCCAGAATTTTGGTTGCTCTAGGATGAAATGGAGGATCATATTCCATAGCTAGGGTTAGAAATTTGGGCTAGGTTATTATTTGTGCTTGTTTTAGGGTTAGGATACTATTTGTACCTGTTTAACCCAAGCCCTATCATTCTGCTCCACTTTAAGGCTGGATGGAGTAGAGGTAACATCACTGCTCTGTGACTGTAGAGACAGGTTCAAATCCCGGCCAGAGCACCTCTCCAGTAAGTGTCCTTGGGCAAGACACCTAATGGTACATACTCGCCACCCAGGACATACTTGAAAACGAGAGAAATCTCAATGTATCCTTCCTGGTAAAATCCTTTCTGAAAAGAAAAAAAAATGGCAACAGATTCTGCCCCTTCTTTTAATGTGAACAGAGAGAAATGTTTTATTCAGTTTCTTTAAAAAAAAAAATAGTTTCCCCTCAACCAAAACAAAATAGTTTTTGCACTTTATTTTAACCCTCCAGATGTGTTGGAACTACATCTCCCTTGAAGCCCAGCTACTCATTAGATTGGCTGAGCCTCATAGGAATTGTAGTTCCAAAACATCTGGAGGACCAAGGTTGCTGACCTCTGGCCCGGAGAGTTTGCGGTGTCTGATTCTGTAGATTGGACGCACTGTTGGAAGACTAGAATTTAATTATTAATTGGTGTTGTAGATGCTTGTTGGTAAAATAAAAAATCTTGCAGTTTTTAGATGAATTTTCTCCTTTTGCACCGATATTGAAAATTGCTTCATTATTTGTTTTTGTTTTTCCCATTCTTTTGGAACACTATCTATCCATCTGTCTATCTAGTCATCCGTCTATCAGTCTGTTACTGAGGACTGACCGTCTATCTTGACATCTGTCTAGCTATCCATCTACCCTTCTATTTATCTAGCCATCTGTCTGTCTTTCCATCCATCTACCCTTTTGTTAGTGAGGACTGTCTGTCTGTTGATCCATCTAGACATTTATCGGTTTGCCTATCTGTCCAATTGTCTGTCTACCTGCCTGTCTCCCTAGGAGATAGAAAATACAACCATCAAGTTCAAACTCTTCTTCTCTGGTTTAGATGAGCAAGTGGTGCAGCCCTTTCCCATTAATGCTGTAGCTATGGATTATAGACTTTTCGCTCACCTGCAGACTGAACTGGATCGGGAAATAACGTGAGAGGTCGGAGGATATCATTGTAGAGTTGATTCAACTTCTTATGGTCAAATCTGTCACGTGGTGCAGGGCGATCGTGCCTTTTTTTTATTGTTAAAGAACTGAGATTCTTCATATTGTTAAACATTTGTATGAGGTTTTTTACCTTTTGGAAGACAAAGCAATCAAATTTTAAAAAAAAAAAGATACAACACCATGAAGTATATTTTTTTTAAGGAGACACACAGTATCCACGGTGGAATGGGTTATGGGATGAAGGACCTTTTGCTAAGTCAGGATCTGTCAGAAAATCAATGCCAGGGCAGCAGACTACAAGTAAATCAACACCATGGTGACAGTAGAGGACAGGCGAAGCAATGCCATTGCAGCAGAGGTGGCTCTAGAGTTAGTGAGGCCTTAAGCAAAGCTCAGCTAGGAGGCCCCAAATGTTCTACAAAAATGCAGATATTATCCAAAAAACTACAATCAATTAATGAAAGCTCAGACGACTCGCCTGGCAGCTTGGTGCACGTTAATATAGGAGGGTATTTGTGTGGCATATCAATAATCATCTGAATGTACGCATACTGAAATGCCGCACAAATATCCACACATGTTTGAGTAAGGCCTTAGGCATTCTCCTGTTTGGACTAATTCTAGAGCTGCCTCTGCACGGCGACCACAAAAAGGTAAATCAACGCCATCCGAGGACAGGTATATCAACCCTATGGTGGCTGAGGACAGGTAAATCAATGCAATGGTGGCCAAGGACAGGTAAATCAATGCAATGGTGGCCAAGGACAGGTAAACCAGCTCTATGGCGGGTGAAGATGAATAAATCAAAGCCATTGTGGCCGAAGAAAGGTAAATCAATGACAGGACTGCCAACTACAAGTTAATCAATGCCAAGGCCAGGTGACTCAACACAATGGCGGCTGAGGTCTGATAAATCACCCAATAGCGGAAGAGAACAATTAAATCAACTCTATGGCGGGCGAAGATGAATAAATCAAAGCCATTGTGGCCGAAGACAGGTAAATCAATGACAGGGCGGCTGACTACAAGTAAAATCAAAGCCAGGGTGGACGACCACTGGTAAATCAGCATCATGGTGAGAGGGGATTAGCAAATGAATGTCATGGAAGCAGATAACAGGTAAATCAATGCCATGACTGCTGGAGATAAATAAATAAATCACGTGGTGTAGTAGATCAGGAGAATCAGTGTAATCGTTTTAAAGAATAATGATTGAATATTCCATCCAGTAGCTGCAGCATATAGGGCTCTGTGACGCAGCACAGGCTGTCACGTGACATGCATGCAAACCCCTGCATGTGATCCTGAGCTGAGATACAGCTCTTCCCCCGGGTGTCACATGGTGTGTGCCAGGCGGGGGGCCTCTAGGTTTCTGATTTTTTGACGCTTTGAAGCTTCATGCTGAGACAACCACTGGCCACAGCCTTATGAAGTGTAAATAAAATGAGTCTGCAGTGATGCATGGGGTATCCCCCCCCCCGGGACCAGTTGGTACATACCAGCCTCGCTCAATGCAGCGCGGCCCACACTCTCCTCCGCAAGCACAGGGGCAAGCCACGTTGCTAGGCAACGCCCCTAACACTGCGGCTTGGAGAGAGGTGCTGCCCTCTAGAGGCATAAAAATAATAATACAAGCGAGCTAAAAGATATTACAGTGTTAAATAACAGGGAGCTGTGGTCTTGCTTTTCTTGTTAGCTTCTCTTACCTCCGGATCTGCAGTATGCAGGCAAATCAGGGAAAGTATAGGTTCATACCACAAAAGGAATATATGGTAGCCTAGAACCACATAGGAAAGTATGGAAGCCTAAGCAGATCTTTACCTCCTTAGAAATTCCTTGGAAGGGTAAAAGAACAGTCTCATAGATTATTACTTGGAAGCTTCCATGTAATAAAGAGCAAACTGAAGCAGAGTTAAATAGCCTGCGCATTTTGCTGGTGATGCACTCTGGCCACCATGACCACTTCAGCTTGCTTAAATGCTTGTGGTGACAGGGGTCTAGCCTGGCTGTGATGAGAGTGCTTCAAAACAGAGCTCTCCCCACCGCCATGAAGGCTGTCCAGAAACATACAAGAGGGGTTATTCACTAGTCTTCGAATTTGTCATCAAGTTATTATTAAGTTGCACCAACCGGTGAATTTCACTGCAGGTGCAATTTCGGGGCAATTCACAAAGCTGTCAAAACGCCAAAGAAAGGCGAATTGACAGTGAAATGCAGTGCAATTTGTTGCAATTCCGCATCACTTAAATTTACCCATTGGAAACTGTTGATTTGTCTTTTCACAGGCTGCCAAATTGCACCAGACTTTAGGCAAAATTTTCTAGAAATTTGTATTTTTATATATAATTCACATAATGCACTAAAACGGGGTTCACTCAGATTGTGTTCTTTTATAAAATAATTTTTATTAGTACAGATTTTAGGGGTTATTCACTAACCATTGAAAGAAATGTGGGTTTACTTCAGCGAAATTCGAAGGTACAGAGGAACAAGTATGGTAAAACTACAGCAAATTCACTACTTAGGCTGGGGTCACACAAACACACTAAATACGTCTAATACAACGACTTACTGTTGAAATGCACAGCGTAATGTCTGCTATAGAATTAAGAAGCATCATATACAGTAAGAACAACTCATAAAAGAATGCATGTGTAGCGCTGTGGTAAAATCTTGCTGTGGCAGTACCTATTTTTGGCCACAAGATGGAGACTATCGCGATCAGAGATACTGGACATTGGGACTACAATGCCCGGCATGCTTTGCGAGAAGACAGGAAGTGGGTGGAGACTGGAGCCTTACATCCTCTGCCTCGTGGAGAACGCGGCAGAGCGCGCCAGGGAAGGAAAGAGAGCAGACGCATCGAAGAGATCACGAGAGGGCCTAGGCCAGAGACCAACAGAGACCAAGAGAGACTTGTTAGTCCAGAGAGGATCACCCAAGCTGAGGAGAAGAAGACCCGCCGGAATCCAGGCATTGCTGCGGACCGGAGGAATCGAACGGAGAGCAGGCGGTGAGCTGGAAAAGCTGTGTGGAGTCAGACAACGGATCGGGCCGCTAGTATCCCCAGTCAAAATCGGGTGGAGAGACGTCCTGGGTCAGCGGAGCTTAAAGCAATCGTCGGATGGGTGAGAGGCCTCCAAGGCTGTTTTATGATTAAAGGACGCTCTGCTGTTTCCTCTTTAAAGTCCACAGGGCCCCAACTGACTAGTCGAAGACCTTCCTTTAATAAACTCACTGGCCAGTTGAACAGTACCCGGGTACCACACACACATATACACTTTTCACATTCTGGGACTTAACCTGTGCAGGACTCATTTCCTTTTGCGAATCGGAACGGTGGTTAAAGACAAAGATACGTTCCGAATACATTTTTCTCTTTTTTCCGCTGCGCGTTTGCCGTAATACGAAGGGATTGTATGTTTGGGGTTTTGCTACGTGTCCCTTTTTCTGAACTATCGGGAAATTGTATTGTTTTTATGTTCGTTGCGAATATTTTATTTTCCGAAATACGAAGCCTCGTGTTTCGTTTCTTTTCCGCTACGCGTTTTACCGGGATACGAAAATACTGTAATAATACTTGTGAATACCGTGTCTCAACATCTGCTCAAATATTTTAGTAAACTATATAAATATAAAAACTCACAACTGTGTTGGAGTATATTTATTCCCTAGTGCGGGGAGACTGACCCGTGGTTCATTTTCAGCGGCTCCTCCGGGAGTGAGCGCTACACATGTACTGGTTCACGCACGTTACAATTGATGTTGATTGTGCGCACATCAACACACGTCTAAAGACTTGATGCTTGCTATAGGTGGGAGTACGGGACATCAGATGAGCGCTCATTTGACGTCCGTCACATGTGTAGTTTGACCTAATCGTACGTTGTTGTTATTGCTTGGAGTTGAACTTTAAAATTTATGCGCACCATGTGGTGTGCACAAGTATGTCCAATACAACAGCGGTACTTTCTGCGCTCATGTGGCCCAACCCATAGTTCAATATACTTTTAACTGTAGTCTCCCTTTCTGCCATAGTGATTTAGTGTAGATTTTAAAGTGGTTTCCACTGCTGTTTCAGTCAATGTTGTCTAGCATTGTTTGCCCCATATTGTATAGGAGGCCAATGGAGATCATCACTTTAGGCTCATGTCAGACGAGCACACCTAGTGCAGCTGTGCGCCTGCACTTACCGGCGGCCGTCGTAGCCGCGTGATGCAGAGACAGGCGCCGGTCACACGCTTGTGCATGCGCACAACCTGCGTGCGCAGCAAGTGTCCGTATAGGGAACGAATCCGTTGATGTGCTAGAAAGCGTGTCAACGGAGCTGCAAAGCGCGATCCTCCATAGGAGGATCGCGATTTGCACAGCTGAGGGCAGTCAGCGGCAGTGCAGTGCGCTCGTCTGACAGGAGCCTTAGGCCCGTGTCAGACGAGCGCACTGATCATGTCCGTGTTGCCGCACATGTTATCGTCCGTGGTAGCATACAATTGTGATCAATAGAGACCCACACACAAAGTACGTCCGCACAGAAGAGCAGAAGCACAACAGACGCGGCAAACGGACGCAGATTAGGCAAGAACGTAATACTGCTAGAACGGATGTGCGGAGTGCGCCACGTCCGCATAGCTTTGTGTGTGAGTGATGGAACGTGGTCAGACGGACTGCATTTATGCGTCCAGCATTTTTGACAAAATGTTTTTTTATTTTAATTACTTTTCCCGCCTACATCCGTCAAAGATAACGTCAGGCACAAAAACGGACTGTGTGGTCACTACTGTGTCTTCCGGCAAAAAGTGCGTCCGTACTGCACGGGCGCACAGTCCGTAGAGAAACTGCGCTCGTCTGACCCTAGCCAAAGTATATTCACCATGTTTGTGAACACCAGTGAAACAACTGTAAATGGGAAATATACACAGGAGATAGATAGGCGCTGATGGAAGACTTTGGATGGAGATGACAAGTCCCAATGCTGCTGTCCACTTGGTGGGGTTGTCCTTGTCCGGTACAACCAAGGAATGGATACAAAGAAAAAATAAGTGTAGCGCACGGGGAAATGGGGGTCTTGGTTGATAGCTTGCTCTTCCAGCCAGACCTCAAAATATAAAAGAGGAAAACCTTCATGGTGCAGACCATAACACTCTCAAGATATAAACCATGTATTATGGTCTCACTCACATTTGTCTGAGCTACCGGCTCCGGGATCTTGTGCCTTAGGGTAATTACTGGCCACTAGGGATGAGCCGAACACTCCCCGAGTTCGGTTCGAGCCCGAACCCGAACTTCCCATTTGTTCGGGACCGAACCCGAACCCCCATGCAAGTCAATGGGGCTGAAAATTCGGTTTTTTAGAGTGCCCTCCAAGAGGGCATATATGCTACATATTTGACATAAAAGGTGTATGGGGGTCCGGGTAGTGCCCTGGGGGACAGGAAACAAGGACAAAAAGTTTTGTAGCGATGTGTTAAAGTTTACTGTGGCAGTACCCATTTTTGGCCACAAGATGGAGACAATCACGATTAAAGATCCTGGACACTCGAACTACATGTCCCGGCATGCTTTGCGAGGAAACAGGAAGTGGGTGGGTTTGTGGAGACGCTGTACATCCTGCACCTCGTGGAGAACAGGCAGAGCGCGCCAGGGAGCAGGGGAGAGTGGATGCACACACGGAGAAGGAGAGACCAAAAGACAGGCCGGAACGCAGACAGAGTGGATTGGGCCTTAGGATTGGGTCACCCAGCCTTGCGGGAGACAGATATCACCACCTATATTATCCGAGTGCAGTGCTGAGGAGAGAAGACCCCTCGAGTAAGGAGTACCGCAGTCGATTGAAGCGGGGAGCAGGCGGTAAGCTGGCTGAGTCGTGGCTGATCGATAGAAGGCCAGACAACAGATCCGGTGGTCGGCGTCCCCAGTCAATATCGAGCGGAGAGACGTCCTGGGTCAACGGAACCTCAAGTTGCGCTGGATGGGTGAGAGGCCCCCAAGGCCGTATGTGAATAAGAGCGTACGCTGTTGTTTTCTTTCTAAAACCCACAGGGCCCCAACTGACTAGTCGAAGACATCATTAAAGTAAACTCACTGGCCAGTTGAAAAGTACCCGGGTACCACATACACACGAACACACACTACCTCATGTTCTGGGACTTAACCTGTGCAGGACTCATTTTCCTTTTTTTTCCTATCCATACAAGGGGGCAAAGTTAAAGTTACATTCTGAACAATTTTCCTTTTTTTGTTCCCGCTGCGCGTTTACCGTGATACGAGAACTGTGTATTTTATTGTGTCCCGCTACGCGGTTTTTCCTCGAATTTTGTATCTTTTAATTTTCTGCTCGGTCGGGGTTTTTCCGAAAATACGAAGCCCTCGTGTTTTCGTTTCTTTTACCGCTACGCGTTTATCGTGTTACGAAAGTACTGTAAATCTTCCTGCATATACCGTGTCTTAAGAGCTGCAAACCTTTTAGTAAACCTTTTAAAATATAAAACTGTTCAGCGTGTTGGAGTATATTTATTCCCTAGTGCGGGGAGACTGACCCGTGGTTCATTTTCAGCGGCTCCTCCGGGAGTGAGCGCTACACGTGGGGGCTCGTTTCCGGGATTCAGTCTCTGGAAAAACCGCATTTAAAGGGTTAAATATGGATCCAGACACTGCTGCCGAATGGTGTGGGGAGCACAGTAGTCAGTTAGCGTGTTGCATAGTCATGGATATTCCTGCAGACACTTGGGCCGAAGATCAGATTCGCCAGGCCGTGGCCACGCTAGCACCAGATCATCGGGGGTTAATTCTGGACATTAAGAAAAACCCAGATACCTCTCACACGCATGTTCTTCTCGAATGGAGAAAAGGTATTCCAGCATGTTTTCGGGGCGCGAGCGTGAAGCTGACCGATGAGGTGGAAGTCCAACTGATTCAGCCAAGTACGCCACGTGGCGAAGCCGAAAGTGTTCCCGCGCCCAGTCCGTTGGCCATGATCGGGCCTGAATTTATCGTGGCTATTGGAGATTTGCTGGCTAAATGTCAGAAAACAAGCCCTCCTCACACTAATTTCGGTTATCGACGGTTAAGGAACTTTACAGGAAATGTACCAACTCCGGCGGGAGAAGAAACCTTTGAGGAATGGGTGGAACAGGCGATGCAGGCACTGGATGAGTGGGACGTCCCTGAGGCCCAGAAAAAGCAAAGGATCACCGAGAGTTTAAAGGGACCTGCGTCAGAAGCGGTGAGAAACCTAAAACTGAGTAGGAAAGATTGTACTGCTTTGGATTATTTGAACGTTCTTGAAGAAGTGTTTGGGCGAACAGAAAAGGCAGCGGAACTAGTATATCAGTACGAACACACCTATCAGAAGAGAGGTGAGAGAATGATTGATTACATGGGGCGCTTGGATAAGATTCTGCACCAAATACTCCTCAAGAAAGGGGCCAAACCGGCTGACGTAGACAAGATACGAATAAAGCAGATCCTGAGGGGCTCTCAACCGTTAGATCCGGTGATGATGCAGCTGAGAAGCAGAGCAGTTAATCAAGAGTTGAAGTACCTGGAACTGATCCGAGTGGTACGAGAGGAGGAGGCTCTGTTGGAAGAGAAATCCTTCAGGCGGGGAGAAAGGGCTTATGCACAACCTGCAAGATATAACGACGGTCTGCAGCCTGAAAATGACTCGTTAGACACCTATGGATCTGACCTGGATGAACAGGAGCAGTTAGTGGGTTTTAAATTCATCGAAAAGGCTGCTAAAGAATCGAACTCTTCTGAACGAAGTGAGTTGTTCAAGACTGTAAAGAAGGTACAGGAAGCTCAAACTGAACTGCAGAAAGCGCACGCTGAACTGTGCAGGGTGTTGATGAAGGTGACCGAGATGCAGGGGGAAATGCAAAAGTTCCTAACAGGTATGCAGACGACTGAAGTTGCCGTGGCGTCTGGTTCAAATCTCTTATTAGAACCTCAACAAGCAACCGTGTCTCCACTTTCGAGGAAGAGATGTTTCGGTTGTGGAGAAATGGGCCATTTCCGTGCGCAGTGTAAAGGCCGGAAGCCTGAGAAGGATAAAGTTGAGTGGCTGCTGAAAGCCCTAGAGGGACTGTTATCTACTCCACCAGCGGGAAACGCCAGAGGGCACCAGTAAAGGAGCAACCTAGGTGCCCAGAAGTTGAATCTCGCTCCAAGAACCAATTTAAAACTAAGAGGGCAAGAGGGCCCAAAGTCAAGCCGACTGCTGAGCCTGCCAGAATGGAAAGAGTCACTCCCTTAGCGTCCGGGTCTACGTCATGGGGAAGCAATGCACACCCAAAACCTGCACGGGCCAAGAAAAAGGCCAGGGTCCAGCAAACTGGATCTAAGCGTCCGGATACCTCCACCAAGTTTCCTGACCAGCTGATAGGTCCCTCTCCGATTGTGCCAATCCAAGTGGAGGGAGTCTACACCAAAGCTCTGTTAGATTCGGGGCTCAAGTGACTTTGATTTATAAAGACTTCTATGAGAAACACTTAAAGCACATTCCTCTGCAAGAATTGAAGGATTTGGAAATATGGGGTATCGGCACTGAGAAACTCCCTTATGACGGGTATCTGCAAGTAAGGTTGGAGATCGGATCTGAAGTCATCGGACGGTCCGGAGGCTGTGACGCCTTGGCCATTGTGTGCCCCCGACCCTCGGGTGCAAACAGAAGCTCTCTGATAGTGGGGACAAATACGGACCTAGTGCGGCGTCTCCTGACCCCCATCGTAGTGGAAGAAGGGTCGACTCAAGGAGTGCACCCCATGTTACGACCGGTCTATCAGAGGATGGTTGAAGAACGGAAAGCACCTGCTGAGGTGGGAAGACTGTGGAGACTGGGTGGGACAGAGAAGGTTCTGCAAGCAGGAGAAGTAGCGAGCTTCCGGGTTTCAGTTAAGTTGAACGGATCGCAACCAGGTCCCTATGTGGTGCTGGGAACCGATGTCAGTCATGGGAGTGAAACCGGAGTCGAAGTAATTCCTGAAATAATCTCCACAAAAGCCTTGAAGAGGACACGAGGAAGAGTCTCGGTCAGTGTGTGCAATGTGACAGATTCTCCAGTAGTCCTTAAAGCACGAATGCCTATCGGGCAAGTAGAGTCTGCTACACCCCTCTCCACCGATTTAGGAGGGGGAGTGGATAAAGAGATTTCGGATGAAAGATTCTACCCTAAAGACGCCCCCATTTCACCTGAGTGGAAGAAACGTCTTCAGTCTCAAGTTCTAAAGTGGAAAGAATTATTCTCGAAAGATGAGTTCGATGTGGGCCTGGCTAAGGCTAGGGTCAGACTAACGCATTTTTCACGTTGTCCGTGAAAATGTGCGTTCGAAGAATGGACGTATTTTTTCACGGAATACGCGATAGCGGTCATACGATGCGCATTTTAATCCGTGATTTTGTACGGATCATCAATAAAACTCTTTTTGTGTCTGGACGTTATGTTGGCCGGACATTAGCAGCGTCTGACATCTCCAATTCACGCACACACGACGCTATGCGGCCGCAGCGCACTCTGTACGTCAGTACTAGTGGTTTAACGTTCTCGAAAAAATGCGTTCATTTTCCACTTGCGTTGCGCAGCCGGACTTTTGTGCGACCGTACTTCGTATATTGGCCGTCATTGCCCGGCATCTGCTGCTAGTGCGGCCGTGATTAAGTGCGCCAGAACGCGCGTTCGCACTGCCTCAGTCTGACCCTAGCCTAAGAGTACGGAACACCGCATTCGGTTGCAAGAAGACAAGCCGTTTCGTGAAAGGTCAAGGCGAGTTCCGCTGGGAGACTTGGATGATCTACGAGAACAGCTAAATGAGTTGCAGAGAACCAATGTGATTCAAGAGTCCAGGAGCCCATATGCCTCTCCAATAGTGCTGGTCAGGAAGAAGAATGGTTCTGTCCGCTTGTGCATAGACTATCGCACCCTGAACCGAAGAACCATCCCCGACCAATACGCTACTCCTCGGATTGAAGATGCCTTGCAGTGTTTGTCTGGAGCAAAGTGGTTTAGTGTGTTAGACCTGCGAAGCGGATATCATCAGATACCGATGCACCCTGAAGACAAAGAGAAAACTGCGTTCATTTGTCCACTGGGGTTCTTTGAGTTCAATAGAATGCCTCAAGGTCTGACGGGAGCTCCAGCCACGTTCCAACGGTTGATGGAGAAGACAGTCGGGGATATGAATCTAATCGAAGTGTTAGTGTACCTGGATGACATAATTGTGTTCGGGAAGACTCTGGAAGAGCATGAGCAACGTTTGGAGAAGGTCTTGAAGAGGCTCCATGAAGAGGGGTTGAAATTGTCTCTGGAGAAATGCCAGTTCTGTTTACCGTCAGTCACATATCTGGGACACGTGGTTTCGGCAGAAGGTGTTTCGACAGATCCTCGAAAGTTGGAGGCCGTAGCTTCTTGGCCTAGACCTCGAAACGTCACTGAACTTAGATCTTTCTTGGGATTCTGCTCATACTATCGAAGATTTGTGGGAGGATTCGCAAAGATAGCTCAGCCGCTGAACAAACTCCTACAGAAAGAAACCACCGAAGAAGGCTGTAAGGTCTCTGATCGAAACCCCTCCGCTCCGGGACCAAGGAAAGCTAAAGAGTCCATACAAGGTGAATGGACTAGTCAATGTGAAGGTGCGTTTGTGAAGCTGAAAGAGAATCTAACCCGAGCTCCTGTTCTGGCCTACGCGGACCCTCACAAGCCGTATGAACTACATGTGGATGCCAGCCGAGAAGGTCTGGGAGGAGTCCTATATCAGGAGTATGATGGATTGCTGAGGCCTGTAGCGTACGTGAGCCGGAGCCTTGCGCCTTCTGAGAAGAACTATCCTACTCACAAACTGGAGTTCCTAGCCTTGAAGTGGGCAGTGGTGGACAAGTTGAAAGACTATCTGTATGGAGCTGAGTTCGTGATCAAGACGGATAATAATCCTCTCACCTATATCCTTACTACTGCAAAACTGGACGCAACGGGACATCGGTGGTTGGCCGCTCTGTCAGGGTTTCGGTTCAGCCTGAAGTATCGCCCTGGGGTGAACAATCGAGATGCTGATGCTTTGTCGAGAAGACCCTACACTACAGAATGGACTCAGGTGACTCCAGACGGGGTGCAAGCTTTGTGTCAAGGAACAGAACGCCGGGTCAAGGGAGGAGTTGAAGCGGAGGCCATAGGAGTCATGGCCGCGGCTGTTCCTGAGTTCTACTGTAACCCTACGCAATTGAGGGATGAAAATCTACCTACCTTTTCCAAGCAGGACCTGAAAGCGGATCAAGCTAGAGACCCTTTGATTGCATTGACCATAAAGGCCCTGACTGCAAACCAGCGAGAGATTCTGTTAACCAATTCCCCGGATGGAGCCAGATTGGTTTACAAAGAGTGGGAGCGGTTGAAGATGTTGGATGGGGTGGTCTACCGAAGGGGCCCCTCGACCAATTCCGAAGAGATTCAGCAGTTATTTCTCCCTACTAAACACAGGGAGAGTGTGTTGCGATCATTACATGATGAGCATGGACATTTGGGTGCTGAGAGAACTTTTAAGTTGGTGCGAGATAGGTTTTATTGGCCTTGCATGAGGGCTGAAGTTGAGAGTTATTGCCATTCCTGTCTGAGGTGCATTCAGAGGAAAACTCTACCAACCCGAGCTGCTCCAATGAGCCATCTACAGAGTCAGGGACCCATGGATTTGGTGTGCATTGACTTCCTGTGCTTGGAGCCGGATGCTAGTGGGCAAGGGAACATTCTGATAGTGACTGATCATTTCACCCGTTATGCCCAAGCTTTTTCTACAAAAGACCAACGCGCTCCGACGGTGGCGAAGGTGCTGATGGAAAAGTTCTTTGTTCATTACGGCCTGCCAAGAAGAATACACTCTGATCAGGGAAGAGACTTTGAAAGTAGATTGGTCGGGCAATTGCTGGAGTTGTTGGGAATTCAAAAGACTCGAACTACGCCATACCACCCTCAAGGTGATGCTCAGCCTGAAAGGTTTAATCGCACGCTGCTAAACATGCTGGGGACCTTGTCTAATGTAGAGAAGCAGAGTTGGAGTCGTCATATAGCTACTCTGGTGCATGCATATAACAGTACGGAGAGTGATGCAACGGGATATTCACCGTACCGTCTTATGTTCGGAAGAGAAGCTCGACTGCCGGTTGATTTGGCATTTGGGTTATCTCTAGACCAGACGTCGGTAGCTTCTCATAGAAACTATGTGGATAGACTTCGGAAGAATCTGGCTTCTGCGTTTGAACAGGCCCGTTTGACTTCAGGTAACAGGGAGCAAAGGAACAAGAAGAACTATGATTTGAAGGTTCGAATACAGGATCTACAACCCGGTGATAGGGTTCTGTTGAAGAATTTGGGTGCTGCTGCGAGACACAAGCTGGCGGATAGATGGAGTTCTCAGGTTTACATTGTTTGCAAACAACTGCCAGGTCTGCCGGTGTATCAGATTCGCCCTGATGGAAAGGCTGGTCCCCTCAAGAATTGGCACCGAAATCACTTGTTACCTTTGAGAGAGGCTGTGAGAATACCAGTGGAAAACGAACTTCCTCCGGCGAATCCGCATGCTCCACGTGTCCCTCCTGTTACTCGGTCTCAACAGACTCGGGTTGTTGGAGAGAGCGAAAGAGACAGTGACGAAGAGAGTTTCTGCTTAGATTGGATCCGCTCGCCAGAACCTGAAGGGGTTGTCCCAATTCCTTGTCAGTGGGAAAGTAACTTGAGGGCTGAAGCTCCTGAATTTCAGTGGGAATTCCCTGAGAATATGGAACTCCCTGAAACCCTTGAACTTCCGTTAAGGGTCCCGGATACTGTTGGAGACCCTGTAGCTCCTGAAGACGAGCCTTATGACTATAGTTCTATGCCTTCCCTGGAGGGATCGTACTCGGAGGAAGTGTCTGCTCCAGTGGCAGATATAAGGACTGAGCCTATACCTATAGTACTTCCACCTGAAGAGGAACGGAGGAGCCTGAACAAAAACGCTCTATTCGACCGCCCCAGCGACTTACCTATGACTCACCAGGACATAGCACTGAAGAGGCCATCACCACTGTGCAGAGATTGCCCGAAGTGTCTGCTATGTTAGCTGAGGTAGCCCAGAACATGAGTCAGCTTGAGAAAGTGTTTCTAACCCACTGCATGTATGCTGCTGAACCTGTATATGCTGTATAAACTGTGTGCATATTGTAAAAGGATAATGTAACTGTTGTACCTCCTTGGAGAGACCCAAGAGTTCTAGGAGGGGGAGAGTGTAGCGATGTGTTAAAGTTTACTGTGGCAGTACCCATTTTTGGCCACAAGATGGAGACAATCACGATTAAAGATCCTGGACACTCGAACTACATGTCCCGGCATGCTTTGCGAGGAAACAGGAAGTGGGTGGGTTTGTGGAGACGCTGTACATCCTGCACCTCGTGGAGAACAGGCAGAGCGCGCCAGGGAGCAGGGGAGAGTGGATGCACACACGGAGAAGGAGAGACCAAAAGACAGGCCGGAACGCAGACAGAGTGGATTGGGCCTTAGGATTGGGTCACCCAGCCTTGCGGGAGACAGATATCACCACCTATATTATCCGAGTGCAGTGCTGAGGAGAGAAGACCCCTCGAGTAAGGAGTACCGCGGTCGATTGAAGCGGGGAGCAGGCGGTAAGCTGGCTGAGTCGTGGCTGATCGATAGAAGGCCAGACAACAGATCCGGTGGTCGGCGTCCCCAGTCAATATCGAGCGGAGAGACGTCCTGGGTCAACGGAACCTCAAGTTGCGCTGGATGGGTGAGAGGCCCCCAAGGCCGTATGTGAATAAGAGCGTACGCTGTTGTTTTCTTTCTAAAACCCACAGGGCCCCAACTGACTAGTCGAAGACATCATTAAAGTAAACTCACTGGCCAGTTGAAAAGTACCCGGGTACCACATACACACGAACACACACTACCTCATGTTCTGGGACTTAACCTGTGCAGGACTCATTTTCCTTTTTTTTCCTATCCATACAAGGGGGCAAAGTTAAAGTTACATTCTGAACAATTTTCCTTTTTTTGTTCCCGCTGCGCGTTTACCGTGATACGAGAACTGTGTATTTTATTGTGTCCCGCTACGCGGTTTTTCCTCGAATTTTGTATCTTTTAATTTTCTGCTCGGTCGGGGTTTTTCCGAAAATACGAAGCCCTCGTGTTTTCGTTTCTTTTACCGCTACGCGTTTATCGTGTTACGAAAGTACTGTAAATCTTCCTGCATATACCGTGTCTTAAGAGCTGCAAACCTTTTAGTAAACCTTTTAAAATATAAAACTGTTCAGCGTGTTGGAGTATATTTATTCCCTAGTGCGGGGAGACTGACCCGTGGTTCATTTTCAGCGGCTCCTCCGGGAGTGAGCGCTACAGTTTTAAAAAAAACGTTTTAAATAAAAACGAAAAATTCCTTCAAATATTGTGCCTAGGAGGTCCCCATAACCTGCCCGTGAAGTGGCGGATTTCTAGGATGTATAGAAACACTTAAAAACAAAAAAATGACATTTCATATGACGGTAAATGCTTTTCCTTTAATCTATCCATAAACAACTGCTTGGGGCGGCAGCCTGTATGAAAAGACATTTTAGGACGCGCAGAAAAGGTTTAGTGGTTTTTGGGCTAAATTATTGTGAAACTTATGCAGGCTTTGGATGAAAGTAACAATAGGTGCTTTAAAATTGGGCTTTTAGCGCCGGCAACAGTGCCGTCACACCGTAACCCCTCTGAGGATATGAATCTGATACAGGCGTCAATGGCAGTGCACCCAGATATTGTGCCTTTAGTGCCAGGCATGCAAGTACTATCATACAGTAACCCCTCTGTGGTATTGTGAAAGAGTGCAGGGGTGGACCATGCGGTCCTATATTAAAAAGATATGAATCTGGGAATGGGCGTCAGTGCACCCAGATATTCTGCCTTTAATGCCAGGCCAGCAAGTATCATCATACAGTAACCCCTCTGTCGTATTGTGGAAGAATGCAGGGGTGGACCATGTGGTCCTATATTGAAAAGTTTTTGATCTGGTAATGGGCGTCAGTGCACCCAGATATTGTGCCTTTAGGCTAGGGTCAGACAAACGCATTTTTCACGTTGTCCGTGAAAAAGTGCGTTCGAACGAATGGACGTATTTTTTCACGGAATACGCGATAGCGGTCATACGATGCGCATTTTAGTCCGTGATTTTGTACGGATCATCAATAAAACCCTTTTTGCGTCTGGACATTATGTTGGCCGGACGTGTGCAGCGTCTGACGTCTCCCAATCACGCAAACACGCCGCTATGCAGCCGCAGCGCACTCTGTACGTCAGTAGTAGCGGTTTGACGTTCTCGAAAAAATGCGTTCGTTTGCCACTTGCGTTGCACGGACGAAATTTCGTGCGGCCGTTCGTCGTATGTTCCCCGGCATTGGACGTCATTTGCTGCTAGCACGGCCGTGATTTCGTGCAGCTAAACGCACGTTAAAACTGCTTTCGTCTGACCTTAGCCTTAATGCCAGGCTAGCAAGTATCATCATACAGTAACCCCTCTGTGTTATTGTGGAAGAGTGCAGGGTTGGACCCTGCGGTTCAAAAAAATAAAATGATATAAATCTGGCACAGCCGTCAGTGCAGCCAAATATTGTGCCTTTCATGGCAGCAAGTGCCTTCACACCGTAACCCTTTTGTGGTATTGTGGAAGAGTTCAGTGCTGGAGGTTTTGTGAATGCAGAAGAGGACATCCCCTATCTATTCCATTACTTCAGCATCAGAGGATTGATAGCTGCTGATCCAGGACTGATTAATTTTTATAATTGTCAGCCGGTCTACAGAGTCGGTGGACAGACGCCCTCTTTTGTCTGTGACAAAACCTCCAGCGGCACTGAACGTCCTTTCGGAAAGCACGCTAGATGAAGGGCAACCTAGTAGCTACATAGCATATTGGCTACGTTCTGGCCAGTGATCCAATCTCAACACCCAGTAAGCCAGTGGATCATCTGCTGGAAAGGTATCCAGGTCTGCCCTTGCCCCTAGGTAGTCCTCCACCATATGGTGAAGACGCTGGCAATGGGTGCCTACATTTAACGTCCTTGGGCGTCGTGAAATAAAAAAATTTAAAAAAGCATCAGTCAAGCGGCCCTGGCCTTCACCGCTATTCCTCTGATCACCCGCAGCCTCAGAAGCACGTGTGTCAGCACTTGGTAATCTACCAGTGCCTGGAAAGGTGTTACACAAGTGTCGCTTTAGAGCGTCCTCAAGTTTTTTCATCCTGTGCTCCCTCTGTGCGGGCAGGATGAGCTCTGCAACTTTCCCCTTGTATCGTGGATCAAGAAGGGTTGCCAACCAGTAATGATCCCTCTCCTTGATAGCACGAATCCTGGGGTCCTTTAGCAGGCTTTGCATCATTAGGGAGCCCATGCAGCGTAGGTTGGAGGTGGCATTAGCTGCCGAGTCTTCCTGGTCAATGAAGATGACCATATCGTGCACTTCCTCCTCCCAGCCACGCACAAGCCCTTCTGTTTCTGGGCACACAAAACCCTCCCTTGAGGAATCCCCACCTTCAATGCCCCCACTACTTAAATAGTCCTCCTCCTCCTCCTCCTGTCTGATCTGAGTAGGTCCCGCTGGAATGCTGTCTGCGGAAAGACTGGGGCCTTGAGAGCAAGGGAAGGCCTCCTCTTCCTCCCGCTGCTCTGCCTCTAGAGCCACATCTATAATTCCCCGCAGAGTGTGCTCCAGCAGGAACACTAAAGGAATTGTGTCACTGATGCATGCAATGTCCCTGCTCACCATCCTCGTTGCCTCCTCAAATGGTGACAGTACAGTGCATGCATCCTTGATCATCAGCCACTGCGGGGGGGGAGGCAAAAGTTGACCTGAACCTGTCCTTGTGCCATACTCACACAGGTACTCGTTGATGGCCCTCTGCTGCTTGTGCAGACGCTGCAGCATTGCTAATGTCGAGTTCCACCTGGTGGGCATGTCACAGATCAGACGTTTGTGGGAAGGTGGAATTCTCTTTGAATTTCTGCCAGGCGAACGCTTGCTGGGAATGACCGTCTGAAGTGGCTGCAGACTTTTCTGGCCTGGATGAGACGCTCTGGCTGCCCTGGGTACATAGAAACATAGAAAAATGTCGGCAGATAAGAACCTTTCGGCCCATCTAGTCTGCCCAATTACATGGATACTTTACCTGGATTTATCTTTTGTTTAGGATAGCCTTATGCCTATCCCATGCTTGCTTAAATTCAATTACTGTTTTGGCCTCTACCACTTCTTTTTTTTTTAATATAAAAGTTTTTATTGGAGTTCACACATAGAATGGTACAACATTGCAAAAATGATGAAACTTCAGAGATAAAAGACATAAATTCCTATCATTGACAATAGGCAATTCAAATGAAGCATCAATGTTATCCGATAAAGGGTCATTTGTGCGGACTCCATTTTCCACAAACAGATAAAATCCTAAACTAACATGAAACACAAAACACGGCAGCACTACAGTCGTACACAGTGAAGTGTCTTATATCAAGGTTCCAGACTCGACAAACACCCTCCACCCCTCCCATGTATCATCAAACTGGCACATTGAGTTATTCGCGGTGTGGAACATTTCTTCATATTTAAAAACACTTTCGAGGGCCATCATAACTTCTTTCATAGATGGGCATAGTGAGGAACGCCAATGTCTCGCAATAACCGTTTTTGCTGTCCCCAGTACCATAGAGATAAACCTCCTATGACGGATCTGAATAGTAATGGGTATAATATGTAGGAGGTACATTTTCGGGCATAGTGGGAGTCTAAGTGAAGTGCAGTGAGAAATCAGTCTACTTATTTTAACCCAATAACCCCCCAGTGCGGGGCATAACCAAAAGGTATGCAGTAGAGAACCGAGGCCGGTAAGGCATCTCCAGCAGAAGTCCCCGAGATATGGGCCAAACGGGTTGGTGTTAAATACCATCTACACAGTAATTTAATATGAGCCTCACGTAGATTGGTGCTTCTAGAATATTTGTATATTGTGTCCATGGCGTATGACCAGTCATCTACGGAAAGCGTGAAAGCTAAATCTTTTTCCCATTTAACCATATAGGGCAATTTTTTAGGTGGGGTCGGGGTTAGGAGGCTATTGTAACAGAGAGATAGCGGTTTCATTTGACATTTCTTCCCCATACACAATTTGTGAAAAGCTGAAAGGTTCGTAGGTGTGAAAGAGGTCAGGCCCTTCTGGTGTAGAGCGTGCTTCACACGTAGGTATGTAAAACAGTCACTCATTGGGATGGCAAACTCCTGTACCAAGTCTGGAAAGGGTTTCAGGGAGTGGGATGTAAAGAGCTGCCACACCTGCGTCAAGCCGCGCAAGAACCAAGAATCTAAATTTAAGTCTGGAATATAGCGACACAGAACTCTGGGCGGGGCGAGAAATAATAAGTCATAAGGCCGTACCAACGGACGACCCCACTGGCGCCAGGACGTGAGGGAAAGCATCGAGGCGGGTAGCAGACCCATGGTGCTATTCCTAGGAAGGAGTGGAAGCCACAACAGGTCATGAAGTTTATATGGGAAAATCATGGCATTCTCCAACTGTAACCATAGAGGTGGTTCTTTGATATGCATTGACGACAACAGTTGGGCTAGTAAGGCTGCTTTGTAGTACGATTGTAAATCCAAAAAACCCAACCCTCCGTTACGTCGCGGCGCAGTGACTGTATAGGCTGATACTCGAGGAGGCTTCCCTTTCCAAATATGCGCATGAAGCAGTTTTTGCAGCCGGAGCAATAAATGCGCCGGTATGAAAACTGGGAGGTTTCTGAAATAGTATAAAATTTGGGGTAAGATACACATCTTTATGGCCGCCATTCGACCCAACCAGGAAGATTCATTTGTGCTCCATGTAGAGAGCTGCATCTCGATGGAGTTCAAAAGTGGCGTGAAGTTTTCCTTTAGGATGGTGCCTCGCGATTTAGTAAGGGAGAGTCCCAAGTATTTTAAAGAGGTAGAGCGCCAATCAAAAGGGTACTTACTACGCAAAGAGCTAAGGGATGAAGCAGCAATATTTATAGGGAGAGCTTGTGTTTTACTCACATTATTTTTATAGTAAGATAACGCGCCAAAGCTGTCAAGGAGGTGAAACAGGGAAGGGAGCCAGTGGCGTCACTAGGGTCGGTGTCACCCGGTGCGGTAATTTATGGTGTCACCCCCCCCCCCCGAGTTTTTCAGATTTTTTTTTAACTACTCTTACTCCTAAATCAGTACTCCCATATAACACTGAATGCTCATACACACAGCGCACATTACTGTGAGGTTTATTGCTGTGGAGCTCTCTCATATGCTCACACAACTTTTTGCCAACTGCCAGCAAGTACGTTGCCTGTTCGAAGGCAGTGAAAGCACACATGGATATATATTGCCCCCAGCAGCTCTGGATATATATTGCCCCCAGCAGCTCTGGATATATATTGCCCCCAGCAGCTCACCCATGGATATATATTGCCCCAGCTCACATATGGATATATTGCGCCTCAGCTCACATATGGATATATTGCGCCTCAGCTCACACATGGATATATTGCCCCAGACCAGCTCACACATGGATATATTGCCCCAGACCAGCTCACACATGGATATATTGCCCCAGACCAGCTCACACATGGATATATTGCCCCAGACCAGCTCACACATGGATATATTGCCCCAGACCAGCTCACACATGGATATATTGCCCCAGACCAGCTCACACATGGATATTGCCCCAGCTCTCATGGATATTGCCCCCAGCACACATGGATATGCCCCAGCTCCTCTCATGGATATTGCCCCAGCTCCTCTCATGTATATACTGCCCCAGCTGCTCTCATTGATAATGCTCCAGCTGCTCTCATGGATTTTGCCCCAGCTCATGGATATACTGCCCCAGCAGCTCATGGATATACTGCCCCAGCAGCTCATGGATATACTGCCCCAGCAGCTCATGGATATTGCCCCAGCTCATTGATATGCCCCAGCTCATTGATATGCCCCAGCTCCTCATGGATATGCCCCAGCACCTCATGGATATGCCCCAGCACCTCATGGATATGCCCCAGCACCTCATGGATTTGCCCCAGCACCTCATGGATTTGCCCCAGCTCCTCATGGATATGCCCCAGGCCCCCATGGATTTGCCCCAGCTCCTCATGGATTTGCCCCAGCAGCTCATGGATTTGCCCCAGCTCCTCATGGATTTGCCCCAGCAGCTCATGGATTTGCCCCAGCTCCTCATGGATATGCCCCAGGCCCCCATGGATTTGCCCCAGCAGCTTATGGATTTGCCCCAGCAGCTTATGGATTTGCCCCAGCAGCTCATGGATTTGCCCCAGCAGCTCATGGATTTGCCCCAGCAGCTCATGGATTTGCCCCAGCAGCTCATGGATTTGCCCCAGCAGCTCATGGATTTGCCCCAGCTCCTCATGGATATGCCCCAGCTCCTCATGGATATGCCCCAGCACCTCATGGATTTGCCCCAGCAGCTTATGGATTTGCCCCAGCTCCTCATGGATATGCCCCAGCAGCTCATGGATTTGCCCCAGCAGTTTATGGATTTGCCCCAGCTCCTCATGGATATGCCCCAGCAGCTCATGGATTTGCCCCAGCTCCTCATGGATATGCCCCAGGCCCCCATGGATTTGCCCCAGCAGCTCATGGATTTGCCCCAGCTCACCTCCTGGTCCTGGTCCCAGCACATGGATAGCGGCCCAGGCAGCACCTCTCCGCCGCGTTTTTCGCTCCTTCTGAGCGTCCGTCGGCGCGCAGCTTGGGCGCTCGTCTGGGGGAGCCACGTGACCAGCCGCGATTGGCTGGTGACGTATTTCCTCCAGGCGAGCGCCGAAGCTGCGTGCTTCGGACGCTCGCACGGAGCGAATGCGCGGCGGTGGCGGGCGGTGGGTGAGACACCCGCCCTTAGGGTGACGGTGTCACCCTAAAGGCGGGTGTCACCTGGTGCGGGCCGCACCCACGTTACGACGCCACTGAAGGGAGCGATATCTCCGGGGTAGTCAAAAAAAGCAATATGTCGGGGCGGAGCCTGGGCGAGCATGCGGCTAGCTGTGTGAGAGCTGAGCTCCCGGGCCGCAGGTGACTTTTTAGGCAGAATCAACTACCACTGACCCGACCAGGTTAACTGAATTGAAGGCAGAAGCTCCCCTGTACCCTGCCATGCCGCCGCCGAAACAGAAAAAAACGGCAGACGGCCCGGTTGCGCTGATTTTTGCGGCCCGCCGTACTCAGGAGGCAAAGCAAGATGGCGGCCGGACCCCGCCAGAAGATGGAGGGGAAGACTCGGCGTGCCTCGCCACCCTGATCCCGGCATCTAAACAGGACATAGCGGCGCTCTTCCAGAAAATAACGGAGGTACAGGAGATTCTGGCTGGGGAGATTGTGAGAGGCTCCCAGGTTGTTAAAGCAGAAATCCAGGCCCTGGGTTCCCGCACGTCAGATTTGGAGGCCCGGGTGGAGGAGGTGGTCCAGCAGGCTAACACGTCAGCTGATGTTGTAAATCAGCTACAGGACCGGGTGGAGGGTGTATGCCCCGAACGCACCGGATGTTTCCCTTTGGTCTGACTTACAAATGTTTATTTCCTCCCATGCATCCGGGGCGTTGATAGTTGCCGGGGACTTTAATGCTGTGCTTTTCCCCACCTTGGATCGGTCCAATGCCTCCCAGCCGGCGGTGCCCCGAGAGCTCAGGACTCAGGATAAACAGTTTCACCGTTTTGTCAGGGCCCTAGACCTAGTTGATGTCTGGAGATCTTACCATCCCACCACTAGAGATTATACATTCTACTCGCACCCGCATGCGTCGTGCTCGAGGATTGATTATCTGCTAGTGGCGACCGCATCCCTCCCGGAGCTCGGGTCACCGCCATTGGCTCGATCACGTGGTCTGACCACGCTGATGTAAGCATGCACCTCAGGCTGCCGGGACGCCGGACCCCTGGACAGTGGCGCTTGGACCCGACCCTCCTGGATGCGGAGGGGGTCTCTCAGACGGTTAGGCAGGAGCTGGAATGTTATTTTCAGGTTAATGGTACAGAAGAAGTACCCGCTTCAGTGGTATGGGCAGCTCATTAGCCAGGCTTCCTATAGGAAAAGGCGTAAAGTCGAAAAGTTTGCGCAGCTTCAAGCTAGTTTGCGTAAGCTAGAATTTAGGCATAAGGCGGAGCCTGGGCCGGTGACCTTTGATGCTCTGCAAGACGCGCAAAGGGCATTGACCCAGTTATCTCTAGATGAAGTCAGCAGATCCATGCTCTGGTCCAAACGATTTTACTATGAACGCTCAAACAAAATGGGCACCCCTATGGCGAGGAGGATAGCAGGCCTCCAGCGTCACGGGGGCGTGGGAGCCCTGAGGGACGGGGCGGGAACTGTCCACAGATCCGCTTCTAAAATTAGGGATATTTTCACATTTTATGAGAAGATCTACAACCACTCCCCGCACGCGACCTCAGACAACCCAATCCATGTAGCTAATGTACAGCGGTTTCTGTCCGAGTTGGCTTTGCCGACCCTGACGGAGGCACAGGCTGCAACCCTTGGTGCGCCGATAGTTAGCGATGAGGTTAGGAAAGCCATAGGACTCATGCAACCAAACAAGGCCCCGGGTCCGGACGGACTCCCAGGACTTTACTATAAAGCATTTCTGCCCATCATACTCCCTCACCTTACCACGATGTGTAACTCTGCGAGGTCGGGGACTCCCTTCGCAAGGGACTCCTTGACGGCCTCTATTGTTACTATTCTTAAACCTGGAAAGGATCCTTTTTGGCCCGGAGAATTACAGACCGATTTCCCTTCTTAATTTTGATATTAAAGTTTTAGCCAAAGTATTGGCTCTCAGATTGAATGAGATCATACCAACTTTGATTCATGCTGACCAAGTGGGGTTTATACCCGGCCGTCAAGCATACGATAACACCCGGAGGGCCTGTGACCTGGTTTGGCTTGCGCAGCGCTTGAGGGTACCAGCAGTGTTCCTGTCCCTAGACGCTGAAAAGGCCTTCGACAGGGTGGGATGGTCTTATCTTTTTCCAGGTGTTGACGCACCTGGGGTTCCCGCAGGAGTTCACGTCCTCGATAAGAGTAATGTATAATACGCCGGTGGCGCAGGTGGTGGTACCGGGTACGCCCTCTCGTCCTTTTCGCCTCACGAACGGCACTCGGCAGGGATGTCCCCTATCGCCGCTGCTGTTCGCGCTCTCCCTGGAGCCTCTGCTCTCGGCGATCCGTTCGGACTCGCTGATAGCGGGGGTTTCCTACAGGGGGGAAGAATATAAAGTCTCTGCGTATGCCGATGACGTCCTCTTATCCCTTGTCTGCCCTGTTCCCTCGGTGGCGCGGCTATTGGAGGTGTTGGACCGGTTCTCGGGGGTGGCGGGGTACAAAATTAACATGACTAAGTCTACGGCTCTCCTTGTGGGGGCCTCGGAGGGGGACGCCGGGATTATGGAACATCGGCATGGTTTTTGTACAACTACGGAGTCCATATCTTACCTGGGTGTTCGGATTCCGGGGTCCCACTTGGAAATATTTGCTCTAAACTATGCTCCATTGATACAATGTATAAAACGTGATCTTGACCGATGGGCTAAACTGCATATTTCATGGTTGGGGAGGGTACATTGCATAAAAATGAACGTTCTGCCTCGCCTCCTGTATCTTTTTCAGGCCCTTCCGATACTTGTGACGCAATCAGATCTAACGTCACTGCAGACGGCCATAGATGCTTTTGTGTGGGACAATAAGAGGCATAGGGTGGCGAGGCAGACGTTGTTTAGACCTCGGGCAGCGGGAGGATGGGGTTACCCTCTCTTCTTTCGTACTACAGAGAGCAGCACGGTTAGCCCAAATAGTGGCCTGGCACTCCCACTGGGCGCAAGGAGATGGGTAGATCTGGAGTCTTCAATGATGTCACCGGATCTTCCACAATTTTGGCTCTGGACTTCCCCACCTTATCGTCCAGCATTACGCACGGAATGCCCGGCTATCGTAGCTGCAGTGAAACTATGGGACTCTGTCGCGGTTAAATGTGACCTTACAAGTTATCCGTCGCCACTCACCCCGATCTTGCGCAATGAGGAGTTCCCCCCGGGCTTGCGCCCACAGCCTTTTGGCCTATTGGAAGATGCGGGTCTTCAGCGACTGATGGATTTATACCCCAAAGGAGCCCTCCTGCACTATCCGGACCTACAATGCACACACTCTCTGCCTCCTTCTACATTTTTCCGATTTTTACAGATGAGGGACTTTGTCACCAAACCCACCTTCGAGCCGCAGCACTCACCAAGCCTTCATGGTTTGACGCTGTGTCTTCAAGAACGATACCCCAAAGGCCTTATTTCCAGAATATACTCCTCTATTACTTCGACCCTTGACTGGAAGGAATTGACATATATTAAAGCCTGGCATAACGACCTGGGGGAGGAGTTGGAAGGCGATGTGTGGTTGGACATCTGGGAGCAGCTAGGAGGTCCTCCATATGCACTACGCACCAGGAGCAATCTCTAAAAATGATATTCCGCTGGTACACCACCCCGGAGAGCTTGTCAAAATGAAAGTGACTACCACTGCTGTGTGTTGGAGACTGTGTGGTGATAAGGGAACCTTCCTGCCACAGTGGTGGACATGCCCCCGCCTTAAACACTATGGACATACATTCTTCTTGCCCAAGCCGTGCTGGAGAGAGAGATACCTTTGCGCCGACAGTTTTTCTCCTTGCGTCCCCCTTGGAGGACCTTCCTTGCGCCAGAACAAACTACTTGCTAAACTGACGTTGGCAGGGCGTCGTGCCATTGCGGCGGAGTGGAGGGCAATGGAGCCTCCCCGCTTTGGCAGGGTGCTGGCTAATATCAGAGACGTGGCCCTTATGGATGAACTGTCGGCCAGAGTACACCACACTATGGATGCGTTTTCTAGATTGTGGGAGCCTTGGTTGAACCATGATGTTTAAATGATTTCCTACCTTCCGCTCGCAGGTGACGGAAGATTGGGGTTACCATGTTGTGACGGACGGGTCTTGGAAGGAACCTTTCTCCTCTCCTTTCTCTCCTCTTCCCCCCTCTCTTTTTTCTTTCGCTCTTTCCTTTCTCTCCTCCCTCTTCTCTTTAGGCCTTTCCTCTCCCTTCTTTTCCGCTCTGCTTTCTACATCCCTTTCCTTTCTTTCTCCTGTTTTTTCCTCCCCAGTTTGTCTTTTAAGTAGACGTTGTGACAAGGTGGGGTGTATTATATCTTGCTGATGTGTACTAGCTACGGTTGTATCCTAGCACCCCCCTGGTGTCGTTTATGGTTTCTAAATTGCAATAAAATATGTTTACAGAAAAAAAGCAATATGTCTGCGAAAAGTGCCAGCTTGTGCTCCCCATGCGGGGTCGGCATACCTTTGATCGCCTGGGAAATCTTAATCTGCAGCGCTAAGGGTTCTAGAGCCAGAATAAATATTAACGGGGATAATGGACAACCCTGTTGGGTGCCATTGGTTATGTGGAAAGAGGAGGATAGAAACCCCGATGCCAAAACTTTCGCCGACGGAACAGAGTAAAGGGCCATAATGCTGTGTACAAATTGTGCTGGTAGACCAAACTTTAGTAGCACCAACCGCATATACCCCCAGTGTAGGCGATCGAACGCCTTTTCGGCGTCCAATGCCAGCAGTAGTCCGGAGGTATTAGTCCTATGGGCCAAATCAATTATATCATAAAATTGTCGAGTATTGTCACATGTTTGGCGGCCCGGGACAAAGCCTGTCTGGTCAGTCGCGATCAATGATGGGAGTAGGGGGCCCAGCCTAGTAGCTAGTAATTTAGCATACAATTTGGCGTCTACGTTCAACAGGGATATAGGGCGGAAGTTGGCACAGTGCGTCGGGGCTTTACCAGGTTTAGGCAGGGTCACTACTGTTTGCTTGCAACATCTCCGGGGGGGATGATGCCAGTGTTCTTAATGTCATTAAAAAGCAGGGTAAGAGTCGGAACTATTGAGGATGCAAATACCTGATAATACAGATTCGTAAAACCGTCGGGACCTGGGGCTTTATTTTTTGGAAGTGCCTTAATAGCCTTAAGTACCTCCTCCTCTGTAAACGCAGCAAGCAAGTCTGTAGCCTGAGAGGGAGAGAGGGAGGGGAGGTTTGCCGCCTGGAGAAAGAGATCTATGTCGTCCTGGGTAGGGGACGGTACGGTGTGGTCCAATCCTAGGTTGTACAGGGAGGCATAATAACGTGCAAATTCATCAGTAATGAGGGCTGGGTTATAAATTTTTACCTTATTAGCATCCAATAGGTACGGTATGTTGGTTTGCATTCTTTTCCCTTTCAATTTAGACGCCAGCAATTTCCCCGGTTTATTCCCCTGGGTATAATGATCATAGTTAAGCCGTCTAATTGAGTGTGCCGTGACTTGGAGCATCAGGTGTTCCAACTCGCGGCGCTGCGCAGTCAATTGAGCGGTAATATGAGGGGTAGGCGAGGATTTATTCTGGGTTTCTAGGTCAGTGATGCGTCGTGTAAGAGCAGTCATCTGAGCATTAAGACGTCGTTTACGCTGCGCTCCTTTCTGTATAAAATGTCTCGCATCACAGCTTTGTGGGCCAACCAAACCGACGCTGTTGCAACGTCCCCAGTTACGTTCGTCATGAAATACTCCTGAAGGAGCTGTAGCGTCACGTCCTCTCTGTCTACAATGAGTGAGTCATTGAATCTCCAATTCCCCATACCCTCGGTGGAAAAGCAGCCTCAAAAGTGAGCGTAAGCGGAGCATGATCAGACCACGTAATGATGCCAATGGTCGCCTCCAGGAGACGAGACAAAGCTGAGCTATGTATCAAAAACAAGTCAATTCTACTATAGGAGGAGTGGACATGAGAGAAATATGTGTAATCACGTGAGTTGGGGTGGCATATCCTCCAAGTATCATATAGGTCAAACGAATGCATGGATTCCCGTAGTTGTTTACTAGAGGGCGGGGGGGCGCGGGGAATGGGGCGGGGTTGGCTCGTCTGAGTGTCAACTTCGCGGTCAGGAGTACAATTAAAATCCCCACATAGGAACATCGTACCACTAGACATTTTTTTCACTCTACCAAAAGCTTTCCGCAGATAAGAAACCGGATTATCATTAGGGAGATATAGGTTAGCAATAGTGACTGGTAATTCGTTCAGCGTACCCACCAGAATCACAAGGCGGCCCAACGGATCCACATACTGAGCCGAACACACAAAAGTCCAATCTCTATGAAACAGGATCGAGACACCTTTGGACTTTGTCGGAGCAGTGGAGTGGTAGGCCTCAGTGTACATACGCGATTTCAAAAACGGAGGACGCCTCTTACAAAAAATGAGTCTCTTGCAAACATACAATAGCCGGTTGAGATTTATGCAGGTCACGAAATAAAGCATGGCGTTTGTACGGAGTGTTCAAACCCCTAACATTTAAGGAATAAATCTGGAATTGAGGTTTACTCATTTGTAGTTACGCCCAGCCCTCTAGATCTCACAGCGGACATTGAAGACAACCTCCTCGGGAAAATGAAGGACATCCTGCACATAATAGCCCTGGAACCGTATAACCTAGTGCTTACCAAACAAACAAACACTACATACATTACATACATAGGTCGAACCAAAAGGAAACAAAAGGAAAAAGAAAAAATAAAAAGAAGGGAAAAAGGAAAATAAAAAATCCGACCAAACTTCAGAAAAAAAAAACTGCACTCCATGAGCGCAGCTGAGTGGAGTCAATCAACACAGCAGATTGGTATAAGTAGGGAAAAAACCCTGTCAAGAAAAACTCCAGTAGGGGAAACAAACAGTCCCAACTCTACCTGAGAAGGACCGCGCCAATTTACAGGCCATGGAAGGCCTCGGGGCTTGCCGAATAAGAGACCAGAACAGGCCCCAGGAGCGCCCAGTTGAGGTAGATCAAAAGGGGGTCAGTCCAGCATCCGTGGAAGAGTTCTGCCCCAAGAAGACGGGAAGCAACATGGCGAAGTAATAGAAGCACGCCCCAGTGTTGGATAGCGCAGGGCCAGAGCCTCATTTCGGTCGGACCCGATGCCACTACGGAGAAACCTTCAGCGGCGAAGATGAGTCCTCCCGGGGGGGAGTAAACTCAGACACGACTTTCCACTCCGTCAACAGACGCATGCCAGTGAGGGGATCAGGGATAACGTGCAAGACTCCCTCCCACCATAACAAGATCTTTGTGGGAAATCCCCAGCGATACGCCATGTTGTGATCACGTAGAATTTTCGTGAAAGATGAAAATTCCCTTCTTTTAGACATGGTAGCTGTTGACAGGTCTGCGTAAAAAGAAATTTCGGCATACGGAGAAGGCAGAGGCATAGATTTCCGTGATGCTCTCATTAATGCTTCTTTAACATGGAAAAAGTGCACCCGGACTAGAACATCTCTAGAAGCTGAGGGCGGCAGGTTCTTGGCGCGTGGTAGTCTGTGTGCCCGATCCATCAGGAAATCCTGTGACGAGTACGTTGGTATTAGGATCTGGAAAAGATCCAATATAGAAGGCTGAAGATCAGCAGGGGTTACTGCCTCTGGAATGCCCCGGATCCGTACATTGTTACGCCGCGAACGGTCTTCCAAATCGGCCAATTTCGTTGCCATGGTGTCATGTGCAGTCTGCAAAGCTATATGACGGTTCACTAAATCGTTATGGGCCAAACATAGGTCGTCTGTCTTAGCCTCCAAAGAGTCTGTCCTCTCACCCAGATCTTGTACATCACGCCTCAGCTCCTGCAGCGCCTCTTTAAGATCCGTTTGTATAGTAGATCTAAGTTCTTGCAGCATGGCATGTAGTCTGCTTTCTGAAGGTGGTAAGATGTCAGACATGCAGGGTGGGCCTGCTACAGCCGCTTCCATGGTGAAAGAGGAAACAGAGGAGGGAGATCCGCCATCTTGGGCCTCACGAACCCGGTCTTTTTTCACCGATTCCAACGCTCGTTGCGCCTTAGGGGCACCATCTGGGGGCCAGGAGATGTCACCCAGCTGTGGGTGAAGTTTCAGCCCCGGGGTTGCTGTAATTTAGCCGCAGGTATTAAAAGTTTAGCGCCGGTCACAGGAGCTCTCCTCACATGCGACCGCGCGCTGCAATGTCCGGCCACGCCCCGGCCTCTACCACTTCTACTGGAAGACTGTTCCATGTATCCACCACCCTCTCAGTAAAATAATGCTTCCTGATGTTACTTTTAAACCTTTGCCCCTCTAATCTAAGACTATGTCCTTTTGTTTTGCTATTTTGTTTCCTTTTAAATATACTCCCTTCCTCTACCTTGTGGATTCCCTTTACGTATTTAAATGTTTCTATCATATCTCCTCTGTCTCGTCTTTTTTCCAAGCTGTACATGTTAAGATCATTAAGCCTTTCCTGGTAACTTTTCTCCTTCAAGCCGTACACCATTTTAGTAGCCCTTCTCTGAACTCTCTCTAAGATGTCTATATCCTTCTGGAGATACAGTCTCCAGTACTGCACACAGTACTCCAAGTGAGGTCTCACCAGTGCTCTGTACAGTGGCATGGTTAGGAAACGCTGTACCACCAGATTTAGGACGTGTGCTAGGCATGGTACATGCGTCAATTTACCCTTGCGTAGGGCGGAGAGAAGGTTGCTGCCATTATCACAGACGATCATTCCCAGCTCAAGCTGGCGTGGTGTTAACCATCTCTGCACCTGCCCCTGCAGAGCTGACAAAATTTCTGACCCGGTGTGGCTCCTGTCCCCTAAACAAACCAGCTCAAGCACAGTATGGCATCTTTTTGCTTGAGCCATTGCGTAGACCCTGTCAGGCGTCGGTTTAACTGCCACTTCGCCAGAGACAGAGAAGGAGGAGGAAGAGGTGGTGGTGGAGCAGACAGACCTCATACAAGCAGCTTTCTGGAGGCGTTGTGGATGAACAAGCTCCAGCACAGAGCCCCGTCTTGGATCCCTCCCAGCTTCAATCAGAGTTACCCAGTGTGCCGTGAAGGAAATGTAACGACTTGCTGGACCACGTGTCTAAAGTGACATGCACCTTGCTGCTGACTGCCTTTCCCAATGACTGGATAACATTGTCTTCCACGTGCTGGTATAGTGCTGGAATGGCCTTGCGTGAAAAGTAATGGCGTTTTGGAACCTGCCACTGTGGTACAGCACATTCAGCAAATTCACGGAAGGGAACAGAGTCCACCAGCTGGAAAGGCAGCAGCTGCAATGCGAGTAATTTTGCTAAGCTGGCATTTAGACCCTGTGCTTGGGGATGGTGGGGACTATATTTTTTCTTTCGCTGCAGCAGCTGCGGCAATGTAATCTGACTGCGTAAATCTTCAGCTACTGGGATGATGTCACATTGTGAGGAAGGACCTGCT
The DNA here is from genome assembly GCA_009667805.1 of Leptobrachium leishanense. Lineage (NCBI taxonomy): Eukaryota > Metazoa > Chordata > Amphibia > Anura > Megophryidae > Leptobrachium > Leptobrachium leishanense. The sequence continues at coordinate 326,663,954 of CM019065.1, forward strand.
GGTACATCCATTACTGTAGCATCAGCCCTGTCAGTGGAGGTTGTAGGCAATGACATGGCAGGACATACAGTGTGGGTAGAGACAGATGAGGAGGACCTACGCAAAGTTTTGCGCCAACGGGATGTGTGGCACTTGTTCATATGTCGCCTCAAGCACCTGGTACCCAAGTGTCCGGTGTTTATCCCACGCTTCAGCCTCATCTGACATAGATTACAAATAGCAATGGTGGGGTCTGCTGCACATTTCTTAAAGAACTCCCAGACAGCAGAGTTCCTGCATGTGTTCTTTGAGACAACAGCGCTCTGCACCGGAGCAGCTCTGACATCTGATGCCTTGGACTACGGTTGGTCACAGAGGATGTTGTGCCTCGTGTTTGCTGTGCCTCCTCCTCCTCCTCACTTGATTCCTCAGTTCGATCTGGCACCCAGGTGGAGTCAGTGACCTCATCATCAATGTCATCCTCAACCCCTAGCTCCTCGTCACTGGAGCCAACTTGGCAGTATGCTGCAGCTGCTGGGGCAACATGAGTGCCAGTTATTTGTGTGTCATCACTGGCACCCCCTTCCTCTAGGTTGATTATACTCCCTTCCTCAACCTCAGAGATTGAATCAGAGCACTGTACTTGCTGCGCATCCTCAAGCAGCATGTCACTCTCATTGTAGTCAAACAATTCAGCTGACTCCTCCGTGTGTGATAGCGAGGCTACGGCAGGAGTAGCTGTGGACATGGAGGCTGCATTAGATGCTTTGGCAGCTGAGGTGGACTGTAAAGCACTAGAAGCCTGGCTGGCAGAGGACGGAGGATGGCCTGGTTAGCCAATCCACCAAGTCCTCTCTATGTTGCTGCAGGTTAAGAAGACGGCCAGCACCAGTTATAAAGGACAAGCGTGCCCCTGCAGAGGATGCACCACATCCACCACGACCAGAGGCACAGCCTCCCGACACAGGGGCTGCTTGCCCTCTTATCTGTGTCTGGGAGTGTCTGCCTGTCCTTTTTGTTCTTTCAGACATGGTGAGTGATATATAGATTAATATATATACAGAACTCTGATTCAACTCTGGTATAAAGATTTAAAGAACTCTGGTATAACTCAGTGAGACACCCTGATAGCTGGCAGCCAGTGACAAGAGACAGATCACCTCAATTTACAAATGTTTTGTAGAAATTAGTGAGCCCCAAAATAATGCGTGGTACTGTTTGTGTGACGAGACACAGATCACCTTAATTCACAAATGTTTTAAAGAAATTAGTGAGCCCCAAAATACAGCGTGGTACTGTTTGTGTGATGAGACACAGATCACCTTAATTCACAAGTGTTTTAAAGAAATTAGTGAGCCCCAAAAAAACTTGCTGGCTGTGTGACGAGACACAGAAGATCACCTCAATTCACAAATGTTTTAAATAAAGTTGTAAACCCCAAAAAAACTTGCTGGCACAGTGACAAGACACACATCACCTAAATTCCCTGATATGTGGTCAAAATGAGACCCCCCGGATGCGTGGCAGACCGGCAGTAACAACACACACAACTATCTCCTTTGAAATCTCCTCTGAAATGCGTGCAGAAGCGCTGCGTGGAAACCTTATATAGTGTGCTGCGGGACTTAGCTCTGTGAGCCCATGATTGGGCAAAATTTGCCCAATCAGGACTCTGAGTGGTGATTGGCATAGTGTTCAACCAGTCTTGCACCAGACCTGTGGTCAGGTGCAAGGCTGTAGCCAATTACGAGCTTCAGGCCAGTGGGAAAATGCATTGTGGTCCATTATGCGGCAAACACCCGGAAATGTTCGGTGCTCGCGATCCGCTCGAACAGGCTAAGTTTGGGTCGAACCCCGAACCGTCCGAACCCGAACAGCTCATCCCTACTGGCCACCCAATCGCCCTCTTCAGATCTTGATAGACTCCAGTGTCTTAAAGAGAAATGTATACCCAGGGCTCGAGTCCAGCGGGAACGCCGTTCCCGCACTTTTCCCACGGCGGGAACGCTGCGGGAACGCAGGTTCCCGCTGTGGCCCGAGCCCAGGCATGTACCTATGCAAGCCCCAGGCTTAGTCAGCTTGCCGGCCGTCCCACAGGAGCTGCTATTCGTCTGTTCCTCTCCTGACTCCTCCTTCTCTTGACGCTGGTATCATGTGACTCAGCGCGCCGGCGCCAAGCATTGCAGGAGGGAGCAGGAGGCAACTCCAGGCTGACTGGCAGTGTGTGCACTGCACGAATGGCCCAACCCGACCATGGCTCTGCAGTGGCTGGCTGGAGGCAGCTCTGGGAAGATGGGTAAGGCAGCCTGTCCCAACTCACACTGTCAGCACCAGTCTCCCCCTCTCCCCCCCCCACTCCTCTCACCCGCAGCGCTTCAGACCACCTTGCTCCTCGCTGGCTGCACCCCCACACACATTGGATCCAGAGAGAGAGGGAAGTCAGGCTGCTGTGTGAGATGCTCACCTCAGCCTCCCTTTCTGCAGCTGTGACAGGCAGCTCAGCCTCTGACCCTCACGGCAGGTAGGAGGAGGGGGGGATGGTCGAAGGGGAGACATGCAGGAAAGAGCTGGGCTGATCCCTGGATGAGCTTGAAAAGGTTTGTGGAGAGACAGGCTCTTAAGCCAGACCTCCTGCCTGTGCCTGTCCATGCACAATGACTTATGCCTCTGTTACTTTCTGTGCCCAATCTGTAAAGCAGCCAGCACATGGAGGTCTGCCTGGCATCATGCACCTCCTGTCATCTGCTTAGTCCACCCAGGGTGTGTGTGTGTGTGTGCTATGCTTTGCTCAGTGCATAAAATTAAGATTTATTTTATATGCCTGTGTGTGCACAGTATTGTCAGTATAACAGTGTGTGAGTGTTTAGTGTGAGTGACTATTAAAATGAATTGGGGCGATGGAGGGGCTATTAACATGAATTGGGGCGATGGAGGGGCTATAAACATGAATTGGGGCGATAGAATATGAATTGGGGCAATGCAGGGGCTATTAACATGAATTGGGGCGATGGAGGGGCTATTAACATGAATTGGGGCGATAGAATATGAATTGGGGCAATGCAGGGGCTATTAACATGAATTGGGGCAATGGAGGGGCTATTAACATGAATTGGGGCGATAGAATATGAATTGGGGCAATGCAGGGGCTATTAATATGAATTGGGGCAAACGGTTTCAGTGACTCAATTTTCGGCAAAACACAATGAATTTTCAATAATGAATTCACTGTATTTTTGGCGAAATGGAATCATCCAAAGAGCGCTGAAATGCAGGGAAACGCAAAGCACCGAAATTGCACACAATATAAAATAATAAAAAATATATATTTTCATTAAATGTCAAAAAATCCAAACAAAATCTTTTGCTCCGGCCATAGAGATCTTAATGCGACCCTGCGTGTTTGCATAACTGGATTGGGCCACTCTCATGGATGAAGTCCAGGGCCAATTTTTTGTCCCAGCCCTGCCCGAGCCCAACACAGTTTAGCTGGCCGCACAGCGTGCTGCCTTGCGCGGCCGCCGTCCTCTGAAGGATGTGACACTGCCTGCAGGCGAGATCTTGCGAGAGCTCATCACAGCCTTCAGTAGCCGGTGGCCGCGTGGAGGAGCAGAAGCACGCTGGTGCAAGCGGGTCCCCATCTGAATCTAAAGGTCTGAATGAGTGTGCTGGTGGCTGGATATATATACAATCTCAAGGGTCCAGTGCCTGTGTATATTGGGGGTCCGGTGCCTGTGTATATTGGGGTCCAGTGCTTGTGTATATTGGGGGTCCTGTGTATATTATTCTGGGGGTCCAATGCCTGTGCATATTATTCTTGGGGGGGGTCCAGTGCTTGGGTATATAATTCTGATGGTCCAGTGCCGGTGTATATTGGGGGTCCTGTGTATATTGGGTGTCCAGTGCCTGGGTATATTATTCTTGGGGTTCTGTGCCTGTGCATATTATTCTGGAGATCCAGTGCCTGTGCATATTATTCTTGGGGGTCCAGTATATCATTGGGGGGGGGGGGGTCCTGTGCCTGGGTATATAATTCTGGGGGTCATGTGCCTGGATATATATAATACAGGGGGGGGGTATCTGTGCCTGGGTATATAATGCTGGGGGTCTGATGCCTGGATATATATTTAAAACTGGGAGGATCTGTGCCTGGGTGTATATATATATTCAATAGGCTGTGTTAGTCCAGTTGACAAAATCACGAGTATAGCAGTACATAGTGATACCTTTCACTGATCCGTAAGCTTCCAGACTTGAAGAAGAGCGTTACACTCTCGAAAGCTTGTCTTTTACGTGGAACGTTAGTCGAATAGAAAAAGGTATCACTCCATACTGCTATACTCGTGAATATATAATATATATATTCAGGTAATGGGGGTTGTGGAATTCTTGGGTGAGTTCCCTCACTTTTTTTCCCAGGACTTGACCCCTGTGTATACCATAGTGCAGACCATAGCCGTAGGTGAGATATATAATAAAACCAAGATTCACTCATGTGGTTCAGGACCTCAAGCCGGGTCCGAGGGATATATACCCAGGTAAATTGTTTGAAGGGTACAACTACCATAAAAAACCCATGGTCATCAGGAAGAAATCGCAGATGTTCAGCAGTGGATAAATTAAAAGAACATTGATTCCATAAAAACAAAATAAAAAGTATGCCAATACACGTTTCACCTGGGGTGTAATATCCTTAAGGCTTAATCAGTTGACTTGTAACATGACCACCTAAGCTTTTTTAGGTGGTCATGATGCCCGGAGTATGCCGCTCAGTTCCCAAACCTCTGTATTTAGAACTCATTTGTAAACCAGCAGCCCCCTATCCAAAATATATTACATAATTAAAAAAGAGACAAAAGCTTTAATTTATTTTTTAATAGCACCTCTCTCTACATACACTGTGTGTGTCAGAGGCTACACACGCTCAGCTCTTTCACAGGTTAACAGCAACAGTAATAATTTGGAATAAGTAATGAAACATCCTCTACCGTACATAGAAACATATGTCTGAAATCAAAACACAGTCGCGTGATGGTTATACAGGTTACGGAAAAAGCAGTTAAAATGAGAGCTGACCAGTTGGTGCCATATTATCTACGTATAAACCTTAACAGCACTTGGCAACAAACCTAATGAACCGTCGACGGACACACAGGAGGGATTGAGGTCTTGCATGCAATAAAACATAATAGGAGAAGAATATTGTTGCTTTTTTTGCCCCTGTACAAGGGCTTACTGATAAAAAAAAATATAAGACAGTGGTGGGTACCCTTAACTCTGAATATGTATGGACCACACAACCCCTGATGAAGTACTCTGTCAATGTGTCTAGGATTTTAATCACGTACTAATTAGCATGGCTCCCAATGTCTTTGTAATCACTAGGTTCCGTTGTAGAATTTCACTGATGCAATGGAACATCCAAGCAAGAGCTTAATGAGATACATATTACACCACTGGAAAACCAGAATAGAAAACGAATTAAAACATACAATATGTAACAGAATAAAAAGGTAGTACAAGGCACTTCATATCGGCAGCGAATGTGTGGTTATAAATCAATAAAGCCATTAACACGTTTTAAAAAGGGAATGAGAAAGAAAACAGGACGATATTTATATATTTTTTTTTCAGTGAAAAGGATAAAAACAAACCCAAAAAAAACCCCAAAGGATTATCCTAAAACTCAACTATTTCTGCAGAACACGACCACACAACGGACTGCGGAAAAAAAATATTCAATACAGAGATGAGCAGAAAACAATAATATTAACTATTAAAACTTAAGAGGTCACTCAACAAGCGCCAGTGTTGGTGAAGTTGCAAACCCGGCAAAAAATCATTGTTGTAACGCCGACGTTTCACAAAAGGGAAATCAAAAACAGCAGCAGAAGGTTTAAAGCAGGAGTGAGCAACCTTGGTCCCCCAGATATTTTGTAACTGCACTTCTCATAAGGCTCAGCCAAGCCAAGAAGCTAAAACAGGGGCCAAAGTTGCTGACCCCCTGCTTGACAGTGAAGCTTTTCCTGCTGGGGTTTGGAAACTATTATTGCGAAACCCTGACGTGTGGCAATTTCCACCGGTGTTTGCAAATTCGGGAAACACTGGCGCTTATTGAGTAACCGCCTGAGAAAGGAACCTGGAGATCTTTATTAATTTCTCCACAGTTTGTCCGGACAGAGAAGTGCAGGTTCTCTGACACACAGGTGAATCACTCTGTGCCTCATTATACAATAGTTCCCTTTGTAAATAGATCCCAAAATACAAATTCTCCAAATGTTTAAATGATGTTAAGCAAGATGAACAAATGTTGTAGGAAGCTGAATTCGAGCAGCCGGAGATGCTCTGGTGCCCAGGAGTCCAGCACACATAAAACACATTATTGCTATTGAACCATTCATTTAAAAACATTTTAATGTCAGCAATCAGGTAGAACAGTGATCCCTTATTGTGATTAAATGGGAGCATATGGTGAATAAGCTTATGATGTGTCGCTATTTAAACAAACTAAACTCTTGGACACAGGATAAGTGTAGGAACAGTCCTATAAATGCTATAATACATTATACAATAGCCATGATAATAAACTTTACAATGTAGAACAACTGAAACAATAAATCAGACTACGCAGGGTATGGATACACCGTGATATCTTTCAAGTGTAACCCCCCACACCCGAACACCCCCCAAAAAAAAAAAAACAAGGACCTCTGAGCAGGAACATACTTAGTGCAGGATCATAAGTGTGTATAATACAAGGAGTAACCCATCAAAAACAAAGATAACACTGACAGCAATGCCCAGTCTTCTGGTAAGAACACTTTCTGATGGACCGAAACAAGTGACAGTTTGGTTCACATACCAGAACTTGCATTCAGTACATGTTTAGTTTAGATTGAATTTTGCTAAGCAAGTACATAGTACTCCCTGCCTTCGGTCCAGTTTTGGAGATAACGCTGTGAAGTGGAAGAGTTTCCTCTGCCCACACAAATGCCACCAGGCAGAAAGGATGTAAATATCTTGTTTTTTATGTCACCAATGATGTCAAGCATGCTCTGTATGCTGACGTCACCCTGTCTACAACGCGCACTGCAGCGAGCATTCTGGGAGACAGGAGACAATGGATTGGTGCTGCACACACACTCACAGAACCAATTGGTACAAACATTATTGAACTTGCGTACAAAAGTAAACAAATTCCGAACAATGCCCAATTTCCGCAGCATATGCAACACAAGTTGTGTGCATGCGCAAATTGCATTAGATAGCTGCAAAGACTTCAGCTCAGGGCTTCCGAAATGTGGAAGGGGATGAGCAGTAAATGCAGAGGGAGAAAAGTTGAGTATTTACACCCAAAATAAAATAAAAAAATATTGGTCAGATGCTGTTGTGGCATCAGCCCAATTATTTAATGGCAAAAAAATGTGTGGAGTAAATTTTCATTAGAGTGCCCCTTAACACTATCCCACCAAAGTGGAAACAGCTACAGACATGGTCAAAGTGCACCAGTCATACTTACCTGTAGGGCACTTCCATCTTGCTTATGGCATTGACACACAGCAGTCTGATGTCCAACCAGAGATACCAATGTTTTTATGTCAGGTGGGGAGATCAGAAGAGTCAGCCTATAGGAAATAGGCAATGGAGGCATCCAGCAAGGGGCACTGTAAGACTAGTTACATTTAGTTGACGGATAATAGCCATAAAACAGAACTTTGATAAATGTGTGTGATTATACTAGTAGTATATAGAAAAGTAAAAAGAATGCAGAACAGCAAAATAAATTCCAGAAAAATAAATACATTTACCATGTGTAAAATACTGCGATTTTACAAAAAATAAAAAAAAGGTGGCAGATTGTTAATAGGATCTTCAGAAAAAACACATACTTATGCGGAATAGCAGAAAAAAAAAAAACTGTTATTACATAGAAAGCAAATACTATGTCGATTTATGTAACATCAAACTAGGGAGTTCCCAGACTAGTCAAAATGACCATTGATCGTTGCTGCAACACTTTCTTTGATAAAAACGTATAGATCCTTTTGCAGGTGTCGCATACTGCCAGTAACTGGCGCATTTCGCTATCATACAGGAGTAGCAATACGCACATCTTCATTCTTAACCCCTTCACTACTGAGAAATCTCAGGCTTCAAAATGCACCATCCGGTGCCCCAATATCAAGAGATCTTGATCTGCAGCCCAGAAGCAAATGAAATTTGTTTGCTTTTGGGCTGCAGAAGGTGCCCCCAAAGTTTTAGCTCTGTGGACATAATACCCAAACAGCTAAAACTGTAAAATCAGCTGAGGAATGCGCTGAAATCATGAATTCAGCAGCCGACGCGGGGGGGGAGAAAGAAAATAGACCTGCAGTTTAAACGACTGTAACTCGATTTGGCAATAGATGCCGCCATCTACTGGCCAGAATAGGTTATTTACAGTAAGAAATACAATAGGTATATGCCCAAATATTTCTTACTGTAGAGTTAAAAATGATTTTACAAAAAAAAAAAAAAAAAATAGTTTCTGACAATTTTTCTGTGGAAAAATCACTTTGTAGTGAAGGGGTTAACAGCAGTACACTGAAACGCACTAGTCGTTGTTGAGCAGACACCCTTTAGAATTTGGTTTTGACCTGACAATAAAAACGGTTAAAAACACCATGTGCCACTCAGCAGTTTTTTACCCTTGTAAAATCAATTACTGGCATTTTTTTTTTTAAATTTAAGGGAAAAAACCCAACACAACAACCAAAAAGTCAGAAACTTTTGGGCTGTAGGATTAAACGACAGAGCGCACCATGATATGTCAAACTGTAATAGCCATCTGCATCTTGTAAGCCAAGGATAATGAGACTTGTGTCATCTCTGGAGAGTGGCAACTTGGCTACTACAGTCTGAGGACAATGTCACTATATTCTATAAAACCAGAAATGGCGTCACACTGTGACATCGCTCTCCTGTATGTAAATCTCAGTGCCTATGGGCACAATTTAAAAATATTCAGCTCTATTCCCTGGAGTAGAGTTAAATGTTTCATTTATAAAAGCGGTTTCTTTTGTCTTTCGCTTTTTCAGACACGTTAATGTTCATATATTTACAAACGGGGGGGGGGGGGGAAATATATATATATATAGCAGTGCAGCTATTTAAATGATCATCCCCGGTATTAAACCGATTATGATGCGGCTTCTGCTTTTTCCTCCGGCGCATCGCTGAAGAGGAGTTTCCGTAAGATGGTAGCATAAAACGGCCCATACACCTGCTTGTTAAAATTCACAATGTTCGCGTAAAGAATTGCAAAATACTCCAAATCTTTTCCAACAGAAGTGAGGCCTCCCGGAATTCCAGGGACACGTTTGTACGGGTAGGGAACACAAAGGAATATACTTAGATACTCCTGGATCCGCTTTTCTACAAAAGAAAGAAGAGAAATATAAAAAAAGTAATGAATAAGAATAATCATAACTTCATAATAGTAGAACAAACAAGTCACTAAGTGAAAAAACAAATATACGTCACATTTTTATACCTATTTAAAATAGGAGATGGAAATCTTGTTGCACAGAAGCAAACTGTAGAATCTGACAGGGTTCACCGAAGTTCCAGAACTAAAACTTCTAGAACACTCAGCCAATAATTCCATGATTTTGGGTATCATGAAACATGTGGAGCTGAATCATCTATGAAGCACACTATAGAGTCTGTTCACTAAAGGGTGAAGTCAGAAGAACTGGCAGGAGAAGTGAAAATTCTAGGTCAAAATAGCTAAACCAGAAAAAGTCTCCCATTTATCTCACTTTCCAAATCGACTATTTGGTCTAGATTGTGCTCTTCTCCTGCCAGTTCGTCTGGTTTTTGCCTTTCTCTGAATAACCCGGTTTATCGGTGTTCCTTACAGCGCTCCTGCACCGACCAGCAGCATGCAGCAATGTCCCTTCAGCAGGTGGATATCTCATGGATACCTTGATGACAGATTTCAGTTTGCGCCAACCCCGATCCAGTAATTTGCCCCCCTCTGTAGGCAAAGCCAACTATTTTGTTTTTGAAATTCACTCCCTTTCAGTCTTAAAGCACACAACCCAAACCTCTCGCTGTCTCACCTGCACTATATACTGAGGTTAGTCATGAATAGGATCGTTACTCACAACTGGCCAAAATAAAAATATCAAAGCAACTCACCTTCTATGGAGAGATGCCATACATAAGATATCATCAGCCTAGCTCATGCTACAAAACCACTAATTTCTGATATACTTGCAGGGTTATTCAAAGAGATTCGAAAAGTCACCGCATGTTCGGTGACTTCTCGTTCTCTTCAATTCGGTTTGTTTTGCCAATCCCATTTCGGTGACCCTGCGATGTATTCAGCAAACACCACAGGGTTCCCGAATTGCAGAGAAAAGCTGCCGCAAACACGACGAAAACTCACCGCAAAACCCAGCGAATGTACGCCGAAAACCCTCAAAAACATCTGGATTAACCTGCCGAAAACCACAGAAAAACACGAACAGGAGCCGATGGCAGCCTTCGACACAGCAGAAGAGGCAGTGAATAAATTAGCAACACAGTTTGTATGAATGTGTGAAAGTGAAACGCTGTTCGCAAAGAAACTACTGAGTGAAAATGTCTGAAATTTACATATGAGGTCCAGGGAATGATAATAAAGAGGGCTGTTACAGAAAAAATAAGAAAACTTTAAAAAAAAAAAAAAAAATTAAGAAAAATATCCTAAAAAAATCTATGAATAAAGAGACTCTTTACGGCAGAATTTTATAATGAACGGTTTATTAGATATTGAATTAAAACGGGAATATTTTTAACATTGAAGCCTATGAGATTCTCCTGAATAAATTTGCCGAATTAAACCACCGAATGGCAGGGCATTAGGGAAACCTTTCACTGCTGGTTTGTGTTCTCTGAATAGCCGAAGCAGTGCTTTTCATGGGGATTTCACTGCCCTCGAACAGGGACCGAACAGGCACCGTATGTTCAGGCAATTCGCTAGGATTTGGCAAATTGTCTGCTCTCTGGATAGCCGAATGGCCAGGAAAGGTAACCGAACGCTGATTTTCAGCGTTCGGTTACCTTTCTCAAGCAATTCGGAGCTCTTTGAATAACCTTGTTAGTCTTCTACAACTGGTCCCTCTCCCATTCATTTTGCGTCAACGCCATCAATACCAAGTGATTTTTCCATAAAATCACTGGCAGGACCCAAACTGTCTAAATGTAGCATCTACAATACACTACACTACATAAGCTCATTTGAGGAGTAAAGGGCTCCACCGGCTGCTCAAGTTTAGTTGCTGCAACGTGTCCGTTAGACAGACAAAATCTGCATCCATTATAGACACAGATCTGTTCCGCAAGTTGCAGCACATCGGCTGAAATGTTCAGTATGCTGCAACTTTACATGAGTAGAGGAGTACATGCGCTTGGGCATCAATATGACATGAATTGATAATAGGCTTGTTACTTTTGCAGGGCTTTCTGTTAATGCTATAGGGGAAAAGTATTAAATGTATTACCAATCAAACTGTAAATAGGGTGATCTTTTTCAATGATATTGGTGATCTGTCCATTCAATACAGACTGTGCCTCCATACTGAGTGGAGACATTTCTCGTTCAGACAATGATTTATTCATCTCTGTGCAGATCTTGATACTTAATGCATTAAGGGTTTCTTTAAAATTAGCGGACCTGAAATCAGAATTAAAAGGAAAATATTAGCCCACACATAGAGACATTGACTTTCAGTAATGTTACCCCTAAAAAAACAAAAAAAAAGCTGAGAAACCCATTCTAGAAATTCACTAGCATTGCATACACTAAGGCCTTGGCTCAGGGATACACTATCTATGATACACTGAAACACACTGCATTCATCAACCTCTAAGGCCCGTGTCAGACGAACGCAGTGATCACGTCCCCTGTTGCCGCACAGTTTAACGTCCGTCGTAGCATAGAATCACGATCAATAGAGATCCGTACACGATGTATGTGCGCACCGAACTGCATACGCACAACGCATGTGGCAAACGGATGCAAGTTAGGCAAGAACCACAGACGCGCAGAGTGCGCCACGTCCGCGTAGTGTTCTGTGAGTGAGGAGATGTCAGACGTAGCGCATTTGCGACATCCAGCACCTTGACGCACAAGATGGCTTTTCAAATTTTTATAATTTTTCATATTATTTTTATTTCCCATAGTTCCCTTTTTTTTTCTACGTCCGTCAAGAAAAATGGATCGTGTGGGGTCTACAGTATCTTCCGTCAGTACGTCTGTCCATTATGCACGCACACAGACTGCGTTCGTCTGACTCTAGCCTAAGGCTGGGGTCAGACGAGCGAACTGATTGCGCACAGTAACGGATGCACTTTAAACAGATTACATTGTATCAGTTAATTTCGAATGATGTTGAGAAAGGAAAAAAAAAAAAACTGTATGCAGGAGTTTCTCTACGTCCGTGTAGCTTTTTCACGTCGATGACATTTTAGCGTCTGGTTGTACGCGCGTCAAAAAGTGAGCACGTACTCTGTGTTCTCTATTGACTCCTTTGAAATGCTACGATGGACAGCAAACAGTGCGGTCAGATGTACATGAAAAGTGCGCTCGTCTGACCTCAGCCTAAAGCTGCAGTCACACAAACACAAAGTCTGTGTGACTGCACTTCCCTGCGTCCGCTGCAACTTGTTGATGGCTCGACAGGGAGGGCCACACGGTGTAGCATGCACACTAGTTGCGCACGCTGCCACCGGACGGGCTTTCAGCCTCCCCATCAAAAAGCTACAACAGACGTTAAGATGGGGCTACAAAGCACGATCCTCCATAGGATGATCGAGCTTTGTAGTGCTGAGCACACAACTGCTCTCAGCGAGGTGGCCACACGGGTGTCCATGCTCACAGACGTTCCTTCCTCTCTCAAAAACACTTGTGTGACCACAGCCTAAACATCCACAAGTAACAGTTTGATGCAGGAGGCAGGATAAGCTCAGGGAATTCACTTTAACCAGTTACATGGAAGAAAGTTGCCAGTGAATATGATAATAGAAAACATAAAATAAATCTGTGTCCACAGCATTGTAGCAATCAGGAGTAAAGACAAGGATATCATCAGTATTCTCCACTTTACTGCAGTGCAGATATTTCTCTTATAATATATTGAAGGTATGTGGAAACCCTGCGTTGAGCACATCTATCAGCGTCATATTTCCTGCAGCATGTGCTCATGTCATGTCTCTGTTTTGCATTATAGCAATTCAAACAATATTTCACCAGGAAAAAGATTATCAGGTCTATTCACTAAAGGTGAATCTCAGGAGACTGACTGGAGAAGTGAAAATTCTATCAGGTCTATTTCAAAGAAAGGTGAAACTCAGGGGAATGACCGGAGAAGTGAAAATTCTAGGTCAAAATAGCCAAACCAGAAAAATGCTCCCATTTATCTCACTTTCCAAATTGGCTATTTGGTCTAGATTGTTCTCTTCTCCTGCCAATTCTCCTGTTTTTCACCTTTAGTGAACAGACCTGTATGACTCCCTGAAAGCTCAGATGACGGTTAGCATTTCTTAACAATTAAGGTTTTTTTATAAAGACTTGACATGAGCACATGCTGCAGGAAATATGACGCTGATAGGTGTGACTGCAGCTTTAGTATGCACTTGATTGTGGTTTTTTTTTTTGACTAATGGGGTCATTTACAAAACGCTGGTGTTGCAAATACCAGCAAAAATCACCAGTAGTGCAGTGTCGACAAATGCCAACATTTCGCAAAACTAAAATCCAAAAAGTGACAGGAAAAGCTACACAGTAAAGCACAGAGCGGAGCTCCTAAAGTTGAACCTGATGGATGCTGTAAGTTGTTAAGACGAAGGTAAAAACGAAAAAAAAAAATATGGGCTTGGTTTATGGTCACCTGCTTGCTGGATGCTGCGAGATGAAGGATTGTAAAAAAAAAATTACATTTTTTTAAAAAAAATTATTGACCATGACAAAAATAATATTTAACGTTTTAATGCCTTAGAAAAATAAAAGACCAAAGTGGAGATGCTGTTCCTTAATATTACAGGTTAAGCATCTCGAATTTGAAATGATCGGGAGCCGGAGTATTCCAGATTTTGGAATCTGGGAGAATCCGATGTCTGAGAGGAAGGGTAACCGTGATCTCCTTCCTGCTGCACCACTAGCATGTACATACGCCAGGAGAGCTGTGCAGCGGACTTCCACGGAAGTGCTGCACAGAGTCAGCGTGTCTCTGTGCAGCATTTCACACACTGGGCTGCACAAAGGTTCCCAGATTGGATGCCTCATTGCTGAGCAGAATGACCTGTCTGGAGCAATAGGGAGGGGATTAGAATTAAAATTCTGAAGGCTCTAAAAATTCCAAATTTCAGAGTCTTTTGGATTTTAGAATCCAGCCCAACTGGTTCTTGACAAGATAAAAAGATGGGGAAAACCATGTTCACAGTATGTGACAGAATCATTTTACATTAATATGTGATATAACTCACACGCTGCTCATGCCCTGGAGGAGTATTGATGTAATTTCTTTTACTTGTTCAGTAAATCCATTTGTGCAGCGAGGCCCTAAGACATTTTGGATGATTAGACAGACACATGCGATGATTTTAATCTGCAACAGCTTCAACCTCAGCTCTTGAATGCGGACATCATCTGTCAATAGGGTCTGCAAAGAAAAATCATGCACTGCTTAACCAAAGGAGACAGCAAGAAAGTTAATGAGATGTTAGAACATTTATCAACGCTGCTTTGAATCCCATATCTCAAACGTTAAACAAACAAAATAAAGATAAAATACAGCGGTTATCCGTTAACATCAAGTTAAGCCCACATAGGCTTTGCCCACAAAGGCAAACACCTTTAAGTGAGAAGCTAATACCAATACACAGCCTACTGACACTTTCTGTTCCGAGACAAGAAACGGAGTTTATTTATAACCAGTACAAAAAACCCCTATAAAAAAAACAAAAAAACAAAGTCGGGGCAAAATTAATACATGGCAGGGATAGCAGCAAATGCAAAAATCTCTTATCTGGCCTCCCTCTGTCCCGCCTCTCCCCCCTACAATCCATCCTGAACGCCTCCGCCAGGCTAATCCACCTCACCCGCTGCTCTGTCTCTGCCGCTCCCCTCTGCGAGTCCCTTCACTGGCTCCCCATCCACTGCAGAATTAAGTTCAAAATCCTTATCCTTACCTACAAAACCCTCACTAACTCAGCTCCCCACTACCTGTCCTCACTAATCACCAAATACACCCCAGCCCGCTCCCTAAGGTCAAACAGTGACCTGCGCCTAGCTTCTCCCCGCATCACCTCTTCCCATGATAGACTGCAGGATTTCTCACGCGCAGCCCCCACTCTCTGGAACGCTCTCCCTCGTACTGTCAGACTTTCCCCTAACTTCTCTTCCTTCAAATGCTCCCTGAAAACATTCCTATTTAGGGAAGCCTACCACCCAACTCACTGACGCAACCATCAATCACTCTCACCTTACAGTCCTCTCCTCCTGTTTCCAACCCCAACCCTCCCAGATTGTGAGTTCCTACGGGAATAGGGCCCTCATCTCCTCCTGTACTGTTTGTCAAATGTTGTTCAATGTATTGTAACCCTGTCTATACTGTGCTTATTGTACAGCGCTGCGGAATATGCTGGCGCTTTATAAATAAAGAATAATAATAATAATAATAATAATGCAACCATCTGAAAAATACTGAACACAGTTAAAGAGCACACAAAAGCAGTCCTGCACTCTACTACCACTACTCTTGGGCCGCAATGTATACTGTTAGTATTCAGGCCCCAGTTCAAAGAACATACCAATAATTACCATAATAAACCCATCATTTTGTCTCGGAGCAGAAAGTGACAGGAGGTATTAAGTTCTCACCAATATAGGCTGAATTGATGCTGACAGGCAGATTTATGCTTTTATGGTCCTTTGTTTAGTGTGGGCAAACGGGATTCACGGCACATAGGACAGTGTTATGGTACATACCAATTCATGTATATAAATAAATCTGCACGGTAACAGTGTTACCATTACCTCGGGCATGATGCGGTGATAATCCGTCTGCAGAAGTTTCAGATAACCGTTGTTTAGCACCAATGTTGGACTTAGATTACCCATTGAAGCCCCATTAGCACCGGAAGCATTTTCTTGGGATTTCTTTTCCACAGCCTCTTTAAGAGCTTCCTTAATCCACTCCGTTGTCTGATTGAGCGCACCTTAAAAAAGTAAAATAATTTTTGTTTATGTCTCTAGTGCACCATCCCGTAACACGTTCATAAAAGACATTGGAAAACTGCTGGATGGTAACTCGCGTTGGATCAGTTTACTGAAGAAACAAATAAATAGAATGAAGTAGATTAAAAAAAAAAACAAAAAAAAAAAAAACAACAACACACAAACACCTTTCGAGCCCGAGTGTCTGATTGATTAGGAACATGGTTACATTCTACTGGCGTCTTAACATCAGATGTAAAGCGATTACTTACCTGGTGTTTTTTGAAGAATCTCCTGGAACTTTTCTCTTTCATAGTCGGCTAACTGACGCTGAAGTTGAGGTCTTATATTGTTGATTGTATAATTAACCATATCCATTTTCATGAGGTCCAAAACATGGAAAACATCCCTTAAATAGAAACATGATGTTAACATGATCTTATCCAAAAGCCAAGCATAACAGGGGAAAGGAAAATCACTGACATTAGGCGATTGGGTCATAACAGAGAAAAGGAAATCAACTTTGGCAATCCCGATAGGTATATACAAATAATGACAGGGGAAGATTCCCCGATGAACAATCTCCTAATGCTGTTTGAATTTACCTTTAGGAAACAACCACAACGTTTATCGGCCATTGTATGCAAGAACAGAAAACTACAAAGCTTAGTGAAAAAACAGCTAAATGACTTGTCTATAAACTAACTGAATGAGAGCCTCCAGAATAATCAGCAGTCGCCTACACTGGAAATATAAATTCATCTGAGGGAGGTGGCACACGAGCACACTGGACTGCACCCGTTACGGACGCACTTTTTCACGAGAAATATTGTGAGTACTGCGTAAAGTGCGTCCGTAACATCTGATGTCTCCACACCCTAGATATACATGGCAGTGTTGTTTCTGCGTCCGTTTAGCTTTTTCACGTCGATGTTATTTCTGCGTCCGTGGCTTTATGCTTTGCCCGTCCGTGAACAAGTGCGCAGGTGCTTCGTGTGGTGTGTTTAATTGACTCCTTTATAAAGCTACGACGGATGTCAATCAGTACGGTCAGACGGACGCAAAATGTTTGCTAGTGTGCAGCCAGCCTGAGCGTGTTCTAGTGGAGCATGGAGTGTTCTATAACGCTACTATCTAATACCATGGGGGTCTCCCATTATATCAAAATTATCGATCGACAGAGAAAAGATCTAGGCATGAGTTGTATATGTAATCGAGGGACTGTTATTGTAGGATGTAGCAGCAGACCATCATCTACTGGCTCTACCTACTGGGATTATCTCTAACACAAGTAGTTGAGGAGCCGACCCGTAAAGAGGCCATATTGGATTTAATACTCACAAATGGAGGTTTGGTATCGGACGTTGTTGTAGGTGAAAATTTGGGATCTAGTGATCACCAGTCAGTATGGTTTAATATAACAACAGGGATGGAGCCGCACCACACAAGAACGAAAGTTTTAGACTTTAAAAAAACGAATTTTTCTAAAATGAGATTTTGTGTGAAGGAGTCATTATCAGACTGGAGGAGTTTAAAGGGAGTCCAGGAGAAATGGGATTATTTAAAGGAAGCATTATTGAAGGCCACAGGAAATTGCATTCGGCTTGTTAGCAAAAACAAAAAAGGGAAGAAACCACTGTGGTACTCTGCAGAAGTGGCCAAAATAGTGAAGAACAAAAGACAGCATTCAATAATTATAAAACAACTCAGAGTGAAGAAGATAGGCAAACCTATAAGATTAGGCAGAAAGAGGCAAAGCAATTTATAAGAGCTTCCAAAGCACACGCAGAAGAGAAAATAGCTCAGTCAGTAAAAAAGGGGGACAAAACATTTTTTAGATACATAAACGAGAAAAGAAAAGTAAAACAAGGATTAGTTAGATTAAAAACAAAGGAAGGAAGGTATGTAGAAGAGGATAAAAGTCTCGCTGACTGCCTCAATGAATATTTTTGTTCAGTCTTTGCAGAAGAAAAGGAAGGAAAGGGACCTCAGTTAGGAGAGAACACTAAAGAGACATTTACATATCAGTTTACAGAGGAGGAGGTTCTACAGCAGCTGTCTAAAGTAAAGACAAATAAGTCAATGGGGCCTGATGGGATCCACCCTAAATTATTAAAAGAGCTCAGTGATGTAATAGCAAAACCGTTAACAAGGATTGGTTAAATAAATCTGTTAACGGGAGTCGTCCCAGAAGACTGGAAATTAGCAAATGTTGTGCCCATTTACAAGAAGGGTAGTAGGGAGGAATCGGGGAACTATAGGCCAGTTAGTCTTACGTCAGTAGTGGGGAAATTAATGGAAACCATGTTAAAGGAAAGGATTGTTGAACATCTAAAAACACATAGATTACAGGATCAGAAACAACATGGGTTTACCTCAGGGAGATCATGCCAAACTAATCTTATTGATTTTTTTGATTGGGTAACAAAAATAATAGACACAGGTGGTGCAGTAGACATTGCTTATTTAGATTTCAGTAAGGCTTTTGATACTGTTCCGCATAGAAGGCTTATCAATAAATTGCAATCTTTGAGTTTAGATTCCAATATTGTTGACTGGATTAGGCAGTGGCTGAGTGACAGACAACAGAGGGTTGTGGTAAATGGAGTTTATTCGGCGCAAGGTCTTGTTACCAGTGGGGTACCTCAGGGGTCAGTACTTGGACCCATTCTATTTAATATTTTTATTAGTGATATTGCAGAAGGTATTAATGGAAAGTATGTCTTTTTGCTGATGACACAAAGATTTGCAACAGGGTCGACGTTCCTGGAGGGATCAGCCAAATGATTTAGGTAAACTAAAAAAATGGTCGGAGTTGTGGCAATTGAGTTTTAATGTGGATAAATGCAAGATAATGCACCTGGGACGTAAAAACCCAAGGGCTGAATATAGAATATTTGATACAGTCCTAACCTCAACATCTGACGAAAGGGATTTAGGGGTCATTATTTCAGAGGATCTAAGGGTAAGTAGTCAATGTAATAGAGCAGCAGGAAATGCTAGCAGAATGCTTGGTTGTGTAGGGAGAGGTATTAGCAGTAGGAAAAGGGAAGTGCTCATGCCACTGTACAGAGCACTGGTGAGACCTCACTTGGAATACTGTGTGCAGTACTGGAGACCGTATCTCCAGAAGGATATAGACATCTTAGAGAGAGTTCAGAGAAGGGCTACTAAAATGGTGTACGGCTTGAAGGAGAAAAGTTACCAGGAAAGGCTTAATGATCTTAACATGTACAGCTTGGAAAAAAGACGAGACAGAGGAGATATGATAGAAACATTTAAATACGTAAAGGGAATCCACAAGGTAGAGGAAGGGAGTATATTTAAAAGGAAACAAAGTAGCAAAACAAGAGGACATAGTCTTAGATTAGAGGGGCAAAGGTTTAAAAGTAACATCAGGAAGCATTATTTTACTGAGAGGGTGGTGGATACATGGAACAGTCTTCCAGTAGAAGTGGTAGAGGCCAAAACAGTAATGTAATTTAAGCAAGCATGGGATAGGCATAAGGCTATCCTAAACAAAAGATAAATCCATGTTAAGTATCCATGTAATTGGGCAGACTAGATGGGCCGAAAGGTTCTTATCTGCCGACATTTTTCTATGTTTCTATGTTTCTACCTGCATTGCAAAGAAATTGCAGTAACTAAGGAGGACGGGACCCTCAAACTAGTTTGAGTTTCTTGATGTGGGACACAAGCCCAGCAACAGAATGGCTTCTCATCTATAGATCTGTTATCTTTCTCCACTGGTATCAGCAAATGTTGATTCACAAAGAAAGCTTCTCAGGCTATTCCGGATACATCTTAATAATTGATCAAGCCTCACTGTACAATTAACATACCTTGCCAGACATAAATTTACCCAGAGATCTTATATATATTATATATATATAAATTTTTAAAAATCTATGGGTTATATTACAAAGTTGGTGCTAACTTAACGAGAGCTATCGTTAACAGCTCCATAGGCTATAATGGCTCTGGTAAGTTTACAACAGCTCTGGTTAAGTTAGCACCAGCTTCATAATATAGCCCTATAGGTTTACCTGCAAACTATAGTTTACATAAGACATTATCCATGTAATATATGGACTCCAAGGTCCTTTAAAGAACTATCCATCTAGATTAGTGTTTTCCAAACCTGTCCTCAGGAACCGCTGACACGCCAGATATCTGAAGCACAGCACAGGTGATATGATTTGCTGCTCAGTGGTTGCAGGATTCAGTCTGCATTTTCCAAGGAAATCTGTAAAAATCTGGCCTGGTTGAGGGCCCCGAGGACAGGTTTGGGAAACACTGATCTAGATAGAGATTCCACTGATATGTTATGGCTACCACAAATCCATTTATGCTCATATTTAAAGATTTGAGCAGGCTAGCTAAATAAGGAGATACTTTTTCTTACCAGATCATGGAAGAAAAAGTATCTGCCGCTTTTGTAGTATAATCTTTTCTCTGTTAAAGCTCAGACAGTGCACATGGCACTCAGATCATCAATCAAACATAACATCCTTCTTCTGAACCAGCTCAAACTATTGCTAGGCAAGTAATCAGCTCTCCAAAATAGAGAAATCTAGGTTTAATTAATATTAGCACTCTCCTGCAAATAGTTAAAAGGTTTCATACATAGCACATCATAAATGATAAGCTAAATAATTTAGAAAGTATAAGCAAACCTCAACATCTGCACAATGTCACCAGATGCTTTCAGCTTCTTAACATCGTCGTCTCGGATGGGAGCGCACAGCTTACTCATTAGGTTAATAACATAACTTCCGAGCTTCGGTATATCAACCGCGTCATGTTCAGCTTGTTGACGTATGAGGTCCACATCTAACACTTCACAGATCTGGGTCCGGAGCCGGTTTGTACCAGGGGTCAGAAAGGACAGCAAAATCTGAGAGAGAGCAAGTTATACTCGTGAAAAGAAGAAGAAAAAAAACAAACAAATAAGAAGAACTATTTACCTATTAATCACTAAGAAACAGGAGGAACAAGCACAATTCTACAACGCCGAACAGAAGGAAGAAAATGATAATAGGATTTGATTATATTATCTTGTGGAATACAATAATAGTTCACAAATCAAACAGACATATAGTTGTATAGAAACACACACTTACAAAAATTAGCAGAGTAGGGTAGGTTTTGACTCAGGGGCGAAGTGTGAATTAAAACCTCTTTCTCAACTGAACCATGCAAAGCCATCCCACTCTTTTTATAAAAGGTTACATGAAACAACGATCTATAAAATATTTATGGCCCTCTTGCGACTAACCCATTGAAACTCATCCCATCTAGCTTGTTTGTTATTTTAATAATGTTATTTATTATTTAAAAAGGAGTGCTGTGAAAATAAACAGAGCAACCCAATAACAGAATAGAATTTATAGTATGAAAATATAAGTAAAGCAATCCCCTCTTCTGCTGCAGGTCTGGGTGTATAGACAGCCCAAGGCACTTCAAATTGCATGCAGTCAGCAGACAAATGGGACTGTGAGGTTGTGGGCCTGAAAGTCAGCATGTTAGCGACCCAGGGAGAAATAGCTCCCCTGCCCACTGCACATTATCCATATGTATTAATTCAGGGCTCAAAATTTCAAGTCCCAAGCTACTAGCCAGGCCTTAAGAGTTACTCGCCACTAGTTGCCCACCGAACCCCTTATCCTGCCCTGCCTCTGCATTCCCAATCGCCCTCATGTAATTTCCACTCGCCAAATGCGAGCAGGCGAGTGGAAATTTTGAGGCTTGTATTAATTGACACGTACCCAAATATTTAACAAATCGCTATAACGCACCTCTTTAATTTCATCAAACAATTTGATAGCGTGTTCGTATTGGGGAGGATCCTCATTCAGTTCGGTCTCCAGGCAATCCCAAAAAGCTTTGTGAACAATTTCCTTTACCTTTCCTTCTAAACTGTGGGATTAAAAGTCAAATTTATATTTAGATTATACACATACACACACACCTTACTGCTGTATACGTAATAGATTACAGGACTGCAACTAGAAACATTTCTGTTTATATGTACAGTTATACTAGTTTATTGGAATCTTGTGTGTCCCATTTCCCATTTAACTGAAAAAAGGCCAGGTGTCATATAATGCTTTGTACGTGAACTACATGTAGGGGGGGAAATCAAATCTGAGTGACAACAAAGTAGACTTTCTGAGATCTGTTGGTCCAATACAGCATTATCACTCCTTGGGCAGTTAAACAACCTTCCGAGCAGGTTTCACTCTTTTCATATTGACCAATTCTTTAAACTTAACAGTATAAAAACCAAGGAACGGGTCACCTTTCTGTTAACAAACCCAGAAAGACAACATTTACCAAATTATTTAGCAGAGATGCCCTTGCTGCCTGACAGTGCTCTGTTTATGGTCTAACCCCCACTCCCTCCCCACCTATGTTTCAGTTATTAAACACATGCTCAGCTATGAAAAAGGAATGAAAGACTTAAAGGTCTATTCACAAAGCACTGAATTTGCATGCAATTTCGGCGATTCCATTTTGCCGAAAATACACTGAATTCACTATTTAATCAATGGTCAGGTATTTTCCCGAAATCGGAGGTCGGTGAAAACCACCGAATTCCAGAAAACCGAAAAAAAAAAAAAAAACACGGAAGACTCCCATTCCCCTGATAGGGGTTTAAACCAATAAATATGTATTAAAGTGCATCTACAGTCTTACAGAATAAGAAAGCAAAAAAATAAAATTTAAAAAACTGAGAAAATAAAATTACATAAAAAAAATAAAGTTTTTTTGCTGAAAATGAAAAGAATAAAACGGTCTTTGATGAATAAATAAATAGTACGTTATTATATTGAATCCTATGGGATTCGCCTGTTTAAACCTGTGAAACTGAAACACTGACAATCAGGGCATTTCACCGGATTCAGCTTTCTGTGAATGTCTATTATTATTTATTAAGCGCCAACACATTCCGCAGCGCCGTACAAAAGGTGCAATGGGTAAAGACAGGACAATTCTACAATACATACAGGAGACAGGTCAGTATTCCTGCCAGCAGATACAGGAGGACATGAGGACCCTATTCCCGTGGGAACGTACAATTTTGATGGGTGAGGGAATTAGAAACCGGCAGTGGCGTAGCGTGGGTTGTCAGCGCCCGGGGCCAGCCAAGAATTGTGCGCCCCCCCAACCTGTGGACACGTTATCGATATTGCCCCAGCTTTCACATGGATATTGCCCCAGCTCACACATGGATATTGCCCCAGCTCACACATGGATATTGCCCCAGCTCACACATGGATATTGCCCCAGCTCGCACATGGATACTGCCCCAGCTCGCACATGGATACTGCCCCAGCTCGCACATGGATATTGCCCAGCTCACACATGGATATTGCCCAGCTCACACATGGATATTGCCCCAGCTCATGGGATTTGCCCCAGCTCTCACATGGATTTGCCCCAGCTCATGGGATTTGCCCCAGCTCACACATGGATTTGCCCCAGCTCTCACATGGATTTGCCCCAGCTCATGGATTTGCCCCAGCTCTCTCATGGATTTGCCCCAGCTCTCTCATGGATTTGCCCCAGCTCTCATGGATTTGCCCCAGCTCTCATGGATTTGCCCCAGCTCTCATGGATTTGCCCCAGCTCTCATGGATTTGCCCCAGCTCTCTCATGGATTTGCCCCAGCTCACACATGGATTTGCCCCAGCTCTCTCATGGATTTGCCCCAGCTCTCATGGATTTGCCCCAGCCTCTCTCATGGATTTGCCCCAGCTCACACATGGATTTGCCCCAGCTCTCACATGGATTTGCCCCCCAGCTCACACATGGATTTGCCCCCCAGCTCACACATGGATTTGCCCCCCAGCTCACACATGTATTTGCCCCCAGCTCGCACATGTATTTACCCCCCAGCTCACACATGGATTTGCCCCCCAGCTCTCACATGGATTTGCCCCCCAGCTCACACATGGATTTGCCCCCCAGCTCTCTCATGGATTTGCCCCAGCTCATGGATTTGCCCCAGCTCTCTCATGGATTTGCCCCAGCTCTCACATGGATTTGCCCCCCAGCTCACACATGGATTTGCCCCGCAGCTCACACATGGATTTGCCCCCCAGTTTACACATGGATTTGCCCCAGCTCTCACCTGGATATTGCTCCGGCAGGGTTGAGGGGACCCAGAAGATGCCGGGCAGCGGAGTGCCTGCCCGCCGCCCGGTCCTGAACAGTCCGTCCTGTTCTTGAAGGGGATGCGGCTGCGTGCAGGCGTGCGCAGGTCACGTGGTCCGGCTAATCAGGTGGTACAGAGACTCAGTACCACTTGATTAGCCGGACCACGTGACCGGCTGCGCCTGCACGCAGCCTCATCCCCTTCAAGAACAGGACGGACTGTTCAGGACCGGGCGGCGGGCAGGCACTCCCGCTGCCCGGCATCTTCTGGGTCCCCTCAACCCCTGCCGGAGCAATATCCAGGTGAGAGCTGGGGCAAATCCATGTGTGCCCTAACAAATCCTAACAAAACTGCGCCCGGGGCCACGGCCCCCCAGCCCCCCCCACGCTACGCCACTGGAAACCGGCAATTTTAGTGCTGCCAATTTGCAGCGAACTGCACCGTATTTTGCTGTCAATTTGCCATTATTCGCCAAATTGACAGCTTTGTAAATAGATGAAATGGCCTGAAATCACCCCAAACTGTGCCAATTTGGAAGTTAGTGAATAAACGCTTTGTGTTTGTGGTTTAATTTTTCCAGGAATAAACACTTTGATTTAAATAAATCTAAAAGAAAAATGCATTTTTGCATTATAAGAAGCTCGGTGTAAATTAAGAAAAAGGGATTTAGTTGAGCAATACTATTTAATTTTAAGTAAATGATAAGAAATTGTGACAGTCACAGTCTGGCGTATATTTATCACTAAGTGTAAACACCACACTTTATTAACTGCAATATACAATGGTACATCTGATTATTATAGCCCTTTTTTACAGCAAAGATACGGAATGTGACAGATACTTAAGGGCTATCCACTAAGTGCCGGTGCTTGCCAGCGTTGCAAATAAGCTAAAAGTGCTAATATTGCAGTGCTTTACTGTGCTTTCGTCTTCCTTTGCTGGTTAATTTTTATTTTTGAGAAGTGCCGGCATTTCTTTGCACTACAATGCTGGCGATTTTAGCCATTTTTTGCAACGTTGGTAAACACTGGCACTTAGTGAATAACATCCCTAAGTTTTCATAAAATCTAAAAAGGTGTTATTCAACAAGTGACGGTGTTTGTCAACATTGCAAATACCGTTAATAATTTCTGTTACTGCAGTGCCGACGAACACCGGCATTTCTCACCACTATAATACAGGAGATTTTAGATGGTATTTGCAACGCTGTCAAACACTGACACTTAGCGCAGGGCTCAAATTTTCAAGTCCCAAGCTACTAGCCAGGCCTTAAGAGTTACTCGCCACTAGTTGCCCCACTTAACCCTTATCCTGCCCTGCCTCTGCATTCCCACTCGCCCTCATGTAATTTCCACTCGCCAAATGCGAGCAGACGAGTGGAAATTTTGAGGCCTGGCTTAGCGAATACCCTTACAGTGTAATATGCAGTTATTTTTATTAGAACAGTATGGGCCCTATTACATAGTTCACGCTAACGTTAGCACTCAGCTGTGTGAGCGTTAAAGTTAGCTCTGGTTGCCCTACCGCAGGCCGAGCATATTAAATTCCGAACACTAATGGGTTCAAAAACCTGTTAGCGATTTGGATCTTGAGCTTTTCAGCGCGAGGTTACTGTACTTTGCGCTCCCTATGCTTAACATGGCAAAGTGTTAATTAGCGTTAGGATTACAAAGTCCTAACACTAATTACTTCCCACTGCGGCTTATTAAAAGTTACCCACAGCTAGGAGCTGTTGCAACCTGATACCGCTTCTGCAGAATCCGTCAGCACCGACTGAAAAAAAAATAATCCAAAAATCAAATACTCACCTCCCATCCCGCTGGGAGAATGAAGGCTCGATCCGCCTCTTGCCACCGGGAGCAGAAGGAGACTGTGGGAAAAAAGTCTCCCTCCGCTGACCTGCCGGATCTCACAAGAGGCGAGATCCTGCAGGTCATATGAACGGCAGTGGAAGTTTCAATGGAGTCCTATGGACTGGAGGGGATGCTTGCGGCGGCGCTTAGAGCTGCCTCAAGCATCCCGAAGCCTAGCGCAGCGTTAAGGGGCAGGCTGCTGGATTAGCGCCTGCCCCGTAATATGGAGCTAAAACAGGGACGCTAAGGAGAAACCTGTAGGCGCTGGTTTTCCTCCTTAGCGTCCCCATTTTAGCGTGATGATTCTAATGTAGCGCAGGCTACTTGAACTGTGTGTGTACTATTGTGTTTCGCTGTGTCCCAGGTTTGGACAGAGACATTCAGCCTGTCACAGCTGCGGAGTACTTTCCACCCTCCCCTTTTCCCTTTCTCTTCGCTGGCAAAGGAAGTTGTTAAGAAAGGAAAATGCAAAGGATTCTGGAAAATGTAGTTTCAATTACAGAGGGCCTATGCAATTTGTCAGGAAGAGAACTACACCTCCCAGCAGTGCCTAAGGGAAGGGGCGTTTTCCAAGGGTGCAAGTGCACGTGCAGAGCAGAGAGAAGGGAGAGAGGTCGAGACTGTTGAGGTGGATGGTCCTGTGTTGCAGATTGTGCATGCAGCTGCCCTCGTGCGTTCAGCGAAGGAGAGATCCAGTTGCCCTCACGTATTGCCAGTACCAGTGGATTGTGCGTCCGGCTGTCCTTGTGCATCCAGTGAAGAAGGGGTCCGTCTGCCTTCGTGTGTGTTCCAGTGACAGAGGGAGCGACCGAGTACATACAGCAGAGAAGAAATCCAGCTGTCCTCGTGCGTCTCGCGGAGAAGAAATCCGGCTGTCCTTGAGTGATTCCAACGCTAAGAGATAGCGATCGAGCTACCATCCAGCAAGGAAGGGGTGAGCATATCAAACGGAGAGAGGTATTCGGCCATCCTGCGTGAGTTGATATTGCTAACTTTATTGTCTGGCATAGTTCTACTGCCCGCGCAGTTGCAGCTAAAAGGAGGATCGCTGCAGCTACAAATCTTGTTGTTTGCGAAGATTTCTTGCTCACTTTGTGGAATACAAATATGGTTTCATGTTAAAGGTACCCAACGATAGAAGTCAAGGGCCCCAACGCTAGCAATCTTGAACGCTTGTATAATTTCCACTGGCCAGTGGTTAGGCAGAATGTATAAGGTTTAGACAGGTTACGGATATTGGTTACGTTGATTATAGTTGATAATCGAACTGCACTGAAGTATGGTAAAGATTGCTGTCTTCTTCATTCATCATTGACTTGAATAGTAATGCTAAATTAACGCTTTCAATACTGTTATACTGTTGATTACTTTGTCCTACAAAGGGTTCACTCACTAGTCCTAATAAACCCCTTTTTATTTAAAGTAATTTTGTCCTGGTATTACTTAGCGCCGAAGGTGTAGGTGGGTAATCACTGGAGTGAGACAGAAGGCCCGTCAAATTCAGCGACTCTCGCGGGTGTAGCGCTACAATAATATGGCCCAAAGTAAAGATCAAATTGTACTACTAATAAAATTAGAAATCAGCTACGTTCTTAGAGGTTAAGCAAAAATGGCCAAGCTAAAGAAATAAAAAAGTTTGCATTCAGCACAGACTGTGCAATTTCCCACCAATAGATACCGAATGCCTCAAGTCACATGTAATATATGAAGGGGGGGGGGGAAATCATAATTTTTTTTTTAAACTGGACTACTCCATGATTTTAAAAAACATGTTCACTTTGCCTTTAGAGGTGTCATTCTTTGGTACAGAAAACCTCAATAGTTTACCTGTTTTTGGGTGGATCGACGTTATCCAGATGGAAATTTTTATTGGTTACAATCTCATGGGCCAGCATTAGATTGGACATGTTTCTTGCAGTTGCCATCACTTCATCAAATGTTGCCGGTTTGGGAGGACTTGCTGCGAAAAGTTTAAAATATAAAAAAAATTTAGTTCAACGTTATTCCCCATAGCAAATAAAAGGACTGTTATATATATATATATATCATTTAAATAACACACCACTATGTAAAAGTATCTGACAAGCTCTATAGCCAGTGAGCACTTTTAGAAGCATTTCTCTTGACACATTATCGGAGCTTGGTTTTTTTTCGTTT
The DNA here is from genome assembly GCA_009667805.1 of Leptobrachium leishanense. Lineage (NCBI taxonomy): Eukaryota > Metazoa > Chordata > Amphibia > Anura > Megophryidae > Leptobrachium > Leptobrachium leishanense. The sequence continues at coordinate 326,692,344 of CM019065.1, forward strand.
TCAAATGCTATCAATGACAATTTCAATAAAAATGGCGTCTACACACGGCCTATACATTTTGGTTTTAAGTCCCAGGCATTGTTTTTACATTACAAAACATGGAATAACAAAGCATTCCATTTGTCACACACTGACTAAAGCGGAATTTCCTAATGATCTGGTGAAATTCTTCCAGCAACGGCTTGTGACTAAGCATGTACGTGACCCAAGGTGTAAATAATTCCACGTGTGAGGAGTACGATAGAATGGTAATTAAGCATCTGCGCATTCCAGTGCTGTGTATGATTAGTATAAAACGCCACATGTGGCAGGATGGAGCGTGCCAGAAGAATAAAGAATTGCGGCGATCACATTGATAATTAGAATGTCTAAGAGCGCAGGCTCCGGAGAGATCTGATATGAAATGAAAGCCAAACCAGACTAACAGACTGGCGACGCGTGCTTGCTGGAAGAGTCACTGTTGAAGCTCTCCCTCGGAGATTCGCTCATGCTTTCTGACAGGCGCGAGGAATCAGAATCGCTCAGCTGGCCCTCGCTCCCGCTGTTTTTATCGTCACCGAACGGCATTTTTAATTGACTCTGTGTGGTTAAACACAAAATAATGACAATTAGTTATAAAGCATCAACAACATTTTTCCGCAACATTGTACAATGGGTAAAACAAAACAAACAAGGTTGACACAAAGAGAACAATGAAAGAAAAGAGGACCCTGCTCCAGAGAGCTTACAATCTAAGAGGAGATACAAATGGATGACAGTAAATAGAGTGTGAGACGTAATGGGATACATGGGGGCTATTTGGGAGCTAGATCGGGAAAGGTACAATAAGGGATTACGGAATCAGGGGACAGGCTTGAACGTTAAACTGACATAATTATATATTAATAGGAATTTGTCAAGATCAACTATTCCTAAATTAGTTTGAAGCAAATTTTTTTTTCTTCCTGCGAACACATAGTTCCTTGACTCCATAATAGAACAAAATTCGATTTTCCCACAGATTGGAAAACTGCAATCCCACATGTCATCAATTACATTCCTGAATATTCTGATTTTCCACACTAAATCCAACTTAATTTTTAATTAATTTCATAAATCTGGTAAAAAAAAAAAAAAAAAAAAAACACACACACCTCTCTACTAGAACTTCCCCTTGCTTTGCTATAGTTAAAATCTCCTTTATGGAAGTCTTACCCTCAATGTCTTTGCATTGCATCATTGCATAAAACCAAGTTATAATCATATAGGAACCATACTGAGGTATTGATTATAGTCTTTATTCTTCGAATTACCACAGAGTGTGGCAAGTTTCTTTCTAAATACATATAAAATTTATGTTCTATAATCAATATAATGAATGGTGATGGTGAAATCTGACGAGTTGTACACCTATCATTATTATTGTCATCATTTATATAGCGCAGACAGTTTCCGCAGCGCTTTACAATAACCAAAGGGAACGAGATAAACGGACATATGATGGAAACAAGAGGTGTAGAGGGCCCTGCTCATAGAAGCTTACAATCTAGTGGATGCAGCAGAGACTGTGCAGAGTATGTATCATCGCAAAGACCTTAATGAAAGTCTCCTGCCCTCTTTTTGACACCATAATAGTCAATATCGATCATTATATACAAATACACGTACTTAGGGAATCAGTGACGGAGCCCCATTGTATGCATTTAAGTGCACTGTTGGGGTTGTTAGACAGTCTTCTTGCCTTCCCTGTGGATTCGAACATCTGAAACGGGTGTTTTGTTCAATCTTTTTAAAAACACACACACACAAAGACAAAAAGATACTACAATAAAAATATGGCGATTTGAAATTAACAGGTACAAAGTGTAAAGATCTTGATCAAGAAAGAAAACCATCATAAAAATGTTAAAGTTTAGGCTAGGGTCAAACAAACGCATTTTTCGCATCATCCGTAAAAAAGTGCGTCCGAATGCATTGACAAATTTTTTCATGGAAGACGCGAAAGCGGTCATACGATGCGCATTTTCGTGCGTGATTTTTGGCGGAGCTATTAAAAACAAATGGACATGTGCAGCGTCTGACATCTCCTAATCACGCCGCTATGCCGACGCAGCGCGCTCTGTGCATCAGTACTAGCGGTTCTACGTTCTCGAAAAAATGAGTTTGTTTGCCACTTGCGCTGCGCGGGCGAACTTTCGTGCGGCCGTACTTCGTATATTGGCCGTCATTTGCTGCTACTACGGCCGTAATAAAGTGCGGCTGCGTGCGTTCGTACTGCGTTCATCTGACCCCCACCTTTAAGGGTGAATTTTATTTTAAAAGCAGCTTCACCAGCCAGGAAAATAATAGACTTTTTTGTTTCTTAAAAAAAAAAAAAAAAAAAAAAAAGATTATAATTCAGCAAATTACTGCCAAGCTCACTGCTGGTGTAAAGTCTGAGTGAGAGTGACATTCGGGGGACTAGTCACTAAACAGTGAACTGGAAACCTGAACTGATCGGTCCCTTGTGAAACGAATAAATAAAGAGAACGCAAAAAGACACAGAGATCAGAGTGTCATGAAATATTTGCATCGCAGATCAGATGAGCGTTTTAGTGAAGCCCCTTTCAGATGAGAAGGCTGAATTTTCCGTGCAGTGTCTCGGTGTAAGGTGATAGGACTCAGCCACCAGCTGGACGCCAAGGTCGCTGAATATGAGGGGCCTGTCAGTTAGACCAGACCATACAAGGCAAGGAGTCACCAGCCCAGAGAACATGTTATTTACAGGCATTGGGTCTTATTAAAAACAAACAGAACCCTGCCCCTGAGCACATTGCAATGGGAAATGATGCTACACATCATTACACATAGATAGCAGGACTAAACATCACTGTATAATACACACACACACACTACTGCTATACCTCTGGTGATTTTGGCATCTGGACTAACACAATTTACAGGGTTATTCAAAGAGGATCGAAAAGTTACCGCACGTTCGGTTACTTTTCGTTCGGTTCAATTCGGCTTGATTCGGCGATCCCTTGTTCGGCTACCCTGCGGTGTATTCAGCAAGCACCACAGGGCCGTCGAATTGCAGGGAAAAGCTGCCGAACACTCACAGCAAAACCTGGCGAAGGCAAGCCGAAAACCCGCAAAAACATCTGGATTAACCCCGCCGAACACGACGGAGAAACCCGAGCAGGAGCCGATCACACACAGCGCAGCCGCCGGAAAAAGCCGACACCGCAGACGAATGCAGTGAATAAATTAGAAAAACAGTTTGCGTGAATGTTCGAAAAAGTGAAACGCTGTTTGCAAAGAAACTACTCAGCGAAAATGTCTAAAATTTACATATGAGGTCCAATGAATGATAATAAAAAGGGCTGTTACAGAAAAAATAAGTAAACTTAAAAAGACAAAATAAAAAAAAAATATTGTAATTTTTAAAAAAAAAAAAATCCAGGAAAATGCTTAAAATATCCGCAAAAAAAATCTATAAAAGAGACTTTTTACTGAAGAATATTATAATGAACGGTTTATTAGATATGGAATTAAAAAAAAAAGGGAATATTTTTAACATTGAAGCCTATGGGATTCGCCTGAATAAATCTGCCGCATGAAGCCACCGAATGGCAGGGCAATTCAGCAACTTTTCACTGTTGGCTTTTGCTCTCTGGAACCATTGCTTCTATATGGGGATTTCACTGCCCTCGAACAGACACTGTATGTGCAGGCAATTCGCCATGATTTGGCGAAATGCCTGCTCTCTGGATAGCCAAATGGCCAAGCAAGAAAGGTAACCGAACGCTGATTTTCAGAGTTCAGTTCCCTTTCGGCAGCCATTCGGATCTCTTTGAATAACCCTGTTAGAGTATAGCAGTAGTAGTGATATCTTTTTTATTGGACTAATGTTACATTGAAAAAATAAGCTTACGAGAGTCTCCTGTCTTCCTCAGAGTATAGCTTCAAGACCTGAAGAAGAGAGTTAAACGCTCAAAAGTTTGTCTTTTAAATGTAAAGTTAGTCCAATAAAAAAGGTATCACTACTACTGCTATACTCTGGTGAGATTATATATATAACAATCCTACTAGATGTCAGTAGACCAAGTTACAGGAAGTAGGGACATGCATCAGTACACAGTGGTATACAAAGAACAGGACTATACATTAGTATAGAAATATATACATGTGAATATACAGATACACAGAGAGCAGGGCTACACAAAGAGTAGTTGCAGTCATCAGATACCGTGCCATAAAACACGCGTCAGTACCAAGACATATACAGAGACGACGGCTAAACATCAGCACTCAGCCATACAGAAAGCAAAGTTACACTTTGGTACAGAGACACAGGAGGAGAGCAGAGCTAAATGTCAAAAGGATATATACAAACTAGAGCAGTAACAAACCTCAGAGATAACTCATAGTATACAGAGATTGTGGCTACAAGCCTGAAGAGAGATATATACAAGATGTCCTTCATATCACGTGGAAAGACAATCACATTGTGTGTCACATTACCACCAGTGCAAGGCTGTCCGCATGGTTTTATTAAATCCAGAGTAGTGGCTCTCCAGCCTGGGGCACATACACAGATACAATGAGTCTGGTACTGCTCAATCAACATAATCTGCAGCATCTATTACACCACACACAAACAATTTACCCCAATCTCTGATAACACTACAAAACAGCATGTAACCCCACTCTACATGCTGCGGTGTACTGAGGTGTATCTGTATCCTGATGTATAGCCCTGATTTCTATATATTTGTATGGATATGCTCTTTGTATATTTGTGTATTAATATGCTCTCTCTAGATCAGTATACTGATGCTTAGCCCTGTTATCAATCTTGTATACGTAGATGTGTGTACTCTGTTCTTTGTCATGCTGTGTATTGATGTGTACAGATAGTATTGATGTGGAGTCTATATGTTGATGTGGCACCCTGCTCTCTGTATAATGATGTGGAGCCCTGCTCTCTGTATAATGATGTGGCGCCCTGCTCTCTGTATAATGATGTGGAGCCCTGCTCTCTGTATAATGATGTGGAGCCCTGCTCTCTGTATAATGTGGCGCCCTGCTCTCTGTATAATGTAGCGCCCTGCTCTCTGTATTTCTGCATGCTGATGTGGAGCCATGTTCTCTGTATATCAGTCGATTATTGTTGAACCTTGTATTTCTGTGTACTGTTGTGGAGCCCTGCAATCTGCATAACTCATGGATACGTATAGCTCTCCCCTTGTGTATATTTAGTATACTTGTTACATGTGTCCATGCCTTGCTCTCTGTATACCAATATATTATTGTTGAACCCTGTATATCTGTGTACAGATGTGGAGCCCTGCTCTCTGTATATTACTATAATTGTGAAACCAAGAACCCTGTATATCGGTGTACTGACGTGCAGCCCCGCAAGCTGTATAAAGCATGGACACGTATAGTTCTCCCCATATGTATATTTAGTATACCTGTTACAGGTGTCCGTGCCCTGCTCTCTGTGTGTGTCTGTGTTCAGTCAGTGTCTCTGTCTTTCTCTGTTGTTTTTGTTTGAGAACAGCTCAGTTAAACAGCTGATTACCCAGGAGGGGAGGACGGATTGTCTCAAGTAAAGAAAAGGCAGCAACTAAACCTCCCCATCCCCTCACTGTCTTGCTCCTGCTTTACCTCGCAAATTACTCACCGAAACCGACCTTTTTGAGTTCTCCCGGTCTCACACTTAAAGAAAGCATAAAAAAATAAAATAAAAGTATAATGGGACTCCGGCTGGAACACACAATGGTACAGTCCGGATCCTGACGTCACGTATTTACGGAAGTACCCCTCCTCCTTCCCTCGGAACGTTACTTACTGGGGGCGGGGTGGATTTAGTCACGCCCCCATATAGTTACCTCAAGGGCACAATCTCTGTGAGCGGGGCGTGGCTATGCGGTTTGCTGAGTGACGTCGTTGGCGGAGAGAGCCTCAGGTCTTCGGTTTGTCAGTGCTGTTGCTATGGGAGGTGGAGGGTTGGGGGAGCCCGCCACAAGCCGCGCCATTCTGCAGCCAAAACCGGCAATTCTCCCTGAGTAGCAGAGGCAGTACCTAGTTCAGCCAGGCTTCACAAAGCGGCCTTGTTTATCCCGACACATTATTTCATGGAGAGTACAGGGAAGGTGCTGCCCCACAATATGCAGAAATCCTAGGCTGCTGCAAGAGAAAAATCTAATCCGGGCAGGTCACCTGGGGTTCCATATTGAAGTCTTCCCTGCAGCATCTGTGTTCTACATACTGCAGGGTTATATCCATCATGCACTGTCCAAAACGCTGAATAAATAGGCTGAATAAATAATGTGTCCAGCAAAACCGGCTGGGTGGAGTAGAGGTAACCTCACTGCTCTGTGTGGAGACATGGGTTCGATCCCGGCAAGAGCACCTCTCTACAAGTGTCAAGTCACCTAACGGTACATACTCGCCACCCAGGTCATACTTGAAAACGAGAGAAATCTCAATGTATCCTTCCTGGTAAAATCCTTCCTCAAAAAAAAAAAAATTGCTGAACTGGCAACCCTAATATCCGCCCCAAACCTGTCCCTCCCCTGTTATCCTAATGCAGTGAAGTTGAACCTTGGCACCCCCAGATGATTCTGAACATGTCCCATGATGCTTAGCCACTCATTAGGCTGAGTATCATGGGTTATGTAGTTCAGAATCATCTGGGGTGCCAATGTTCCCTCATCCCTGTCCTAATGAATCTCCCTAAATCACGGCTGCCAGACTTGCACCTCGCCAGATGTTAAGGCCTACAATTCTCAGAATTCTTTCAATGCAACAGCCAGGTTATCATGGGAGCTGTAGTTCAGAAACGTCTGGAGTTTGATAGTCCAGAGGCCTGTTCAATACCTCAGCAGCTGCTGAATTGCTGCAGCGCAGCAATTCAGTTTGCTGCAGCAGTGTCGTTGAACCCTTTGGATGCGAATTTTGAATCCAAAATGGCCGACAATTTCTTAATGAAAAATTCAGATTGTTTTTCGGATCACTCGGACAAAATATAATAAAGAGAAGCAGTCAGCACAATTCCGTTTTGTTTGCACATACCACAAATGATAGTTTTTAATGAATAAACGTTATGTTTACTTCTGAAACAATATATAAATTGAACTGTAATATATGTCTATGTGCAGGGGGAAATAATAAATAAATATTTTGTGCTTTGGTGAACAAAAACCTCAAAATTAACATTGCTGTAGGGAATTATTACTTGCTTTGAGGCGGCGGCCATCTTGCTGTAGGGCATTGTTACTGGCTTCATGCGGCGGCCATCTTTAATACGTCACACGAAGCATCTCCTCGGGTCGCTGCAAGTGCTAGGTTAGCACTGCTGAGCGGTTGAACGGCGTTCAATGCAAGTTGCTAACTTAGCACTTGCAGCGGCTGAGGTATTGAACAGGCCTCTGCGCTATCGCTTCAAGGGTTGGAATTAAAGCTATAAATCTGCCATCAAGTTCTTGTTTTTAGAAATCTGTCTTTTATGGTTGTTTTCCTGTGCACCTATATTATTTCATGCAGAGGTAGAGCTTAGGGAAAAGTTCTGTCCTGCAACATGTATAATTCATGATGTTGGAAGAAAATCCAGGCCGGGCACCTGGGATTCCTTTTGGATTTCTTGCCTGCAGCATATGGAGTCTTCATGCTCTGCATTACATGTTGAGGAAAAGCTGGCCGATCTGGTATCTCTAGACTAGCAAATAATGCTTTGGTTCCTTTTTTTTTTTTTTTTTTTTTTTTTTAATCCGTTTATGCAATCTGCTTTCTAGGTCTGAAAGTATTGTGAAAGGTCTGGTCTCTGGTCAGCTCTACAGCCTCATTCCCCTAAATGCAAGTGTCTGTCTCCAGATGTCAGCCATGTGCAAGTAATGAAGCGTCTTGGTATATGTTCTTTTAAAAAGTGGGTTATTCAACCACTGTGGGCCTGAAATTATGGTGGATTTGCTGTAAACTATGGTGAATCAAGTACAGTGAATTCTTTATTTCGGGAAGTTCCACAGTGCTGTTTGGTCCCTGTAGTTACTCAATGTGGATTTAACCAGTGTTCCAATTGGAGTCTTCTAGCATTGCTTTTCTTCTGTTCTTTCCTGCATTTTTTTTTTTTTTTTACAGCGCTTAGCGCATATTGTCAGTGTTTTAAACGATGACGGGGCAACACTGAATGACGAATAGATGCGGTTTACTCATTTGACTGAAGAATACCGGTGGTAGTGTTTATCAGATTTGCATTTCTTTTTTTGGATTTTCCATCTCTTGGATATTCACTTGTTACAATGGTGAACATCAGGGGTTAATGACTAAAATAACGCCTTTTTAGTATAGGCTCATTCCCCCTCCCCCCAGGTTTTCCGGGACACACCTCTTAGACAGCCCATGAGAAATACAGCCCTATGGTATGTAGAATTCATATTCTGCAGGTAAATCAAAGTGGAATCACAGGTTACCTGCCTTAAGTGACTGGTTTCTCTCCTGATGCACAGGAATGACAGGTTACAGGGCCTATCCTTCCTAGTGTTACCAGGTCAGCCATGTTTTTCTGGACACACGTTTCTAATGTCAGTCAAATGAAGCCCTTTTGAATTGGAATACCCATAACATCTCTTGCATGGATAAGTAAGCTGGGCCTGGGAGTTCTCCTGACATGGAGGCACTTATTGATATAGATCGAACTCATTGTATGAAGGGATTGTGTCGCCTGGATTCCCCTGTCTCCTAGGCCTGATCTCACTAATTACCTAGATGGTCACCTATCTAGGGTGTGAGAAACTATTTAAGATGTTGTATGGATGTGAATAGCAGACCTGGTGCCGGTCGAAATCACATTCTTCTGGTGATAGAATAAAATCCTTTTTTAATGAATACTGCCGTATGCTGGAATTATTATTTTCTTGATAACTATTGATCCTTGGAGTGAGGATTTTTCCTGTGACAGCTCTAAGGTGGGTACTAACAATCAAGACACTGCCTGATCTCCCCTCCACAGGTAAACCGTGGCCGCTCTGTACGGGCCTCTGCTGTGTGAAACCGATTGCCACAATGGCAGTGTCCTGTAGATGGGTTTAACAGACGCAGTTTAATTTCTAGATTCTTTTACTAGAAGGAAATGCAGTGTGCGTTATGTCCTGGGACAGGCCAGGAAAAATTATATTTTACAATGTTAACATACATTTTGTTGCAATAAATATTCAGCGAATTCTAATGTACAGTTAATGCAGTTTGTTTTGCAGAAGCAGGGAATGCTTTATTTTCAAAGGTCTTGGGTTGCCTGAGGATTGCATAAGTCTATTGTAAGGTTACTCCTTCACACAGATGTGGAGATGTGAATGGATACATTCCTGACAAATGATGGCTCTCCTTGCACTCAAGTAGTGTTGTACAGGAGAGCTACAACACCAAGAGGCATGTCATCCGGGGCAGCAGCTGGCACTTGGGCATGTGCGTCTCCTGGTGACCATAACAAAAAATTGCAGACAGCAATGCCGACCCATCTGTGCCTGCAGGGGTTTTTGCCTTGAGTGACAGAAAGGCACGATACACCCAAGGCCTCAAGTGACTGTCCCGCCCCCTCTTTGCTTCGTGGGACATTTTAAAACACTAAAGTGGCCAGGCTGGGAGGAGGCGCCCCCCCCCCCCGCCGCTTTGGAAGAAACGTGGTGTGAAGCTAGAGTTATCAGATGGGCCATGTTTTCCTGGACACACATTACTATTTCATTCAGAGGGAGAGCACAGGGAAAAGTGCTGCTCTACAACATGTATAACTCATATGCAGCAGGAATAGAAAAACATAGAAAATGTCGGCAGGTAAGAACCTTTCGGCCCATCTAGTCTGCCCAATTACATGGATACTTTACCTGGCTTTATCTTCTTTTGTTTAGGATAGCCTTATGCCTATCCCATGCCTGCTTAAATTCAATCACCTCCCCAAGTGGCATCCTAAGTGGACGTTCAGAGTTGATTTCCTGGAGTTTTATCCAAGATCCCCTATGCCATCCACTATCACGATCCCTAATTCCTGTGTCTCCCCTCTCCACAGGTAAGACATTATCACCCATTATCTACAGACACCCACATCTCAACTGATCCCCTGCATACAAGGGTGGTACCTATCCATAAAAGTGGAGACAATACTTTGGTATCCAACTACCGCCCAATATCACTGCTCCCTGTAATGTCAAAAATTCAGGAAAAAAGTGTCTACACTCAATTACGTGATTATTATCAGTATCAGAACTATTTAACCCCAGATCAATCAGGCTTTCGTCCAAACCATTCAACTACAACTGCCCTTTTTAAAAGTTTGTAATGATATCCAAGCTGGCATGGAACAAGGAATCTAACTGGAGCCATCTTCCTTGATTTTGCCAAGGCCTTTGACACAGTAGACCATGGCATCCTATTACAAAAACTTAAGAACTCTGGTTTTGGTGATAGTACGTTAACCTGGTTCCAATCATATGTGTCTGATAGGTCTCAATTTGTGTCCATTTCTGACAGCACTTCCCTCCCCCTCCCAGTCACGTGCGGTGTACCACAAGGCTCGATACTGGCCCCCTGCTATTCACAATATTCATAAACGATCTGCCCAATGTTTGCAAAGCTTCAACTGTACACATGTATGCAGACAACACTGTAATCTATACCAGCAAACCAAATCTCCCACAGCTGGAGGCTGTGCTGCTAGAACAATTCACAGGGGTAGAAAAGTGGATCGCAAATAACAAACTTTTTCTAAATACTGACAAAACTGTTACAATGCTCTTTGGAACCGCACCTAAACTACACAAATTGCAAACACCCCATCTATGTGTTGGGACAAAATCAAATAGCACGCTGACCACAGTCACTTCTCTCAAATACCTAGGTATGTGGTTAGACCCAAATCTATCTTTTGGCCCCCACATCGAAAAACTCTCATCTAAACTCTACCCCAAACTAGGTGCCCTGTACAGATCCTGCCGGAGCCCCACGGTAAGAAAGCAGATTGTACAACAAATGCTTATGCCAGCCATTGAATACGGAGATGTAGTGTATGCAGCCGCCCCACAAACACACCTTCAGAAACTTACTACATTGTATAACTCGTTCTGTCGCTTTGTGCTACAATGTAACTACATGACACACCATTGTGACATGTTAAAAGAACGAAACTGGCCATCACTGGACTCTAGACGCACCCTCCACCTTTCCAACCTGGTGTTTAAGAGCTTTTCTGGGAAGCTACCACCCTACCTGAATATGCTGCTTCCCCCGGCAGTTCCCTCATCCTATAACCTCAGATCCAGGACCAGCACCTTACTTGCAATACCGCAATAAAAAAGAAAATGGCTCGATCCTCATTTTCCTACAGAGCACCGCAAATATGGAATAACCTCCCAGACACCGTCAAATCTTCCCCCAGTCTAAAGTCCCTTAAGACTTCCCTATTAACATACCTCAATACGGAATGCACCTGTAAACCTGTAACATAATGACTTTATTTCCTACATATTTATTTTTCTGTTAATCTGTATATTTGGTCTTGTGTTAATTTCTTGCATTTTACTATTTTGTATTTCTGTAACCACTCAATGTTCTCGAACCCAGGACATACTTGAAAACTAGAGAAATCTCAATGTATCCTTCCTGGTAAAATCCTTTTATAAAAATAAATAATAAAATACTTTTGCTGGTAAGACATCACTCATTATCCACAGACACCCACATCTCAACTGATCCCCTGCATACTTTTGCTGGTAGGACCCCCATCACCCAGTATTCGCAGGCACCCACATTGTAACGTTACCTTGGTCTTTTTCTGTTTTTTTTTTTATTTATTTTTGTTTTAATCCACCATTTGCTTTTAGCATGTGTAATTAGCATGTGAATCTCCTGCCCTATTGACACAGCCCATCCAGCTTCAGGTGTTTGCAATCAGGCAGTTAAAATGTAATCAGTCTGCACTATATAACCACTAAGACTGGCTCTAGTGACCTCCCCAAGTGGCATCCTAAGTGGACGTTCAGAGTTGATTTCCTGGAGTTGCGGGACTGGAGGAAGGAACTGCAAGGCCCACTTTTTACTCTGGGTAAACGCACATCTATATCATGCTTTCTCTCACGCGTCTACTCTTTACTTCTACCTTTCTCCTTAAATGGAACTCCTGCCCCTCTACCACCGACCCCTACACTATCTGCATCTCTCCCTCCCTCCTCTCGTCCCACATGATGGCCTCACATGAGCTGCTTTGTTTCCTCAGAACATGGTCTCCCTCTAACTCTCGTGCTGCCAATCACTCCCACAAATCCCATTCCCACCTTCTCACCCTCCTGCTGTTACTCTATTCAGGTGACATATCCCCTAACCCTGGCCCCACAACACATCCAATACTTCCCTCTCATCCTATCTCCATCGCACATAAATCACCTCCCTGCAAACCCAGCAACCTCATTCCCATAATCCCTCAGCGCCTGTCCTCTTTTTCTCCTGCGCCCTCTGGAACGCTCGCTCTGTGTGCAACAAACTCCCAGCAATCCATGACCTCTTCCTTTCAAACTCCTTCAACCTCCTAGCTTTAACTGAAACCTGGCTAACTCCCTCTGACACTGCCTCCGCTGCTGCTCTCTCACATGGCGGTCTACACTTGAGCCATACCCCCAGACCGGATGAGAGAAATGGTGGCGGGGTCGGACTCCTGCTCTCTCCCACCTGCACCTACCAGCATCTCCCTCCACCCCCATCCCTCTCCTCCTTCGAGACACACTGCATCCGCTGTTCTCTCCCCTGGCTCTCAGGGTGGCAGTCATCTACCGCCCACCGGGACCAACCTCCCAGTTCTTTGACCACTTTGCTACCTGGCTTTCTCACTTCCTGTCTTCTAATCTTCCATGCCTAATTCTCTGGGACTTCAACATTCCCATTGATGATCCTTCCGCCCCTGCTGCCTCCAAACTTCTTTCACTCACGTCCTCCCTTGGACTCACACAATCCTCCCTCCTCCCTACCCACCGCGATGGTCACACTATTGACCTTGTCTTTTCCAACCTCTGCTCCATTTCTGAGTTCAAATGTCCCCGTTTCCCCATCTCTGACCACCACCTTCTCTCTTTCAACCTATCTGGACTTCCTAAACACCCTGCTCCCCCCCGCACACACACTCGCAGAAATCTACATGCTGTGGACCCCCATCAATTCTCCAACCTACTTCACCACCTCCCTCATACCTCATCCTTCACCTGCCCTGATGCTGCCGCTAATCACTACAACACTACGCTTATCTCTGCTCTAGACACTCTTGCTCCTCTTCGACTCTGTAAGGCCCCACGCCGCCAGCTTCAGCCCTGGCACACCCTCCAGACTCGCTACCTGCAAATATGCTCCCGCACTGCAGAGCGTGCCTGGAGGAAATCCCGCTCTGAAGCTGATTTTGTTCACTTCAAGTTTATTCTCCGGTCATACACCTCTGCCCTCCACTTGGCCAAACAATCCTTCTTCTCCTCTCTTATATCTACGCTGTCCTCCAACCCTAAACGGCTCTGGTCCACCTTCAACACCCTCCTCTACCCACCTGCACCTCCCCCCACCGCTGCCTTCAGCGCCTCAAGACCTGGCAGACTACTTCCTCAGTAAAACTCTATCAGAAGCAACATCCCAACACAAGATAGTTATCTGCCACCTCCACTCCCAGAGGTCCCCTCTGCCACCCTCTGCCGCTTCCTCCCAGCCACTGAGGAAGTCAATTCCTTATTGTCCTCCTCACATCTCACCACGTGCCCGCTCGACCCCATTCCCTCACATCTAATTCCACCCCTCTCCTCCTCCCTCACCCCTGCTCTCACACACATCTTCAACCTCTCTCTCTCTCTCTCCACTGGCTCCTTTCCATCCGCCTTCAAACACGCGCTAGTTACCCCTTTACTAAAGAAACCATCCCTAGATCCCAACTCTCCATCCAACTACCGCCCTGTATCCCTGCTTCCCTTCACATCAAAGCTCTTAGAAAAACTAGTCTTCAACCACCTCTCCCTCTTCCTGTCCCTCCAATTCCCTACTTGACCCCCTGCAATCTGGCTTCTGTCCCCTACACTCAACTGAAACTGCCCTCACCAAAGTCACCAACGACCTCCTAACTGCTAAAAAAACACGGCCACTATTCTATTCTCATCCTGCTTGACCTCTCGGCTGCTTTTGACACTGTTGACCACCCCCTCCTTCTACAGACCCTCGACTCTCTGGGTCTCGGTGACACTGCACTTGCTTGGGTTGACTCCTAATTTATCCAACAGGTCCTTCTGTGTGTCCTTTGCTGGTAACTCCTCCTCCTCCTCCTCATTGCCTCTATCTGTTGGTGTACCTCAAGGCTCTGTCCTTGGTCCTCTGCTCTTTTCCATCTACACCTCCTCCCTGGGCAAAATCATCAACAGCTTTGGCTTTAATTACCACCTCTACGCTGATGACACTCAGATCTACCTCTCTACCCCTGATCTCTCTCCCCCTGTCCTTTCAAAAGTCAGTGACTGTTTATCTGGCATCTCCTCCTGGATGGCCTCGCACCACCTAAAGATCAACATGTCAAAGACTGAGCTCCTACTTATTCCTCCCTCCAATGCCACCTCCTGACTTCTCTATCACGGTGGAGGGTATCACCATCTCCCCATCAAACCAAGTTCCGCTGTCTTGGAGTTACACTTGACTCTGCTCTTTCCTTCATCCCCCACATCAAGTCTCTTTCCTCCTCCTGCCGATACCAACTGCGTAATATTTCCAGAATTTGGCCATTTCTTACCGCTGTCACCACAAAACAACTCATACACGCCCTGGTAATCTCCCGACTCGACTATTGCAATAATCTCTTATCTGGCCTCCCTCTGTCCCGCCTCTCCCCCCTACAATCTATCCTGAACGCCTCCGCCAGGCTAATTCACCTCACCGCCGCTCTGTCTCTGCCGCTCCCCTCTGCGAGTCCCTTCACTGGCTCCCCATCCACTGCAGAATTAAGTTCAAAATCCTTATCCTTACCTACAAAACCCTCACTAACTCAGCTCCCCACTACTACCTGTCCTCACTAATCACCAAATACACCCCAGCCCGCTCCTTAAGGTCTAACAGTGACCTGCGCCTAGCTTCTCCCCACATCACCTCTTCCCATGATGGACTGCAGGATTTCTCACGCGCAGCCCCCACTCTCTGGAACGCTCTCCCTCTTACTGTCAGACTTTCCCCTAACTTCTCTTCCTTCAAACGCTCCCTTAAAACATTCCTATTTAGGGAAGCCTACCACCCAACTCACTGACGCAACCATCAATCACTCTCACCTTACAGTCCTCTCCTCCTGTTTCCAACCCCAACCCTCCCAGATTGTGAGTTCCTACGGGAATAGGGCCCTCATCTCCTCCTGTACTGTTTGTCAAATGTTGTTCAATGTATTGTAACCCTGTCTATACTGTGCTTATTGTACAGCGCTGCAGAATATGTATTATTATTGACTGTTCCATGTATCCACCACCCTCTCAGTAAAATAATGCTTTCTGATGTTAATCTAAGACTATGTCCTCTTGTTTTGCTACTTTGTTTCCTTTTAAATATACTCCCTTCCTCCTACCGTGTGGATTCCCTGGAATCAAGACCGGTCTCCTGGGATTCATTCTTTTTTTTTTTTATTTCTTACCTTTTTCAGCGTATGGATTCTTCCTGCTGTGGGGTGGCATATTTCATGCATCCAGGAAAATATTGACTGAAGCAGAGGATTTGGCGCTCACCACCAGGCAGCCGGGATTTTATGTCCTAGTCACTACTAAGTGCTACAGACCTTGTATACAGAAAATACATGAGCTTATTGGGATGAGCAACAGATAAAATGTATTTACTGCTTAAATAAATAGAATTGTGCAGGTCAGCAGCGTTTGCCCATTTTTAACTGCAAAGGGTGTGTGGCTTTTTTTGTGTGTGTTCCTGACTGTAATGCAACTGCAAAACCTGTTGCAACCCTAATCAATGAATCACTGGCAACTGGATAGATACCCAAACTCTGGAAGACTGCAAGGGTGGTACCTATCCATAAAAGTGGAGACAATACTTTGGTATCCAACTACCGCCAGATATCAAGGCTCCCTGTAATGTCACAAATTCTGGAAAAAATGTGTCTACACTCAATTACCGGTACGTGATTATTATCAGAACTATTTAACCCCAGATCAATCAGGCTTTCGTCCAAATCATTCAACTACAATGGCCCTTTTAAAAGTTTGTAATGATATCCAAGCTGGCATGGAACAAGGAAACCTAACTGGAGGCATCTTCCTTGATTTTGCCAAGGCCTTTGACACAGTAGACCATGGCACCCTATTACAAAAACTTAAACTCCGGTATTGGTGATTGCACGCTAACCTGGTTTCAATCCTATGTATTTGATCGGTCGCAATATGTGTCCATTTCTGACAGCTCCTCCCTCCCAGTCACATGCGGTGTACCCCAAGGCTCGATACTCGGCCCCCTGCTATTCACAATATTCATAAATGATCTGCCCAATGTCTGCAAACCCTCAACTGTACACATGTACGCAGACAACACTGTAATCTATACCAGCAAACCAAATCTCCCGCAGCTGGAGGACGTGCTGCATGAACAATTCAGAGGTAGAAAAGTGGATCGCAGATAACAAATTTTTTTCTAAATACTGCCAAAACTGTTACGATGCTCTTTGGAACAAAACCTAAACTACACAAATTGCAAGCACCCCATCTATGTGTCAGGACAAGATCAAATGACACGCTGACTACAGTCACTTCTCTCCTATCTAGGTATGTGGTTAGACCCAAATCTATTCTTTGCTCCCCACATTGATAAACTCTCATCTAAACTTTACCCCAAACTAGGTGCCCTGTACAGAAACAAATCCTGCCTGAGCCCCGCGGTAAGAAAGCAGATTGTACAACAAATGCTTATGCCGGCATTTGAATACGTAGATGTAGTGCATGCAACCGCCCCGCAAACACACCTTCAGAAACTTACTACATTGTAGCACAAAGTGGCAGAATGAGTTATACAATGTAACTACATGATCCACCACCATTGTGACATGTTAAACTGGTTATCACTGGAATCTAGACGCACTCTTCACCTTTCCAATCTGGTGTTTAAGAGCTTCTCTGGGAAGCTGCCACCCTACCTGAATAGGCTGCTTGCACCAGCAGTTCCCTCATCCTATGACCTCTGATCCAGGACCTGCACCTTACTTGCAATACCACAATACAAAAGGAAAGTGTCTCGATCCTCATTTTCCTACAGAGCACCGCAGTTATGGAATAACCTCCCAGACGCCATCAAATCTTCCCCCAGTCGAAAGTCCCTTAATACAGAATGCACCTGTAAACATGTAACATAATGACTATTTCCTACATATTTATGTTCTGTTAATCTGTATATTTGGTTTGTGTTAATATCTTGCATTTTACTACTTTCTATTTCTGTAACCACTCAATGTTCTTGGAACCTAGGACATACTTGAAAACGAGAGAAATCTCAATGTATCCTTCCTGGTAAAATCCTTTGTAAATAAATAATGTATTGACTTTAAATACCCTTGGTCCTTTAAGGGGTTAACCCCTTCACTACCAAGAAACCTTTAATTACAGTAATCCATTTTACTGTAAATAGCCTATTTGGCCAGTAGATGGCACCATCTACTGCCAAATTGAGTTACAGAGGTTTAAACAGTAGATTTTTTTTTTTTCCTCCCTGATGTTTCAGAGCTTTCAGCTGCCGATTTTACAGTCTTGGCTCTTTTGGGCATTATGCCCACAGAACTAAAACTTTGGGGGCACCTTCTGCAGTCCAAAAGCAAAAAAGTATTTTTGCAGGAAACAAATTTCATTTGCTTTTGGGCTGCATATCAATCTCTATCGGGGCACCAGATGGTGCCTTTTTGAAGCCTGAGATATCTCTCGCAGTAGCGAAGGTGTTAAAGGGATACTCTAAGCAACATGACCACTTAAGCTATTTTAGGTGGTCATGATGCCCGGAGTATCCTACCCTCTGTCCCCCCTCCCTCCGCTCAGCCGATCAGCTGAAAATGCTGAAAACAGCTGAGAGAGGCGGAGAAGTTTACTCCGCCCTCCCAGCTATTTCCCGCTTCTGCCGACTTTTGCCGAGTAGGAGACGTCATCGTGCTTTCAGCGCGATGACGTCTCCTACTCACCGCAGAAGCTGGCGGCTCCCTCTGAGGGTTAGTGTTGCACGCATCCTCTTGTGCGCAACACTAATCCTCAGAGGGAGCCGGGAGGAAGCCTGCCGATTGGCTGGTTTATGTGAGAGGCGCGCATGCGCGCTTCTCACGTAAACCAGAAGGCAAGAAGGACGGGAGCGGAAGAGGAGGGAGGGGAGTATGAAAAAAAAAAACCGCCGCTGGAAACAAGAGGATTTTAGGGTATTACAGTTACAAGAAAAAAAAAAAGATTTATTAAGGGAATAGGATAGGTTAGGATTAAAAAACGGGGGGTGATTTTTTTGAGTAGAGTGTTTCTTTAAGTCAGCAGATCTTATAGGAAGTATCAGTTGCTCCTAGATACAGTGCAAAACCAAGGGGCCCTGGCTGGAGATCTTTCAGCATCCAAAACGTCCTGCTGCAATACAGCCACAAGTTGGTATATGTTCGGTTTCCTTCTGTGTTTGCCTAGTGAATAATGTAATTTTGGGCACAGTCCAACATCATATACACCCATGGTTACATGAGTTTATAGGAGTTAAAAATCAGAGAACCTGATGTAGAGAAAACTGCTTCCTGCATATAAGCCATGCATTTCATGTCTCTGTACACAATATACAGGGTTATTCAGAGAGAGGTGAAACCAGGAGAATGACTGACTGGAGAAGTGAAAATTCTAGGTTCAAATAGCCAAACCAGAAAAATTCTCCCATCCGAATCAGCTATTTGGTCTACATTGTTTATTCTCCTGGTTTTCACCGCTCTCTGAATAACCCCGATAGTGACTGCAATGCCAGGCATATGATACAGTACACGTATCTGTATAAACTAAGATGCATGGGACACCTCCAAATCACAATGTCCTAAGTGACACATGGATGGTTATTTATTTACAAAGTATTTTACCAGGAAGGATACATTCAGATTTCTCTCGTTTTCAAGTATGTCCTGGGTTCAAGAACATTGACATTTTTACAGTATTTACTGTAATAAACGCAAGATCTTAAAAACAAATATTGATTTTCTGTTTATCTGTAGGAAATATACTGTTACATGTTTACAGGTGCATTCTGTATATTCATAAACATCTCTTAAGTTATAAGTATTTATAAAGCACCAACAAATTCCTTAGCGCTGTACAATGGGAGAGACAGAATAACAAATATATACACACGGAACAGAAGATCCCTGCTCGAAAGTTTACAATCTAAGGCTAGGGTCAGACGAACGCAGTATTAACGTGCGTTTAGCCGCACTTAATCACGGCCGTGCTAGCAGCAAAGGACATCCAAGGCCGGGCAGCATATGAAGAACGGCCGCACGAAAGTGGCAAACGAATGCATTTTTTCGAGAACGTCAAACCGCTAGTACTGACGTACAGAGTGCGCTGCGTCCGCATAGCGGCGTGTGCGTGATTAGGAGACCTCAGACAGTGGCGTCGTAACGTGGGGGCGGGGGGTGCGGCCCGCACCAGGTGACACCCGCCCTTAGGGTGACACCGTCACCCTAAGGGCGGGTGCAGGGCCGGCCCGATGATGGAGCAGTGTGGTGCGGCTGCTCCAGTCGCGAAAAATCAAAAGCGGCAAATTTTTGCGCTGCCTTCGCTGCACTATTTTTTTGTCAGCGCCGGCGGCAGCATCTAATTAGGCAGCAGCACAACATGAGACAGTGAGTGATGCTGCCGCTGACCACGCCCACACGCATGCGTCCACTTGAACCAGCGCGGGATTAGGGCGCGTGTGTGTCATGTGGGCAGATCATCAGCCTGGCAGGAGCAAATTGTTCGCTTTCCTTCAGCTTCCATCAGGACCACCCAGACACCAGGTATGTGCCTGCCTGCCTGTCCCAGTCGGCTGAAGGGGCGGCCTGCTTTCTCCACGGAGAGCACTGTGGAAAGCACCGGCTTGCTGGAGGTCCTCACACCCCAACCTCCTTATGTGCAAAGATCCTGAGCCAGCAGGCAGAAAGTGGGGTGGGTATCCTGCAGCTCCCACCAGGCTCAGCTTTCCCAGGGCTGGCGGGGGACAGGGAGCTGGGGAGGGCCCAGGGCAGACTTCACCTCCACCCTCAGATAGGAAACTGACACACCTCCAGGCCGCCCTCCACCCCCCAGCAAGGGAGAGGAAAGCGCCTACCAGAAACTGGGGCTCACTGAGGTCACCTTGGATCAGACCAGACAAGACAGGCTGCTTCATCTGTGTGTGGTGGGGGGGGGGGGGGGGTTTGGCTGGGGGGACCCTAGGGAGCACTTTATAAATTCCTGGGGGATATTCTTCTATTGGGTGGATGCCTCCTGTATGGGAGATGTGTAAAGTAGTTTTGTCCTGCTACTGGTTTGTGAGTGAAAAGGAAGGTCTCCTGTGGTGCATAAATAATGTGTATTGGTAAAGAATGTATGTATCTCAACTTGTATTGCAATTGTATTGTGGGGGGTAAATACTAGGTATTATCCTATAGTATCCCCATAAGTGGGCACTGATTTACTGGTCTATTCGTTTGGTAATGTGAGTTATTAGCTTAGTTTGTGCCATGCAAGACACAGTAGTGTGTTTATAACTGTGATAGCACCCTCTACTGGTAGATTATATTGGTGCAGTTTTATGGTGCTCAGGTGCAGCAAAAAAATCAGTTCAAATATATAAAGTGATTAAAGTAGAGAAACCTCAGAATGGGGTGTCTCTGTGCTATTATGGTGGTTTGCCTATATGTCCAATATAGTAGACAATACCCAAATGGGTTTATAGAAAAGTCAATGACAGTCTCAGGTAATCAATATAAAAGAAATGGCCTAGATGCTATTCCTGGATATAATCCTATGAACCATAAAAAGGGAACACTGCAGTTACCTGGGCTGTCCCAAGTCTAAAAATCCCCGTTCCAATGTGACGCCACCCAGCGTGTGATTTGTGTGTGTGTGACTGGATTGTGACGTGTGTGTGACTGTGGGCTATGGGGTGTTATGGGATACGCTCACACACACCGCATACTGTGAGTTTTAATGCTGTGCAGCTCTCTGATACACTCTTACACACTGCACATTACTGTGAGGTTTATTGGCTGTGGAGATCTGTGATACATTCATATACAACACATTTTTTGGGGGGGGCAGCACGTCATCCATTGCTCCAGGCAGCACAGTGGCTTGGGCCGGCCCTGGGCGGGTGTCTCACCCTCCACCGCGTATTCGCTCCCTGCGAGCGTCCGAAGCATGCAGCTTCGGCGCTCGCCTGGAGGAAACCCGTCACCAGCCAATCGCGGCTTGTCATGTGGCTCCCCCAGGCGAGCGCCCAAGCTGCGCGCCGCCGAACGCTCAGAGGGAGCGAACACGCGGCGCAGGAGGAGGTGAGCGGAGACGTGCTGGGCCATTATCCATGAGCTGGGGCAATCCATGACCTGGGGGCAGTATCCATGAGCTGGGGCAATATCCATGAGCTGGGGCATATCCATGAGCTGCTGGGGCATATCCATGAGCTGCTGGGGCATATCCATGAGCTGCTGGGGCATATCCATGAGCTGCTGGGGCATATCCATGAGCTGCTGGGGCATATCCATGAGCTGCTGGGGCAGTATATCCATGAGCTGGGGCAATATCAATGAGAGGAGCTGGGGCATAGCCATGAGAGGAGCTGGGGAAAAATCCATGAGAGGAGCTGGGGCAGTATATCCATGAGAGCTGCTGGGGCAGTATATCCATGAGAGCTGCTGGGGCAGTATATCCATGAGAGCTGCTGGGGCAGTATATCCATGAGAGCTGCTGGGGCAATATCCATGAGAGCTGCTGGGGCAATATCCATGAGAGCTGCTGGGGCAATATCCATGAGAGCTGCTGGGGCAATATCTATGAGAGCTGCTGGGGCAATATCCATGAGAGCTGCTGGGGCAATATCCATGAGAGCTGCTGGGGCAATATCCATGAGAGCTGCTGGGGCAATATCCATGAGAGCTGCTGGGGCAATATCCATGAGAGCTGCTGGGGCATTATCCATGTGAGCTGGGGGCAGTATCCATGTGTGCTTGGGGCAGTATCCATGTGTGTTGGTGCATATCCATGAGAGCTGGGGCAATATCCATGTGTGAGCTGGTCTGGGGCAATATATCCATGTGTGAACTGAGGCGCAATATATCCATGTGTGAGCTGGGGCAATATATATCCATGGGTGAGCTGCTGGGGGCAATATATAATTGTGAACTGGGGCAATATATCCATATGTGAGCTGGGGGCAATATATATCCATGGATGAGCTGCTGGGGGCAATATATATCCATGTGTGCTTTCACTGCCTTCGAACAGGCATCGTACTTGCTGGCAGTTGGCAAAAAGTTGTGTGAGCATATGAGAGAGCTCTGCAGTAATAAACCTCAGTAATGTGTGCTGTGTGTATGAGCATTCAGTGTTAAGTAGTTAAAAAAAATCTGTAAAACTCTGGGGGGAGAGGTGACACCAACCCTAGTGACGCCACTGACATCAGATGTTGCTCATGTCCAGCCAACATAACGGCCATACACCCAAAATTTCCTGGTTTGGATCTGTAAAAAATCACTGCCGTAATTGCGCATCGTATGACCGCTATCGCGTTTTTTTCCCGTGAAAAAATACGTTCATTCGTTCGGACGCACTTTTTGACGGTCGATGCGTAAAATGTGTTCGTCTGACCCTAGCCTTAGAGACTTTAGACTGGGGCTATTGAATAACTGTGTGTGTATACACAAACATGCAACTGGCGGTATACATGCATGTACCATTTTTTTGGTCTCACTGGGACTTTCATCAGGACTGGCAGGCCATTCATAGGTAGATCCTCATTTTTGGCAGTCGCCTGACAATCTATGGAGTTACCCAGAGCTCTGGTTAAGTTTACCCATGACTTGGAATCTAGCCCTTTTCCTACAAGTGCTATACATTAGGCTAGGGTCAGACGAAAGCATTTTTAACGTGCGTTTAACCGCACGAAATCACGGCCGTGCTAGCAGCAAATGACGTCCAATGCCGGGGAACACACGAAGTACGGCCGCACGAAAGTTCGTCCGCGCAACGCAAGTGGCAAACAAACGCATTTTTTCTAGAACGTCAAACCGCTAGTGCGGGCGTACAGAGTGCGCTGCGTCCGCTAGAGGCGTGTGTGCGTGATTGGGAGACGTCAGACGCTGCTAATGTCCGGCTAACATAACGTCCAGACACAAAAAGTGTTTTATTAATGGTCCGTACAAAATCACGGACGAACAGGCGCATCGTATGACCGCTATCGCGTGTTCCGTGAAAAAATACGTCCATTCGTTCGAACGCACTTTTTCACTGACAACACGAAAAATGCGTTCGTCTGACCCTAGCCTTAGCGGCGTCACTCCAGACTGCGTGGTAATTACAGTTTCAGCCGTGGAGTCGCTGTTAAGAAATTGCTGTTATTACAGCGATGGTTTAAATGTGTTTGGGCTTCAGCTCCAATTACAAAAATATGCTAAGTGAAAGAGCTATACAACACTAACTAACTCAGCAAAGCTACCCTTCCATTCATTCCCTCTATTGAAGCACTGAACTACACGTCCCATAATGCCTCGCAGGGTATAGTCTTTGTGGGACACCTAGCTCCCTTGGAAAACAATGTCGCAGCTAGGATTGGCTGACAGGTGTCAGCTACTTCCTGGTCTGAGCAGAGCTCCCTGCAGAAGTTGTGAAGGCAGGAAGATAAGCAGCACAGCACCTCGCGGGTAACTCTGTTTTTCTTGATGTTTTTATGTACTTTACATGTTTTTCTCCCTTTATCTGCACATTGATCTGGGATGAGAGAAGCACAGCCCCCCCCCCCTGCGGTGTCCCTTTAAGTTGCACGTGTGTCTCGTGATCGGCGGGTCCCTTTAAATCCCCCCCCCCCTCCATGACCCAATAGACTCTCATAAAGTCCTGCCCTGTGCACAGTGTCCCCCCACCGGCCACAACTAACCCCGCTCCCCGATCTGCATGCCGAGTGAATGGGGAAAAGGCGGGTAGACACTTTTTATTCATGTGAACCTTCAGGGTTGTTCTGGTGTCTTCCGGGAAGCCTCCGTGTTGGACCCAGGACGCCGCCGTCTTGTTTGTACCCGGAGTGTCCTGTATCCCGCACATATACCCCCCTATCTCTGGGTCTCCATGCTGCCTGATGGGGAAGTAACAAAGCGTGCTTGTCTCCCCGCCAGCTCCCCATGCTCTCCTATCCCACAATGCACCGGAGGGAGCAGCGCCGCTCTGGCACTCGGCGGACCATCGAGCATTGTGATGCCAGTTCCCCGCAGGAGCTGTTCGGGGTCACCGAGAAGATGACGACCCTGGTGCTGGATAACGGAGCCTACACGGCCAAGCTGGGCTATAACGACGGAGAAGCGAGGTAACGGCTGCGTTAACCCGAGCACTGCCAGGAGAGGGTGAAACGCAGCTCCGTGAAGGCGGGGGGGGGGCGGGGGGGGGTCCATCATTAGCAGCTTCCCATGTTACCCCCCCAGCACTGCAATATCATACCGTAATATTCGCACCCACTGTGTGTGTGATGCCTGGGGCAAGACAAAGGCTGGAAGCCCAGCCGCTGTAAAACTACAACTCCCGTCATACTCTTCCATACGTGTCGCCTGCAGAGCATCATGGTAGTTGTAGTTCTACAGTAAAAGTTTTTTTTTTTTCTTTTTTGCCAGCTCTGGTTTGACACAGTCTAGTTATCTTATCCTGGTTTCATTCGATAATGACAGATTAAACTACTACACAACATTTGTATCTGTGGCCACAAGGATTTGCCATATCCTCCCATTTTCTCCTCCTGGACACGTTTATGGGCAGCACCTTAAACGATGCTGCCCTGCGGTATGTAGAATTCACACCCTGCAGGGGAGATATTGGCGTAAGATCCCACCTTGGTTAACTGATTTCCCTCCTGCAGCATATGAATTATACTGCGTGCTCTCCCACTGAGTGACATGGTAATAGATAAAAGTATTTATACAGCGCTAACAAGTTCCGTAGCGCTGTACAATGGGTGAGACAGAATAACAAATATGTACAGGGCACAAAGTTTCCACTCGCATTTGGCGAGTGGAAATGCGCACACACAGGCAGCACAATAAATGATTTTCTGCTGCGTTTTTCGGCAGTGCCACCGTGCAGCCCCCCCCCTTCCCCAGGCTGCATGGTGACAGGAATCCGCTGCCTATCCTGATTAGGGATGAGCCGAACACTCCCCGAGTTCGGTTCGAACCCGAACTTTCCAAATGTTCTGGTCCGAACTCGGACCCCATACAAGTCAAAGGGGCTGAAAATTCGGTTTTTAGAGTGCCCTCCAAGAGGGCATATATGCTAGATATTTGCCATAAAAGGTGTATGGGGGTCCGGGTAGTGCCCTGGGGGACAGGAAACAAGGACAAAAAGTTTTAAAAAAAACGTTTTTAAAGGGACAGTGAGTTTTCCATGAAATAAGGGTTAAAAATAAAAACGAAAAATTCCTTCAAATATTGTGCCTAGGAGGTCCCCATAACCTGTCCGTGAAGTGGCGGATTTCTAGGATGTATATCAACATTTATAAACCAAAAAAATGACATTTCAAATGACTGTAAATGCTTTTCCTTAATCTATCCATAAACAACTGCTTGGGGCGGCACTCTGTATGAAAAGAGGAGATGTTTTCGGACACGCAGAAAAAGTTTACTGATTTTTTTTTTGGCGGTGAAAAGCAGGAGAATGACTGGAGAATGGAAAATTCTAGACCAAATAGCCGATTTGGAAAGTGAGAAAAATGGGAGAATTTTTCTGGTTTGGCTATTTTGACCTAGAATTTTCTCTTCAGTCATTCTCCTGAGTTTCACCTTTCTCTGAATAACCCTGACCTCTCTCCCTCCGATCGCCGTGGGGCAGAGGGTTAATCCAGGCACCGTTTGGAAGGGCACAGCCTGCCCTTCCAAACGGTGCTGATTGATTACCCCTGGGGAGCCGGATCACGAATCGGCGCTGAAAAGCGCCGGATCGTGATCCTCTCCTGGAGCTGGCCGACATCTTGGATGTCGGCCAAGCCTCCAGGAACTCCCCCTGCGGACTGGCGTCATCGTGCATAGCACGATGACGCCAGTCCTGGAGTTAACCCCTAGCTGCCACCAATGGTGGAGATAGGGGGTTCCAATGAACCCCCATCTCCCGATCCGTGGCAGCTAGGGGTTAATGTTTGATATCGTTGGATCGGCCAGAGCATGGCCTTTCCAAGGATACCAAACATGAGCATGAAAAATGTTTTTAAATTTTTTTTTTTTTTTTTTTAATGCAGCAATATTGTTCCCATTTCAATTATAATGTGAACAATAATGCTGCACTAACGATTTTTGTATGCGGTGCGTTTGTTAAAAAATGCGAAATTTTCCCCAAAAAAAATGTAACGAGACCCCATTTCTAATTTTTTTAACCCCTTAGTGACCGGCCGGTTTTACACAAATCCGTCCTTTAGTGACCGCTGCTGTTTTTACGTTTCTGCGCTGTTAGTGTTTAGGACAAATTTTCCTCTTACTCGTTTATGCAACCCACACATATTTTACACTGTTTTTCTCGTCATTAAATGGACTTTATAAAGATACCATTTTTTTCATCATTTCATATAATTACTATAAAAAACATTGTGAAATATGACCAAAAAATTGAAAAAAACACCCACTTTACAAACTTTGACCCCCAAAATTTCTTGTGTCTCAACAACCGTCAAAAAATTTAATTCCTTAGTAGTTTCTAAATTTAGTTCTGAGTTTAGCAATACCCAATGTTTACATATTCCTCGCTTTTTTCCTTCTTTTATGCAACAATAAGTGCAAGTAGCACTTTGCCATTTCCAAAGAGTTTATTTTCAAAACTAGTGATAGTGACATTGTAACACTGATATCTGTCACTAATTCCTGAATAACCCTCCACATATACATATTTTTTTAAAGCACACAAATCAAGGTATTAAACTTGGGTATTTTGACTCTTTCCATGCAAACCATTTTACCACAAATCTATGCCAAAGTTTGAGAAAAAAAAAAGTTTTGGTGATTTTTTTTTTTTGAACGCAATTTAAGAATACATGTACTGTGAACTTTAAGGTTTACTGCCAAAAGCACCCCAAAATATGTTCAGCAACATCTTCTGAGTAAATTGATACCACCCATGTATAGGTATGTCGGGTCATTTGGGGGCTAATAGGCCTTATTGGGGGGTGCGCATTTCAGTTTTCCAACTTGGAATTTTCCACATTTCGTCATCATGTACCCATGTCCAAAGTAATTTACCCCCATCAAACAATAATATATTTTTAGAAAGGGCACACCCTAGGGTACTTCAAAGAGTTGTATTTTAACACTTTCCATGCACTAGCTCTGTCAAACTTTCAGGTAGTCACTTTTTGTGTTATTTTTTTTCACACACATTGTACTTTAGGCATGAATTGTCAAATCCAGTTATGGGTTACTGCCAAAAAACACTAGGGTTGCACCGATACCGATACTAGTATCGGTGCCGATACTGGGTACTGCAGGAGTACTTGGTACTCGTGCAGTACCTCCCGATATTTTTTTCCGATACCGGAAGCCGGCATTGAGCCGGCTTGCCGGCATCCGAGGGGCCGATGCGGCTGTCTGAATGCCGATAGAGCATTCGGACAGCCGCAATCGGCATTCAGACAGCCGCCCCTGGAGCTGCTCTCTGCGATACTTACCTTCCTGGGCGCCGCCGGGAATGTCTCCGGGCGCACGCTCGTTGGAAGGACCCCAGCCGCGACCACGTGGAACCATGTGATCGCGGCTGGGGTCCTTCCAACGAGCGCACGCGCAGAGACATTCCTGGCGTCGCCCAGGAAGGTAAGTATAAACACACTAAGCAGCTGCAGGGCCTGTCCGAATGCTGATAGAGCATTCGGACAGGCTCTGCAGCTGCTCTCCGCGACGATACTTACCTTCCTGGGCGATGCCAGGAAAGTTTCCGCGTGTGCGCGCTCGTTGGAAGGACCCCAGCCGCGATCACATGGTCCCACGTGGTCGCGGCTGGGGTCCTTCCAACGAGCGCGCGCGGAGACATTCCGGCGGCGCCCAGGAAGGTAAGTATCATTGGGGGGGGGTCCATGAGCTGGGGGGCATTACCCATGTGAGAGCTGGGGGGCATTACCCATGTGAGAGCTGGGGGGCATTACCCATGTGAGAGCTGGGGGGCATTACCCATGTGAGAGCTGGGGGGCATACCCATGTGAGAGCTGGGGCCGTATGAGGGGGGGATATACATGTGAGCTGGGGGCATTTTTATATGGTCTGTTCTTATTGAAAAGCGTCACATGACATTAAAGAAAAGTATCGGTACTCTGTATCGGTGAGTACTTTTAAAAAGTATCGGTACTCGGTCTTAAAGTGGTATCGGTGCATCCCTAAAAAAACACCCCAAAATATGTTCAGCAACATCTTCTGAGTAAATTGATACCACCCATATATAAATTTGTTCTGTTGTTTTTGGGGTGCTACGCCAATCTTTTGACATGTGCTTGTCAATTTTCTAATTTGACATACAGTATCTTCTTTGCTTATCTTCTTTTTTAGGGCCTTTTTACATACCCCCAATTTTATGAACGTGCATATATTTGGTAAGCTAACACCCCAAAGTATTGTAAATGGAGTGTTTTTATGCCATGGATGCAACCGTTTGCTCCAAACAAATTGGATACTGTTTGGTGGTCATTTTTCATTTTCACACCCACATCAGTTTTGGACTGTGATTTAAGAGACACCGTTGTTGGTTACTGCATGAGAACTCTCCAGGTTGTTTTCTGCAAGGTCTCCTGAGTACACCCATGCCCCCCATGCATAGGTGTGCAAAGATTTTGGCAAAATACAGCACCAATTGTAGAACATAAAAATGTAGGAATAAAATGTAAAAGTCTGGTGCAGTAAAAGAAAAATAAACTAAACTAAACTGAACTAACGTGTAAGAAAAAAATAGATAGGAAAAAAAATCACAGATCACGCACAGTGTGATATATCTTGAAACCGTCCCCAAGACACAGACCGGGTTGTCCAGGGCATTCTGGGCAGTAAAAGATTGTGTCTCTCCTCTGCCCCCTCTTGAAACACACCCTGCATCTTTTTTGGGGTTTCTGTTTGCCCTCAGTAGGGGGGATTTTAAAAATAAAATGTGTAGCCCCAACTCTGTCCCCATCACCGCCCGGGGAGCAGGTGCATCCTGGTACAAAACCCCGAAATTACCTGGAGCTGAAACTGTAAAAAGGACAGCGTCACTCCGGGGTTTGCCTTTTTGCAGAGCAAAAAGCATTGTGGGTTGCAATTTGCATCAGGTAAATTGCAACCTTTTTGTACCAGGCCCTTGACTTCCGCATAATCTGGTAGGGCTGGAGCAGCTGATCTGCCAGATCAACCCCACCCATATGCCCGTTATAGGCTTTGATGCACACTGGCTTCCTGATGCGCTCAGCTCTGCCACGTACAGAGACCTCCACAGACTCTCAGTGTGGATGGTGGATAGAAGGTATACATCCTTCTTGTCTCTGTACTTGACCGCCAACAGCTCCTCTTGGCGCAGATCTGAGGTCTCCCCCCTTTTTTAACCGGGTGCGGACAAGCTGTGCTGGGAAACCTATGCGGTTCTCGAAACAGTACCGCATGCTGCTGTATCAAAACAATACAGCAGCTTGAACAAAGGGACACTCGTATAAAAATTATCAACATACAAGTGGTACCCTTTGTTCATCAGGGGAAAAAGTAGGTCCCTCACAATCTTGCCACTGGTTCCATGTGTTCTGGGCAACCTGGAGGGTCAAGGCTACTATCCTTTCCCTCGTACACCCGGAAGGCCTGAGTATACCCACTCTCGCTGTCACAGAGCTTATACACATTCACTCCATACCTGGAGCGTTGGAAGGAATATACTGCTTGAATCCCAGCCTTCCCTTGTATTTCATTAGGGATTCATCCACGCAGATATTCCTTCCAGGTGTATAAGCCTCTGCAAACCTGGCGGCGAAGTGGGTAATCAGGGGGCGGATTTTATACAGCCTGTCAAACTGGGGATGCTCTCTAGGAGGGCACAGGCTGTTGTCACTGAAGTGCATGAAACGCAAAATGTTTTCATACCTTCTACGTGACATTGTTTGGGGGTAAATGGGGGTAGAGCAGATGGGGCTACTACTCCAGTAGGAGCGAATTGAGGGCTTCTTTATGATGCCCATCAGCATAGCAAGTGCCCAGAAATTCTGGCACATCTAGCGGGGTCCATTGCTGCCTTGCCAAGTAGGAGCAGCACAATGCTGATGGGCATACAAATTTGATTGGGCAACAATGTGGCCCAACAAATCATTGGGCAACAATGTGGCCCAACAAATCATCCCCCATAAACACCTGCAAAAACTGTGTGGCGGTAAATCCTGCAACATCAATATTGATGCCAGGATTTGCTGTGAAAGGGATATCTGGCCTCTGGCGATGAGGCACTACCCACTCCTCAGCTGGAGCTGTGCGTCTCCTGCTGACAGGTGGTGGCCCAGGATCTGCATCAGAAACATCACTAGGAGATACATCAGCCAGCGTAGATGATGTATCTAGCGATGTCTCTGAGCACTTAGCGGGGTCAAAATCTGGGTCTGAGTCCAACGCAGATGCCTCCTCGGCGCTGTACACCCTCTCAGACATATATATATTATATATTTTGTTGGTTCTTAGAAGAACCGTTGGGTTTCACAAGAAAATACAAATAAACACCTAAATCCCTCTAAACCTGCATCAATTGTTCTAAATCTCCCTAAAATCTCTCTAAATCTGCCTCAATTTTTCTAATCTCACTAAATCTACCTAAAATCTCTAACCTGTGAAATCTGATCTCTCTCTCTCTCGCTCACCAAAACACAAGTGAGGAGAGGGAGGGAGAATCACAGAGGTCACGGCCAATATTTACAAAATATTGACCTGACCTGACAAATTTAGAAATTTTATTTTGATTTTTTTTTTAATAACTTTTGATTGGATGTTGCTAGCCTGCCTCTCTGAGGCAGGCTAGGAACATCCCACACAACCCCAAGATGACCCTGCCCTTAGAAGGGCAGCGCCATCTTGGCTGTCACTTTTATTTTATTTTCATTTTTATTTATTCATTTTTCTTTTTTTACACTTTTTTTTTAGTCTGCTGGGTGCCTTGATCCCTCGAGGCACCCAGCAGAGCACCTGATCACTTATGTGATCTTTTTTGTACTGAGTGCCACGATACCTCGTGGCACTCAGTACTTCCTGCCGCTACCGGAAGTGATCGCTCGGGGGGAGCGATCACAGACGGACCGGCGGCAGGTAACCATATTGCAAGGATGCCTCAATGTCGAGGCATCCCTGCAATATACACAGAGCAGCTGGAAGCGATACCGATCGCTTCCAGCGCTCTGTAGAAGTGCGGGGCACCTTTCCGGCAAAACCAGATGTTGATCGCTCCCGGAGAGCGATCACAAGGGGCCCCGGCACTTCTGTCCGCCATTGCACGGATGCCTGGACTCCCAGGCAGCGTGCAATGGCCCTGGAGCTGCTGGAAGCGATCCGATCGCTTCCAGCGCTCTGTAGAAGTGCCGGGCACCTCTCCGGTGAAACCGGATGTTGATCGCTCCCGGGGAGCGATCACAAGGTGCCCCGGCACTTCTAACCGCCATTGCATGGATGCCTGGACTCCCAGGCAGCCTGCAATGGCGTTTGAGCTGCTGGAAGCGATCCGATCGCTTCCAGCGCTCAAAAGACCACAGGACGTACCATGTACGTCAGCGGGTCTAAAAGAGACCCGCGGCCATGACGTACATGGTACGTCTGCGGTCACTAAGGGGTTAACAAGTGCACCCCATACAAAATATAACCGCAAACGATCGCATGTTAAAATGTGAAAAACACTTTACACATAATAAATTATTGAAAATTCAAATTTTATTGCATTTTTGTTATAATATACAGACATGACATAACTTATACATATAATAATAACATATTATGAATCTGCCAAGTCTGCCGGAAAGAACGATATATAATATGTCTGGGTCATATATCAAAATATGGCTACAAAACGCAGTTAATCCTGATGAGTGAAAGCGGTAAAAATGACCTCAGCAGCGAAAGGGTTAAATGCAGCATATTAGGATGTTTTAGGGAAATTAATTCTCAAATCTCAATCAGAAGCAGACACCACCCCACTCTCAGTATGGTGTACAATGTATCAAATTGATTACCAGACTAAAAACACCTGGTGTTATGTCCGTTTGTGAACAGAGGTCATTTAGAGTTGATAATCTTTCCACGTACACATTCGTTTTTAATTCAATATCTAATAAACCGTTGCTTATAATATTCTGCAGTAAAGAGTCTCTTTATTTCTAGATTTTTTTTTAGTATTTTTTTTTTAAGCATTTTCTATACTTTTTTCAAAATTTATTTTTTTCCAACTCGAACCGAACAGACCCAAAAAGTTCGAAACTTTCGAACTGCCAAAGTTCGGGTTGAACTCCGAACCCGAACAGCTCATCCCTAATCCTGACCCAGCTCCTGCCTATCCTGACCCAGCTCGTCTCTGTCACTGGCAGTGGGGTGGAGAGGAGCTTCCCTGCCTCCTCGCTCTGCTCACAATTGGGTCTGATGACTGAGTATACATGTATCTGGGTCTGATGTCTGGGTGTTAATGTTATTTTTGTAACTTTTATTCTAAATAAAACCTTTTACAGTGTAATTTTAGAAGATAATTTAAGGGGGTGTGTTTAGGGGCAGAGTTAAGGGCTGGGAAGGGTTTAGGTAGAACAACTGGTGGCGAGTAACTCTTATGGCCTGGTTAGTAGCTTGGGACTTGAAATTTTGAGAGATATAATATATGTTACCGAACTTTCATTCTCTCCAATTCCCCCCCCCCTGCAGTGTAATTCCGAACTGTCAATTCAGATCCAAGACGGCCCGTTTGAAGACATTTACAGCCAATCAGATTGACGAAGTTAAAGATCCGTCCGGCCTCTTCTATATTCTACCTTACCAAAAGGTAAGCTTGACGTCTATGTGGCTCCACCTCCTGCCTCCCCAAAACCTAGATCTGGGACAAAGAAATCCTAAAACTGACTGCCTTTCTGTTTTGAGAAATCTGCGATCTATTGTGGACTCTATGTTCAGCCAGTTCTCCTCCTCCCACTGCTTTCATGAGGAGAAATCCTCAAATCTTCTAGACCCCATAATGCACGTGCAGCTTGACATCATGGGAGCGCTCTCTATGTAAAGCTGAAACTGCGCCTCTGTGATCCAATAAGAGCATGTGTGTGTTGACCGTTTATTTAATGTCAAGTTGCCATGAAATGGTAAAACTCTGCCTGTCTAGACAATAGAAGACCTGCGCTTATTACTGTCGCCTCCATGTGATCGCGTATTAACCTGCATATTTTCATGATCAGCCAGTTCAATGGTTACTAAACCTTTTAGGGCCCATTGACACTGAGCGATTTTTATCCTGCGATATCGCACAGAAATATGAGCGATAATCGCTTCAAATAGCTTCTCCATTGCATTTCAATGGAGCTGTTCACCTCTCGCAGCTCGTCGCTGGTACATGACCCTTTTTTCCACAATTTGCATTGAGAGACATACAGTGGTGTCACACGATAACGCTCATAATGGTGATATTGAGCGATATTATCGCTCAACGTCGCGTATATGAAAATCGCGCAGAAAAACGTGCAGTTTTTTTTCATGTCGCTCAGTGTGAACGCAGTCTTCGCAAACGGGCAGCACCTATAGATCTGCATGGACCTGTTTATCTGTCATTCCTGACCAGCACTGCTCCCTAGATCAACAATATAAAAATGGTAAACACTAGGTAAAGGAGTAACAAAGTACATGTACATGGCTGAACGGTACACATTGTAGACCAGGGGTCTCAAAATCTGACTCCCAGATGTTTCTGAACTACAGCTCACATGATTCTCTGGCTATATATTCCACTGAAAGAATTCTGGGAATTGTAGGCAATCGTGGGGGGGCTTAAGTCTGATATCCCCGTTGAAGATGGTGGGGGGCGTAGTGAAGAGAAAGTGGAGGAGGTGGATAACACTTACAGGAAAACTATGCAAACTGCTTTCAGGGCAGTGTGTCAGTTTTAGCCTCTGTTTATAATTTAAAATTTTAACAATGACTTTACAACAGGGTTACCTGGTAAACTGGGATGTCCAACGGCAGGTGTGGGATTATCTTTTTGGAAAGGAAATGTTCCAGGTAAAGTGTTTTTTATTTATACTATTGGTTTGTGTTTTGTTGAATTTTTATTTATTTTTTCCACTACAATAAACTGCGTGGAGGACCCAGGCCCTTTTATTTTTGATAATTAGGCTGTTTGTGTTATATATATATATATATTGCAGCCACCCACCCCACCGTCACTGATAAAAGCCTCACATACACAACATTTGTTGTATTCTGGGGATAATTAGTTTACGCTACAGTAAACGTATTCTAGATCTAAAGCATTGTAATTGTGGGATCTCCTAATGTTGAAGGGAGGACGGCCTGCCAATAAATTAGTAAATACTATAGCATGTATCATGCCACATCAATTTTTGTCTTTTTCTCCAGTACATATTGGTGTTACACTGTTGTGGTGAATCTGTCTCCTTTTTGTATCAACAGGTAGATTTTTTAGATACAAATGTCATTATTACAGAGCCCTATTTTAACTTCAGTTCCATACAAGAGTCAATGAACGAGATCTTATTTGAAGAATATCAATTCCAGGCAGCACTCCGCATAAATGGTAGGTAACTACTGGACGAGTATGTTTTCTGGTTCCTGCAACTGGAAACCGAGGTTGAACAAATGGCAGTTTGTATTTTACCAGGAAGGATATATTAAGATTTCTCTCGTTTTTAAAGTATGTCTTGTTACTTGAGTAGCTATTGATTCTGCATAGAAACGTGTATTCTAACCAAACTTAAAGGGCCACTTACATAAACTGTAACTAGATTACTTGTGCATTACAAATAAAAACATTATAAAACACTTTTTTCTCTCTATGAAGTAATTGCATGTAAAAAGCAAAAAAGATTTGATCGCCCGTTTTCTATCTTTGTGTACTTTACCCATGATGCAACATTTGCCGAAAGCTTTGCTTTGTGGCTTGTGTTTATTCGACATTATTTAAGTTATTGAGGTGGCTGAGGGAATGTTTAGATATGGTAGCAGGAGGTTTATTGTTCTCCAGGCTGAGATCGCATTCAGCTGCCAGCCCTTGTGACAGGGACTTTAAAAGACTTCTGATCTACCCCCTGGTGATGTCCTTTGAAAACATCCCACACAATACAATTATTTCAGTCCGTGATCAACCCATAGACGTCATTATATGGCCATTGCCACACCGTAAAGAGCAAGTGAAGTAAAGGGGGGGGGGGGAGCAGTTTACAACAGAAAAGATCACAAAATGGATGCACCCAGTGACACATAGAGTAAAATATTTTAACTAAAGTTACATGTAGGATGTCCACAACATAAAACAAACGCAATAAGGACATTACGTTTTTTGGTGGTAATGGCTTTTTAAATTCGTTTGTAAATCAAAGGCAAGGACTGGAGGATTGTTATTGTGCTGAAACATTATAGGAGTGTCTATTAAAAGCTCTATTCTGTCAACATTGTTTTAAATGGACATTGAGCAATATGTGAAATTCATGTGTCCTGCTGTGACGTCTTTCAACCATTCTTATTTTGGATATGTGGATTTCACACCAGGAGCCTGTGATTTCCACATACTGCCTAGCAGCCCTTTCAAACATGACAATTCTTGGATTACAATACTGAAAGTCAGTGTTTTTTTTTTTTTTTTTTTAAATTTAATATACCCTATATTGCCAAAAGTATTTGCTCACCTGCCTTGACTCGCATATGAATTTAAGTGACATCCCATTCCTAATCCATAGGGTTCAATATGATGTTGGTCCACCCTTTGCAGCTACTGCAGCTTCAACTCTTCTGGGAAGGCTGTCCACAAGGTTTAGGAGTGTGTTTATGGGAATTTTTGACCATTCTTCCAGAAGCGCGTTTGTGAGGTCACACACTGATGTTGGATGAGAAGGCCTGGCTCTCAGTCTCCGCTCTAATTCATCCCAAAGGTTCTATCGGGTTGAGGTCAGGACTCTGTGCAGGCCAGTCAAGTTCATCCACACCAGACTCTGTCATCCATGTCTTTATGGACCTTGCTTTGTGCACTGGTGCACAGTCATGTTGGAAGGGGCCAGCTCCAAACTGTTCCCACAAAGTTGGGAGAATGGAATTGTCCAAAATGTCTTGGTATGCTGAATCATTCAGAGTTCCTTTCACTGGAACTAAGGGGCCAAGCCCAGCTCCTGAAAAACAACCCCACACCATAATACCCCCTCCACCAAACTTTACACTTGGCACAATGCAGTCAGACAAGTACCATTCTACTGGCAACCGCCAAACCCAGACTCGTCCATCAGATTGCCAGATGGAGAAGCACGATTTGTCACTCCAGAGAACGCGTCTCCACTGCTCTAGAGTCCAGTGGCGGCGTGCTTTACACCACTGCATCCACCACTTTGCATTGCACTTGGTGATGTATGGCTTGGATGCAGCTGCTCGGCCATGGAAACACATTCCATGATGCTCTCTGCGCACTGTTCTTGAGCTAATCTGAAGGCCACATGAAGTTTAGAGGTCTGTAGCGATTGACTCTGCAGAAATTTGGCGACCTCTTCGCACTATGCGCCTCAGCATCCGCTGACCCCGCTCCATCAGTTTAAGTGGCCTACCACTTCGTGGCTGAGTTGCTGTCGTTCCCAAACACTTCCACGTTCTTATAATACAGCTGACAGTTGACTGTGGAATATTTAGGAGCGAGGAAATTTCACGACTGGATTTGTTGCACAGGTGGCATCCTATCACAGTTCCACGCTGGCCTGGAATTCACTGAGCTCCTGAGAACGACCCATTCTTTCACAAATGTTTGTAAAAACAGTCTGAATGCCTAGGTGCTTGATTTTATACACCTGTGGCCATGGAAGTGATTGGAACACCTGATTCTGATTATTTGGATGGGTGAGTGAATACGTTTGGCAATATAGTGTATCTTTCTCCCACACTCCCCAACAGGGAATTGTGATCTCTTGTTTCAACAGGTACTGTGCTGCAATTCGTCCTGTAAATATAAGAATCTGTCACTTGTCACCTGGTTGTTACAATGTTATTAGACTGCAAATTTTCCTCTTCATTTTGGTTGATCTTGCTTGGTTTTTCCCATCTTTCCACAGCGGGAGCTTTGAGTGCACATAGATATTTCCGGGACCATCCTTCAGAGTTGTGCTGCATCATTGTGGATAGTGGCTATTCATTTACCCACGTTGTACCATATTGTCGAAGCCGGAAAAAGACCGAAGGCATTATAAGGTAGGTTGGGTTCTAAATAAAATCTTTCTACAGGGTTGGATTATGGACTTTGTGGGCCTCCGTTCCAGCTTTGTCATCTCCGTTGTGCCTTTACCCCTGTTTTCTCAAACACCTTGTGCCTTTTCTTCTCTACTCATCGCCAGCCAGGTCTCCTCCTTGAAGCTTTGTACACATAAAGTGGAGGCATGATCAAATCCTCCAACTATCTGTAACTTGCAGACTAAATATCGGTGAAAAGGGGTGCAGATTTTGACATCCCTGATCTATGGGTTAGAGGCCCAAAGCTGCAGCCCCTGTGCTATCTTTATTAAGAAGCCATTCAGACCAGACAAACGTCCTCATTCATTTTTTTTTTTTTTTCCCCAGAATCAATGTGGGTGGAAAGGTGCTAACTAACCATCTAAAAGAGATCATATCATACAGGTAAGTGTTTCTATGACCTGGAGATCTTTGTCTGTGTACACGTTTACCAGAAGCTCATTGTTCTGGATAAAGTAAAGTCAACTGATAACCAACTCTGACAGTTTTATTGTGCCTCATTTTTATTCTTCACCTACATTACAGCCCACGTGAAGGGAATAACCGCTGCGGATAATTCATTGCTGACTCTCATCATTTTAATCTCACAAATGGTACAGTTTGCGGCCACCATCAACCTTTTTATTGAAGTGCCCCAGACCTGCCAACACTAGTCACGCTCTGCTAGCATCTTTATTTTTGTGACACATACAGGGTTATTCAAAGACATCCGAATTGCTGGCGAAAGGTAACAGAATGCTGAAATTCGGCATACGGTTACCTTTCCTGGCCATTCGGCTATTCAGAAAGCAGACGGTTCGCCAAATGTTGGCGAATTGCCTGCACATACGGTGCCTGTTCCAGGGCAGTGAAATCCCCATAGAAAAGCAATGCTTTGTCTATTCAGAGAACACAAAACAGCTGAGAAAGGTTGCTGAAATGCCCTGCCATTCGGTGGTTTCATTCGACAGGTTTATTCAAGCGAATCCAATAGGCTTCTAATAAACCGTTTATTATATTCTTCAGTAAAAAGTCACTTTTTCTTTCTGGATCCTTTTAGGCATTTTTTGGGATTTATTTTATTTATTTTTTTGCGAAAATTTATTTCCCTCCCCCTTTTTTTTTTTTTTTTTTTTTTATCTCTCTTTCTGTAACAGCCCTTTTTTATTATCATTCATTGGATCTTATGTAAATTCCAGACATTTTCGTTCTGTAGTTTCTTTGCAAACAGCGTTTCACTTTTCAAACATTTTAAGCATACAGGTCTTTTTTTTCCTTTTCCTCACTCCATTCATCTGCGGTGTCGGCTTTTTCCGGCGGCTGCTCTGCGCTGTGATCGGCTTCTGCTTGTGTTTCTCCAGCGTGTTCAATGGGGTTAATCCAGATGTTTTTTGCAGGTTTCGATGTGTGTTCACCGGGTTTGCGGTGACTTTTCCCTGCAATTCGGGGACCCTGTGGTGCTTGCTGAATACACAGCAGGGTCGCCAAAATGGGATCAATGGATTGAAAAGCTTTGGCTTTAATTACCACCTCTACGCTGATGACACTCAGATCTACCTCTCTACCCCTGATCTCTCTCCCCCTGTCCTTTCAAAAGTCAGTGACTGTTTATCTGGCATCTCCTCCTGGATGGCCTCCCACCACCTAAAGATCAACATGTCAAAGACTGAGCTCCTACTTATTCCTCCCTCTAATGCCGCCCCACCTCCTGACTTCTCTATCACGGTGGAGGGTATCACCATCTCCCATCAAACCAAGTTCGCTGTCTTGGAGTTACACTGGACTCTGCTCTTTCCTTCATCCCCCACATCAAGTCTCTTTCCTCCTCCTGCCGATACCAACTGCGTAATATTTACAGAATTCGGCCATTTCTTACCGCTGTCGCCACAAAACAACTCATACACGCCCTGGTAATCTCCCGACTCGACTATTGCAATAATCTCTTATCTGGCCTCCCTCTGTCCCACCTCTCACCCCTACAATCCATCCTGAACGCCTCCGCCAGGCTAATTCACCTCACCCGCCGCTCTGTCTCTGCCGCTCCCCTCTGCGAGTCCCTTCACTGGCTCCCCATCCACTGCAGAATTAAGTTCAAAATCCTTAGCCTTACCTACAAAACCCTCACTAACTCAGCTCCCCACTACCTGTCCTCACTAATCACCAAATACACCCCAGCCCGCTCCCTAAGGTCAAACAGTGACCTGTGCCTAGCTTCTCCCCGCATCACCTCTTCCCATGATAGACTGCAGGATTTCTCACGCGCAGCCCCCACTCTCTGGAACGCTCTCCCTCGTACTGTCAGACTTTCCCCTAACTTCTCTTCCTTCAAACGCTCCCTGAAAACATTCCTATTTAGGGAAGCCTACCACCCAACTCACTGACGCAACCATCAATCACTCTCACCTTACAGTCCTCTCCTCCTGTTTCCAACCCCAACCCTCCAGATTGTGAGTTCCTACGGGAATAGGGCCCTCATCTCCTCCTGTACTGTTTGTCAAATGTTGTTCAATGTATTGTAACCCTGTCTATACTGTGCTTATTGTACAGCGCTGCGGAATATGCTGGCGCTTTATAAATAAAGAATAATAATAATAATAATAATAATTGAAGAGAACAAAAAGACACAAAACGTGCGGTGACTTTTCGATTCTTTGAATAACTCTGATACATTTTTTTGGGAGTGGCAATTGTGAGCATCAGAGCCATCTTGCTGCACAGCCCTTCAATGGCTCCTTGCACTCAATTTCACTGCCGATGCACTGATGGATGAACCAGTGAACAGACATCACGGCTGTGGACAGATTGTGCAGACCTGCATAATGAACCTACTGATGTGCTGTCCTCAGAGTAATCCTTTGGAATTGATGTTTTCTTGCGTTTGGGCTTTTGCATGATCTGAGTTTAATCTTTCTTGTTCTCAGACAACTTCATGTCATGGATGAGACGCACGTAATAAATCAAGTCAAAGAAGACGTATGCTACGTATCTACAGACTTTTATAAAGATATGGAGACTGCAAAGTATGTGACTTAATGGTGTGATAATCTTTTTTTTTTATTTTTTTTTTTTTATTATCAATGCACTTCCTAAATAAACAACCCTTGTTTTTAGATTAAAAGGGGAAGACAACACTGTTATGGTAGATTACGTGTTACCAGACTTCAGCACAATAAAGAAAGGGTATATTAAGGTAAGTAATTGTTCTCATTTACCCCCTTTTATGCGTCTGAGAAAAAATATAAATGTGGCCTGAGAACATCTTGCATTGTCGGTGGGATCTGACACGTGACCACACAAAGGAGGGCTAGTCACACCAGGCGAAGTATGGGGAAAGGCGCAAGCTTACTGGAAAATATGTAACATTTCGACCTTCTTGCATATTTCCAGTAAAGTTGCTTATTTCTACATGCTTCACCTCCTTTGCTCTGTATGAATACAGCTGGCCACTATGGACCCGGTGGGTGGTGAGGCCCAAGGGCTTGTGTCCCTGGGTTATTTTTTTTATTTTTTTTTTTTTTGGACGGCGGTGTCCAGCCTTCTCTTTTAAATTGGCGTTCCCGTGTCATCCTGAGCTCCATATGTTTTGAAAGTCCATCCAACATGTTTGATCATTTTTTTTTAAATTTTTTTTTGAGTGGAAAGCCTTGAAAAAGATTTCCCTGAGGAAATTGTGCATTGATAAACTAGTACAGAGCAGACCTTCAAACTCACGGAGCTCGGTAGGGCAGCATTATTTCTGTTGTATGGTCTGTTAGAATCAGATTAATATTCCAACAGCCAAGGGAAGAGATGTTCAGCGGGAAGGCTACAGCCGGTGAGCAAATCTTGCGCCTGACAAATGAGAGGTTCGCCGTTCCAGAAATTCTTTTCCATCCCTCTGACATCGGTATTCAAGAAATGGGAATTCCAGAGGCAATCGTCCATTCCATCCACAATCTCCCAGAAGGTATGCTGGGAAATTCTTTCTTGTCCATTTGTTAAATGGGGGGATAAATTCTTGGCTGCAAAGGGGATGCATACTTAAAAGGATGCTGGTTCGTTTCCTACACCAAAATACCCTAGTGAACCCTTTATTGGAGCGATCTGTGCAAAGGATGGGAGCGTGAAATCCACAACCCTTGCTGCGGTACTGTACGTAGATGCTAGTATGGTCCTTCAATTCTCTTGTGTGCTCAGGCATTCCTTCCATAGAACTATACCGCCATATATGGCACCAAGAAATTAAAATTGCACAGAATGTGACAAAATAGCCAAGTATGCAGTTAATTTGCTAGAAGGCTGTGCAAACTGTACCTCCCCAAACAAGGCAGTTAAGTAAAGCGTGTCTTTTTATCTGTTTCTCAACCCTGGTTCTTCCGTACCTGTAACAGACCAGATTTTACAGATCACCTTGGAGAAATGCAGATCCTGCAATCACTGACCAGCAAATCATGTCACATGTGCTGTGCTTCAGAAATCTGGCCTGTTGGGGGAACCTGAGGACCAGGGTTGGGAAACACAGAACATCTATCCCTGTGTTTCTCACATGACTTGTATTTTAAAATAACTACGAATGCATTTTGGAATAAAGGTAAAAATGAAGCTGTTTGAATAATAAACTGGATGATCGAATATTTTTTTTTTTTTTTTTTTTATCCTAGAAATGCAGCCTCATTTCTTCAAAAATATTGTTCTTACTGGAGGAAATACCCTTTTTCCTGGGTTCAGGGAGCGGGTGTATGAGGAGGTTCGTAAGCTCACACCAACAGACTACGACGTTTCAGTGTTTTTACCACAGAAGTGAGTATTGTATTTTAATGCTTCACATACAGATCTGGAAGTGCTTCTATCGAATTTGGGAATGTACCAAGCGTAAGAACTGCATTCTTCACACTGACAACCCTTCTTTCTCTTCATCAAACCCTTTCTTGCAAGGAGATGAATGTGATATCAAATCTAGAAAATCGCGGAAGATAAAACTGTATAATGGAAGTTTACCAAAAGTTTTTGATTTTCTAAATATGTGCGATTTCTCACGCCAGCTATCATCGTGGCTGGGCACCATCATTGCCTGTCTCTCTTATAGACACTCTGACCTCCTCATGAGGTAAACCTCAGATTGCTGTTAAATGCCTTTTACCAAGATGGCGCGCCATGTAGCGAAGTATGACAGGTGTGCTTTAAGTGAATTACCACTGCACGGCAGAGAAAGTCACTTTATCGTTGTATTCTGAAAGTGTTCAGCGTTAACTCCCTATCAGGACTTTATTGGAATATGCTCAGGCTCTGTAGACCAGAAGTGATTTGTGTTTGTGTATAATC
Source organism: Leptobrachium leishanense (assembly GCA_009667805.1). NCBI lineage: Eukaryota > Metazoa > Chordata > Amphibia > Anura > Megophryidae > Leptobrachium > Leptobrachium leishanense. The sequence goes on from CM019065.1 coordinate 326,735,254, forward strand.
TCTAACATCTCCCGTAATTAATTGCTGTCTGTCCACTTCACTTTTCCTTTTTTTTTTTTTTATTTAGCCCCATCACTTACTCTTGGGAAGGAGGGAAATTAATATCTGAAAATGACGACTTTGAAGACATGGTTGTGACCAGAGATGAATATGAAGAAAATGGCCATTTGATATGTGAAGAGAAATTTGATATATGACTTTGTTGGAACTCATGTAAATATATATATATTTTTTTTTTTAGTTGTAAATAACTTTGTATTTAGTCGTTTTTGTATTAAAAGCTTTAAAAGAGCCTGAGAGCAAGATTCTTAATGGCCAGAAACCATGATACACAATAAGTCTTTCCTGATATGACCTGTAAACTGTATAGAAGAAGCAGCATTGGTGTTTAAATCCATGTCATTACTAAGTAGTTGTAACTTAGCTCTATTATGTGTGAGCTGCTAGGTTTGTGGCTCGCCTTGTAATATTAGGGAGTCAGTAATGGATAGTGGCAGTGGTGACAGCATCCTTTCCTGGAGTCCATGTGAGGTGGTGTTGCGAAAGGACACTGGGAAATATTTGTTCTGTGTGCAGTTAGGATTATGCCATCCGTTGCAGTGCTACCAGAGGTAGTGTTTTTATCTTGCGTTACTCTGCATTATGGAAAAAAAAGGCAGTTGACAGGTTGGGTGTGGGGCTTTATTGTACTATGCCAGCTGCAAGTGTGTCCTTGGATACACTATTCTCCTGCTGCCTTGACATTGGGGCTTCCTATACAAAACCTATAGGAAGCAACAAAGTACAGTAACCTGCTGCAAAAGAGGGCCAATGCTCAGCAGATATAGCATGACAACGGCTTAGTAGAACTCGAATGGAACCTGAAAGCCCACAATGCCAGCTGGATCAGTGTATGTTTCAGCTAGTCCTATACCTGGTTAGATGTCCTCTGTAATCACAATGTGATAGACTATACAATGTATGTTGATGGGAAAATCAAGTTATACTTGGCTCTGTATCAGACATTAATGTCTGACAGCCGAGAGTGGAAAACCTTGATCAGACCTCTACAAGCGTATTGTTTGACAAAATAACAGCATAACATATTCACTGTATGTGATCGGATCTCCATGTCACTTTCCAAAATAGTGTAAGAAACAGCATTAGTAGAGTAACATACAAACCAACTGATCAGAATGACTATTTGGTGCCATTTCTAAAATGAGGGAATAGTTCAATGTTTAGAAGCGGCAGGAATGCTGTGTAAAGCATTACATCAGGCTAAAAGGAGGATGACCAGTGGTGTGTGAATCCCCAGCCATAGTCACAACACGCAAGCGATTGCTGTTTCAAAACCCAGAGCTCTGAGGCCCGTGTCAGACTAACGCAGTGATCACATCCATGTTGCTGCAGTTTAACGTCTGTCGTAGCATAGAATCATGCTCAAGAGACCCACACACGAAGTATTTGTGCACCGAACTGCGCACGCATGTGGCAAACGGACACAAGTTAGGCAAGAATGTAAAACCGCTAGATGGATGCGCAGAGTGCGCCGCGTACTGTGTGAGTGAGATGTCAGACGCAGCTCATTTGCGACGTCCAGCACCTTTATGCACAAAATGACTTCATATCCTTTTCAAATTTATTTTTCATACTGTTTCCCATAATTCCCTCTTGTTTTCTACGTCCGTTAATAACGGATCGTGTGGTGTCTACAGTATCTTGCGTTAGTACGTCTGTCTGTTATGCACACACGCAGACTGCGTTTGACATTAGCCTGAATGTATCATTTGACCAGTGTTTCTCAATGCCAGTCCTCAGGTCCCCTTAACAGGCCAGATTTTGCAGATCACCTTGAGGAAATGCAGACTGAATCCTATCATCTGTGCATCACTGGAGTTGAGAAACAGATTTAGAATATTCTGCCACACCTTGGATTTAGACACCCCTGAAATGTCAGATTGAAGAATATCAGTAATGCAGTTATCACATGGAGCGGGCAGCACCCAAGGCAGAGGAGGACTAAGGACTGCTCCCTTGCATTGGAGTCACAAGTCAGACTTACAGGGATACATTTGGAAGTTTTGAATAGAAGGTGGCATGGCAGAATGTAAAAGGTTAAAGAAAATAAATCTGGGGTGGGGGGGATCAGCAAAGGCTTTGATAAACCCACCAATTGTAAAGCACCAAAAACCATAATATAGAAAAGTCATTAACCGTATAGGTAATGAAGGTCTGTAAAAGTCTAACCCAGGGACCTCCTGATCTGGGGGCCAGAGTTTGAGATTTGTGGTCTAACCAAACACTTGCTTAAAAAGGGACACATTAGGGTGATAACTGTCCATTTTGGACTGGATATTACCTGAAGCAGGATGTGGCATTGGGTGAACCCAATCAGACGGCTCTCGATTGGCAGCACTAAGCATTCTTTGGGTTGACCAAGTCTACCCTCACTCGGAAGGCTTTCCACCTAGTACTGTTTGACAGCCCTCAGTGACTTTGTTGCCCGGGATGTGTCATTACATATAGGGGCTCTATAGCCACCATAACCAAATAAGCCAGTAGTCTGCCACTATTTAAGGCTACTGGTCACCCCCTCATTACTCCATCCCTAACCACTTTCACAGAGCTTCAAAGCAAAAGGTTTACCTCCTTTTATAGGCTACAGGTCACAGATTTGGAGGCAGCAAGTGGAGTCAAAATTACATCAATTTGCTATTGTGCGCCGACTAATTTTGAGGTGCCGGTTTCCATATGCTTTCTGCAGCCAGATGCCAGGAAATTGTTTTACACTATATAGGCTGCACCCCTTCCCTGTTTTTGCTTAAAGTGTCTTTTTAATGAGATATTACATGTATTTACTTAGAGGGAACTGCTGCATTTCCACATCCCCACACTCAGTACGCTTTGAACAAAAGTATTATGTCATAGGTTTGCACATCGATGTGCTCTGATTAACCAGCAGGGGGACCACTGGGTCCGTATATGTACGATAATCTGATATTGTCTGAAGACCGGTCCTACAACACTCGGGTAAATCACCACTCATCCACTGCATCTAACCACCATTGGACAATTTCAGACACTTTTTTTGCAATGACAGATTAGCGATCCTTTCAATTTTAATTGAATTTGGTCAGATGAAATTGGACGATCTGGTACAAGTTTACATGGAAAAGATGCATTGTATAGTTAAACCGCCGTATGTATAACCCATAGGATTCAATCAGTAGCAAAAACCTATTTTATTGACATTTTTAAAAAGGTATTTATCTGGACTTTCTTGTTGGTGAAATCTTGGGTTACGATATTTCTTATCCCCAAGCAGCGGGGATTCTCTCCTCTTTCTCCCCCCCCCTTTGGCTGCGCTGGTCGGGGCTGCCCTTGGTCCAGACAGCTTTTTTTTTTTTTTCTCCCCGCAGTGGGGTTCTTTGTGTGCCGGTCTGTCCATCGGCTGACTGATCTGGGTCATCCAGTGGACAACTCTGATTGGCCGATGGCGTTGTCAAGTCGCCCGCCTGACTATGGTGCCAGTGGATGGCCAGCCTTAAAGATTTTTTTTTTTTTTTTCCTGCTTTCATGTCACTCAGCATTAACACCTATGTCAAAGAAATGAATGACAGGTGTGGGACGACGACATTTGTCCCCACTTTTTTTAACAAATCTTTACATGAACACAATATACCATTGTAATTTTAAGAAATTTACTTTGCACTACACGGAATTCCCCCAAAAAAAAAAAAAAAAAACACTTGTTCAACATCAGACATTAAAATATTACATGTATTTGCGTGGATCTTGAATTTCAGTGCACCATGTATAGATTAAACATATTCAATACAATTACCGTAGATAGAGTATCCCAAATAGAACGCGATAGAGATTTATTATGGAAATGCGAGAATACTCGACTTTTAAACCGAGCTTGCCCTCTGGCCATGATGGATCCCACCTCTCCCGAATCCGGAAGTACCTGAAGTGTTTGCAAGCATCAGGGAGCCCGCATTCACTTCAGCGAGACTACCGGCATTTTTTTTTTTTTTACATGCGATGCAGATGTCTCAAATTAGAACACGACCCCTCCAATTTTAAGGTAAATGTCACAAAGCGGTATACTTGAGTATCTACAGTATTAGAAAACAAATCCATTCAACAAGGTGGTGGAATGGACACAATACATCCATTATTGTTCATTTATGCTCATTAAAAATCAATCATAACGTTTTAACACCCTATTGCTCCTATTAAATATTAATTGCACAATGCCCAAGTAAGTGAGCATTAAACTCACAGAATAAAAATCAGTGTAATAAATTAATTTGTTCCAATTCTATTTCACTTTAGAATTTATACAACTCAAACACATTATACTAAGAAAACCAGTAGCATTAAAACATTAGAACAAAAAACCCTGCCCTACAATATTAGTAATCAGTTTACTTTCTATACAGTGAGCTCAGAAAGTATTCATACCCCTTCACAATTATACTTGCCAGTTTTGCTAAATTTACACCCCACCCACTTACACTTAATACCCCATGGTAGCAAAAAATTAAAGTGTCAAAGTATTAAGAATAAAAACTTTATTTCAATTAAATATTTCCGTCCCTGTACTGACACACAGAATTCATCTAAGAGGAATGCAGCATCCCTTTTGCCCAGATCACACTTGAGATGTTTGTATATTTTCACTGCGTGAGCTGCAGAGATCAAGTGTGAAGATGGGAAAACGTGACAAAGGCCCGGATCACAGCAAGTCTCTGTGAGCTCGTCGGAGCAGGGATGCACAATACCTGTGGAAGGAAACTGGGAACAAATTATTCCCAGTCTTCTGTTGCTCCCGACCAGAGGAAGTGGCGCCATGGTATGAGAGGTGAGTAGGGGAATTTTTAATCCTTTTAGAATAACGTGTTAAGAACAAGCCATGTTGGAATGGCTTGTTCTTCTGCTAGATGCAAACTTACAGCTCCAACGCAAAGTATAGTAGTCGTTAATTTGCAATAACTTGGCGAAACAACCAAGCCACAAGGAGTACTTATGGCTTGGTTGTAATATCATTAGGAGTTGTTAAACTATCTGCTCCAGCCTACTGTTCTGGCTGTGATCAAGGCCTTGGCCTGTCAGACAGACCAAATGGAAGATCCTCCTCACTGCATGACACATGGACACCCACTTGAAATTTGGGAGGAGATCCTAAAAGGACTCGGACTATAAGAAACAAGATTCTCTGGTCTGATGAAATGAAAACCAAACAGTTTTTAATTCAAAGCATCATGCCTGGAGGACACCAGGTACCTCATATCCTGTGCTATAACATCCCAACAAGAGAATCGTGGTGGCAGCGTCATGCGTTGGGATTGTTTTTTTAAGTGGTACTGGGAGTCAGGGTTGAGGGAAAGCTGAACACAGCAAAATGAAGACATCCTTCATGAAAACGTGGTCCAGAGCGTTCAGCACCTCGGCCTGGGCCAAATATTTACCTAACCGGACAATTAACCTAAGCACACAGCCAAGACAATGCAAGAGTGGCTTAGAGACAACTATGAGTGTCCTTGAGTGGCCCAGCCACAGCTAGGACTGAAATCCAATATCTCTGGAGAAACTTGAAACTGGCTATCAACAGCCCCCATTCAACCTCTCAAAGCTTGAGGGGCTCTGCAAAGATAAATGGCAGAAACCAAAATGCAGGTTCGCAAATCTAGTCACATGATACCGAAAGAAGATCGGAGGCTGTAACCACTACCAAAAAGGTGCGGTAACGGTGTATGGAGGTCAGGGTCTGCATACTTATGCCATTGTGTGATAGTTAAATTTTGTTTTGTGCAGCTTATCTCCATTCAGATCAAGCTTTACTCTTTGTGCTTCTCATTACAGCTTCCTATAATCAGATAAAGACTTCAGCCTGGGACCTACATTTTCTTTGTGGCTTCTAGGCTTAACGTAAATCGCTCCTGCTTTACACTAAATTATGGCTTATTACAGATCGAAAGAGAATCTGTAAAGCAAATATTAAAAGCGCACACTGTAAGATCCAAAAGTGAGCAGAAACAAATATTTTCCACGATAAAGCCGTAGCATGCAACGCACAATCACATTCTTATACTCTGTGTGCATGACCAGGACTTAGAAAGGTTCTAGTCTGAATGTTGGACTCCTGTACAAATTAGAAGAGAATGAACATTTTGCAATTAATAAAGACAATTAAATGTCTTATTAGCAAACCATCCCTCATCACGCCCCATCAGTAGTGCAAATAGAAAGAAAAAAAAAAGGGGGGTAAAACGTCATATTAAATCAGGAAACGTTTGTTGACAGATGCTGGGTGATACTTCTGGAAATCTTTCATCATCTTCTTTTTCTTTTTTTCTGGAAACGGTTGGTGTCTGCTGATCATCTCAATTAAGTGTTGCAGTTCTTTATCAGTGTAATAAAATCGCTGTTTCTCAAATTCATCCAGTGTAGACCGGTGACAAAATGTAAAGCCTGGAACAGATACACATGGCATTAGTTTGCAGTGTAGAATGTCTGGATCAAGGAGTTTGTGTGACTGGAAATAAACAAGTTACACAGTAGTCAACGCACACACACACGCACGCCAGCAGGCAGGCAGACAGACAGACAGACAGACAGACATGAACGCACTTCCACAACCCAGATAAGGAGGTTTTCCACTTGAATAATTACCCGAAAAGGCATCAGGATCATCGCCATTGTGCAAACTCCTCAGTTTTGTACTGATCAGGTCCAGCAAAGCAAGGGGAGTCTGTATTAGAAGACACAGGCTTGGATCAACATTTGTATTTACAATACTTCTAAAGACACATTGTATGTGCTGCGAGCACAGGCAGCTATAGTTTACTTACGAGAAAACACATTTCCCATAGTAGAAATGGTTTACATTGCGATTACTGAGTAATTTTAGCTTTAGGCTCGGCGTCCACTGGGTCCGTAGTCGGACAACCGACTTGGTTGTCCACTTAAGGACAACGCCATCTGCCGATCATGGACAGGTCGTGGGGGAAGAAAGGAATAAAAAAAATACGCTATGGGAAGAAAAGAAAATCCCTGTCCGTGGTGCTGAAACAGAGTTTCAGCACCAAGGATAGCCCACTCGAGCGCAGCCAAAAGGTGAAGTCAAATAAACCTTGCCAAAGGCTGCAGGGGGATAAACCCCCTGTCCCTGGTGCTTAAATAGGTTTCAGCACCAAGAAGAGCAACGCTGAACACAGCCAGCCTGAAGAAAAGAAAGCCCAAAATTTCGCCTAAAAAATAAATAAATACAGAATACCACAAAAAAAAAATATCAGTAAGTAAAAAGGCTTTTTGCTGTAGATCAGTGGTTCCTCAAGTACCCCCAACAGGTCAGGTTTGCCAGATATCTGAAGCATAGCACAGGTGATAGGATTTGCTGCTCAGTGATTACAAGACTCAAGTATTGCCTTGGAGAAATGCAGACTGAGGACCACGGTTGGAAACCACTGCTGTAGTTGAAAAAATTAAACGGTTGAATAAAAAAAAACAAAAAACAGGATTAAATAGAAAATATTTTTTTACTTTGAATCCTATGGGCTGTCTAACTGAATAACGTCTATATGGGGCAATTTTGTTGCCGTTGCACAGCAGTTTAACTATACAATTCATCTTTTTCATGTAACTTGTATCAGATCATCCTGGCATCGCCGAAATATACAACTGAAAATGGAAAGCTTGCTAATCTGTTGTAGTCACAAAAAATCGTCAGAAATAATCCATTGCTGATCGGATGCGGAGGAAGAGGACTGATTCACCTGCATGTTGTGGAATCGGATGACTTCAGATAATATCGGATGATCGTACAAACACGGACCCAGTGGACAGCCAGCCTTAAATTTCCATTCAGGGACAGTTAAACCCCAAATAAATCAGCGGTCTGACAAAACAGTCTGAGACACCTGCCAGTCCCATATTAACCCTTTCACGCCGCAGGATGTTCCATGACGTCCTGGCGGCGGGCGGGCTTCGAAGACGCGGGGCGTACAGGTACGCCCCGCTGTCTTCAATGGGGCCGCCTCGGCCCCTCCCCGCAGCCTGCGTGCGCTGACTCGCGGTGCGCGTCATTGGCTGCACAGGGACGGCCTGAAATCAAGCCGTCCCCTGCAGCCAATGACGCGCACTGCACGCCGGCTGCGGGGAGGGCCCAAAATTAGTGCTGCGCGACGGCACCTGTCGGCGAGGTGTACCTGTACGCCTCGCCGGCAAATTTAAACACCTTAAGGGCGTCACCCCTGCGTCCTTAAGGGGTTAAACTAGAAATTCCCCCCACCATGTAGAAATCGGGGGGTGAAATATGGAGAATAAGAACAAGCATATATATTTAATATACCAAGAATGAATGAAAAGGTAATGCTCACCTCTCATCCCGTGGTGAGAACGGAGGACTGATCTGCTGCTTCTGCCCCCCTCCCCCCTCGGGAGCAGATTGAGACTGGGGGAAAAAGTCCCCAGTCTCCCGCCGCAGACCTGCAGGATCTCGAGAGAGGAGAGATCCTGCTGGTCATGTGACCCAGCAGAAGCCTCCTTGGGAGTCCTATGGACTCCAGGAGGGGATGCTCGGCGAGTTAGCTCTGCCACAGCATCCTGGAGGCTAGCGGTCGTTACGGGGCAGGCTGCTGGTTTCAGCGCCTGCCTCGTAATCTACATGTAAAACAGTTGCTATGGGGAGATCGCAATTTTGTCCCGTTAGTGTTCCCGTTTTAGCTTAGAGCACATGATAATGTTCACATTACACTGTATAATGGGCACTAAGAGGCTTGGAGAAACTAATTCTTTTTGGCAACAGGATTCTTGGGAATCATTCCACCGGTCTCCCGCCGCAGACCTGCAGGATCTCGAGAGGAGAGATCCTGCTGGTCATGTGACCCAGCAGAAGCCTCCTTGGGAGTCCTATGGACTCCAGGAGGGGATGCTCGGCGAGTTAGCTCTGCCACAGCATCCTGGAGGCTAGCGGTCGTTACGGGGCAGGCTGCTGGTTTCAGCGCCTGCCTCGTAATCTACATGTAAAACAGTTGCTATGGGGAGATCGCAATTTTGTCCCGTTAGTGTTCCCGTTTTAGCTTAGAGCACATGATAATGTTCACATTACACTGTATAATGGGCACTAAGAGGCTTGGAGAAACTAATTCTTTTTGGCAACAGGATTCTTGGGAATCATTCCACCGGTGTTACTTACTTAGGGTTATTCACCAGGCAATGGTGTGAATTCTGTGAAGTTTCCGCTGCTGCTCGGATTTTACCTTGTGAAACACTGACTGGTGTTGGCATTAAAACAACAGCGATTTTCGCTGTTTGCAACTTCGGTTCATTGAATAACCCCCTACGTATTTAACCCCTTTTATATAAAAGCCACCTTGAAGAGCCAAGTTAATAAAATTAGTAATTATTATATAGATACAAAAATGACAGGTTTACCTTAAATAGCTCATGGTAATTTTCCAACAAAAACACGACAAACTGCTCACTCTGGGCTCTGGACATTGCAGGGTTTGGCAGAAGGACTTTGGTTAATGTCCTGGACACCACGGATTTATTATCAAACTGAAAAACAAACACTTTGTCATGAGCGGTTAAGAAGAAGAAATAATGATATCAGTACCGTTAAAGGAAAGGGTGATGGTAAATGGACTCCTCAGGGCTGTTTGGCATTTACACCTGAAGGATGAATAGCCGGATTTAATATAATCGTGCAACCAGCCCTTACTAACGGTCACAGATTACCAGATAGTAAAGGTCAAGCTTTTTTAACCCTTTAGATCAGTGTTTCCTAAACCTGTCCATAGGATCCACTAACATACCAGATTTTTAACGGAACACTATTAAAATTAGAGTTCCTTTTTTGTCCTTAAATAATTGGGCAGAGGCTGCTGACAGGCCAATTATTTTATTTTTGTTGATTTTACTCACCTTTTGTCCCTCGCCGGTCCTCCTCTTCAGACGTCCCTGCAGCTTTTCCATGCAATTTGGGTAGTGAAGAAACCACATATTGCACACCACAATGGAACTTGAGCGCTTTACCTATGCAAGTTCTGTAGCACCTGCGCAGAACGATGGATTGGAGCTATGCATGCATGCACGCACGGGTCCAGTCCATTGGCTGCCTCGCTGACATCACTCGCTACCACGATTGGTCTGGGTGAGGTTGGCACTCTCTGCTTGTGGACGTCACTGGTGGCTGGCAGCTGGGAAGTTAAAAAATCCTGGCTGCTCTTGATGCTGGGTGTGGTGGAGGCAACTCCTCCGCTTCACCCAGCGATTAGACCAGATCGGCGGAGAGTGCACTCCTCACGTGTATTATTGAATATTGCGTGGAAATAATAAAAATATCTTATAAAAAATAAGTTCATAGGTTTTAATGCATCTTTTACCAGACTGATGTTAAAGGTTTTCTTTTTTAAGAAGAAAGAGAAAAAAAAAACACATCGCTAGAGTGGCCCTTTAACACGGACTTTATTTTGTGATAAGGTCCATGTATTTCCCATTCACCTCATCCTGTGCCTTTGTGTTACATCACTTTACTCAGCTCCTGGAGCAGCTCACTGGAAAGGTGGTTTATGGTGAAAAGGCAGCTTATGGTGGAGAGGCAAATGTTATTGTAGCATCACTTGTCATTAGCTTTTGGATAGCGATTGTTCCTCAGCGCTCTCTATGTACTTCTCATACCTGTTTTTGCAGCTTGCAGTGACGTGTGTCAGCTGCCATAGCCATGAATGTCACCAATCTTCGCAGCTCTTCTCTTGCATTTGGCTCCAGCAACCTTAGGAACAGTTGTATGGCTTCCAGAGCCTGGGACTGCTTGCTGCATTCTGCAAAAAAAAAAAAAAGACAATCCAGCTTTTTTTCAATCTGCGACAATTTTCTTAAAAATAAAGTCCTATCCAAGATGTTTACACAGAGCAGGGATCTCAAACTCTGCCCTCAGATGTTTCGGAACTACATCTCCCATCATTTTCTGACCATCATTCAAAGAATTCTGGGAAATGTATACAATAAACACCTGGGGGAGGCAGAGTTTGAGATCTCAGAGTTTGAGTCTGTATTCCTATAAAATAAAAAAACTTCCACTAATCTACCACTTTAAGATCAGAAGTAGTGGCAATTTTTTTAAAGGTCGTAGAATCAGTTTTAAATCATCGCTGTTTTGAAAGAAAAATCAGTTACTAAAAGAGAAAGTTGTATCGATAGCCAGCAGGAACATGCATTTCATGCATGGGGAAAGCGTTTTTTCCTGCTGTCACTCCAAAACAAATTTGCAGGAACAATGGCAATAGACCGGCAACCACAATTAGTGCTGCAAGAGTAAAAGAAAGTGCATCTTGCCACCCTCTTATCAACCATCTCAGGTCAGTGCCTCTATGGTTACATTCCAGTTCCTTTTTTTTTTTATTTTCAAAGTTTTTATTTTGAAGAAGAGTCAGCTTAACAACGTACAAAGCATGGAATGGCCTCGCAGGGCCATGAAATGTCATCAGAGAAACACATCAGTATAAAACAATGAGGTCATCTGAGGAAAATCACATTTTAGCAAACATCCCCTAAGAGGGGGGTCTCATCGAGGTAAACAACAAAAAATAAAAAAAAGAGGCGGCCTTATTTGGCGAACAGAAATAAAATCAAAGTAACCAACGAAAGTGACCTCGCAGGGCCATAAGAAATCACTTATGTAACATAGAGTTAACCATATAGTCATATTTTGACAGAAATTTCTCGCAAGGAAAAGAGGGGAGGGGGATAAGAAGAGAAAAATAAATGGGGAGAAAATGGTGCTGTATATATATCGCTGCTGAGAAGATGGTGACCCACAGGGCAGAGAGGAAAAAAAAAAAAAAAAAGGGGGGGGGGAAGGGGTCAAATAGGGGGTAGGAGGAGAATGGCAAAGACCATAACCGTGACTCTCCTGGCACACTCCCGAGGGAGGCCATGGAGGAGCAATGTCACGAGGCCCAGGAGCCCGAGGGCCAAACATGACTCAAAGCCATGGTGGCACGCCTCTGGCAACCTGAAAAAATGCCAAAAAAAAAAAGGGGGGGGGAAGGGTGGGTACACCATCCTCAGCAGATCAAGCACATATCATACCAAATAATATAAAAGGGGGAAGGAGAATAAGAACATCAATAAACAGAAAAAACGAAATCGGCGAAATGTATCGCGTATACTTAAAAAGTCATCTGAATGAAACTGAGAAAAAATAAAAAAATAATAATTTTTGCAGGAAATCAAAAGGCACGGCGTGGGAATATGTAAAGTCATAAATAGTCCAAGAAAATTAATAGTATCAATGGGGGAAACACAATCCGAAAAAGGTCGTTAAGAGGCAATAAAGACCAGAGTGTCCAGGTATATCACTGCCTGATTTCAGGTCCATACTTAACCCGGATCCTTCGTAGAAGCGGGGGGACCGTTCAGTCCAGAACTATTTATCTCTGGGGTTGGAAACAGACCCATTGAACGTAGCTGGGACCACGCCGCCTCAGGCGAAGTCACCAGGTGTGTCAAATTATCATGATATATGTACAGAGATCCCGCCACCCCCCACCTGTATTTCACCCCACAGCTCCTCAAAAACGCTGTGACCTCTCGGAATTGACGTCGAGCAATCAATGTCACAAATGGGAGATCATTAAATAAAGATAAGGATACATTCTCAAAAACAATTGGTGCTCGGGCCACAGGGAGCGACATCAATTGGCGCTTGTCAGCCACCGACCCCGCCACTGCCAGCACATCTCGAGGGGAGTCCACCGGGGCCGTGGCCGCCTTTCGAAGCCGGATGGCTTTCTGAAAAACAGGACTGGTGGCGGATTCGAGCATCGCAGAAGTAGCTTTGTTAATAAATGGCAAAAGGTCGGCATCAGCAAGCGTCTCCGGGATCCCCCGGATACGGATATTCTTCTGTCGATTTCGGATTTCAGCTGCTTCTACCGCTCCCGTAAGCAGCGCGACCTGCGACTGTAACGATTCCACCTGCGGCGTAAGTAGTGTCTGGGTCACTTCGACCTCGTCAACTCGAGCCTCCGCAGCCGTCAAACGATCTCTAACCTGCGTCAGGTCTGCAGACATGGCCGCAAAATCCGCCCTCCACACCGCCTTCATCTCATCCATTGCTTCCCTCAATAAGCTCCGAACATCCTCCCTCGTGAAGGACATGCGGTCCGTACACATCCGCCTCCCAGGGGCTGTAGGAAGGGAGTCCACAGAATCCAAGTGGTCAGATGGCGTCTCCAGCCGTCGTGCCACTGATGGCTTTGGATCTCCGGCAGTCGACCCCGGTCGATTCTTTACCCCCAGCAATCCTGGAGAATGCCGGGCAGCCACCGAGGTCTCAGACCAAAACGGTTCCTCCTCTTCCGCAGAACTCGCTGTGGGAGACAAATATGTGTGGGGTTCGCCCTGCCGCTTTCGTCGGGCCTCACCTAGTGCATCACGGATGTCCCGCTGCTGGGTACCATCCGGTAGCAGAGGTTTCTTCCCGGTCTTCCTCCCCATTAAAGTAGCAGTATACTGACTGTTTAGTCTGAATAAAAGTACAGCGGAGTATATTACTAACAAAGGTCGCCGCACAAAGCGGTCCCCAATCTGTCTCACTCCTCGGGATCTCCCAAGCACCTGGGTCCCCACTAACAACGGGCGCACGCGGGTGCTAAGTTCGAGTAGGGCAGCAAGCGGCAGGCGAGTGAAATAATAAACTCCGCGGTTGCAAGATGGCCGACCGGAGTAGGCCGCAAGTGTTGCAAGTGATCGGTTGGGTCCTTTTAAACCACTGCTGCTCGGTGAGACCGCTTCAGGGGTGCACAAACAGACCTTATACAGGTTTGGGGTCGTCTATGAGGTCGATGGCAGTCGGGATTACAGGTAAACAAGCAAAATCTTCAACGGAGCCCGGCTGCACACGTCCTCTCTCCTCGGCTGTTAGCTCCGCCCCTATTTCAGTTCCTTTTTAAGGTTGTATCTTACCACCTCGTTCTGGTCATATCCCTAGACCAGGGGACAGCAACCTTGGCTCCCTGATGTTTTGGGAACTACATTTCCCATGTGGCTCAGTCAGCCTAATGAGTGACTGAGCATCATGGGAGATATAGTTCCCAAAAAACAACATGGAGCCAAGGTTGCTCACCCCTGCCCGAGACCTTATTATGGTGTTCTTATTTCATCTACCGCAATTCCATAAGGCAACGACATGACCCAGAGCTTAGCAACTAATAGAAAGATCAGAAGAACCAGCATCTTTCTGGAATGTAAAACACCAGATTTGTGCAGCCATCCCTTACACTTGTGTCAGCAACCTTGGCCCTCCAGATGTTTTGTAGCTACATTTCCCACGAGACTCCTAATGAGTGGCTGAGCATCATGGGAGATCCAAAATATATGGAGGGCAAAGGTTGACCACCCCACCTTACACAATATTGAATGCTCACTGTGACGAAAGAATGCTTTATATGCGATTTATCCACAAAGGGAGAGTGCTTTCTGGAGGATATATCCAATGTACACATAAATAGAAGCTCTTACGGTTTAAATCTTGGACCGGATTCACCGATTTAGCTCTTCAATGTGTTCTCAGCTCTGCTCCTAAACCACTGATTGATGAATCCAAGTGACCAAAGGTGCCTAGAATTTTGCCTTTGGATCAGGCTTCTTAAATCCACACATGGAATTTTATGCTATACTTAGACATGGAAATTCATGAAGACCTCATTTGATGATATGCATATGATCTCCAACACAAAGACCCGTGGGACAAGAACAAGATTTGGAAGAGAAAGGAAAGTCTGCTCACCTAAGAGTTCAACGATTGCCAGGAGTATTTTAAGAAGCCGACTGTCAAAGAAAAGCTCTCTCTCCTGAGTGTAATATTTTGCAATGACCTCATATAACATTTTCTTGTACAGGTCCAGGTCTTCGTTAGGATTGTTGCTTGGTGGGAGCTGTTGGCTCAGCATTACTATCTCTTGATCTGGGAAATACTCTAAACATTCAACAGCAGAAGCAAGCCATCGGTCTAGCCTGGGAATAACACCAAAACACAACCGGTTACATATGTATTCTTCAAACAGACAATTACACTTTATAAAAGGAGCATTTATTAGTTTTATAGGAAATGGCTTGTATTTTCTTCACACTATACATTACTAGACCACTCTTTGGCTTTGTTTTTCCAAGGGACACAAATACAGTGTAATGTAGATATTGCTTTAAGGAGAAAAAAGTGTGGCTTTTACAGTATGTCTACCTGTCATGCCCACCAGGAGCTGGGTTCAATAGAGAATTATCGTTAACAGAAGAAAAATGACAGCATCCAGGAGAATCCGATGCTTTAGAGCAGTGGTCTCCAGTCCCCCTAACAGGTCAGGTTTGCCAGATATCTGAAGCACAGCACAGGTGATAGGATTTGCTGCTCAGTGATTGCAGGATTCAGTCTGCATTTCTCCAAGGTAATCCTTAAAACCTGACCTGTAGTGGTTACCTGAGGACCAGGGTTGGGGACCACTGGTTTAGAGGAAGTAGATTGCAGCGGGGGAGCGGTGATCCCGTTCCTGCTGCAGCCACAAGTGTGTACAGTACACACTCTGGGAGTGCTGTGCGGGGTTACCCCACTGACCTGATGCTTGGAGCCAGCGAGATTCCAGGCAGCATGTCACATGCTGGGGCTGCCCAGAGGCTCTCGGCATGTGTTGCAGTCTGCTGCAGCACTCAGGAGCCGGGTTTCCGAAAGGCAGCACCTGTCTGAAGTGCCCCTAATCTGGAACAGCTAAAATCCAGAAGGCTCTTAAAATCAATGTTGAAATGTCTCCAATATCACAGCAATCAGATTATCAGGAATGGATTTCATACTATATGTTTGTGAATGCTGATAACAAAACAGAAGTCCAAAGACCTGTGCAATAAAACACATTTCCAGCGGGAATTTTCCTTGTTGTTGCGGGTGGGAGGAGGCCGCTGTGTCAAACGGATGACTCACAAGGCTGCACGGTCTACTTTTTACCAGAAGTCACCCGTCTACCGCTCTTGTAAACCTGCGTAGCGTATCCTTGCGCTGACATTTATAGGGGATTGGCACACACTTTGACCACTTAAAGAACACATTGGCGCATATTGGGGACATAAAACGATTTCCTATCAGTGTGAAAAGACATGAAGGCGTTCAGACACATCGGGAAACATAAAGAAGCCATTATCAACGTATGAAAACATACTTGGGCAAATGGAGAGTCTGCAGGATCTCTCGATCGAGGAAGGTGTTGGAAACTACGAGGTCACTGAAGTGCGTTTTGTGCTCAGTTTTAACTGGAGGCTCCAGGATGTCCTCGAGGACAGGGATATGGATGAGCTGAAGGAGGCGCACCATGACCTGCTGCTTCCACACGTTTTCAATGTCTGCAAATAAAGTCATTACATACACTTTATCGGGTTGGGGTTCCTATTATACAATTCTAGATTGTAAGCTCTTCTGAGCCAAGCCTCTCCTTTTAGATTTATTGTTGAGTTATGTTACAACATCCATTTACAGTGTAAAGATATACGGGGGAAAAAAATAATTATTTTTGTTAAAAGGACACTCTAGGCCAGCGATCAGCAACCTCCGACTCATGGGAAATGTAGTTCCAAAACATCTGGAGGGCCATGGTTGCTGATCCCCTGATTTAGGCACTGACCATTCAATGCATATTGAATGACCACAGTGATCCAGATGTGCGTCAGGCCCCTCCAGAGGGGTTTTGAAGTGCTGATTCAGGAGTATTTCGCGCTGGCCATAACACAGATCAGTAAGTGTGGATCTGGCTTTGTGAAGTAGGTTAAGAAGCAGTCAGTGGCTCTCAATGTACTCGCCACTGGAATGAGCGTCAGGCTACCCTACGGTCACATGACTGCTGCGACTTGACAAAGACAGCAAATCATCCGTTCCCAGCCGGTGATGCCACTGGAGTAAAGATGACTTTTAGCTGCACTCTATGGTTAAAACTGGTGGGGGGTTTAGTTTAACATTTCCGTCCCCTCCTATTTTAATCTTAGGGTATCCCTTGAATCTCACTTGGCCATACTGAACCGTCTTATGTTTTCAGAGTGTGTGAATGGAGGAGTATATGTATGTGGAATGCCAGCAAGAGAATGAGTGCCAGGGAAGGCCCCAATTTAAGGGAGGCCTTAGCAGGCCCCTTATTTTGCCAAACAAAACGGGATCTCAAACGCTGGCCCCAAAGAGGTTTTTGCACTGCACCTGCCATGAGTCACTGGCCTTTTACTGCATTCAAAGAATTCTGGGAATTGTAGGGGGGGGGCAAGAGTTTGAGATCCCTGTGCTCTAGGGCCACGTCTGTACACATTACACCATTCTGGCTCATTATTCATCTTCCATGCGGCTTTACAGCCCAATTTATAAATTGAAAACAGGACAAAGCACCCAAAAATCTCTATTAAAAGTTTATATTAATTCTTGGAGATTTTTTCACTAAAACCTGCCAGACCAGTTCTGTCATGCTTTTAGGTAACGATGACATTTTTTAACACAATAATAATACAATAATTAAAGGGAGTTGCTACTCGTCTAAAAATGACACGGGAGAAGAAAAACTGGTAATTCTGTTCGTGGAAGAACAAGAACTAAAAAGTAGTTTTTCTTTAGTTTGCAGACGTCGATAATTAGAAACCGAGACGGCAGAGAAAGTGTTTTCGAACAATAACACACGAAAAAAGAATAAAAGGGGTTGTGCATGACAAACTGCAACAGCAGAAGATGAAGGAACGGGGCTCGCGGACTCCAATACGGGACGCGACTGTAGCATCCTGCAGAAAAAGGGAGAACAGGCACACAGGTCACATAGAGGCAGTTTTAAAGGACATTACTGTAGATGAACAAGGTTTGGGTTGAAACGTCAGGCTTGACAAAAATAACACCAGCTGAAATGTTGTCCATCCGATACAGTGATGAGCAAACCTTGGCATCCCAGATGTTTTGGAGCTACATGTCCCATGATTCTTCGTCATACATGAGGCTGGCTGAGCATCATAAGGTGTGCAGTTTAAAACCATCTGGGGTACCAAGGTTCACCAGGACTGAACTACTATCCAATCGAAATGTCTATGTGACCTGTGTTGCCTGGTTTCCCTTCTTCTACAAGAGGTGACTAAAGGGGACCGGTCTCCGATTACTGGAACATCTGGAGTCACACCGACAGCTAGCGGAAAGCAGGTACACAGCTTCATATGGAACGGGAAGACATTAACTTCAAAGAGTTTAATGAAGAATCGAATAAAACTGACAAAATAAAAATAAAAAAAAGAGAATGGATATTTTTCTAAGTAAATGCTAACCCAGCACTAACTGCACTAAAGATTATTATATAGGTCTATATCCGGTTTCATGAGCAAGATCTCCATCATACTACTGTATTATGGCGTTTGCCAAAGACCACTTTGACATCCCACAACGCTACAGGGAAAATGTGTTGTGGACATTTGATGAACGCACCACTTATGTTAGAAATCAATGTTGCCTCGGGATAAATAAAAGTCCCATGACAAAAAAAATAAATACAATGAGAGCTCTAGAAATAAATGTATGTAGAATTATGGGAATATTAGTCAATATATACTCGCAGGAGAGAGATACACTGCCACGGCGTTCGACATTGGACAAATTCAAAGGCCAGGAAGACTTCGTCTTCACAAATCTATACATACAGGGTTATTCAGAGAGCGGTGAAAAAGCAGAAGAATGACTGGAGAATGGAAAATTCAAGGTCAAAATAGCCGATTTGGAAAGTGAGATGCATGGGAGAATTTTTCTGGTTTGGATATTTTGACCTAGAATTTTCCATTCTCCAGTCATTCTCCTGCTTTTCAACTCTCTTTGAATAACCCTGAAAGAATTGCCGTTTTCCTCATTTTTCTTTTTGGCTCCTAAATTCAATATAAAACTTCTCAAGCCCTGTGTTCGGCATTGCGGAATTACAGCAGGGTTGCCAGATCGGCCATGTTTCCCAGACACATTCAGGGTTATTCAGAGAGAGGTGAAAAGCAGGAGAATGACTGGAGAAGTGAAAATTCTAGGTCAAAATAGCCAAACCAGAAAAATTCTCCCATTTATCTTACCTTCCAAATCAGCTATTTTTACCTAGAATTTTCACTTCTACAAAAGTTCTCCAGAGTTTCACCTTTCGCAGAATAACCCTGATAATTTGATTCTGAGGGAAGTACATGAAGAATACCACCCCGCCATATGAAAATCATGTACAATTCATATGCTGCAAGTAAGATATCAAAGAAGAATCCCATGTGGCATGCCTTGACTAAGTAACGGATTTTCTTCATACAGCATATGAATTATACATGTTACAGGGCTGATCCTTCCCTCTGCATGAATTAGTGTGTATCCAGAAAAATATGGCTCACCTGATCACCCCATTTTGCAGATAGTTCTTGCACGACTATCACTATAAATTGATGGTTATAATATGGTCGAGACATGTCCAGAAATAAAAAAAAATAAAACCATCAAATAAAAATGTTAAATTTTTAATTTTTTTTTACAAAAAGACATAACACACTACCATACAAATGTTGAATCTGTACACCCCTCTACCTCGTCCACTTAAATTCATCATGGAGCACCACAAGTTTACCTTTCTGTGAAACAGTACTGGCTGGTTTGTTGAGAGCAGGGTTCTCGTGTGCGTTGGGATGATCACAGATACCGTGAAGAAGCTGGTTCAACTTTTCATTTGCAGTGTCAAGGGCTGATGGGTTATATATCGTTGAGGCATGCCCAGATCTGATCAATACATTGAATAAGAATCAAAGAGGGTTTATACTGCGGAAAACACCCAAACAATGAGCAGCAAACACCACCCTGATATCCACCAAATTCAGAAAGCATATAACTTAAAAAACAAAAAATGGTAGTGTTGCGCTAGATAAAAATAAAAAAACTTGTGTATAGTCTACATTGATAGCATGCTATATGCACAGCAAGGAGGTAAAAAAAGTTTTTATTCCTCTAGAGTTTTTGTTAGAAGGAAGAGCCCGTTCAATGGATATCAATCCTTGTTGCGAAAAGGAAGTTTAGCATAATCTTCCAATCCTTTAAAACGAACGACCACTTCTTTGGCGAATCTTCATTGAGGGTATGTATCTCAAACAAAAGAAAATCTCAATAGTGTTATACCTTTTATTGATTTGTATTAAAAATCTGCTAACATAAATACGTACAGAGTATGGGTAGTGGGTTTAGGGATTGATCTCACCCACTGCCAGATAAAACATCGCGTCCCGTCAAGCCTTTAAGAAAAACAAACCACCCGGAGCTCCCGGGCTGCTTCCAAGGTGGTAACTCGATAAAAAGGTGGGTCCGCGATGATAAAGTGACGTAATGCTGACGCGTTTCGCCCCACCCACGGGACTTCATCAGAGCATACGTCACTATGCCATCGTCCTCTCTAAATAGTGTCTCAATTTGACACACCTGCTGGTATTCTGTTGGAATCTTCCGAAACCGCTCCATATAGGAGGAGATCTTAAAACGCTTCAGTATATTTAAACCAAAAATTATATTGCCAAAATCTCGCTAATAATAAAATGCCACATTAATGAAAACATCTACATATAGGTGATCACAAGGCATTAAAAAAAACATTTTTTGGGCTAAAAATTCATAACACCCATAAACACTGTGTGTATAAAAATGAAATGAAATAAAAATTTATAAATTACTGAAAAACAGCATTAAAACCCAAAAGAGTATAAATTCTTAAAACTTCTAAAACCGCTCCAAAAAAAGGGGGGGGGAAGGGTCTTGACACCATCACAATATAATTAAAAAGTAAAAAGTGGAAACCATTGCAGCATTCCACTACTAATGATAATATCGTGCAACAATAGAAAATCACATAGCCTTAAGAGAACATAGTTAAAAGCAGGAACCATAACCACCAAAACGTATTGTGTCAATGAATTAGGTTAGAAAATTATAAAGATCAAAATCTACATTAAGACCCAGAGGGGTGAACGTTCTTAAGTCATATGCTGTCCTCATCTCTTCCTGCCCCATTTTCTGAATATTATTACCTCCTCTCCAGTACTTTCCTACTCTTTTGATACCCAAAAACTTTAAACCTCTTGGGTCCGAATTGTGAGACTTGAAGAAATGTGCAGAAACAAAATGTTGCATATACCCATTCCTAATGTTACGAATATGTTCGTCTATACATTTATGTAAAGGTCTTGCCGTGCGTCCCACATACTGTAATCCGCACGGACATTCCAACAAATAGATAATATTATTGGTTTTGCATGTGATTAAATTGTTGATAACATACTCAACATTAGTTATATTTGATTTATAGTTCTTAATGCAATTACTATTTTTTGGAATATTAGAGTTCTTACAAGATTGGCAATTCTTACAATAGAAAAAACCTTTTGCTTGTTGTAACCATCCCGTTTTTTTATTATCTTTTATATAACTCTGGACTAGGGTTTGTTTTAAACTAGGGGCACCCCTAAAAGGTGATACTAGGTCTTTCATTCAAAATACCCCTCAAATCATCATCTTCCATCAAAAAGGTACCAAAACTTATTGATGGTCTTTTTAATGTCCATATGTAGGTTGTCAAAATCAAAAATCAACCTTGTTGTAGGGTTCTTTTCTCTTCCAAAATTTGTTTGTGTTAGAAGGGTAGATCTGTCAATCTTCTTTACCTCCTGAAAAGCTTCCTCTAGAATTGTCTCTGGGTATTCTTTTTCTTTAAAGTCAGTTAGAAGTTTCACCGATTCTTTCAAAAAGTGCTCATTCTCAGTGCAGTTCCTCTTGAGACGCATCAGTTGTCCCTTAGGGATATTATTGAGCCAAGGGGAAAAATGTCCGCTAGAAAAATGGATGTAGCTATTGATATCAACAGGTTTAAAAAAAGTGCGTGTTTTGATGGTGGCATTTTCTATATAAATATGTAAATCTAAAAAAAAAAACACCTCCTGTTTGCTATAATTAAAATCCAAATGGATGTTAAAATCATTCCTATTCAAACCAGCTAAAAAATCCTGTAGAGAGGCCTCATCTCCCTTCCAAATAAAAATGACGTCATCAATATATCGACGATAGGTAACGAGACCCGCACCCAGATAAAGTTCTAAAAAGGTCTCCTCCCAAAAAGCCATAAAAAGATTGGCATAACTGGGCGCGAATCTCGTTCCCATCGCCGTACCCGCCACCTGGATGTAAAAATCTTGATTGAACCAAAAATAATTATTATGTAAAATCCACTTGATACTAGCTATTAAAAAGTCTCTTTGTTCCAAAGGAATTTTTCCATCCATCTCCAAAAATTTAGATGTAGCTTGAAGACCCTTACAGTGCTGAATGAAAGTATAAAGGGAAGTAACATCTCCCGTCACTAGCCAGAACTCCTCCTGCCATTGATGTTGCATTAAAATATTCAAAATATCCTTGGTGTCCTTCAGATATGACCTAGTGTTTTTCACTATAGGCTGCAAGAAAATATCAATATATTCCGACAATCTAGAGGAAATGGACCCAATCCCCGATATTATGGGGCGGCCAGGAGGGTTGTCTCTGTTCTTGTGAAGTTTCGGTAGAATATAAAAGGTAGGTATTTTTGGATGATTTATGGACAAATATTCATATTCCTTTCTATTCAAAATATTATTTATCCGTCCTTCGTTCAATAGTGCCATTAACGTTATCTTCATATCACTAGTAGGATCTTTTTCATTATTTTATACGTATTATTATCACTCAATTGTCTTACACACTCCTCTATATAATTAGTTTTTGTCATCAAGACAATCCCTCCCCCTTTATCCGCCGGCTTTATTATTGTGTTTTTATCCTCCTTGAGTGCATTCAAAGCCTCTCTTTCTTTTTTTGTCATATTATTGTTCCTCCTGTTTCTAGAGAAGAAATTCTTTTTGTTATTGATTTTTTCTAAATCTTTAATGACTAATTTCTCAAACATATCCATGGAACTGGATTTACAAAACTGAGGAAAGAAAGTTGATCTAGTTTTCAAATCTGTATGTACATATGTAGTAGTAATCGGATTGCTGTTTTCAATTTGATTTTTACAAAAAAAAAAATTTAAAGTTAAATTGCGGACAAACTTCTTGACATCAACCAAAGCTTTAAAACCATCATGTTTACGCGTGGGGGCAAATTTTAATCCTCTACTGAGAACTTCAATCTCCATAGGGGAGAGTGTCCTTTCGGATAGGTTGAAAATCCCCTTCTGATTCAGAGTTGTAATATTGTCAGATGGGTTCCTGCTTTTAACTATGTTCTCTTAAGGCATGTGATTTTCTATTGTTGCACGATATTATCATTAGTAGTGGAATGCTGCAATGGTTTCCACTTTTTACTTTTTAATTATATTGTGATGGTGTCAAGACCCTCCCCCCCCTTTTTTTTGGAGCGGTTTTAGAAGTTTTAAGAATTTATACTCTTTTGGGTTTTAATGCTGTTTTTCAGTAATTTATAAATTTTTATTTCATTTCAGTTTTATACACACAGTGTTTATGGGTGTTATGAATTTTTAGCCTAAATTATGTTTTTTAAGGCCTTGTGATCACCTATATGTGGATGTTTTCATTAATGTGGCATTTTATTATTAGCGAGATGTTCGCAATATAATTTTTGGTTTAAATATACTGAAGCGTTTTAAGATCTCCTATATGGAGCGGTTTCGGAAGATTCCAACAGTATACCAGCAGGTGTGTCAAATTGAGACACTATTTAGAGAGGACGATGGCATAGTGACGTATGCTCTGATGAAGTCCCGTGGGCGGGGCGAAACGCGTCAGCATTACGTCACTTTATCATCGCGGACCCACCTTTTTATCGAGTTACCACCTTGGAAGCAGCCCGGGAGCTCCGCGTGGTTTGTTTTTCTTATCTGGCAGTGGGTGAGATCAATCCCTAAACCCACTACCCATACTCTGTACGTATTTATGTTAGCAGATTTTTAATACAAATCAATAAAAGGTATAACACTATTGAGATTTTCTTTTGTTTGAGATACATACCCTCAATGAAGATTCGCCAAAGAAGTGGTCGTTCGTTTTAAAGGATTGGAAGATTATGCTAAACTTCCTTTTCGCAACAAGGATTGATATCCATTGAACGGGCTCTTCCTTCTAACAAAAACTCTAGAGGAATAAAAACTTTTTTTCCCTCCTTGCTGTGCATATAGCATGCTATCAATGTAGACTATACACAAGTTTTTTATTTTTATCTAGCGCAACACTACCATTTTTTGTTTTTTACATTGAATAAGAAAGCAATTAAATACACACAGAGCTCTAATCACTAAAAGGTCTAAGTCACTGCCAACTAAGGTTACTCAACTGTTACAGCCGAGAAAAATCAGTTCACCAGGTTTTAATATCCAATGATCCCTTTTGTAATTTTTGCAACCTGACCTTCACTGCCATGAACCTGTCAAACTCCAACCTTTGTGAATAGATGTCAAAGTCATTCTAAGACTACAAACAATGGAAAGATTACAAACGTAATTATTTAGTCCAGTGGTTCCCAACCCTGGTCCTCAAGTCCCCGTAACAGGCCAGGTTTTAGGCTGGGTTCACACCTGCGCGGTTTTTACAAGTGCAATACGCGCTTTTTTTACACGCGTATTACGCAAACGGCCATAGACTGCAGAGTGAGCAAATACGCCCCAAAGAAGCTCCCGTACTTCTTTTGGCGTAGGACGTTTTACAGCGCGTTCTGTGATTTCTGTGTCTCGGTGTTTTACAGCGCGCAAGAACGCGCTGTAAAATGCTGAGGTGTGAACCCAGCCTTAAGGATTACCTTGGGAAATCCTGACTGAATCCTGCAATCACTGAGCAGCAAATCATATCAACTGTGCTGTGCTTCAGATATCTAGGAACAGAGTTAGGAACCACTGATTTAGAGCACTGGTAACCAACCTTGGCCCTCGAATACCCCTAACAGGCCAGGTTTGCCAGATATCTGAAGCACAGCACAGGTGATATGATTTTCTGCTCGGTGATTGCAGGATTCAGTCTGCATTTCCCCAAGGTGATCCGTAAAACCTGGCCTGTTAGGGGCATTTGGGGGAAGGGTTGGGAAGCACTGGTTTAGCTTGTGTAATGGTAAGAAATATTGTTTCTATCATTGTAACGACATCACTTTGTGGTCGCTGTAGGAGAAAACATGGCAATGAAGTCGGCACAAGTATTCTTAGTATTAAAAAACACTTAGAAAGAAGGTTGTATTTGACACAAAGAAAATGCAACTTTTTTTAGGTCAAAATTAGTACCATACCAGCATCATTCTACTGATGCTGGTGTGCGTGTTAGGGTCAACTCTGATCACTAATGCAATGCTAACCAAGAGCGTCTGCTTCATTTTCACTTCATGTTTAGGCGAAAGAATATCTACGTTAAAAAAGGAGCAGAATCTGTTGACTATCCATAAAGTGAAAATGGAGCAGAATCAGTTTCTTAGGTTTAACCCTAAAGAAGGGGGTCAGCAACCTGGTCCCACCAGATGTTTTGGAACATTTCCCATGAGGCTCAACTAAGCTAATGAGTACCTATGAGCCTCACTAGGTATGTAGCTTGAAAACATCTGGAGGGCCACGGTTGCTGACCCTTGCCCTAAAGCAAATAGTAACCGTAACACTTAGGCTGGGGTCAGGCAAGCGCCATTGGAGAGCAGAAGGAACATCTGTGAGAGTGGACGTTCTTTCCACTCAATGCCAGTCTGGCCACCTCACTGAGCGCTGTTAGTGCGCTCAGCGCTGCAAGGCTCGATCCTCCTATGGAGGATTGCACTTCGCAGTTCTGTCAACACGTGTCCTAGCGCTTTGACGGAGCCTTGCTGCACGGCCGCTGTAGCGCACGCAATTCATGCGCGCGCAACAACGTGTGGCTGGCCCCATCACAGCGTCTCAATGCTGCGATGGACGCCAGAAGGCACGTCAGAACAGGCGCACATAGCCATCATTTTCCATCTTACTGTTGTCATCAAAATGATTCTAGTATTGTGTTGCTCGACTGAAAGAAGAAGAAAAAAAAAAAAGATTGGTGCAAATGCGCCATTTTTTTTTACATCAAATTAGTCCCCCCCCCCAAAGTGTCCCAACGCTAGAAAACATTTTTTAAGCGAACAGTTTTTTTTAATGCAGCAGGGTGCTGCGACCACCCAAAGGATACCCATTAGTCATGATGCAACATTAGATTTAAAGGCCAATTAACTAAAAAGATAAAAAAACGTAAACACACACCCCTCAGTACATGTCCTTCTACAGCAGGGAACTCAAACTCTGGCCCACCAGATAGTTATTGCTTACAAATCCCAGAATTCTTTTAATGCAATAAATGGCCAGAGAATCATGGAATGTGTAGTTCAGAAAGATCGGGGCGGGGGGGGCAGAGTTTGAGATCCCGGTTCTAAAAAGTGTTGGCAAACCGTGGCACTCCAAATGATTCTGATCTACATGTCCCATGATGCTCTGCCAGCCTTAAGGGTGACTGAGCCTCATGAGACATGTAGTTCCAAAACATCCGAGGCCTGCTAAGGTTCACCATCACAGTCCTACTAGTTCTTTCTGCATAAATGTGCAATGAGGGAAACCAAAACAACTTTAAACCAACCTGGACAGCCTCTCCTTTCCACTATTATTCTCGGAATTTTTAGATTCTATAAATCTGTAGAAGTGACTGTTGCTGTCCTCAAACACCAAATCCGATTCACTCTTAAAGAGCTTCGAACAAACTGGCACAAATACTTTATGATCCATAAGGGCCTGGCACAGCTGGACTCCCTTGTTCCTGGAGATATCGTGGCTGCTCAGATACATATTCTGCATGAGGTGACAGAGCACCACGTCTACAGCGTCCGCGCCCGTGAAGCAGCTAGAATAATTCCGGAGATGCTGCCGCCGATTCTTGACATCAACGTCTCTTTTTAGCGCTTGGATGATGCTGTTCCATAGGCGGGTGGCTTGGAAAGGACCATGGCCTGCAAAGAAACACAACCACAGAGAGCTTTAAGGATCAACATGCTTTAAAATTGATTGTGGACCTGTCAAAGATTAAAAAAAGGGGACTTTTCTTGAAATGTAATATATCTGTAAAACCACGATTCCTGATCTCCGTTGTAAATCAATCCGCAGCATAGAGACTCTGCTGTCAACATAGTCACCAAAACAGAATGGATCAACTGGGTAGCTCGTTAATGCAATATATTTATAAATACCTTTTCATTTGACCAAAACTGAATGTTCTCAAACTTTGGATCTCAAACTTTGCCTCCTCTCCAGATGTTACTGAACTACAGCTCCCATGATTCTCTTAATTTTTTACATTCAAAGACTTCTGGGGAATTATAGACAATCAATAACAGGGGGGGAGTGGATATCCCTGCTTTAAAGGGATACTCTAAAACTGCAAACAGGGTGTGGGGATGACTGGAGGGGTTAAATAATAACTCCTCCTAACCCCCATTCTGGCCTGTAACTGGCTTTCCGCTGCGAGAGTGAGGACACCTGAGGGTGGACCCTGCTCACCTTGATCATTTAATGAAATGATCATCAGGACTACAGTGTGCCCTAACACTCACTCATCGTTAAATCTAAAGACATAAGCTGATGGTCCTTTTGCGCCTGTACCGACGTGCCTACCGGCGTCCGATGCAGCGTTGTCACACGCTTGCGTGCGCGCAACAAGCATCCGCCCACAAAGCCTCCCTGGCGAAACGCTAGATGTGTGTCGACAGGGCTGCGAAGCGCATTCCTTCACTTTGCAGCGCTGAGCGCACAGCGAGGTGGCCAGACGGGTGTCGTGTGGAAGGAATGTCCACCCTCTGAAGCGCTCGTCTGACCCTGGCCTAAGCTGTCAATTCGCCAAATACAGGGAAATTGACGCCCAAATACGCTGTAGTTTGCCACAGTTCAGCGGTACCGAAATTATCCAAAATTCCCAGAATGCCGAAATGCCCTGATTTTCAGTGTTTCAGTTTGACAGGTTTAAACAGGAGAATATCCCGCAAGATTCAACGTAAAAACTAGCAGGGTAATTCAAAGAGAATCGAAAAGTCACAGCACGTTCGGTGACTTTTCGTTCTCAATTCGGTTCGATTTGGCGATCCCATTTCGGCAACCCTGCGGTGTATTCAGCAAGCACCACAGGCCTGTCATAGTGCAGGGAAAAGTCACCGCGGGGTATTTGTTTTTTTTTTTTGTTTTGTTTTTTTTTCAATTTAAGATTTTATTTTGTAAATAAAGTCAGCAGAAAATCAAACAAATGTAAGCAAGGGCCACGCAGGACCAACAACAGCAGAATTATCACTTATGAAAAATAACAAACATCTCCCGATATGGGGGGGTCTTAGCATATAATAGCGATCAGTGAAGGGGAGGGGAAGGGAGGGGGTATGATGTGGTTAAAAAAAAAAAAAAAAAAAAAAAAATAGGCCGACTGTCCATCAAAAATGCGAAAGCGTCTTCGCACGCAGGATCAGAACTTTTGCAGGTGGGGGGGGGGGGGGGGGGGGGGGGGGTCGTAAAGAAAAAGGGGGGGGGAACAAAAAAAACATCCTCGAGTAGAGGGGTCTCATCTAAAACTCGGGCAATGGCGTCAAAAAGAGAACGACCAAATACTCAGTGGAAGGGGGTATGAGAGGAAAAAATAAAAAATAAAAAAAAAAAATAAAAAAAATAAAACTGTCTCTAGGAATCAAAAGCGTCCCCAGCCGGGGATCAGTGACAAACAGCATTTGGCAGGCAGGGCGATGCAGCAACCGCTAAATAAAAACACTCAGGAGGGGGTATCGAAAGTAAGAGGGGTGTCTCAAAAAAGAAGAGGGCAAAATAAGGTCAGCCGGTGTCCAACAAAGGAGGCTGGACCGTCACAGGCAGGTACATGCAGGATTGTCCAGATCTCTGTGTCTCCTTGGATGGGTAGGCTCGGCAAAGAAAATAATTCTGGGGCATAACCTCACGGCACCTCGGTGCGTACATCCGCGCCATCTTAACCGCTAGCTGGGGGTTAAATCCGCGGAGAGCCCAGACCGTTTTGCGATCTCCAATTCTCCTCCGTAGATCTACTCGATGTTGCTGTGTGCGCTTCTCACCAACCCGGGTAGCTACCTTCCGAACCGATTTCACACGTTTCCGCTTGGGTGTAGCTCTTGCTGTAGCCTGCGTACGAAAAATCACTCGTGGCCCCAGTGGGTGCTTCCGCACCCTCTTATCAGCCAGCCGGGAGTGTGGGCTTCTGCTCCGAGTCTCCGTCGAGGGGTCACTGACTTCGGGTTTGGTGTCCCCGTCTCTCCTCGGGGCATACAAGGTGTGCGTCCTCCTCCAGCTCTCACCTTCGGGGGTAGGCTCCGGGGCCAGAATACACGGACTGGCATCTCCTCCCGTCCACAGTGTGCCACGGAGCTCCCCACGGCAGCGCCCGCTAGCAGGCAGGTCTCAGCAGAGTACTGGGCAGGAACCGACCCAAGTGCAGCCCTCTTCGAATCCGTCTTCCCCCTGCAACCTCTCAGCGCGACCATCACCTGCCTCCAGACTCCCTTGGTGAGAGGGCTGTCTGCATCTTCCGCCGCCAGCCATATTAAGCAGGCATCCAAGCCTGAGAGTACTGCGTCTTCACCGTCGGCGGGGGGAGGGGTTCCATCCAGCCATCGACCCGGAGATCCGACCGCTATCCCCATAGAACCGTCTGTCATGGTATGTGAGAGACACGGGCCCTGTGTCTCCACTGTCTCCATTTAAGGATTCAGGCCGGGTGGGAGCGGTCAGTCCAGGGAAATTGCGAGTCATCCAGGAGATAGGCCCCAAAATGGCCACCGTCTTCACACTTCAGCCACGATGCAAGAAGCTCCAGAGCTTTCTCCGGTCCGGAGGGGGGACTAAACGGTCTCCGGAGTGCTCAAAACCGGTGGCCAGCCTTTCAGGAATCATAAGCTGCATAAAATGCCACAAGCAGAATCGTCTTAATGTCCCAAATAAGAGAGGACGTGCGGAGCTCCTCAAAAACACGTCCTCTTCCTTAGACAGCCGGCCACGCCCCTCGGGGTATTTGTTTTATCTGCCTTAAATAAACCCGTTGTGGATTTCTAACGACTTGAGGTCATGTTGTTAGTTTCCTGGGGAAATCACCACTTCTAACCTGTGGAGTTTGGAACTCTGAAGAAGGGGAAATCGGTGTCTCCATAAATTCAACGAACGCCTGCTGTTTGGTGCCTCTTTTAGAATAGGCACCGGAAAAGGTGAGCAAGTTTTTTCTTAACTATATATAAAATAGTCTGCACAGTTATTTTTTCTCCTTTTTTTGAGGAAACATCGCATAACCAATCCATTTAGCGATACCACCCCTGTTTTTGAAGACAGACGATGAAATATAGTGCCAGCGCCAAGTAACAACCCACAACCTTAAGGCTGGGGTCAGACGAGCGTAGTGTTCACGTCCGTGATTGCGCCTAAAAGTACGTCCGTGATAGCATGAAAGTAAGTCCATTGGAGCCTGACACATGAAGTACGTCCGCACTGAACTGCGGACGCACAACGGCCGCGGCAAACGGACGCAGGTTAGGCAAGAACGTAATACTGCTAGAACGGACGTGCGGAGTGCGCCACGTCCACAACGTCTGCATAGCTTTGTGTGTGAGTGATGGAGCGAGGTCAGACGGACTGCATTTATACGTCCAGCATTTTTGACGGACAGAATGTTTTTTCATTGTAATTTATTTTCCCTCCTACATCCGTCAAAAAATAACTTCAGTGAAAAAACGGACTGTGTGACCACTACTGCGTCATCCGTACTGACGATGTCCGTACTGCACGGACGTACAGTCCGTAGAAATCACGCTCGTCTGACCCCAGCCTTAAACGTCACCGCAAAACCTGGCGAAGGCACACCGAAAACCGCAAAAACATCTAGATTAACCCCGCCGAAAACGCCGGAAAAACCCGAGCAGGAGCCAATCAAATGCAGGGCAGCCGCCGGAAAAACCCGACACCGCAGACAAATGGAGTGAAGAAAAAAAAACGTTTGCTCGAATGTTTGAAAAGTGAAACGCTGTTTGCGAAGAAACTACTGAGCGAAAATGTCTGAAATTTACATAAAAGATCCAATGAATGATAACAAAAAGGGCTGTTACAGAAAAAAGAACAAACGTTTAATAAAAAAAAAAAAAAACAGGTAGGATGGTAGCCTCCCAGAAAAGCTCTTAAACACCAGGTTGGAAAGGTGAAGGGTGCGTCTAGATCCCAGCGACAGCCAGTTTAGCTCTTTTAACATGTCACAATGGTGGGTCATGTAGTTACATTGTAGCACAAAGTGACAGAATGAGTTATACAATGTAGTAAGTTTCTGGAGGTGCGTTTGCGGGGCAGCTCCATACACCATCTCCGTATTAAATAGCTGGCATAAGCATTTGTTGTACAATCTGCTTTCTTACCGCGGGGCTCAGGCAGGATTTGTTTCTGTACAGGGCACCTAGTTTGGGGTAAATTTTAGAGGAGAGTTTTTCGATGTGAGGGCCAAAGCATAGATTTGGGTCTAACCACATACCTAGATATTTGAGAGAAGTGACTGTGGTCAACATGTCATTTGATCTTGTCCTGACACAGATGGGGCGATTGCAATTTGTGTAGATTAGGTGCTGTACCAAAGAGCATCGTAACAGTTTTGTCAGTATTTAGAAAAAGTTTGTTATCTTTGATCCACTTTTCTACATCTGTGAATTGGTCCTGCAGCACGGCCTCCAGCTGCGGGAGATTTGGTTTGCTGGTATAGATTACAGTGTCATCTGCGTACATGTGTACAGTTGATGCTTTGCAGACATTGGGCAGATCATTTATGAATATCGTGAATAGCAGGGGGCCAAGTATCGAGCCTTGGGGTACACGGCATGTGACTGGGAGGGGGAGGGAAGCGCTGGTCATTAATGGACACATATTGCGACCGATCAGATACATATGATTGGAACCAGGTTAGCGTGTGATCACCAATACCAGAGTTTTGAAGTTTTCGTAAAAGGGTGCCATGGTCTACTGTGTCAAAGGCCCTGTCAAAATCAACGAAGATGGCTCCAGTTAGCTTTCCTTGTTCCATGCCAGCTTGGATATCATTACAAACTTTTAAAAGAGCAGTTGTAGTTGAATGATTTGGACGAAAGCCTGATTGATCTGGGGTTAAATAGTTCCAATATGGATAATAAATCACGTAAATTGAGTGTAGACACATTTTTCCCGAATTTTTGACATTATAGGGAGCAATGATATCGGACAGTAGTTGGATACCAAAGTCTTGTCTCCACTTTTATGGATAGGTACCACCCTTGCAGTCTTCCAGAGTTTTGGTAAGTATACAATCCCCAGTGATTCATTGATTATAGATGCAACAGGTTTTGCAATTGCCGGTGCACTGACTTTCAGCAGCATTGCTGGTATTTGATCAGGTCCAGACTGGTATTTCATTTTTTGATTTTGGAAAAGTTCAGTAATGACACGGACAGGCACTGGTCTAAAACGGAATTTCTCTGTGATACATGGTCTTTGCACGGTTGGAGGGGCCTGACCTGCGTGCTGCCTTTCAGAATGCGTGTCATTCGCTAGTTTAGCAATCAGGGTGGTGGCGCATCCAACAAAATAATCATTGAATGCATTTGCTACATCTAGGGGGTGTTGCAGGGTTTGGTTGTTTACTTTGACAGCAGCCGGTTGGGCGTGGACAGGGGGGGGGGGGTGATTGTATTTTACTTATGATTTTCCAAAAAATTCTAGGGTTTGATATGTTGTTGTTTAGATTTTCATTGAAGTACTGGGCTTTAGCCATTTTTGTTTGTTTTGTGCATGCATTCTGCCATTTTCGGTATTCACAGTGATTGTTCCTGGAACCAGTACTCTTGAAATTTGACCACAGTGAATCTCTAAGCTGGTACATTTGTGTAAAATCAGCTGTAACCCAGTGGAGATAGGCCCCTTTTACTCGCACTTTACGCAGCGGGGCATGGGTATTCCAGACTTTCAGGAGCTCGGATTGGAAGTATTCAATTGCACAGTCCAGGTCTGGGATTAGGTTTAGTCTGTACCATGGGAGCGGTTTGAGATCATTTAGGAAGGATTAAAGATTAAATTTCTTGAAAGACCTGCCGATTATCATCTTTGGGGGAGATTTTGTGGCCTTTATTTTGCACACACAGTACACTAGACAGTGGTCACTGAAGCTATTAGCGAGAACGTGTGCCTCCTGTATTCTATCAGGACAGGAGGAGAGAATCCAGTCCAGCAAGGTATGGTTAGGGCTTTTCATATTAATGAGAGTGGGGGAGGAAATAAAGTGTGATAACTGGAAAGCCTTAAACAGTGTGCAGTGTTTATTGTTTTTAGGATTCAGCCAATCAACATTAAAATCGCCAAGGACCAGCAGCTCACTTTTTTTGGTTTTGAGCTACTAATTTACTAAGGATTTGGGTTATGTCTGAAAGGGAATGCATTGGGGAACTCGGTGGGCGGTAGAATCCAGTAACAATAATTGATTTACTGAACGGGATATCAATAATACCAGAAAGGTGGATTTCCATTTTGAGCAGATCTGGTTTTTAAGACAAAATAACAACACCTAATAAAAGATTGCATATTTAATACGCTTTCTGTTCTTCTATTTGGAGCATTTTCATCTTAAACATGCTCTGCCAGCCCCCCCCCCCCCCAATGGATTCGGTTATCTGAAGCAAAGCCTGTTCACCGTAGTAGCTAGCACTGGCAGATTGTTGGCACTGGCAGATTGTTGGCACTGGCAGATTGTTGGCACTGGCAGATTGTTGGCACTGGCAGATTGTTGGCACTGGCAGATTGTTGGCACGGAGAGGTGCATTAAAAATACCAATAGATCAAGTGTGGCCCTAGGAGTGTATACAAATACAGGCACATATATAGGAGCCAAAGAAAGATGCAGGGGGCTCCTCACCTCTCCTGCGGACCCTCAGCTCCCCCATACTGCGGATCCTACGGAACCTCGGAGTCAAATCTGCCGCCATCCCTGCCCGTTGACGTCACACACGGCCAGGGTGTCTCACGTGATATGTAGACAGAGCACCAAAAGCAGGAGTTCTACGCGCTAAAGACTGCAGCCCACCGTCAAACACCTATACACCTTTAATGGCATCAAGAAAAAGCCTGTTCGCTGACAAGCGCGAATGTGTTACGATATAATTAACAGGGCTTCATCCAAATACGACCTTTATGCCAACCGCTGAGTAACAAAGATAGAATAACAGTAAGCTTTTCTCTGGTGTGTAGCTCTCCTAGGGTATGACTTCCGCGTTATTTCGTCACATATGGGAAACTTAGTCGCCATTCTGGAATTGGGTAAAACAGAATTAGCGGTTTTATGAAATAAACTTTGTTTTTCTGTCGGTTTGTGATTTCTTTTTACTAATAAGCACATATGATAAATTATATAACTCCATCCGTATATACTCAGGTATACATTTCGCTAATGGTTCAGTATCAATAGTTTTTGCTTCGGTCAGCATTACCTACATTTAATAAAAGGACAGCAACTCAGATATTTTGGAATAACGTGCTGGCTGAGCCACATGGGAAATGTAGTTCCCAAAATACCAGGGAGCCAAGGTTGCTGACCCCTTAGGTTTACAGACAGTGGGAGCAGCAGCACTAGAGACCTTTTACGCTTAAAGGAATATCGTGGGCACTGGTTGTGGAACTCAGGCGCTTACAACTCTGCTGATGACGGAAGTGAGACCGGACGTGACGCAGCCTTGTCAGCTGCCGTGCGATGTGGAGCCGCCTGGTAGGGGAGAGGATTTGGAGTGGCCTCACAGGTGGAGAGCAGGTCCTGTCTGTCATCTAAAGACAGTGATTGGATTATCGGGGGGCTGTGACACAGGTAGGGACCGCAACACACCCTATACCCAGGGGCAGGAAGGGGGCAACAATGTGCTGTGAACAGTCTTATCTCAAAGTTCATCTGGGAGGCCGCAGGTGTGCCCCGCTCAGAAGCAGCATCAAGGCCTGGCCTGAGGCAGGGAGTTAGACATGGGGAAACCAAGGGGGCAGGGGACTACAGGCTACCAAGGGGGCAGGGGACTACAGGTTGCCAAGGAGGCAGGGGACTACAAACTATGCCCATGAGGCAGGGGACTACAGGCTATGCCAAGGGGGCAGGGGACTACAGGTTGCCAAGGAGGCAGGGGACTACAAGCTATGCCAATGAGGCAGGGGACTACAAGCTATGCCAATGAGGCAGGGGACTACAAGCTATGCCAATGAGGCAGGGGACTACAAGCTATGCCAATGAGGCAGGGGACTACAGGCTATGCCAAGGGGGCAGGGGACTACAAGCTATGCCAATGAGGCAGGGGACTACAGGCTATGCCAATGAGGCAGGGGACTACAGGCTATGCCAATGAGGCAGGGGACTACAGGCTATGCCAATGAGGCAGGGGACTACAGGCTATGCCAATGAGGCAGGGGACTACAGGCTATGCCAATGAGGCAGGGGACTACAGGCTATGCCAATGAGGCAGGGGACTACAGGCTATGCCAATGAGGCAGGGGACTACAGGCTATATCAATGAGGCAGGGGACTACAGGCTATGCCAATGAGGCAGGGGACTACAGGCTATGCCAATGGGGCAGGGGACTACAGGCTGCCAATATAGTAAGGTTTTCTATTGTTTACATCTTATATTATTTTATTTTTAAAATAAGACTTGTAAAAGTAAATGTTAAACAATGGTCCAAATTATTATTTAATTTTTTTTTGTCGTTTGTGTCAATTCCCATTCGTTAACTGCTAGATTCCACGAATACCTGGGGATAACGGCTCATAGTGGTTTATTCTCCAGTTTTAGAAATAGAATAAATGATGCCTATCCTATTTAGGGAAACATTCCTATTTAGGGAAGCCTACCCCCCAACTCACTGACGCAACCATCAATCACTCTCACCTTACAGTCCTCTCCTCCTGTTTCCAACCCTCCTAGATTGTGAGTTCCTACGGGAATAGGGCCCTCATCTCCTCCTGTACTGTTTGTCAAATGTTGTTCAATATATTGTAACCCTGTCTATACTGTGCTTATTGTACAGCGCTGCGGAATATGCTGGCGCTTTATAAATAATAATAATGCCTCCAATGGGTGATGCCGGATGCACTTTATTCCTGTATTAACTAATTTAGCGATTCTGTTTCATCACTCACTATCCGCTATTTGGGTGAAGGTTTGTAAAGTAGATACTGTCATGGAGCTGATGTAACGCTCCATGCTTCAAACCCCAAGAGACTTTATGTTCAATTTATATAGTGTTTTTAAATATATATTACATTGTTTGGTTTTAGTTTAAATTAGTGTAAAATGGCGTAACTTTAGTTTTAAATCTATTTATATTCCTGTAGGTAAATGTGTTTTTGTATAGCCAGTAAACAAGCTTTACTGCTGTGTAATTTATGCAACAGGGCTTTTACCCTTATCTGGCTGCATGTTTAATTCAAGGATTCTGTGATAGTGTTTGTCTTTAATCTGATGCGTTAGAACAATGGATTATGCAAATGTTATGTGAGCTAAAGGCTAAAGAATGAAAAGAATGTTTATTGTAAATACCTGACATAATGTAATTAGCATATTGGTAGGACGAGATGTGTCATTTATGCAAATTATGACTGTTGGCTTTCAGCATAAATGGTGGCGTTTTGTTCATTAAAGGTCAGAGCTCAGAGAGAGAATCCTGTATTAAAACATACAGCCGCGTCTGGTGTTTTATTTCAAACTACGCTACACTCCACACTCGACCTCAGAAGGCAGAGAGCGGCCTTCTGGAAATTCCTAACGGCTCCAGGGCAGAGGAACAGAAGCAGGCAGGTCAAGCTGCTCGAGGCGCTGAGGACAGCGCTCCCAGTAGCCGGGCTGACCGCAACGAAGGGGTGTCTGGAGAGTCAGGACAGGCGGAAGAGAACGGTTCTGTCACAGATACGTGTTACCTCTGTGACTCTTCTAACACTTGACAGCCTTCCCTCTGCAGGTTATAACCCTGTGTTTGACATGTACGCCTTTGGTTTTGTTGGTGCCTTCTTTTTTATTTTATTTTTTATTTGCAGCCTTACTTCCAATACAGCTAAGTTCTTGGGGTGGAACAGACAAACCAGAGCCGCATGTTCTATGTTTATTCCAACGCTATTCATCTGGCACCTCCCTGACGATGTTCGTAGCTGCTTGATAGAATATGACCCCTCATATTCCTTCCTTTTGGGGTCTCTATGTAGCAGATCTGAGAATTCTTCACACAGCCCTTGTTTCTCTCTCATCCCTTTACATCAGGGGCCACAACCTGGGCCCTTAGATGTTTTGGAATTTCCTATTATGCTCATTAGGTAGGTGGAGACTCATGTGAAATGTAGTTCCAAAACCTTTAGAGGGCCAATGTTGCTGACACTTGCTTTACACCTCATTTGTTTTTCTGGTCTCCCTCTATCACCTGTATAAACTCTCTAGCTGTCCTTTCATTGTCTGCCCCCTCCTGTAAATTGTAATCTTGTGTCAGCAAAAACTGGCGAATTCCACCAAACTGAAAAGGTCTGCGAGTTTCTGGTCAGTGTGATGGATTGGTGCCGTCAACTCAGCTGAAGACCATATCCGCTTTCTCTCCAAAAGAACACTGCCACGAGCACACAGACATGATCTCCGCATGAAATCAGGGCGAGAAGGTGGGGGGCTGTCTGACCACCTTAATAATCTAAAGTGGACATAGTGTGTTGAGGTGGGGGGGGGGGGAGACTAGAGATGGGAGAGAGATCGGGCAAAGGACCGGACTTGAGTTTGGGCAAGAGACTGGACCTGAGTTTGTTGGGTGAGGATCCAGGCTCAAAGGGAGGGATGGCAGCTCTGGGCCAAAGAGATGGAGGCCTGGAAGGTGAAGTGGTGGCAAAGGTAAGGATACACCAGCGGTTCAGCTCCAACCACCTAGTGTCAGAACCCCCGGGTCCGTGCAAAAGTTCTGCTACTGTTGTAAACTAAATTAAAAAACCTAGGGATTATCTGACATAACTCTAGAACAAAATCATATCGAGTAAAGCAGTGGCGCGTCTTCTCCAATCAGCTCCAAAATAGCATCTGAAGTTATGAACCCTTTCCCGCCACAGGACGTTCTATGCCATCCCTGCGGCGGGTCGGCCTTGAAGACAGGTGGCGTACTGGTACGCTCCGCTGACTTCAATGGGCCACTTTGGCCCCTCCCCGGCGGCTGTTGCGCATGGGCGGGCCAAATTGGAGGCCCGGGACGGCACCGGTCGGTGAGGCATACCAGTACGCCTCGCCGGCGTTAACTCCCGCCTGACGGGCGCTGCCTGTTGTGAAGGGGCTAACATTTAACTCAAACTCTAAACAGTTTCTGCTGTACACAGACTGATTAATCGATAATGAGAATGGTTGGCGTTTATTCTTATCGATTTCAGCCCTAGTATTTTGCTTTCAATTCACTGGTATTTGGTGAATTAAGTTTTAGTGAATAGACTAATTGACACACAATTTTTACCGAACTGTGAAATTTACAGTGCGGTGAAATACGTGACCGATTTTGGAGGTTAGTGAATAACACTTTATATTTGTAGTCATGTTGTGCATCCAATGTGTGTGTGTGTGATGATGGGAACCAACTGCACATTAGAAGATATCCTTTTCTGTACCTTTTGCTGTTCTTGCTTTTCTCTCCCT
Organism: Leptobrachium leishanense; assembly: GCA_009667805.1. Taxonomy (NCBI): domain Eukaryota; kingdom Metazoa; phylum Chordata; class Amphibia; order Anura; family Megophryidae; genus Leptobrachium; species Leptobrachium leishanense. The sequence continues at coordinate 326,773,979 of CM019065.1, forward strand.
TCTAATTTTGGTATTTCATAATTCAGTATATGATTTAACTCTTCTATGTTTCATGGAGACCTGGGTATCTAGTAAGATGCTCTTCATTTGATTGCTGGAGCCACATACTAATTTGGTTATGTGGATGTGACTACTAAGAATGTCTGTAAAAATGATTTAAAGGCTTGATCAGGACAATATTTTGTTTGATTATCTCTAGGGCTGAAACAACTAATCGATCATGAGAATAGTTGCCAACTATTCTCATTATTGATTTTAATCGACTGTGAATCCATCTTTTTTTTCTGTACAGCACATACTGCTTAGAGTCCTACGGAGTTAAACTTTATAACTGCTGACTCTGCTTCAGAGCTGATTGGGGAAGACGTGCCGTTGCTTTACTCGGTATGATTTAGTTCTAGGTTTATGTCAGACATAACCAGTTTACAACTCTAACAAACCCAGGGATACTGCTACTGGGGATGGGCACTGTAACGCTGGTGTTTTATACTTACTTGAAGCTTGAGTCCTGTGCCACCACCCCAACCTGCCTGCCATCTCCTCTTTGACCTAGAGCTGCCATTCTCTTCCTTTGGTCCGGTCCCTTCCCACTAATTCCCTCCCACACGCAGGTGTGGTCTTTTGCAAAAACCCACTGCCTTTCATACTGGAACCCAAATCCCTTGTCCAAACCTTCCACCTCTCGCCCCTTCTCCTGCTCAGATTGTTCATGATACTATTGTAAAGGGATACTAGTCTGCGCACCCTGACCACTTTAGCTTATTAAAATGTTTAGGCTGCGATGAGTGTCGTTCCCCCTCCCCCCCCCCCCTTCTCACCCTGCTTTCGTGCTGACCTCATCATGTCTATTTGAGCGCTCGTAGCAGCATTCATTTGGGAAGAAAGCAGACATGGGCTTAAACTGTGTACGCGGCATCAATTATTATTATTTATTAAGCGCCAACACATTCCACAGCGCTGATCAATCATCACTCTGACCTGGTGCCAACGTACCTTATGTGTGAAAAGCAAATTGCTTATGAATAAAAGGAGGGGGCAAGGGTTGATATTTTTTGTTTTTACATTGTGTGTATATATATATATTTTATGTTTTATCCGTTGAATTGCTTTTTATGCAAGTAATCATTCGTTGCAGCCCTAATTATCTCATTTGTAGGAAACGACCAGGTTTTAGTAACTTAACTGCTTTCTTTTGAAGACGTGATTAAAAATGCACACCCTGCGGTGGATGTCGTGTACTTGTATTTTGCTGACGCATTTAACATGGTTCGCTGTAAGAGATTAAGGTAGTGTTGGAAGATGGTGTGTTTGGTTGGTTGAATCGAAAACTGGCTTAAAGACAGAGCAGAGTGTAACTAGACAGTGGGGTTTTATCTAAGGACCTTTTTTTTCTCTTTAGAGGCTTTCTAGGATTTGCTGGTTATTGTTTTTAATAAGAGGCAAAATGCAGGTTTTACATAGTTTTTCTTACAAAAAAGAGACTAAACATACAATGTGTATAGTATTGTGGTGCTACGAAGGATTGTAGGCCTCGGTAAATGATTAGGACATTCCAAGTAAAATGTGTATGTGGTATTTGAAGAAAGCTGATTCAGAAGCAGATCATTCAGTGTTTAGTTCTTCTTGGTGTCAGGAGTTCAGAGGATTTGGCTCTGCATAACTTATCAGTTCATTAATTCTGGCAATTAAGGAATCTCACCTTGTAATGACGGAGATATGCAGAAGAATGGCTGTGTTTGATAGACTGAGGCTTCTCTACAGAACCAGTTGATTTAAAGGGACACAACCATAAACTGTAACTAGATTACTTAAATTACAAACCCACCTTGTAAACACATGCTACTGTTTTTTTTCCTTGCTTGAAGTAATTGCGTGTAGGTTTGTTATCCCCTGTTTCCATTTGTGGATTTTTCCCATGATTCAACATTTATCAAAATCTATGCAAAGGTTTTACTTTACTGTTGTGTTTTATCTTGTACAGAATTTAGCAGTTAATGAAGTGGAGTGATTGTTTAGATAAGGCTACAGGGGGCTATTGTTATTCAGGCTACTCAAGATAAGACAAACATCAATTTATAACAGTCCAATGTACAACAGTACAAGGAGAGTTACTAAAGGGATTGGGTCCTCAGAAATGTTTGAGACAACAAAATAAACACAATATAATTAAAAGAAAAACAAAATTGAAAGTCATGAATGAATCAACATATATATTGAGGATAGTCCCTGATAACCACCAAAGTGAGCAATTGAATGCAACTAATTAGGGATGCACAGATACCACATTTTTAGGACAGAGTACAAGTACCGATACTTTTTTAATTTAAGGTCATGTGACGCTTTCCAATAAATAATTTAGGATTTTGCCGAAAGCCTGTCCTGTCTGTTAAAATGTATGGCCAGACACCCCATTTACCCACTGCACACACCTCATCTCAGATACATGTACATACACACATACATTACACAGACCAGACATACGTGTGTGTGTATATGTATGTGTATAATATATATTTATATTTATATTACAGGGGTGTGGGAATTGTATCGCCCGACGCCCGGGACATGAAGATCCGGGCGAGTATTTTTTTTTTTAGATGTAGTACCCATATATACACACATATACATACAGATATATATTACTCAGACCAGAATATATATATATATATATATATATTTATATACCTTAACTTAAGCACCTGCATAATTTAATTCTGTACTAACTTACTACCTCGTCTGGACATCAAATTATTATTAGATAGGAGTATTTTTCATTATTTTATTAGTGTACACATGTTGATTTTTATTTACAAATGGCAAATAATTTATGTAACTTTATTTTTCTTTTAATCTATACGCTCATTTCATCTGCCTAACTGTCCCAGCACTCCGTTTTTCCCCCTATCATCAATTTATTTTATTTTGTTTAAGGGGGTGGGGGGGGAGGGGACAGAGAGACAGACAGACTGAACAGAAATTTCAGAGTCCTGCTGTCTCAGCACTCCGTTTTTCCTCCATCAATTTCCTTTCGTTGGGGGAAGGGGCAGCTATACCATAAATTTTAAAAGCCTGATGAGCCGTTTGGAGGCCTGTCCCGGCACTCCGATTTTATTTTTTTATTTATTTGTTTATTTATATTTTTTTTGGGGGGGGGTGGCATGGTGGATAAACGCATTATGAGGAGCTCTCTCTGTGGATTTTTTTCCTCCGGAGTTTTTTTGATCACTCCTCTCAGATTTGCTGCCTCATTTTTGCCCTGAGCGCTCTGGGTGTTTGGATGACCCAATTTGAACCCCTCTCCAACCTGCTTCTTCCATCGGTGGGGTGGATAGCTGACCCGATCCGCTTGTGGCCTAGTCGGGACAGCCTTGGCGGTTTCCACGCGTCCCGTGAGGTCAGTCTTCCGAGCCAACGCTCACATCCTGCACGTGCAGAGCAGATGCTGCATTCCACTGCAGTCTCTCCTCACTGGGTCCATGCCTGCTGTTTCGGTCTACTTTTGGTGGCCATCTTAAAGCCTGTTGGGCTGGGCGAGTCTGCACCTCCTGCTTGGGGCACGATGGGGAAGAATAATTTATTTTTTTCGTTTGGGGAGGGGGAAGAGACAGAGCATATACGCACCTGCTTCTCGTGAGCGCCTTTGTGACTAGCGGGCCAGTCTCACGTGACCTGTTGATGTCAGCGCTGTCATTCTCTTCCGGACTTGCTGCGGTGATGCGCTGACTCGTGCGACGAACACGCCGCAGGCCGCGTCTGACGTCCCGCTGGAGCAGAAGTATCGGTAAAAATATTGGCCGATTTATATTATTATTATTTTTTTTTTTTTGTACGAGTACTCCTCAAAACGGCAGTATCGGCACCGGTGCATCCCTACAACTAATAATCTAATCAGTAAATGGTATACATGATTACATGACTCAATATTGATCTAAAGCTTAGTCCTCAAAAAATTCAAAGAAATGAGTAAGTCAGCATATATATAGAGGATAGTCACTGATCGCCACCAAAAGTGAGCAATTAAATGCAGCTAATAGTATGACCAATGCGTGGTATATATGATTAACACAATATTGATCTGCAACTCAGTCCTCAAAATAATTTTTATCACACAACACAAACCAGTAATTTAAATGGGAATTTAAAGGGCACCCCCAGCAGTTAAAAAACACACATGACAGTGTGCTTAAGGCAAAGACCTATCAAAAACAAGCCCAACGCGTATCGACAGCCTTCATGTTGTTGTCTTCATCAGGGGGAAAAGGTATGTAGTAAGAGTACTCAAGATAAGAGATGGCTGCTGAATGAGATATGACAGGGAGCTTAACAGACCACTAATCTACCCGCAGATGATGTCCTTTGAATACATCCCACATAAGTCAATGATGTGAGTCAGTGATCGATCCATTCACTCCATTCTGTGGCCAAAGCCACACAGTGAGGAGCAAGTGATGGAAAGATACGGTGGTGGTGGGAACACAAAAGAACACACAATGGATGCACACAGTGACACATGGATAGTCAGATATTTTCTTAACTAAACATACAAGAGAAAAACAAAGCACATGTAAGATTTCAGCAACATAAAATAAAAAAAACAATAAGAACATTTCATTTTTTGCGGTAGTTGCCCTTTTAAAAGTTCTGGATGAGAAGAAGCTGAACGTGGTGTTTAAGATGCGTCCCGCAGAGGAGATTTTGAGCTCTTTTGGTCTTAGGTTCAAAAAAGTTTGGCATATATTTTGGCATATTGTCACAAAAACAAACTTTTTTCTTTCATAATAATATCCCAGAGACAAGTCTGCCAGAGTCTCCCTACACATTCTAGGTCACTTCTGCCTGGCCCTGCTTTGCGCACCCCCCCCCTGCCCCCCCAAGTAGAGCACTGAGATGGCATGTTGGTTTTATTGCCATTGCACCAGTATGCTGTGATTGACCCGCAATGGGAGAAAAGAGGTTGCCTGACTGCAGAGATCCAGAAATCAAAGATACAGTATTCCAGACCCTGAACCTTTATCTGAGGAGTCAGTAACCTTGGCCACTAAAGAGTGGCTGAACATCATGAGAGCTTTAGTTCCCAAAACATCTGGAGGGTCAAGTTGCTGACCGCTCCTGCTTTTTTATTTATTTATTTTATTTTTATTATATTGCCAAAATAAAGAGGCAATGTTTCAGCAGACTGTCAATTTCCAGGAAGATTGGAAATTGGCACAGAGGCTATACTTTTATTTTTTTGCCCTTTTGTGCAAACATTTTTTTTTTAATTTCTTTTAGAAAATCTACCTATAATAAAGAGAATTTTCAGAGCTGTTCTAATGTACAATTATACACTACCTATTGACTTTTAAAGACCTTGTATCTATGAAATCTCATTTCCCTGCAGTTTTGTGGTCACTAGCTGGACCTTTTTAGGCCAGCAGTTCTCTCATCACCTTAATTATTCAGTGTCGAGGAGGAGAGGTTGTGATCATCTTACAGAGGCATGTGGTGGCAGGAAGTGCAGGTTATGCAACAAAAAAAACAAAAAAAAAATTTGTTGCAAGTCTTTTTTATAAAGGTTTAACAAGGGCTGCAACTAAGGATTTTTATAAAGCGCTACCAAGTTTCGTAGCGCTGTACAATGGTCATTGCAGAAGGTCATCATGCAAAGCTCTGGCAGTGATTCCCCACCAAATGAGCACAGCTTAAGTTCTCCCTGGGGCACTTTAAAGAGAATTACAATACAATTGTAGAATATTAATGGTACAAATAGAGATGGGAAGGCCTGTGGGAAAACCCTTTTTAATTTTCCGGGGGGGGGGGGGACATATGGAATATGTTCTTTTACAATTAGAAATAATATATATGACATGGTATTCAAATTATATAGCATGAAGACCTCAAGATTCAAAGGCAGTGATGTGAGAATACAGCTGCAGCATTTGAAAACAAAACAAGTTTCACAACTAGGACTTTATGTTGTAAAAGCAAAGCACTTTCAAATGTTGCAGAATATACAGTTACAGGCATTTATACAGCACCAGCATATTCCGTAGCGCTTTACAATGGGTGAGCACAAACATGAGATGTACAGGATAAATGAGGAAAAGACAACCCTGCCTGTAGGATAACTGTTCAGGTAATACGGCATTTTAACCAAGTGCTCAGTCAGACATCCCGTAAATTTGCAATCTAAGGGACTGGTGGGTAAGTGAAACAAATGAGAACAGTGGGCAGGTGAATCTATTGGCCAGAAAGTATATAGCAGGGATTGCATGGGAAGCACCAGAAGCTTGAGCTTGGTAAGAGTAATTGGAGAGAGAAATGGAAACGGCTGGAAAGGAGACCTGACATTATGGACGGGGGTGGCAGGACAGCAGAAAGGAGAAATGGTGTTTGGTCCGTGAGTATGCTGTGTGGAAAACGGGTGAGATTAAAGGGGTTGTTCAGAGAACACCGAAATGTCACCGACATTTCGTCTTCTGTCATCTCGTTCCCTGCACTTCAGGGAATCAAGTTACCTGACTCTGCAGTGAATTCAGCATTCACCACAGGGTCCCTGAAGTGCAGGTAAAAGCCACCGCATCGATCGGAAAAAATTGGAGCAACCCGAAAAAGCCGAACGCACCCGTTGATCCGCTGCAAACCCGCTGAATGCATCCAAAAAAAGCCGTCAACCAGCCGCCGGAAAAAGCTGACAAGCCGAATGGGTAAAAGAAAAACGATTGAAACTTTAAAAATTTGAAACGATGTTTGCAATAAAAACTACTGGAGGAAAATGTCTGGAATTAACAAATAGGCCCCGTTCACACCTGGGCGTTTTACAGCGTGTAGGAACAGTACAGGAGCTTCTTTGGGGCGTATTGCAGCGCGTTTGCAGCCATAGACTGCAGTGTGAATGCACTGCAATGTTTGCGCAATACGCGCGTCAAAAAAAACCCCGCATATTACGCGCGTCAAAAAAACGCTTAGGTGTGAACCCAGCCTTAAGGTCCTATGAATAATAATACGACTGTAAAATTTTAATGTTGTTGAACCCAGGACATACTTGAAAACGAGAAATCTCAATGTATCCTTCCTGGTAAAATACTTTGCAAATAAATAAATGGTCTGTTACAGAAAAAAAAACTCGCTATTTAAAAAAAAAATTAGGCATTTTTCCGCAAAAAAGAATTCTAAAAGAAAATTAGTCTTTTTGATGCAAATTAAAATACTAAACGGTTTATTATGATATTGTATTAAAACGGGAATATTTTTAACATTGAAGCCTATGAGGTTCGCCTGAATAAACCTGCCGAATGAAACCACCGAACAGGGCATTTCGGCAACTTTTCTCTGCTGTTCAGTGTTCTCTGAATAGATTAACCATTGCTTCTCTGAGGATTTCACTGCCGTCAAACAGGCACTGTTGTTCACTGGCAATTTTCCAAAATTTGGCTTACTGCCTGACTAGCTGAATGGCCACAAAATTGCACTGTACTGGGCCAGTTCGGATCTCTCTGAATAACCCTTTTAGTGAGAGTAACCCGGGTATTTATAAGAATATTTACGTTGCAGGAAGAGGGGGGGGGGGGGAGAGAAGCATTGGGGAATAGTCTAACAAAAAGATAGGGAAAAATAAATGGCTACTTAGGCTAGGGTCAGACTAACGCATTTTTCACGTTGTCCGTGAAAATGTGCGTTCGAAGAATGGACGTATTTTTTCACGGAATACGCAATAGCGGTCATACTATGCGCAGTTTCATCCGTGATTTTGTACGGATCATCAATAAAACACTTCTTGCATCTGGACGTTATGTTGGCCGGACATTAGCAGCGTCTGATGTCTCCAATTCACTCACACACGCCGCTAGCGTACGCAGCGCACTCTGTACGTCAGTACTAGTGGTTTAACGTTCTCGAAAAAATGCGTTCATTTTCCACTTGCGTTGCGCAGCCGGACTTTTGTGCGACCGTACTTCGTATATTGGCCTCATTGCCCGGCATCTGCTGCTAGCACGGCCGTGATTAAGTGCGCCAGAACGCGCGTTCGCACTGCCTCAGTCTGACCCTAGCCTAAACAGGTAGAAATTAATAAATGCACACATCAAATAGAATTGCAAGATTAGAATGTTCTGGAGTATATTGGTGGACAGAATGTTGAATCCTGGATACCTTGGTGCTTGTTTCAGGGCGCAGAATGGAGAAATAGCGTTAGGTCCTTCATCTTTTCCTGGGGGTCAGGGAGTCCCAAATTCTTCATGCCTCGTCCCATTTCTTTATGCACGCCATGCCCCTTTCACTCTGGCCTGGCTGCTCTGGATTTGCTGGACCCTGATGTAATACTTTTGTCAATTATATTTAATTATTTGAAGAAACGCAATCTTTGGGTAAACAGGGAGAATCTGAAACTCCGATGCACATTCCAATCTGATGGTCAGTAAATGGACGTTTCTGTTCTTCGTCACGGATCATTTGTAGCTGGTGGTGGTCGATTAACTAATCACGTCGGTTCCCTTTTAGAGTTTTTCCTTAATGGAATTAAATACGTCTTGTAGCATATGCGTCATACCTGCTATATGAGATATACACGTAGAAGTAACATGCTTATTCCCATCGTCGGGCAGTGGTGATCAGGCATTGCTGCTCGACCTGGAGAATTGATCTGTGATCCCTGAACAAGGGAGATCTGTAATAGCCTACTTTTGTAACTATTTACCTTCTAACCTCATAATCCTTTAGTTTTTTGTTTTCTCTTTCTGTTAACCAGGTCATACAAAGCAATAGAGATGGAGTCCATGCTGAATAAGCTGAAAAGCACAGTCACCAAGGTCACCGCTGATGTTACCAGTGCTGTGATGGGAAACCCTGTCACCAGAGAGTTTGATGTGGGCAAACACATAGCCAGCGGAGGCAATGGACTTGCATGGAAAATTTTTAATGGCACGAAAAAGTCCACTAAACAGGTATGTTACCATTTTTCATATTCCTTTTAAAGCTGGGTGCAGCAACCTTGCCCCCCACCCCAGATGTTTGAGCTACATCTCCGATGATGCTCAGCTACTGGTTGGGTTGGCAGAGCATCAAGGTAATAGATTTCCAAAACAACTGGGGGGTGGGGTCGTGGATGCTGATCCCTGGTTTAAAGGTTACCTAAGTCATTGCTTAAATCTTGGCAGGTGTGCTCTGTCAATAACAACATGTTCTAATCTTTACAAAAATTGGATGAACCCATTGACAAGCCAAAGTATTTTTCAATGTGCGTTGGCTCTATTTAAAGTTGCTGTGGCACTGCTCTCGCCAGGTTTGGCAATTCAAGTCTGCAGAATGCATCACTAGTGATGCATCCTAACAGCAGCCCCCATCAGTCTGTGACACTGGGTCAATGGGTTGTCCAATTGCTAGCAATCGAGGTACGATTGTGACCGGTAAGAAGTGTAGACAGCTGGAAAGTAGGCCTGAAAATAGAGGCGGGTCCTGGGTGGGACTGCTGAGGGTGTGAAATGATCCTGGCTGTGTGAAGAGGAAATGAGTTCAGGTGTTAGGCATCAGAGGCCTTTGAAATGGATGGGGGGGGGCAAAGGTTAAAATCCTATTGAAAAAAGCGGGATTTTTAGAAAACAAAATCAGCCAAAAATTAAGAAATGCAGATACAAAATACAATTGCGAGGATAGCATATTGTGGAGTGCGCTGGTGGCCATCATGTTGAAAACTGGATACCTGGAGTGTTCCTTTCTCAAAAATCTTTTTTTTTTTTTTTACCAGGAAGGATACATTAAGGCTGGGTTCACACCTGGGCGTAGCGCTGCGTCGCGCAATGCGTGCGTTTTTTTTATGCGCGTTTGCGTGTATGCCCGAAAAGAAGCTCCCGAACTTCTTTTTGCGTTGGCCGTTTTAACCCGCGTTCCTGCGCGCTGTAAAACGCTTAGGTCTGAAATGGGTCCCATAGCAAAGCATGGGATTTTCCCGTTCCTGCGTTTTAAAGCGCGCACGAACGCGCGTTAAAACGGCTAGGTGTAAACCCAGCCTTAGATTTCTCTTGTTTTCAAGTATGTCCTGGGTGGCGAGTATGTACCGTTAGGTGTCTTGCCAAGGACACTTACTGGAGAGGTTGCTCGCTGGGATCGAACCCATGTCTCCACAGGCTCTCCCCATGAAGAGCAGTGACATTACCTCTACTCCACCCAGCCGGTTCTTAAGATGCTTGCAGCAGGGAGATCAGTGTGTGAATGGATCCTGGCTGTGTGTTTCCCTGGAGTGCTCTTAAGATGCTTGCAGCAGTTCCCACCATACTTGCTTTTAGTTTTCTGATGCAAGCATGGTGCAAAAACCACACTTGTTTTATTTATTTATCAAGGATTTTACCAGGAAGGATACATTGAGATTTCTCTCGTTTTCAAGTATGTCCTGGGTTCGAGAACATTGAGTGGTTACAGAAATACAAAATAGTAAAATGCAAGATATTAACACAAGACCAAATATACAGATTAACAGAAAAATAAATATGTAGGAAATAGTCATTATGTTACATGTTTACAGGTGCATTTCGTATTAAGTGACTTTAGACTGGGGGAAGATTTGATGGTGTCTGGGAGGATATTCCACATTTGCGGTGCTCTGTAGGAAAATGAGGATCGAGCCACTTTCTTTTTGTATTGCGGTATTGCAAGTAAGGTGCTGGTCCTGGATCTGAGGTTATAGGATGAGGGAACTGCCGGGGGAAGCCGTCTATTCAGGTAGGGTGGTAGCTTCCCAGCAAAGCTCTTAAACACCAGGTTGGAAAGGTGAAGGGTGCGTCTAGATTCCAGTGATGGCCAGTTTAGCTCTTTTAACATGTCACGTTCAAGTTACGTTCAGATTTAGGGTTAGTACTTTATTTTTATGGTTGTTTGTTTTAAGGTTAAACTAACAGATTCTGCTCTGTTTTCGAGCATAATGTAGAAGCAGAACCTGTTGTCTAAAAATTAAGCGAAAACCGAGCAGAACCTGTTGGTTAGAGCTAATCTTAAAACAAGATCCAATAAATAACAAACCTATAACTCTAAATCTAACACAAGTGTGATATATTTTTTGTGTGTGTAGGTCTATATAATAAAAATTTCTTGGCATCAGAAAAATTGCACAAGTAGGATTTAAAAAAGAAACAAACACAAGGGCAGATGTTATTTATGCTGCTCAGGGTTGCCCTAGACACTGCTGCCTGGGTCCAAGGATGAAATGCTACCCCCCCCCCCCAAAAAAAAAGGATGATGATGAAGAAAAATAAGGGCCAAGTATGAGTGTATCAGAGCTTCACAGCAGTAAAACTAACAGTATTGTGCTGTGTGTATGAGCGTATCACAGAGCTCCACAGCAATAAAACTCCGTAATGTGTGGTGTGCATAGTTGAGGCCCAAAATCCTACCTCTGGTAAAGTTCTGCTTGGAGCCATGGGTCCATCCGGCCCCATGGACAGGCAAGCCCTGATGCTATGTATTCTGTAGACCCAGAACCTTTTTTTTTTTTTTTTTTTTATCTGCCTTCCTACAAATGCCTTCTGCCCTTGATCTTATCAGTGATGGAGTAAATCCATCCTAGAAGTTAAAACTCCCATTACTTTTTTTACATCATAAACTTAACTCTTGCCAGATTACTATACTGCATATTCTAGTTTTATATATTCCTGACAATTTGTTTCCACTTTTTAACCACTTCCATGCGGAGGACGCGCTCAGCGCGTCCTCCACATGACTCCTGCTGTGCGGAGGACGCGCTGAGCGCGTCCTCACTTTGGGGTCAGCGTGCGGCCGGGTTCCGGCCAATCGCTGGCCCCCCCCCCCCCCCCCCGGTGCGGGCTGACATCCTCGATGTCAGCCCAGCATCCGGAACCGCCGCCGATGAAATTAGGTGTCATCGCGGCAGCGCGATGACACCTAATTCAGGCGCGCCCCCCCCCCCCGCATGTGCGGAGGAGGCGCCTGAAAGGGAGGGGGGAGGTCCTTCGGACCTCTCTCCCTCCCGATCGGCGGCGTTGCGGGGGTTAACCCAGGCACCATTTGGAAGGGCACAGCCTGCCCTTCCAAATGTTACCTGGCATTAACCCCTGGGGAGCTGGATCACGAATCGGCGCTGAAAATCACAAATCACGGATCATGGATCACGAATCGGCGCCGGTTCGTGATCCTTTCCCGGAGCTGGCCGACATCTTGGATGTCGGCCAAGCCTCCGGGAACTCCCCCTGAGGACTGGCGTCATCGTGCATAGCACGATGACGTCAGTCCTGGAGTTAACCCCTAACTGCCACCAATGGTGGAGATAGGGAGTTCCAATGAACTCCCTATCTCCCGATCCGTGGCAGCTAGGGGTTAAAGTTTGGTATGGTTGGATCGGCCAGAGCATGGCCGTTCCAACAATACCAAACACTACTGTGAAAAAAGTTTTTTAAAAAAAATAAAAATAAAAATATATAAAAAAATATATATTTTTTTTCTTTTTTTGTTTGGTTCGTTAATGCAGCAATATTGTTCCCATTTCAATTATAATGTGAACAATGATGCTGCACTAACGATTTTTGTATGCGGTGCGTTTGTTAAAAATCGCGTAATTTTCCCCAAAAAAAAATGTAATGAGACCCCATCTCTAATTTTTTTAACAAGCGCACCCCATACAAAATATAACCGCAATTGCTCGCATGTTAAAATGTGAAAAAAAAACACTTTACACATTGTAAATTATTGAAAATACATATTTTATTGCATTTTTTGTTATAATATACAGACAGGTCATGACGTATACATATAATAATGACATATTATGAATCTACCGACTCTGACGGAAAGAACGATATATAATATGTCTGGGTCATATACTAAAATAAGCCTTCAAAACACGTTTAAACATGATGAGCAAAACCGGTAAAAATGACCTCAGCACAGAGGTGTGAAAAGCCTCAGCAGCGAAAGGGTTAATGTCTGTATGTATTGCAACATGCACACCGGTGATATGTGTGAAGCTGATGCTGGAGTACATTTATCTATGATGAGCAATGGAATGTTTTGCTGCTGGAGCCATTTTTTTAATTGTTTTAGAATTGTGTTCAAGAATTATTCAGTATTCTTAACCGCCAGTGTTGTCTCTTTTGTATTTCACACAATTTAACACCATTGCTTCCTCATTTGTCTTTGCAACTACTAACTCTGGGATTTGCTTTTTTTTTTTTGTCCCCTCCAGGAAGTTGCTGTGTTTGTCTTTGACAAAAAGTTGATTGACAAATACCAGAAGTATGAAAAGGACCAGATCATTGATTCCCTTAAACGAGGAGTTCAGCAGTTAACACGCCTCCGGCATCCTAGGTTACTTACTGTCCAGCATCCGCTGGAGGAGTCCAGGTATGTCATTGTGTTGTGAGCTCCCCAATTGTGGCTGGATTGTTTTAAAGCACTTTGCCATGCTTGTTACATGCAACAGGAGTAGATCATCGCTCATTGTCTTCTGAATGCCTCGGCGCCATAAATTCTTTTGTCGGTACCGGGGCTTCAAGCGTTCCACTTGTTGCTGCAGCGCATATTCCTGATCATGCATTGCGACCTGGTCTCCCCTCAACAGCCTGGACACCAGACCAGGTGCCTCCCAATTGGGTGCCCAATGTAGTGACCTCAACCAGCACTTTGTACAATTGAAACTTCCAGAAGATGCAGAGATCATCAAATAGTTGGCGAATATTCCCCTTAGTAGCTGGGTCGCCATAGTGCCAGTGTGGACAACTGCAGGGAGCATGTCAGGGCCTAGTCATTGGAGGAGCTGGAATTTGCGATCTCCTTATTGCGCTGCAGCACCTGTCCTCATCTCTGAGCTGTGGTGGATGCTCAGGTATCAGGCAGGCATGGTGTATTACACTGGTTTTTACTCAGGACTTGTAATGCATTGAAACCCACAAGATACACTGTGTATCATTTGTTTTAAAGAAATACTTGTTTTCATTTGGATGTTAGAAATGGATCCACAGCTAGGTCACCATTACCTGCTTCATACAAATTCTATTTCCTCTTATTGTTGACACTTTTACGATGTAACTGCATTGCATTGTAACTATGTATTCTGACATGCTTCTCAGATATGCTGGATGTTTTACAATGTGGCACATCATGCTTTTATGTGTAACTAGTGCAGTTCAATCTGCTGTTTGTTTAGGTAAAGGTGCATGTATCTACCAATATATTTGCTGCTTTTTGTGCGTCTGGCAGTGAAAAAGAGGAGATAAAGCTTAGCGCTGCACCACTATCTTCAATGTGCTCCCTTTTAATAACCTAGGAGTACTTCATAGGAAGTGCATGTGCAATACCTTCAGTTTAAATAAATATATTTTGTATTATCTGTCCAGATGTTCATCTCACATTTCCAGGTTAACTTGTTGCCTGTGTGTTCCTTACAGAGACTGTCTCGCATTTTGCACAGAACCAGTTTTTGCGAGCTTGGCCAATGTCCTTGGGAGCTGGGACAACCTTCCATCTCCGCTTCCTCCGGAGATCAGAGATCACAAGCTGTTTGAAGTAGAAACAAAATATGGTTTGCTTCAGGTATGCTTTTAAAGTGTTAAACATTTATTTAAAAATGATGGGATTTGCAGTGAACATGGAAATGTAGATTAAAATCGCATTCTGATAGTGATGTAATATCAAATGAAAATCTGCTCCTCTTATTTTTGATGTATTCATTTATCCTTTGGCATCTTTTATGCCAACAATATTTTTTTTAAACTATAGATGGTGTCCCTTATCTTGCACAATTTCACACAGGGTCTGCATTATCGGCATACTGACAGATATGGTCAATGTGACGGATATATACTTAAAATGGTCATATTTCCTACATATGGGTCTTTGTAGTGATCTTAATGAAATTATTGACAAAGGAGCTTCAAAAAAATACCAATATAATAAGAACATTAATATCTGTTTGAAAATTGGAGTAATTCCCGTACTGTACAGGGATTCTCAGCAATTATAACACCCTGAATCTATTCTGATTACAAAGGCTTTTTGACTCTGGACTTGTCAAAGCATGCTCTATGTGATTTGCCTGTTCTAAAATCATTTAACCCCCCTGATGGTTTTCCCGAGTGTGGCTCGGGGTTACCTTTTTGTACCGAAAGCGGTATCCCCAAGCCACACTCGGGCTGGATACTTACATGTCCTGCGCTCCCTCGCTGATCCCTGCAGTCACACTGCAGCCGCTTGCGACGTCACACTGCCTGGTTCTCTTCTCCCAAGGCGTGAACCAGGAAGTGTGACATCACGATCGGCTGCAGTGTGACTGCGGGGACAGCGAGGGAGCGCAGGACATGTAAGTATCGGCCCGAGTGTGGCTCGGGGATACCGCTTTCAGTATCGAAAGTTAACCCTGAGCCACACTAATACCGCTAGGGGGCCAGAACAAGTTGGACCGATTCTGACATATAAAATATGTCAGAATCGGACCGCCAGGGAGGTTAAAATAAACGTACGGCTATAGCCGTAAAATGTACGGCTATAGAGCGAATTATTGTTAAATGAACGCTTTTTGTCTCTATATCCAGGTTTCTGAAGGACTCTCGTTTTTGCACAGCAGTGTAAAGATGATCCATGCAAACCTTAATCCAGAAAATATCATTTTAAATAAAAGTGGAGCATGGAAAATAATGGGCTTTGATTTTTGCAATCCATCACTTAATCCAAGTGAACAAGAGGTAATTGTGACTGGAACTATAGTTCGTTTAGTTGTGTTTTGAATACTTCTATACGCTAGCTACCCAGGGAATTCAAATCTGGAATGGAACGTATAGATTTATAGACACTTCGTATGAGGGGGTTAATTTTCTTTCTACTGTAAAAATAGGATCCATGAATGTGGCGTAGGCCTGCGGTCTTGGAAACGTTGTGGAATATTTGATATCTCTGTAACAACCCCCCCCCCCCCCTCACAAGAAATTACCCCTTTTTGAGTACATTCACTTACTCGTTATAGTAGGTGCCCTTATTTTCACCTTGGGCACACTAAAGTTAAATGAATAAAAAATGTCTAGAATAAATATGACAAATGTATTTTTATTTAAATATAATTCTATATTATTATTATTAATAATAATAATATTATTATTATTTATTTATTTATAAAGCGCCAGCATATTCCGCAGCGCTGTACAATAAGCACAGTATAGACAGGGTTACAATACATTGAACAACATTTGACAAACAGTACAGGACGAGATGCGGGCCCTATTCCCGTAGGAACTCACAATCTGGGAGGGTTGGGGTTGGAAACAGGAGGAGAGGACTGCAAGGTGAGAGTGATTGATGGTTGTGTCAGTGAGTTGGGTGGTAGGCTTCCCTAAATAGGAACGTTTTAAGGGAGCGTTTGAAGGAAGAGAAGTTAGGGGAAAGTCTGACCGTACGAGGGAGAGCGTTCCAGAGAGTGGGGGCTGCGCGTGAGAAATCCTGCAGTCTATCATGGGAAGAGGTGATGCGGGGAGAAGCTAGGCGCAGGTCACTGTTTGACCTTAGGGAGCGGGCTGGGGTGTATTTGGTGATTAGTGAGGACTATATAGCAACATCAGCGGGTGCATCTTGGACATGCAATACAAAACACCAAAAATAGAGCACTCCATACCAATGACCACAGTCTTCCATCATGTTCTATAGCCAAAAAGCACAATGCCCTCAGTCAGGTATTTGAATTTTTGGAAACTATCAGGGTTATTCAAAGAGACTCGAAAAAGTCACCGCATGTTCGGGGTCCCCGAAGCACGCGGAAAACCCGACAAACAATCACTATAACCCGCAAAACAGCTGGATTAACCCCGCCAAACACGCCGGAGGAACCCAAGCACCTGCCGATCAGAGGGCAGTGCAGCCGCCAGAAAAAAGCCGACAGACGAATGCAGTAGGAAAAAAAAAACGTACGCTTGAATGTTTGAAAAGTGAAACGCTGTTTGCAAAGAAACTACAGAATGAAAATGTCTGAAATTTACATATAAGATCCAATGAATGATAATAAAAAGGGCTGTTACAGAAAAAAGAAAAACGATTAAAAAAAAAAAACACAGAAAATATTTTTTGGGCTAAAAGATCCTACATAATCTATAAATAGACTTTTTAATGCAAAATATAATAAACGGTTTATTAGATATTGCATTAAAACGGGAATATTTTTAACATTGAAGCCTATGGGATTCGCATGAATAAATCTGCCGCATAAAACCACCGAACAGCAGGGCAATTCGGCAACTTTTCACTGCTGGTTTTTGTTCTCTGACTAGACGAAGCATTGCTTCTCTATGGGGATTTCACTGCCCTCGAACAGGCACCGTATGTGCAGACAATTCGCCAGGATTTGGCAAACTGCCTGCTCTCTGAATAGCCGAATGGCCAGGAAAGGTAACCGTACGCTGAATTTCACTGTTTGGTTACATTTCAGCCACAATTAGGATCTCTTTGCATAACCCTGTGGGTTTCTTTTGATATAGAATATGATGGAAGAATGTGGTCATTGATTTCCAGTCAGGAGCTTTGCAGTGATGCTTCACTTGACTTTGCAGAGCTTACTGCAATAAGGATACAGGGGAACAAACTAGATTAACCCTTACAGGTACAAAAGGAAAGGTACTTCTAAATTCTTTCCAGCTCTGGGTTGAGGGCATTTACGGACTCTTGTCGTCTCTGCAGCCTGTTAGGTCTTCCCCCAACTGATAAGACTATAGACTAAGGATTGGTGCTGGAGCCAGGGGACAACAAGTACGGCAAGTGAGGCAGTGGGGAGATCCTCTGGACAGATGAGTGAAAGTGGAGGATGTGTCCTGCCCATTGGTGCCCTGAAGGTGTTAAGGAAGACTCTAGTAATGAAAACTCCATGCAGAAGCGATGAGGAAGCTTCTGATTGGCTGCATAGCCACACGAGCGTTGATTGCCCCAAAAGGGGCAAAATCAGGTGCCAAATGGAACGGGGAGATTAGCTGAGCATAGGCAGTCAGTGATTACTGTGTCGGGTTACATGCTCCTAAACTTTAAATCTTTTTCTTGTTGTAGACGAAATATGTGTGTAAGGAATGGGATCCTAACTTACCCCCGCTGTGTTTACCGAATCCACAATACCTGGCGCCCGAATACATATTGTCTGTGAGCTGTGACCCGGCCAGTGACATGTATTCTCTCGGCGTAGTGGTTCATGCAGTTTACAACAAAGGAAAAGCAATCTTCGAAGTGAAAAAGCAAGATATATATAAAAGCTTTAGTAGGCAACTGGACCAGGTATGTGGTGTAATTGTAATATTCCTTCTAGCCTTTTAGAAATGCATGAGTACTTGATGATACTATCATAACCAAAACAAGGTTGGGTTCCTTTTACTGTGAATCACTCCCTTTTATCTGTCAGGTTTTTTTTTTCTGTCCTATGTAAGTGAAACCATGAAGTTATTCATTTTCAAAGCTTGGCGGTTCCTCTCGTCACTGTGACCTGCTGTGGGGAGAGGGACAGCTCTGAGCAGAGCGCCATCCTACAGGAAGCCCTTTGCTCAATCTGTGAGACTGAGTGACTGGCCAGCGACACCGACAATCTGTGCGACGGCCCCCAGTTAGATTCGCCCAAGGAGGGTGAATGATGGCGGGGCCTGTTACTGGATCGAGGTGAATACAATCTGCTATATCTCATGAAAGGATGAGCTGTCACCTTGATCTTTCAGAACAATGTGATACCCATCCCCAATGGGATATTGCAGACAAAGTGAACTTGCTCACCACAAGTTCACTTTAATTGCTTCCTTTTTTATGGCTGTTTTGTTGTTTTTTTTTTTTTTTTTGTTTTTTTTTCTGTTTTTCGTTTTAGGTGATTGTTTTGCAAAGTGGATTTGAATTAAATACATTTTCCTCTCCCACTTCAGAGAAAAGTTTTCAAACTGCAGAGGAGACATTTCTTCACAATCCTAAGAGAAAATATCAGTGTGCTATTTAACGACTCATTCTATTTAAATAAATAATTGAATAAAGCTTGACATTTTGACCTCAGTACCTAGTGGCAGCATGTGTTTTGCCTTTTTAAACTGCAATCCGCAAAGTAATTGTTGTAATGATGGTGATTTCCACTCATTATCCTTGTACAGCTTCCACCCAGCTTTTGGTGTACAAAGTCCTGCCTCTTGTCCAGTCTATAGAGCTTTTTCGTACAAAAGAATAGTGCCCAATTTAGAAGCCTAACTCTTTGTTTCTGACATCCTTATTCTCCTTCTTTTTTTTTTTTTTTTTTTGAAGACCCATAACCCCAGCTCCCAGAGGACATCTCTGCTGATCCAGTCAGTCAATGGTTGTGTCCTGCTCCATAGCGGCAATGTTTGCCGTGAAGTCTCAGAGCAAGACTTTAAATGTGCATTTAACAGTGTTGCAGGGGTTAAAATTCATGCTGCTTAACTGATGAGTTATGCTTTGTTTATCTTTACACAGCTAAGTCAATTAAACCCAAATATTATGGTGAACATTCCAGAAGACGTGCGTGAACATGTCAAAATGCTCCTGAACGTGACGCCCGCTGTGAGACCTGACGCAGATCAGATGACAAAGGTAGACCTGCGAGATGCATTCAAAGTATTATTAGTGCGACTAAGTAGCGCTATTTTCTTTTGCATACTATAGTGCCAACTTTTTCTGCAGAGCTTTACAGTATTGCAGAGGTTTTGATAAACTCATGATAAAGCATGTGGAACATCATCTAGACATGTATGCTTACCTGTTCATCCCATTGACACCTTAGGAGCCCAGGGATAAACTAAAAGATCTTCATGTAGTCTGAGTAGCCTAGTTGCTGCACAGAGGAGCTGATGCTACATTTATCAAAATCTGTGCAAAAGTTTTACTTGTCTACTGTGGTTTATCTTATACAGTATTTAACAGTCAGTGGGGTAGATGAGTGAAGGTTTAGATAAGGCTATTGTGATATCCAGGCTGAGATAGATGTCAGCTGAAGGTTATATGACAGGGAACCTAAAAGACTTCTGATCTACCCCCTGGTGATCTCCTTTGAATACATCCCACACAATACAAAGTTGTGAGTTGGTGACTTACCCATTCACTGGGTGGGGGACAGTTTACAACATAAAATATCACACAATGGATGCACCCAGTGACCCCTATAGTGTAAGATATTTTCTTGACTAAATATAAAAGAGAAAATAAAAGCACATGGAAGGCAGGCGTCAGACGAACGCGGTGATCACGTCCATGTTGCCGCGCAGTTTAACGTCCGTTGTAGCATAGAATCATGATCAATAGAGACCCACACACGAACTACGTGCGCACCGAACTGCGCACGCACAATGCTTTGGCAAACGGGCGCAAATTAGGCAAGTACGTAAAACCGCTAGACAGATATATAGAGTGCGCCACGTCCGCGTAGCGTTCTGTGTGAGTGATGTCAGACGCAGCGCATTTGCGACGTCCAGCCCCTTGACGCACACAATGGCTTTTCATATCCTTTTCAAATTTTTATAATTTTTCATATTAATTTTGTTTCCCATAATTCCTTTTTTTTTTTTTTTCTACGTTCGTCAACAAAAACGGACCGTGTGGTGTCTACAGTATCTTCCGTCAGTACCTCCGTCCGTTGTGCATGCGCTCAGACCGCGTTCAGTCCGCGTTCATCTGTCATTTGTCTGAGCTATATGCAGCATGAAATAGTCATTTCATTTTTTTTGGTGCTAGTGGCCCTTTAAAACTGATTTTAAAATGGAAATCCTCACATTGCTTTTCTCTTTACAGATTCCATTTTTTGATGATGTTGGTGCTGTGACGCTGCAATACTTCGACTCACTTTTTCAACGAGACAATCTTCAGAAATCCCAGTTCTTTAAAGGGCTACCAAAAGTTCTTCCAAAACTGCCGAAGGTCTGTAAGCACCAGCAGCTGAACACTATTATTATGGAATGACATATTCCCCAATACCTTCTGGGGGAAAGCTGCCATATAATAATCTTCAATGTAAATTCGCTATTTTAAATTACTTTTTTTATTTTTTTATTTCACTGATGTGATCTGCAAGTACAGATTATCAGAATTTATCCTGACCTAAATATAACGTTACCAGTCTTGAGAGTTACTATTTTCCATATGTCGAGCGGCTGTACGGTTGGGTTCTTACCATTTTATTTCTGAACAGGATACCAAAGCCTCCATAAAACCCCCCAAAAAAACACATCTGGGGGCAAATTCTTCTTTGCTTTTATTGTAATGTATGCTGACCCCAGAAATTTCAGTGTTTTATAGCCTCCATTTGCTTGTGCTTGCAGCGTGTTGTTGTTCAGCGTATTTTGCCTGCATTGACGTCCGAATTCGTAAACCCCGATATGGTGCCATTTGTCCTGCCCAACGTCTTACTGATTGCAGAGGAATGCACGAAGGAGGAATACACAAAGCTCATTCTCCCTGATCTGGGGCCCGTATTCCGACAGCAAGAGCCTGTTCAGGTTGGTTTCCTGTAATTATCAGACTTTTAATAATTTACCAAAAAAGAAAAAATATCTGAACAGTGAATATCTTCTGATTATCACTACACAAACTGTATGACAACGACGTAGCTGTGCATCTAATTGAAGACCGAGTTATGTAATTGCGTTCCAGTCAGGATTAACAGGTGCCATTGAAGTCAGAGTTACACTGCAACTACATGAATACATTTGTTATCGTGCTAGCTGGCAAAATTTGCATTTGAAATTTTGTATTCGTATTGCAAAATCCTTTTAGCTCTGAAATTTAACGGCTTCAATTTAACAAACTTACCTTCGGTCCCACAGTACAGAAGCCAGCGTGTCCGTCACATCCTCTTCCCTCAAGTAGCGGAAGATTGGGAACAAGTAGTTCCTAGTGTCCTTCCATGTCTCCTGTTCGACCCTGCCTAATTAAGTTCGCATAGGGTCTCGCTTGTCTCCATGGACTACAGGAGCCCGTACCAGCAGTGATGCACTGTGCCGGGATCATTTAACGGCTCCCTGTTACTACATCTTAAGCTGCTGATACAGCGGCTCTATTGTAATAGAGCCTCCCCGTTACTGATTCTAAGGCAGTGTTTCCCAAACCTGTCCTCAGGACCCTCCGCCTCGCCAGGTTTGACAGACATCTGAAGCACAGCACAGGTGTTATAATGTGCGGCTCAGTGATTGCAGGATTCAGTCTGCTTTTCCACAAAGTGATCTACAAAATCTGGCCTGGTTGAGGGTCCTAAGGGTTATATATATATTTTTTTATTATTTTTATCGACTCGGTCAGAATCGGTTAAACAAAAATACACCGCGCAATTGGTCTCTAATGGCAGTTTTAAAAATCAAAAGTGCCTAGAGACCCTCCCCAATTAAGTACCCCCCCCCATAATATTTTATTAAGCCTCCGCCGAGGGGCCCTTACGACTCCACCGAGCTGCATAGAAGTCTCCACCAGGGGTTGCTTATGCCATAGTCTTTGTAAGCCCAGAAGATGCTGTGAACTATGACTTTTTTAATTTCCATTGCTTCTTCATGATGGTTTTATCTGGTCGAGATGGAGATTATTTATTTACACTGATTTATATTCTGGTTATCTCCTAATTTCCATGCTTTCAGGCTAGCAACATGGTAAGTGATGCACCTCTTTTCATGTTGTGGAGATGTTTTATCGTTTACTTCTAAACTAATTGTCTCTAATAGACATGTCATGATTTGTTTTTTTTAGATCCTTTTAATATTCTTGCAAAAAATGGACCTACTTCTCACAAAGACGCCATCGGATGAAATTAAGAATAGTGTGTTACCCATGGTTTACAGGGCGCTCGAAGCCCCATCAATTCAGATCCAGGTAGGTCATCGCTGTCCATAGTGTTAACAAACTGGTATCCTGTATTAACAAAAATAGAACCTCTTAAAAACGTCTGCTCCTGGTCTGATAAATATTTTATTCAAGCTTATTGTAGTTTTCTTTCCCTGATCATATCATGGCCACATGGGGTATGATGGCAGATATAACCGTAAAAGAACTCCTACATTATTATTAGGGATGCACCGATACTAGTATCGGTATCGGGGCCGATATTGCCGTTTGCACGAGTAACAAGTACTCATGCAAACGGCCTGTTACATCCCGCCGATACCGGAAGCCGGCGCTGGGCCGGCTTGCCGGTATCCGCGGGGCTGGGGAAGCTGGCCGTGTGCATGAAAAGCACGCGGCCAGCATTCCCCTCCGGCGCGCCGCATACTCACCCATCCTGGAGGTCCGGTCGCTTGCCAGTGATGCGATCCTGCGGCCACTGGGTGCTCCTGTGATGCGGCCACGTGATTACATCACTGCCAAGCGACCGGACCTTCAGGATGGGTGAGTATGCGGCGCGCCGGAGGGGGAACGCTGGCCGCGTGCTTTTCATGCACGCGGCCAGCTTCCCCAGTGTTCGAGCTGGGGGCAAATCCATGAGAGCTGGGGGCAAATCCATGAGAGCTGGGGGCAAATCCATGAGAGCTGGGGGCAAATCCATGAGAGCTGGGGGCAAGCTACATGAGAGCTGGGGGCAAGCTACATGTGAGCTGGGGGCAAGCTACATGTGAGCTGGGGGCAAGCTACATGTGAGCTGGGGATATTCTGTATATATATATATATATATATCTATCTCTCGGGGGGGAAATATACATGTGAGCTGGGGGCATTTTTATATGAGGTCTGTTGTTATTGGAAAGCGTCACATGACATTAAATAAAAGTATCGGTACTCGTACTCGGTCTTAAAAAAAGTGGTATCGGTGCATCCCTAATTATTATAAATAGGGGTGCACATCCCCTACCAGGCAGTCAGTTATCAATGTCCTCAACACACGCAATAGAAAGGTGGGAACGTAATGCTGCAATGGTGTGAACAGGAAAATAGACTTCGGGAATACTCAACTGAACTTTATTAACTGCATGCCTGAAAGAAAAACTGTAATCTAGTGCTACTTAAAGGGCCACTACCACCAAAAATGCCTGACCACTTTAATTAGCTAAAGTGGTCGGGGTGCGACAAATATCCCTTTTTTTTAAAAAGATTTTGTGAACAAACTGGGGGAGGGACTGACAGTGAGAAGTGAGTCTGGGCAAGGGGCCGACCCAAGTGTGCGAGGGAGTGAGAGTGAGTTTGGACAAGAGAACGGACCCAATTGTGTGACAGAGTTTGGGGGAAGGGAGGAGTTGCAGGGAGGGTGGGGTGGTGGCATAGGACCCGAACCCCAAGTAAGGATAAAACCCCAGCGGTACAGCTCCTCCATACAGTGGCAGTATCCCAGGTTCTGTGCTATAGTTCTGCTGCTGTTGTAACCTAAATAAAAAAGTAGCTATCGATGTCTACCATTCGGAGCTGATTGGTGAAGACATGCTGGATGCTTTGCTCTGTATGATTTTGTTCTAGGGTTATGTTAGACATCAATAGTTTGTTTTTATTTAGTTTGCAACAGTAGCAGACATATAGCACAGACCCCGGGGTGCTGCCACTGGGTGGTAGAAGCTGTACCGCTGGTGTTTTATCCTTACTTGGAGCTGGAGTCCTGTGCCACCCTCTCTAGGCCAAAGCTGCCATCCCTACCGTTGGTCCAGTCCCTTCCACATTTGGGTCTGGTCCCTTGAGCAAACTCCTTCGGACTCCCCTATTCAGTTTTTTCACGAAATTACTTTAAAGAGACACTCTACTCCTGACCACTTTAGCTTATTATGGTCAGGCTGCGTGAAGGGCCCCCTTTCCCCTTCTTACTTTGCATTGTGTGCTGACCTCATCATGTCTATCCAAGCACTTTGGACCTGGTTGTCGTCGTCCCCCAAACACCCACTCAGGTCCAGTCTCTTGCCCATACCCACTCCCTCTAATTTCCAGTTCTTCTCCCACTCAATTTGTTCATGAAATTGTTTTAAAGAGACACTCTATGCACCCTGACCACTTTAGCTACAAAACAATTTTTTTTTTTATCCAATGATTTAATAGTTTGTTGCAGCCCTAGTAAACTCATTCATTTATTGTAATTTTAAGAGGGTTTTTTTTTTTTTTTTTTTTGTTTCATCAACTGAGGGGAGGAGCTAGCACACAAAACCAGAAGTCAGTGCTGTCATGGCTATGATCAGTGACGGAAGAAAACCCACAAAAAAATCAATAAAATTTGGACTCTCATGATTTAGGATTAGTAGTACCCTGATGCTGTGGCAGGCTTAAAGGGATACTCTAGGCAACATGACCACTTGAGTATTCCCCTGCCTGTCCCCCCTCCCTCCGCTCAGCAGATCAGCTGAAAAAGCTGAAAACAGTTGAGAGATGCGGAGGAGTTTACTCCGCCCTCCCAGCTGTCAGTCAGCAGAGCGGGATTCATATTTCCCGCTTCTGCCGACTATTGCCGAGTAGGAGACGTCATCGCGCTTTCAGCGCGATGACGTCTCCAACTCGCCGCAGTAGCATCCTCTTGCGCGCAACACTAATCCTCAGCAGATGGAGCCGGGAGGAAGCCTGCCGATTGGCTGGCTTACGTGAGAGGCGCGCTTCTCACGTAAACCAGAAGGCAAGTGAAAGCAAGAAGGACGGAAGAGGAGGGAGGCGAGTATAAAAAAAAACGGCGCCGCTGGAAACCAGTGGATTTTAGGGTAAGTATTGCAGTTACAAAAAAAAAAAAAATACCTACCTAGTTAGTGAGGGAATAGGGATAGTTTAATGTAAAAAACGGGGATTTTTGATTAGAGTGTTCCTTTAGACGACTTTCGATCATTATCATGGAACCAGATTCTTTATTTGTTTCTCCACTATGCATTTACTAAGAATGGATTAGTCCACTCTCCCTGTCTAACTCAAATACTTAGTTTGGCCCAGCCCCATTTCCTGTGCAGCTTCGCTTGACCTTCATTCTATCCATGGAGGCCTGTGAGTAGCATTCTGTTTTACCTTCCTACTACAGCGCACACTACAGAAGCTCTCTCTACCCAAAAAGACACCTTTTATTTGTGGTTACTTTCTCAATAAAGTAAATAAATCTATAAAGGACTTTGTGTGCTTTCACACGAGGATGAGTTAAGATATCTGTCTTCAATCCTATCCTGAATGTAACCTTCACTTCTTGCATATGACCCTGGGGTTCCAGAATAATCATAAATTTGACTAAATTATCCATAACAAAATATTCATGTAACAATTCTCTTTTATTCTGCACGGTTTAGTGTTCACTGTCTTTATCAAACGTTTCACTAAAAGTCGTGTAATTGTTTTTAGGAGCTGTGCCTAAACATAATCCCTACATTTGCAAACCTAATAGATTATCCCTCCATGAAAAACTCATTGATACCAAGAATTAAGAATGCTTGCCTACAAACTTCATCTCTCGCTGTAAGTACAATTCTACTTATTTTTCTCTACCCTCCTATTTTTGTGCATCACAACTGATGGGTCAGTCCTCCCCTAATGGATAAGACCGCATTTAATTAGTAGAAGGCTATGGGGGTCTATTAACAAAGCACCTGAAATTGTTCGCAATTTTGTTCTTTGCATTTCTGCTCACTTCAGCGATTCCATTTTGCTGAAAATTCTGTTAATTCCCCATCGAATGGTGACCGTATTTCGCAGAAAATGGAATCGCCGAAGCAGTTATTGTATGTCAGTGAAAAGTGCCGAAATTGACTCAACGAATTCTACAAAAGTAAAAGAAAGTCTCCTATTCTCCTAATATGAGCTTAACTCAATAAAAATGTGTCTAACTAATTAAAAAGGTCCTTTAAAAATAATAAATGGGTTTGTTAAATAAAAAGGGGTTTTGGACTCCTTGTTTTAGTCGGAATTTAGTGGTGCAGAGACGGGCAACTAAATTAATAAGGGGAATGGAAGGGTTAAGTTATGAGGAAAGACTAACAAGCTTAAACCTGTTTAGTTTAGAGAAACGGCGCCTTAGAGGGGATCTGATAACCTTATATAAATATATACGGGGCCGTTATAAACCATTGTCTGATAACCTATTCATTAACAGGACTATACACAGGACAAGGGGTCACCCATTTAGACTGGAAGAAAGAAAATTTAGCCTAAAGCATAGGAAGGGTTATTTTACGGTGAGAACAATAAAGCTGTGGAATTCTCTGCCTGTTGAGGTGGTTGGGTCAGAGTCCGTACAGACTTTTAAAAAACGACTGGATGACTTCCTGCAGACACAAAATATTAAGGGTTATAATCTTTAATATGTGGGTAAAAGCTTCTTGATCCAAGGAGAAATCTGACTGCCATTCTGGGGTCAAGAAGGAATTTTTTCCCAGTGTGTTGCATATTGGCAAGCATTTCAGACTGGGTTTTTTGCCTTCTTTTGGATCAACAGCAGTAGGTGATGTGGGAGAGGCTGAACTCGATGGACGCATGTCTTTTTTCAGCCTATGTAACTATGGTTCAAGTCCAATTTATCACCAGCCAAATTTGGTGGCGGTCTGGAACTCCAGGCACACGGCTGACTCAGGAAATTGGCATCTGCTGCTTTGGTCTTTTCACATGTGTTCAGTCTTTGGGGGCCGTTGGAGGTGGATCTTTGCTTCCTGCCTCAATCGCCAATTGCCGAAGTTTTGCATTTGGTGCTCGGATCCGGAGGCTTGGGAGATGGACGAATTCCTGCAGGATTGGTATAGCGGCAGGCATTACGCATATCCCCCATTCACTTTGATTGCGCGAATGTTGGTCCGGACCCAACTCGCGACTCTGGTTCTCCTCACCCTGCTGTGAAGGAGTCAGCCCTGGTTCCCAGCTCTGCTAGAATCGTCCATAGATGGTCCTCGGATGTTGCCATGGCGTCCTGATCTCCTGACAGATCCAGCTTTCAGGCCTCATCCTCTCATCGTCTCGGTGTCCTCTAGTTGCTTGGTTAGTGTTATGGGACTAGGTGTTGTCACAGGCATCCTGGAACTCACTGACGACTTTCTACAGCAGGTGTGGACGCCCGGCACTAGCTCTCTGTATGGATCGGCTTGGAATCGATGGGTTCGCTGGTGTCTGGGCAGGAGGATGGATCTTTTTGGCCCCCGTCAAGGGTCTTTTGGTTTTCCTTACGGAATTTTTTTGATGAGGGAAAATCTTATCGTTCTGTTAATGCTTTTCAGATGGCTATTTTAGCTCGTCATGAGGGGGTTTAAAGTCATGCCTCTGGGGGGTCATCCTTTGGTGTGCTGTTTGCTGCAAGCGATACGTTTTTCGCGGCCACTGGCCCCTAGGTATACGTCAGTTTGGGATGTGTCTAATTGTGTGTTTTTTTTTAATCTCACTGGCATGATAAACCTCTCCGACAATTGTCTACCAAATTTATTCTGCTGTTCTGTTTACTCTCTTGCAAGAGGGTTGGGGATGTTGTTCTAAAAGGAGGAGGCCCGAATGGCGTTGTTGCGTCACACGGGCATTTCCCCTCTGCTTATTTCGTATGTACCTCATGGGACAGTTTCATCCATCTCTCTGGCACGTTGGGTGTAGTTTGATGGAACAAGCTAGTGTTTCTTGGTTTTTGGGGCACATTCTGCTAGGAGTGCCATGACATCCTTTGCAGTCACGTCGGGGTGTAGACTCGGATCTCATGAAGACAGCTGATTGGTCCCGGAAGGCTACTCTTAGGACCTTTTTTATTTAAAGCCTGTTGCACAGTGGTCTCCTAATGTGTTGGAGAGGCTTTGAATTTGCAGATATGAGCATCTGAGTGGCTGCATTAAAATTTTAATTTTTCTAGTTTATGAAGGAAACGTGGAATTTTTTTTTTTTTTTTTTTTATTTTTTTTTTTTTTAAACATATTTTATTTCGGAATCAGATCAAGATGAATTACAGAAAAAGGAGGGGTTAGCATTTTTTACCATGGGGCATCGCAGAACGTGTTTCGTAGGGAGGTTTTGACCTCAGGTGGTAAGGCACAAATAAAAGGGGACCAGTGGGTAAAGAATTGTTGAGTTTTCTCAGTCTGATGTAGTGAGGCCTCAGACCAGTCAGCCAAGAATATGGAATAGATTCTGTCGTACATCATGCGGAATGAGGGAGGGGTACCGGATATCCATTGAGATAATATGGCCTTTTTGCCCGTCGCTGCTAGGAGACCTAACCAAAACCGGTGGCATCTAGAGAGGGGTTGAAGGGTTTGTGAAGTTGGTAAGTTGAAAATAGCCCAGTTAGGTGTGAAGGGAATCTCGATTCGGATAACCTGGGAGCTGAATCGGCGTACGGTGTCCCAAAATAATTGAATAAAGGGGCACGACCAGAGACAATGATGGAGGTCGGCTGGGGAAAAATTGCATTTTAAACAGTTGGCGTTAGGTAATAGTCCTGAACGGGCCATTCTATCCGGCGCCATGTAGGCTCGGTGGAGTATCCTATAAAACATGTCCCAATAATTGGCGGATGGGAGAGTGCGTCTTGATACCAGAGTAGCCGACACTAGGTCGTTGGGGGTAAGGTTTGGAAAAGTAGGTGGCCCATCGAGAGATAGCCCTCCAGGGTTTCGAGGTGGGGAGTGAATGTTGTAGAAGTGTGTAAATGGTTGAAGTCGAGGGAGGAGATGAACTATGTACGAGTAATTGCGTGTCTAACTGGTTAGTTAAATCAGTGGGAGATAAGGTGTGCAGTTGTGCGAGAAGGAACTGTCTGAGTTGTAAGTAATAAACAGGGTGTATAGTTAATGGGGCAATGCGTTCTGTCAAGGCTGTGTAAGAATAAGGCAGACCTGATGCTCCATCTAGGTAATGGTGTAGGAGTCTAAAACCTCGTTGAGCCAGGGTTCGAAAGATAGGAGCAGGGGAGGCATTTTGAAAGTGAGGGTTATGCAAGATAGGAGACCAAAGGGATGTTTGCCAGGACAATTGGAGGCGTTTACGAATTCTGACCCAAGCTAATTTCGTCGTGGAGAGCAAAGGGTTATCGCGTAGGGGAGGGGGATGGCGGGAGAGTGTTGGTGAAGAAATGCTAGTAAAGAGGAGGCAGGAAGTAGCGCCTGTTCCACATGTAAGGCTGTGAAGCGGGAAGTATCATTCAGCCAATCCGATACGTAACGATATAGTGCTGCTAGGTTATAATCTAGTAAATTGGGGAAGTTGATACCTCCCCTCGCTATCGGTTGCTGGAGGTTAAGGAGTGGTATACGTGCCCGCTTATCTTGCCAAATAAAGGACGCGTACAACCTGTTGAATAACTGAAGATCATTAGGTTTCAGTAGGAGAGGCAATACTTGTATAGTGTATAGTAATTTGGGAAATAAGGTCATTTTAATAAGTGAGGCCCGCCCCAAGTAAGAAAGTGGAAGTGAGCTCCAGGCCTCCAAAAGTGCTTTTGTTTGGGCTAAGTGAGGGTCTATGTTGAGTTTGTATAAGCGGGAGAGGTCAATCGGTAGAATAATACCCAAGTATTTAATATACGGCGAGGGTGCCCAGGAGAAGGGAAAGCCCTGGAGCCAAGAACCCTGTGGTTTGGGGCCTAGAGGTAGAGCTACTGTCTTGGCGTAGTTGATTTGGAAGCCGGAGGCTACATGGAAGGAGTCAAACAACTTCAATAGGGGGGGGATCGCGGAGGCGGGGTCTGAAAGGAATATCAACAAGTCGTCTGCAAAGGCTACAACTTTTAATACTACTGTGGGGGACAAATGAATTCCTGATATTGTTTGGGACATTTCTATGATACGTATTAGAGGTTCTAGGGCCAGGTTAAATAATAACGGGGATAGAGGACATCCTTGCCTAGTTCCTCGCTCTAGGTTAAAGGGGGCGGAGTTGAGTCCATTTGCTGTGATCATAGTGGAAGGCGTAAGATAGAGTGCACGAAAAAGTGTTAAGAATGTCTTACCAAAATGATGAAACTTAATAAATCTGATTAAATAATTCCATGAGATCCTATCGAACGCCTTATCTGCGTCACAGCTCAGTAAGAGGTTTGAGGATTGTGGCGTGAGGGAAGATGACCATATTGCCGCTATGGCTTTGCGTATATTGGTAGTGGAATGGCGGCCATTAAGGAATCCCGTTTGTTGAGGCCCTATGAGGCGTGCAAGAGGTTTTTGAAGACGGCGAGCCATGATGGAGGACAGTATTTTGAGGTCAGTATTTAGTAGTGCAATGGGACGATAGGAGGTTACCAATGTTGGGTCTTTTCCCGGTTTGGGAGAACCACCACCCGCGCCTCATTAAAGGTCGGGGGTGGGGTCCCACCCCCCAGGATATTGTTATACAGCGTAACTAAGTGGGGAATCACCAGGCCAGAAAGGAGTTTGTAATATTCCGCCCCAAAGCCATCTGGGCCTGGTGTTTTTCCGTTTTTAAGTGAGGTTATTGTCGCTTTGATTTCGGCGTGTGTGATGGGTACTGAGAGTGCGTCGCGTTCTCCTGGGGAAAGTTTAGGCATTTGGGCTGTATGAAAAAGATTTAGTTGGGCGGCACAGTCATCGGGGCCTGCCTTATAGAAGTCCGCAAAGTAGGTACGAAAGTGATCCACTATGTCATTAGGTTTGGTAAGAATGGTTCCGTCTGAGGTCTTGAGTTTTGAAATTAAGGGTCTAGTCTGGGTCTGGGAGCGTACCAAATTAGCAAGAAGTCGACCTTGTTTGTTGCCAAAGCGGAACAGAGCCTGTTTTTGACGTTGGCATGTACGGTGTGCCTGTTCTGTGGCCAGGGAGTCGTATCGCGTCTTGTCATTTTTGTATTTTTGGAGGGTCGTGGAGGTTGAGTCTAAGAGATAAGCTCTATAGCTGCTAAGGAGCTCTGAGTGGGCATCGGAGAGGTGTCTAGCAGTCTCTTTTTTTGTGCGAGCGGCATATTCCATTATTTGACCCCGAAGCACTGCCTTCGACGCAGACCAAAAAAGGTTGACGTCGTCGACGTGCTCAATGTTATCGTCTGTGTAATTATTCCATGCCAGTTCAACGTGAGAGGTGAAGAGACCGGAGGTCATGAGATGCGAAGGAAAGCGCCAATTCCTAGAATAGGGCACCGGGGTTTCCAATATGATTTCTAGTGTGATATGTGCGTGGTCCGTGAGAGTTATTGGGCCAATGTCTGTCCGTAGGGCACGGTTGGAAAGTAAGCTTGAGACCAGAAAAAGGTCTAGGCGGGAAAAGGATTTGTGCGGGTCGGAGTAAAACGTGAAATCCCTGCCCGTAGGGTGGTGGGAGCGCCACACGTCATCCAGGTCAAAATGGGACCTGAGGAAGGTCGGGCCTGTGTGTTGAGCACGTCCCTAGCCATCGTACGACTGGGCGCTCGGTCTAAGATAGGGTCTGGGACCTCGTTGAAATCACCCCCCACAATCCTATGGGAAGAGTCGTGTAAATGGAGTAATGGTAACAGTGATTTAAAGAAAGTGAGATTGGGGCTATTGGGAGCATAGATGTTAAGTAGTTGTAGGGGTTCTTGTCCCACTGTTAGGGCAAGAAAGGTATATCTGCCTTCTGGGTCATTAATCTCAAGCAAGTCAGAGTATGGGAGACGTTTGTGGAGGAGGATAGTGGTACCACGTGATTTCTGCGTATGGACGGATGATGTCTGGAAGCCTATCCAGGGGGCGCGTAGTGACTGGTTTGGGGAAGTCCAGTGCGTTTCCTGTAGGAAAATTATGTCAGGATCTAACTTTTTCAAGTATTGTAGTACTTTTTTCCTTTTGATAGGCGAATTAAGGCCTTCCACATTCCAGGACACCAGTTTCAACGATTTGCGTGTAAAAATCTGTGGTTCTATAGGAAGGGTACTTTCAGACATAGTTTCGTGGGTCATGGGGGATACCAATAGCGGGTTCTAAGCTTAACCGTCGAGAACAATTTGTTAAGTGGGGCCGGGAACCGTCCCAGCATCTGCTCCACAGCCCCATATACATTAGTAACCAGCGTCACCTCCTGCCTATGAGTCAAAAGGCTAATCAGAAACATTTTAAACATTAAGCACCCAACAGGAACATAGGGGTGCCTGCATCTGGAAGAAACAAAACGAACCAGAAAACAAACAGAAGAACCATAAACAATATAACCAAGATTAACCAAAAGGATCCGGGTGGTGAGTGGTAAACATACGGTTCGGACCGTGGTTGGATCTAGTCCTGTCCGTGGAGTCCAGCACCGGAGAGTTAGTAAAATCGAACAAAAGGGGAAAAAGTCGTAGGGATCCATTGCATCCCTAGGACCACGCTGAGCCCGTTGTAGAGTCGGAGCTACAATCAGGTTGGGGGGTTCGATGAGCGTTGCCTTGTGGTTGTCGATGAGGGGGAACGTGCAGTGTCATCCTCCAATATGGTCAAGGCGTCGTTTGGTGAATCGTAAAAGGTGACTTGGCCGTGAAGGTGAACTCGCAAGCGAGCAGGGTATTGGAGCGTGAACCGCACATTAGCCGCCGCCAATTTGGAGCAGATAGGGGCGAAGGCCCTGCGACGGGCCGCCAGAGATGCTGAGAAGTCCTGGAAGAGGCGTAAAGTAGTTCCATTGTATTCTAGGGTACCGGCTTTCCTATACGCCTGCATGATGCGGATTTTGTCTGAGAAATTCAGCAGTTTAAATATGACAGTGCGAGGGCGGCCTAATGATGGAGAAAGGTCCGGTCCCAGACGATGTACCCGTTCCACAGTCAGCGTTGAATTATCCGCTAGTCCCAGGGCTGTGGGGAGCCATGAAGACACAACGTGGTGTAGTTGAGGACCTTTTACGGCTTCAGGGAGTCCCACTATTCTTAAATTGTTTCGACGGCTCCTGTTCTCTAGGTCGTCAACTTTGTCTATCAGGGAGGAAAGGAGCGAGTCGTGAGATTCCACAGATGTTTGGAGGGGGGTCAGTCCATCCTCCAGAGTGGACACCCTCTCCTCCACCTCAGTCAGTCTTTGTGCTTGCGAGGTGAGCTGGGAGAGCGCCAGGTCAATGGCGGTCGATAGTCGGCCCAATTTTTCATCTAGCAATGGCGAGAGCATAGCTGTGAATTCCGCCATCTGCATGACAGTAGTGGGCGGTGGAGGGGTATTCAGGTGTGGGCTGGAGGGCGGGCTTCCCAGATCAGATGTGGAGTGAGTCGGGGATCGTGTCGGGGCCGATGTACCTTTGCCCTGAGATTTGGTTGTAAGGCGTTTTGAACTTTTTGTGGATGATGCCACGAATTTATCCATGGTGAGGCGTAGGCCTGGTAACTGTAATATGCAGACAATGGGAGTGTCCGGAAAAAATGATATACAGATAGTGCGGAGCGTCCAGAGAAATGATATACAGACAGTGCGGAGTGTCCAGAGAAATTCTGATATACAGACAGTGTGGAGCGTCCAGAAAAATGATATACAGACAGTGCGGAATGTCCAGAAAAATTATGATACAGACAGTGCAAAATTAGTACAGCAGAGTGTCCAGAAAAATTATGATACAGACAGTGTGGAGTGTCCAGAAAAATTATGATACAGACAGTGCGGAGTGTCCAGAAAAATTATGATACAGACAGTGTGGAGTGTCCAGAAAAATTATGATGATACAGACAGTGCGGAGTGTCCAGAAAAATTATGATGATACAGACAGTGCGGAGTGTCCAGAAAAATTATGATACAGACAGTGCGGAGTGTCCAGAAAAATTATGATACAGACAGTTCGGGGTGTCCAGAAAAATTATGATACAGACAGTTCGGGGTGTCCAGAAAAATTATGATACAGACAGTGCGGGACGTCCAGAAAAATTATGATACAGACAGTGCGGGACGTCCAGAAAAATTATGATACAGACAGTGCGGGACGTCCAGAAAAGTTGTGATATACAGACAGTGTGGGGTGTCCAGAAAAATTATATACGGACAGTGCAGAGCGTCCAGAGTGTTTTCTTGTTTTATGTGGTTTTTCCCCTTCTTTTCTCCCCCTTTTTTCCTTTTGGTTTTTTGTTTTGTGCGGTTTTTCCCTTCCCCCCCCCCCCTCTTTTTCTTCCGTTTTTTTTTTTTTTTTTTGTTTGTTTTATGTGGTTTTTCCTTCCCCTCCCCCCTCTCCCAAAAACTAAAGAGAAGGTAGTCTGCCTTATTAAGTGTTCTCCTGTTTAACACAGCAGGATGGCATGTAGGTAGTGGGATACACGGGTCCTGGACTGAGCCCTCCGAGGACGGTGATGGGCGAGAGCACTCCCGCCGGAAGCTTCCGGCAACTGTTCACGTGCGCCGGACCAGGTGCCGCCAAACTGACCCCAGCAAACGGCGCTGAGGAAGCGCAAGATGAGGAAGCCGGCGCCTCAACACAGGGGTCCGAGGCAGCGGAGGGTAAAGGAATTGCCCACTCACCCCAACGAGCGCGATAGCAGCGCGCTCGAGCGCAGCGTCAGGCTTCAGTCCGGGCCTACAGAGGGGTCACGCACCCGCACAGCCGTGCGGGTATGGAACGGCCAAAATCTGGCCCACGGACCTCCGGGGATGAAGAGGGCGACAATCCGTTAGTCGGCAGCGGCGTGGCAGGCAGGGATGCCTCAGATGCCAACAGATGTAAAACCTCTGCGAGTGGAGCTGTCTTAAAATGCGGCCATTACTTAGGCCCGCCTCCCGGAAGTCTCGAAACGTGGAATTTTAATAAAGACTCGCAGGCGAATATTTCCTGCTGCTTCCCGCCCATTGTACAGTTTTAGGTGAATGGGGGGTTGTGCTTGACGGAATGTGACTCTTCTACAGGATTGGTTGTTTTTTAAAGTCCTAATGTCTTTATTCATTTTATTTTTGTGTTTTGCATTCTCCTCATAGCCCTCTATCAGTTTCCATCTATTTTGTTTGGTTTTGTTTCCCGTTGAATAGCTTGTTTGGGTGTTCTTAGTCGCTATTAAAGGGAGATTTCTGGGATGGAGCGGGATTTATTGGAAGGAAGGGGAGTCGGGATGGGAGGAGTGTAAAAGTAAGAATGCTTTTCTTTCTTTGTCATTTTATCGGAACATGAATATTCACCTCCAAGTCTTTATTAAAATTCTAACTTTCCTTCATAAACTAGGAAAATTCAACAATTTTGCTATAACCTGACAGTCCCTGTGTTCCTTATTTTCCCTGTTCAAAGCATGAAGAGAGTGTTTTCAATCTGCCTCCCTCTCCTCAACACACTTTCAGGTCAGATGACCGGACTAGAGAGTGTAGCAATTACAGTATGAAGTTGCAGCTGCTATGCTATGTATCCAGTAGAAAAGGTTAAATAACAATGCCATCTTGTGACAAACTTTTTTTAATTTTATTTAATGCAGCTGAACAAGTGAACACTACAAGAATAGCCATCGTTTTCTTTGTGGGTTAGAAAAAAATGTAGACAAACGTAAATCCATGTTTCGATAAAGCTAAGAATTTTTTTTTTTTTATTTACCCTAGTGTAAAAAAATGGCCATCTTGGTCAAATAGTTAACCCTTTCAAATACCAAGAATTTACTTTAATTTTCGGTGTGACTTTAAGTCTTTTTCCGCAAGATTGTCTATTTGATATGTTCCCTTTTATATAGGTTCGGGTGAATTCTCTTGTGTGCTTAGGAAAGATATTGGAATACCTAGACAAGTGGTACGTACTAGATGAGATTCTGCCTTTTTTGCAACAAATTCCATCAAGAGAACCAGCCGTCCTTATGGGAATTCTAGGTATGTCGGCGTTTAATGGTCTTAATGCATATTATAACTTTGTCACATTCACCTGTTTGCTAACCTCTTAGAGGTGTCTAATTATTTATTTTGCTTTAATTTTTGTTTATTAAAAGTTATAATTGTAACTTTGAACCTTGGTGTAAGAATTAAAATGTAACATTTACTAATTAAAAATAAATGAGATCTTATGAACTAATAAATGATCCTGGATTAGTTTTATATTGATCCCGGTCATGTTCATTTTAATAAAGCCCTGCTCATTTGTATAGGTGAGGTTACCGGGCAGAACCAACTCCTAAGTGTGAGGAGATCATAACATCACTGTTATGCGAAAGTGAAACATGTAGCAGTAAAGTACTAATATTTGTACCATCGTCATACACAATATTATTCAACAGTTTGTGTAGTACAATGTATTGGTAAGCAGAAAGACTTGTGCTCACGTAAAAGGTTCAAATATCGACCAAGACTTATAGCACCCTACAGAATCAGACCACATATGCAGTGGTCCCCAACCCTTGTCCTCAGGCCAGGTTTTCCAGATATCTGAAGCACAGATATGATTTGCTGCTCAATGATTGCAGGATTCAGTCTGCTTTTCCCAAAGGTGATCCTTAAAATCTGGCCTGTTAGAGGTACTGGAGGACAGGGGTTGGGAAGCATAAGACAGGTATAAGAATATCAGTCGTCGCTATCTGTATTGGCAGCCTTGTGGTCACAGCTGCAAATGAGGCAAAAAGGTGCAGTTTGAAAACGTTTCCTTGCACTCAGATACTAGGTTATCGTAAATAAAATAAAATCGTATTCATATGAAAAAAATAAACGTGCACTTGGCACCATTCTCCCGTCATTTTACTAATGGGAGTATGGTGCAAAATTGACGCTGGTTATAGTATTTGGAAACCCTAAAGCAATTTTAAGAAATCTTTTGCATTTTCCATCTGACAGGTATTTACAAGTGCACATTTACACATAAAAAGCTTGGTGTTACCAAAGAGCAGTTGGCCGGAAAAGTGTTACCGCATTTAATCCCATTGAGTATTGATAATAACCTTAACCTCAATCAGGTAAGTGTATAATTAATTATTTTTGATGTTGGAAACTGCTCTTCTGCTAATTCTACACATTACCGATTATTTATTTATTTTTTTGTCACTCTCGGTGCGTGTATGTTCATGCTGTAACTGGTGTCAAATTATTGTAAAAGTGCATTTTGAGTGATGCAAAGTGTCATTTTCAATGCATGGAACTGCATGGAAGTTATGCAGAAACTGCAAGGTTTTTCTATAAGTTTGTTGCCGTGTGTGACAATAGGCATCATTCAAAATGTAGTACAGTGGAAATAACACCACGCCATGGCTGCACATTTAAAGGATTATTCACCAATTGTTCCATCGAACTATTACTACAGTGCATCACGCATGGCGAAACTACTGTACATTCACTGTGTTATGGGAATTGCTTTCCATAATAATGTCTGTCCATGATATCATGTGGACAAGAAAAGTGAACCGGTTACAACGGTTTTGGGAACTTCCACCATAGTTCTCAGTTTGTTTGTTTTTTTCTGCTGAAGTTCTGTGTAATTTTATATCGGGTTTCCAAATAAACTGAGTAGTTTTAACCAGTATTGAAGTTGTCTATTATCTCAAGTTAAATGAGAATCGCTCAGGCATATTCACTGTAGTTACAAACCGTGGAACGCTGCAGGACAGAGAACAGCCACCATATACTCCTTTTACAGAAGAATAACTGTTACTATTCAGAATATTTGCGGCATATTATAGTTACATAGGCTGAATAAAGACATGCGTCCATCGAGTTCAGCCTTCCACACATTACCTACTGCTGTTGATCCAAAAGAAGGCAAAAAAACCCAGTCTGAAACGCTCACCAACAACTTTGCCATTCTATTTTGTTTGTTTTGTTTCTAACATTGTAAGTGGCAGTGGCGAACTATGCTGCCACCGGGGTACTTTGTGAATAACCTCTTCACTGTACGCACTCCAGCGGGGTCACAGACCTTTCTGATGAAGAAATTATGTATTTATTAACCTTGTTTTGTGTTTATTTTTGAAAATGGTTTCATGTAACCAAAATGCATAATATATAAATGTTGTATTTTAGTTCACTTCCTTCATGTCTGTAATCAAAGATATGTTGGGCAAGTTGGAATCAGAACATAAAACCAAACTGGAGCAACTTCATATCATGCAAGAACAGCAAAAGTGAGTGACTTTATGTGGGATTGCGTGTGTGGCAATTTATTCCAGGTTTATGTTTTACTTGCCTGATATCTAAATGTGTCACCTAAGAATACATTTCAATAACGTTAGTATTTTTTTAATTGGCTGAAGCATTTCGAATCACGACATTAATCCTCTGTCTACGACAAGTAGGAAACTGTCATTTTAAATGGCATAATTGAATGGTTAATGATGTGGGTGCAGGGGGATAATTATAATGTATTTTGTGTATAATTATATATATATATATATATATTTTGCCCTGTCACCCAGGCCCTTACTCTTTGTAAAACGAAACATTACTTGATATTTTGAATGGACTGAAGAACCTCCGTATGAGGAGGCCAAAGTAGTCAGGTTCTTTCTTTATTGGGAATAAGTAAAAGGGACCAAGCACTCAAACTAGGATGTAATAAAGGGGCTCTTTTATCACAGGACCTTCACACACATTGTTTTGGTTCAATCATGTCAGAAACTTTATAGTGTCTTGA
Source organism: Leptobrachium leishanense (assembly GCA_009667805.1). Taxonomy (NCBI): domain Eukaryota; kingdom Metazoa; phylum Chordata; class Amphibia; order Anura; family Megophryidae; genus Leptobrachium; species Leptobrachium leishanense. Next base: position 326,813,209 of record CM019065.1, read on the forward strand.
TAAAGGTTCTGCAATGGAATTGAAAGATGCCATAATAAAAGAGCTCCTTATTACATCCTTGTTTGACTGGCCGCTCCTTATTTTCCACATTGCTGGAAGTATTGGGAGTTGTGCCGTCCTAAAGTGTGTGGCGCCCAGTTGAATGGGATCATGGTGTGGAGAATGCTCACCTCCATATTTGTACATTGCCTTTATTGGGAATCTCGTGTCTCTACCCTTGAACCTTTCCCACAAACCTAAAACCATAACACTTTTCAATATACAGGCTGGCACTTTATCTCTATGATGTTTAAGGTCACATAGAGGCTGTGAGAAGCCAGTGTTTTAGGGATAGGGAACTGATGAGATTGGGAATTGTACTGTTCTTAGCCTTCTCTTCGTCTGATCATATGCAAATCTTTAGTCTATTACCCTGACGAAAAGTCTTTTGTCAACATAGGTACAAGGTCATTTTTCATATCTGTTTGCAGCTGTTATTTCTGCGAATGTACTACCCTTGTTACTATACACGTTACCTACTCTGCGGAAATCCAAATAACAATATTTGTAGGAAAAAAATGCATTATACTATATGTATATCTTCTGTATAGGTGTTTTTGTAATCCATATGAGCCATTGCGTTTTCTTTTTCCAGATCTTTGGATATAACAAATCAACTAAGCCTCACTACAGATCAAGCTAATAAGACAAACAATCAGGTAACCAATAAAACGCTAAAATATATATAGCAATATTCACATATTTAATAAGTTGTATTAAGAAGTAAAAACACTTGAAGGCTGATTGCATAAAAGTAAATCTGACATTGTGGGATGGCAGAGAGAGAGTTACTTTGTGGAATGGTTGAAAGTAATATTTGTTTTTTTCCCCCTCTATCAGACGGACAAAGTATTTAATAACATGGGAAATGATTTTCTAACGGGCACGCCAGAGAAACAAGAAAATGGACAGGTTCCCAAACAGCAAGTGAAGGTGGGTTTATATGGCTTATAGGGTAAACTGTGCGCAACAACAAACTATAGGTGTGTGTGTCTGTCCCACTGCAGTGGGTCCAACTATACATCACAGTGGACACATTACTCTATTTTTGAGTATTCTTACCAGAAACCAGTTTACATCTTGTGTAAGAAGGACTATGCAGGGGATTTGTTTGTTTGTAAAGTATTTTACCAGGAAGGATACATTGAGATTTCTCTTGTTTCCAAGTATGTCCTGGGTTCAAGAACATTGAACTTTTTATCAGGGATACACACTTCTATTCTCACCCCAAAACGACCATCAATGTTGTGGTTTTTTTTTTATGCAGCATCTGTACAGTTACAAAGACCAGATTGTTTATTCTATTGATATACATTACCAGATTGGCCAATATCTCACCATAATATAAAAACACATTAAACATAATGGTTAAGATAACTCTGCTGCTAGTCAAGTCCTGAGATAGAGATTATTAATGTCTGAAAATGCCAAACTTGCTGAGTTGTATTGAGACCTTTTATAGCTCAGGATTGGGGCTCTGACATTGGAAATCACAGAGATAGCTCTCCTGATCTGGACCTGATTAGCAAAACTATAATCCACACATTTCCAGTAGTGATCATTCATAGGGATTCATTTAGTGTGTAATCTGATTTGAAGCAGGTAAATACACTGCGCTTTTAATATTTTTCTAGGTGCCTTGATGTAATTAACCTGTGTTGCATATTAATGTGTGTATGCAATGCATCACAATATGCTCTTTTCTTTCCTCAAGGTGTCACTGACACTGGAAGAGAAGCAAAAACTCGCAAAAGAACAGGAGCAGGTGCAGAAAATGAAAAGCCAGCAGCCGCTCACTCCTAACCCCATGAAGTCGGCTCCGCCTGTGAAACAGGTAAGGATGTAAATCCACGAAACGTTGTCTCTATACATAATGCACGACTCACTGCAGCGTCACTGTGCCTTAGGTGTGTCCTTATTTAAGTGAACCGTCTGCCTCCACCAAGATCACACAACACTACAGTGCATATGAATAAAGACACACCACAATCCACCCAGATTTATTTTTTCTGTCTATTTTTCTGCCCATATTTGTAGTTTTTTTTTTTTTTTTACCAGAATGTTCATTCTGTAGATATTGGATATTGCGCACACCCCTGACACTGCCTTCAAATACTCAAATTCTTATTAAACTTTTTTTTTAAAATTTTGTTTTTGGGTTGTGATAAGCTATTGTGATAACAAGACTTCACACCAGTAATGATGGTGGTTCCAGCCAGTCATCATCATCAGCCGCCTCTCATTCTAGTCTGAACTTTCCTCACCTCGAGGAGGTTTATGGGATATGCAGTTCACTCCCAGCATTCTTTTAATTCATCAGGAATAGAAGTTCCCAAAGCTTATACCAGCTGCATTAATAATAATAAACAAAACTGCATCCCTTCAGCTGTTCTTTTAACACATGGAGAACAGTCTAAGGAATTGATCATGTGAGCTTACAATCTATGGGGTTCTGCAGATGTTTGTAGAAGTTGCAAAAATACCGGTGTCCTAATGCTGGCATTTCACTGAAGTAAAATCTAAAGAGTGACAGGAGAAGCTGCACGGTGTCAAAGTTGCAAACGCTTCAAAACTCTTCAAGCACTGGCAGTTCCTTAATAACCCTGTTAAGAGAATTACTGTGACAAGAGACTTTAGGATTGGACAAAACTCTGCCTTCAACAAAAAACAGCAATGTTGCGTATGAATGTCAGTCGTTATCCGGGAAGACTGGCATTCACTGATCAGAGTGCTGTACATTTGTGGTGAAGCTACACTAAGGCGAGGCGGCAGTGTTTCCCAACCCTGGTCCTCAGGTACTCCTAAGAGGTCAGATTTTAAGGATTACCTTGGGGAAATAGACTGAATCCTGCAATCACTGAGCACAAATCCTATCACCTGTGCTGTGCTTCAGATATCTGGCAAACCTGGCCTGTCCGCATGTTCTCACGACAGGTTTGTGACGCAGTGCCTTATAATGTAAGTAGCATAAGGTGGTATGGTACTTGGAGTGTCCCTATTTAAAGGTTTTTAAAGTGTGTAAATGAAATAAAACCATTAAAGCTGATTTTCTAGCATTGCAGAACTTGTACATATCAATAGATATTGTTGTTACAGGATGAATTCATGATCTGAAATTTAGGACTAAGGACCTGCTATTCTCCAATCCTCTTCATGCAAATCTTAAACGTTTTTCTTTTGTAGACAAAGGATCTGACGGCGACACTGGTGGAAAATATGTCATCACTGAACAGCCTTTCAAGTGGAAATACTAAACCCAGATTTCCTCCAGTCACGAACATGCCTGGTAGCCTCGGATTCCAGTCTCCGGTTGACAATATGAGTGCAAACCGAAACATCCAGAACGGGCTGAATTCCAACTCTGGCTCTCACTCGACTGGATTCACCATGGGGATCGGGAACCAGAACCAAAACTTCTTCAGCGGGACCAGCTCTTTGGGAATGAGCAAAGTCGCTCCAATGGCGACTCCTGCCAGCGTGCCAAATTTTAATGCATTAAGCAGTCCTCCTGGCATGCTGCCCCATGGCCAACCCAACAAACCTACTGCCGCCCTTTCCCCGCTGGATCAGCTTTTTGGACCCCAGAAACCCAAAGTGAGTCTGAACCAAATGTCTCAACAGACACAGAGTCCATGGATCAACCAGTATGTGTCGCCACCAACACAACAAGGATCTCAAATCATGAGCAACCCAGTCACGCAAACGGGCATGATGGCACAAACTGGTTTCGGGACACAATCCAACCCATTTTTCAATCCACAAAGCTTTTCTCAGCCAACAAACACCATGACCAGCAGCAGCTCAGCTAGCAACGATCTGAAAGACCTTTTTGGCTAGACTTTCTCCAACAGGTTGTTTTCTAATCATGGTAAAATAGCTTGGGTCCTGCCCTCCGTTGTTGTTTTTTTTGTTGTTTTTTTTCCCCTACTATTTTATCGTAACTCACCTCTTCTGCTTTTTTTTTTCCCCCCTAAACCTAATTCTCCATCGTTACAGCAAAATAACCCCACACGACACCTGAGCGCTCTGAACAGAACAGCAAAACAGTAGCATATATAAATATATAGCTCTCTTACTGTAATGCGAATTTGGACTTTATACTAAAAAAAAATGCATTATAGCTAAGGTAATACTCCGGTAAGTGAAGATGACTTCATGATCAGGGACGCAGCCCTTTGTCATGGTTTTCGAATGTGCGGTTTCGGACAATACCGGATAAATCAGGAGTTGCAGCAGTTTTCATTTTAATGATGTATCGCTCAAAGCTGGTTCAGTTTTAAAACTAGATATTTTGTGGTGACGTTTCCCTTCGGAATCCTCAGGGTATTTTTCTTTTTTCTTTTTATAATTTTAATAGCATTTGATGCTTGTGTACATCTAAATTTTGACACGTGACTCCTATCACTGTAACCCTTTCAGTGCAGTAAAATGAATCTCTAACCATTTCTGCCGTCTATAGGGTTTTAGTGACCCCGATTTATTGTGCACCAAATTAAATGGTTGTATTCCTAACATATTGCTGTGTTCTGTAAAAATAAATAGATAAATATATAATTGAAATTATATATTTTTATCTGTATTTATTATTTTTACAAAAATTTAAAGCACAGTTTGAAACGAAGACTCTTCGACAACTCCCTAAACGACATCATTAATGAGGGAGTTGACGAAGAGTCTTGGTTTCAAACGAAGCTTTATATTTATGTAAAATTTCCGTTGCAGAAAGACGCATGTGTTCTCTTTCAGATCATGTCTTGATTTGAGCCTTCAGACACACTTGGCATACAATGTCGTTACTGGTTCAGAGATGTTTCTTTACAAACGTTTTTCTTCTTAATTATTTTAGTATATATTTGTAAATTCTAATTTATTTATATTTTTTTGCTTTTGCACATTTTTGCTACTCCTTACATTCCATTGAACTTCTCTTGCTTTATGGTAGCGGGACCTCAGCAGAATTGGAAAGATTTGCAGAAATGGGTCCTATAGCTCTACAGCATCACGTCTATGAATCTACATTCATCTCACTGGAAGCTGCACAAAGAGTTACTGCAGGCTGTCGTAGAGCCAACAGCAGGCTGACTACACGCTCTAACTGCGAAGTGACTTCCTCGCACGGTATACAAAACATGAGCAATTGGACAACAATAACAATTCTTTATAGCTTTTAGTTTTTGTTGTGGTTTTTTTTTCTTTTTCATCCTAATTCCCACTTTCTTGACAACTATCCTGTTCGTGAACCACGATTCTCAGCATCCTTACCTACCCCGTGTCCAGTCATGTGCTCTCCTCATCACTGCAGCAATACACGCGCAACAACCGGAGCTATACCTGCTGACTGTAAATTATTCAGTGTACAGAATGTGATCTTTTTTTTGTTTTCTTTTTATAACCTGCTATACCTATACACCTTTTTTTTTTTCCATGTCTTTGTTATGCGTACATGTTAATGGCCCAGCCAGCATGATACCCAGTTTCCTTGTATCAAAGTACTTTTTTTTTTTTTTCTGTGAAATTTCCAAAGAGATTACAGTGACAGCATAGCATGATCTATTATCTTTCACGTTTTTTTTTTTTTTTAATTAAATGGTTTTCTGCTCTAAAAAACACGTTACCGTACCCTGTTTTGCACCAAAGCTAGCTCCCCCAATGTTCTAAATGGAATTATCAGTTACTTACAATATTGTCCAGTTAGGGCTGTTCATTCCCTGATGTGAAATATTGACTCAGTGCTTGGTTGGGAGGTTCTGATGTATATAAATCCTCCCAATCAAAAATGGTGGGGCACCCCAGTGCCCATTCAGAGTGGCACACTGCAAGATTAAGACCGATATTTACAGACAGGGCAAAATAAGCAATATGGTCAAAGTGTCCAGCCTCTACACACAGTACGTGTTTCCTTTTTTAAATTTCTGTTCATCCTAAGAGATAGTGAATTTTTTTTGTATAAATATATAAAACACATACTCTGTTGGAGATCGAATAAACTCTTTGTTTAACCACTTGATGTTTAAGACCGCGGGGCCTTATGGTGTAAATGGTTTTGTTACATACCTGTTTAAAGAATTGATGAGACTTGAGCGTACCTTAATTTCTATATTACTGTGAATCCTAAATATCGTTTAACGTATTCTTGAAGGTTTGCGTGTGTTGTTCTAACTATCGTTAAACATTTTGATGTTGGTAATTACATTTTGAACAAACTGTTTATAAAGAAAAACATGTTAATAAATGAACACTGGGAAAAATAACCATTGATCTGTTTTATCTGCTATTTGTGGGCTTTCTTTTCTGCTGGCGGTTGCTTAAACCATGCTTCTATGTGGGAATTGAGTTGCTGTCCAAATCAATGAAATTAGGAATGTGCCGATACCAGCATTTGCACGTGTACTTGGTACTCGTATGTCCTGATATCTTTACCAATACTGGAAGCCATCGCTCGGCTGGCTTCCTGGTATTCAAGGGGCAGGGGCTGCTAGAAGAATGCTTTAACAGCGTTCCACTAGCATTCCCCTCTGACCGGCCACATGTTCCTCCGAGCGCCGGCTGCCCGTGTTGTCCTCTCAATAACCATTGGCCTGCGAAGGCTGGGATGCAGCCTCCAGCCGTGATCTTGCATGGGTCAAGCAAGTGTGTCACAGCCTCCATAAGCATTTGGCTGCTCAGATGACCATGCTGGCAGCCCGCGCTCGGAGGAACTTGTGGCTGGCTGGAGGGGAATGCTGGCGGAATACTGTTAATGTATTCTGCCAGCAGCAGTGTCTGAGTTCTGTGTGGGGTATACATGTGTCTGAGGTCTGGTGTGTGTTTGGTCAGGGTGTGTGCAGTGGGTAAATGGGGTTTCTGGCCATACATTTTGATAGTAACATAAACTGGACAGGCTTTCAGCAAAAATTCTAAATGATTTATTGGAAAGCGGCCTCGTGCCATTAAATAAAAATCTCGGAGTACCTGGGGAAAACCATATTGTACTACGTCTTAAAAAGTTGGTATTGGTGCAGCCATAAATGAACGGTACAGATTGTCCGGAGCACATCCAGAATAGAAAGACAATCTGTACCTTTTCATTGATTTGGATAGCAACTCTATTGCCACCAGTCAATTTCACAGGTAAAGCTTTCACTACGCGTTTCACCGTAAATACAGCAGCTTTATCAGGAGCAGGTACACAATAGAAAGACAAAGCTGCTGAATCAATGGTGAAACGCATAAATCAAGCTTTACCAGTGAACTTCTCTAGCTTTATTCTAGCAGGACTGGCATTCAGTGGAAATGTTTGCAAAAAAGGGGGCTGATTGCTGCATAATATCACTTGCTTTAATCTACATCTTTATCATTCTACTCTTCCAATAGAAGCTGCACAACACATTACTGTGCAATATACCCTGACCTACAAAGCTCTCACTAACTCAGCTCCCCACTAACCTGTCCTCACTAATCACCAAATACACCCCAGCCCACTCCCTAAGATCAAACAGTGACCTGTGCCTAGCTTCTCCCCCGCATCACCTCTTCCCATGATAGACTGCAGGATTTCTCACCTGCAGTCCCCATCCTCGGGAACGCTCTCCCTCGTATGGTCAGGCTTTCCTCAAGTTTCCCTTCCTTAAAACGCTCCCTTAAGACATTCCTATTTAATGAAGCCTACCACCCGACTCATTGCTCCAACCAGGCCATCACTCTGACCTAGCAGTCCATCACTCTGACCTAGCAGTCCATCACTCTGACCTAGCAGTCCATCACTCTGACCTAGCAGTCCATCACTCTGACCTAGCAGTCCATCACTCTGACCTAGCAGTCCATCACTCTGACCTAGCAGTCCATCACTCTGACCTAGCAGTCCATCACTCTGACCTAGCAGTCCATCACTCTGACCTAGCAGTCCATCACTCTCACCTAGCAGTCCATCACTCTCACCTAGCAGTCCATCACTCTCACCTAGCAGTCCATCACTCTCACCTAGCAGTCCATCACTCTCACCTAGCAGTCCATCACTCTCACCTAGCAGTCCTCTCCTCCTGTTTCCAACCCTTCTAGATTGTGAGTTCCCACGGGAATAGGGCCCTTGTTTCCTCCTGCACTGGATTGTCAAAATATTGTTCAATATATTGTAACCCGGTCTGTACTGTGCCCATTGTACAGCGCTGCGGAATATGCTTGCACTTTATAAAGATTAATAATATATTAAAAAAAGCAGTGGGTTGATTTGCATGTTCTTGGTCTCTTGCTGATAACCTGTATATCGCCTCTCGTGGTACACAAATTGTGAGTAATCGGACCAGAATAAATTGTTTTTGTCATATATATTCTAATTTCCTTTGACAACTATCTTGGCCATACTGTACTATGGGCTACAGTATTTATGCTCAATTCACACAATTTTTTGTGCTCACCTCTCCTTTTTTTAGAGTTTTATTATTGCAGTTATTATTTTTTCATCTAGGAGTGGCTCATCACTGAAGTTAATATTTTTTTTATTTTTTTTTAAAAAATCAAGTTCGGTTTTAACATCTCATGTTGGGGTTGTATGCGCTTTCCATTTTATATAAAATTATAACTATTGCATTTTAACTGTCAGCAGAGCTGTTGTGATGGAACATGTGAACAGCAGATGGTGCTACATGATGCATTTTCACCTCGGTCCTCTGGTCCTGAAGGTAATAACTTAACTAGCTACTCACTAAAATCTTTATATCCGGTCGTTGAAATAATAAAAATAAATAAAATTAATAAGCAGTTGTTAGGTTTGAGGAATCGCACTTTATTGAACACTGAGTGAAAAGTACACTGTCAGTATGCAACACGTCTTTGGTCTGCCTGCTTAAAGCAAGGGCCCGCAACCTTGACTTGTTTCCCCTCTAGATGTTTTGGAAAAATATTTTCCATGAGGATTGGACGAAATGAGTGGCTGAGCATCATGGGAGATGTAGTTCTAAGACATCTGAAGGGCTAAGGTTGCTAATGCCTGGCTTAAAGGGACACTCTGGGCTAGAATGCTTAAAAAAAAAAAAACAGGATTTGCTAAACCCTACTGCTTTTTTTTTTTCTGCCCAGTGTGTTAAAACTAGGGCTGGTAATGACCAAAATTTTCGTGTACGATTAATCTTTTTTTTTTTTTTCTTCAATCGATTAATTCTAACGCACATACATATCCAACTACTTTTAGCTGATCTGCATATGCATTGCAACTCTGCATTAGTCAGTGGTAAATGTGGTATACACTATATACAATCACCCGACACTGGTTAGTTTCAACAATCCAAGTCTTTACTTAACTTATGTCAGTGCTACAGTTTGAATTTATTATATTCCCCCAGCTCACGCATGGATATACTTGCCCCCAGCTCACGCATGGATATACTTGCCCCCAGCTCACGTATGGATATACTTGCCCCCAGCTCACGCATGGATATATTTGCCCAAGCTCTCACCTCCTGCCGCCCCGTGCTTTGCGTGGCGTGTTTGGCTCCCTATGAGCGTCCGAAGGCATGGAGCATGGCCGCTCGCCTGGGGGAACCACGTGACCAGCCACGTTCTCGCAAGAACCCAGAGTTCACATGAACTCTGCAATCTCGCGTGAGCGCGGCTGGTCACGTGGTTCCCCCAGGCGAGCGGCCAAGCTCCATGCCTTCGGTCGCTCAAAGAGAGCCAAACACGCCGCGCAAAGCACCCAGCGGTCGAGTTAAATAGATTTAATCGACCTAAGAAATTAACGATTTAATCGTTAATTTCCACAGCCCTAGCTAAAACGTAACTTTTTTGTCCCCCACAGTGGTCTTGTGGTCTCTTCATGGTACTTCAGGATGCAGCAAGATGCCCCAAAGACCATTGGCATAAGAGTGACTGTATTGAGTGACCTTACCAGTCACCTGTTTGTCTTGTTCTACCACACATCTGATTGACCACCTACTCTTTTAAGGCCCAGTGATGACCTAGAAATCTACATTCAGAGTCATGTATGACTAAGGCTATGTCCCAATAGGTCACATTTTATTCTTTGTGCACCTATACTCTTAAAGTCATTTTGTGGAATATGCCTGTGTTGTCCAGTTTTGTTTGGGCAGGGCAGATCAGCAAAAGTCCATCGACGATATGAAATTTCAGCACTAAAAGAACACCTCTCATATGTTCTATGAAGTTCATAAGACAAACTTACATAGAATGTTTTGAATTCTATTCAAAACTGATTGTTTTTCACTATCTGTCCTTTACAGAATGGTTCATAATATGTGGGGTGCAGAAAATCACAGGTGAACATGTATATAATGAAAGTGCTTTGGTCCTTTTAATGTGCAGCGTGGTTAAAGAAAAAACTTGCTCCTTAGCCCCCTTTCACTCAATCGAATTAATGTGATTTTTGCATTGTAATACATTGAAAAGCACTCCTTAGCATATCAGAAGTCCTTTGTTTTATTTCTCCCAACAGCCTGGAGATAAATAAAACAAGCTACAAATGGCAGATAAAATCCTCACTGTCACAAAAAGTTAAACCAATAGCCAGGGAGAGGGCAAAATACAGAGCTCTGGCATCACTTCTCTGCAGGAATAATGTTCTGCGGGTTATAATTATGCCATGTACTGATTTTTATAGTCTGTTGGTATTTTTTGAAGCTGCATTGCTAATAATCTCATTATGATCCCTACAAATTCCCATAAGTAAAAATGGTCAGATCTCCTTATCTTTAACATTGTTGCTGTATCGGACACAAAGGCCATTTCTGCCTGTATTCTAATAATGCAGACCCCCTATATGAAATTGTGCAAGATAGATCATATCATCTATAGTTGAGAACCTTTCATTCCAACAATATTTCTTCAAAGGATAAGAAAATGCAGGGGAAATTAAGTTTTAACTCTCGGAACAATTTGTGCACGTTTTACCCAATATTTAATTTTTGCGTAACATTTCAAAAATGGGATACAATTTTTTTTTTTTAAATTTTTTTTAAAGGTTTATCACAACTGAACCCCTTCACTACTAAACACCCTAGCAGGCTGATACATGGTTTGATTCAGGCCTGAAGCCAAAAGTGGGGAAATTGAAAAGTTACCAGTAATTAGCCCTCTTCAAGGCGAAGGTAATCCCACCAATCTGAAGTGTTTGCCCCGCTCCCTGCTGCTCCTAGGTCTTACTCCTACTACCATGGTCTTTTAAATTGGCTTTACTGGTCCTAAAAATAACCCTCAACTGAAGCTAACTGAGCTGCATAGACACATTTGTGGGCCTGTAATGCCACATGGTTGGCAAGAACACCAAGGCTAATTTGTGTTTAAAGTCCAGTTGTCAATATGGTTCTGTAGCTTGAGCACGTCTTCAATGAAAAGAAGTCTGACGGCGAGGAGATTCATCAGAAGGCATTTCACTTCTGCAATGCCCCATCCCTTACCTTTTCCCCAGTAGTCCTGGTTCATGGTGACAAAAAAAAATGCTTGTTCTCGCACAAGAGATTAAGCAGTGCTGCTATGCTTCACTACAAACTGGCTACAGTGCCGTTACCAAGACAGAGGCAAATCGCCTGCATATGTGATGACCAGCAGAGGCACCTGTAAGGCTACATGTAGATAGACATTCCCTATTATTGATTCCAAAAATGAAGAAATTAACCCCATATTTGCTCTCTTGGTTCAGATGAGTTTGTGAATATAGGAGTGTTTTTGTCAGTCTCAAGGTGAATGCTGAGGTGTATTTGTATGGGATGTTTGCAGTGATGCTAGTTTTAGTCTCTAGGAGTGAATGTTGTTTGAGTTTATTATGCAAAGTTTTGTTTGTTGTCAGATTTTTCATATTTCTGTCCAGTAGCCCAAGGATGCTAATTGGCAAGTCCCCAAGCCATAGGTCGACTCAGGGGCCTCAATTTGACATATACATGTGCAATTCAATATGAGCAGAATATAATAAATAAATAAACATGATGTCAAGCCAAATTTTTAAAGTATTTTACCAAGACGTATACGTTGAGATCTCTGTTTCAAGTATTTCTGTACCTACTGTAAAAATTCAAATATATACAGATTAACAGAAAATAAATATGTAGGAAATATACTTTGTTACATGTTTACAGGTGCATTCTGTATTGAGGTATATTAATGGAGATCTCTTAAGGAACTTTAGACTGGGGGAAGATTTGATGGCGTCTGGGAGGTTATTCCATAATTGCGGTGCTCTGTAGGAAAATGTGGATCGAGCCACCTTCTTTTTGTATTGTGGTATTGCAAGTAAGTTGCAGGTCCTGGATTGGAGGTTATAGGAGGAGGGAACTGCTAGGGGAAGCAGCCTATTCAGGTAGGGTGGTAGCTTCCCAGAAACGCTCTTAAACACTAGGTTGGAAAGGTGAAGGTTCTGTCTGGATTACACTTACGGACAGTTTAGCTCTTTTAACATGTCACAATGGTGGGTCATGTAGCTACATTGTAGCACAGTGGTTACCAACCGCGGTCCTCAAGTACCCCCCAACAGGTCAGGTTTTCCTGATATCTGAAGGACAGCACAGGTGATATGATTTGCTACTCAGTGATTACTTCCCAAGGTAATCCTTGGACCGCGGTTGGAAACCGCCATTGTAGCACAAAGCGGCAGATTGCGTTATACAATGTAGTAAGTTTATGAAGGTGCAATTGTAGGGCAGCTGCATAGTTTGGGGTAAAGTTTAGATGAGAATCTTTCTATGTGGGGGCCACAAGATAGATTTGGGTCTAACCACATATCTAGATATTTGAGAGAACGGACTGGTCAGTTATAAACCCACCCACAACTTGCATATATTGGACCTGTGGAACCTTCCGAATCCCCCTTTCCACCTGGACCAAATCACTTCCGACATCAATATTCTGAATTCAATTGGGAATGCAAAACCATTGCACTCACTGTGCATTGTAAATACCTTACCCTAATAATTTATTTATTTATTTATAAAGGATTTTACCAGGAAGGATACATTGAGATTTCTCTAGTTTTCAAGTCGTCCTGGGTTCAAGAACATTAACATGTTACAGTTGTTACAGAAATACAATGCAAGATATTAAAAAAAAAACACAAATATACAGATTAACAGAAAATACATATGTAGGAAATAGTCATTATGTTACATGTTTACAGGTGCATTCCATATTGAGGTGTGTTAATAGGGAGCTCGAGTGACTTTAGACTGGGGGAAGATTTGATGGCATCTGTGAGGTTATTCCATAACTGCGGTGCTCTGTAGGAAAATGAGGACCGAGCCACTTTCTTTTTGTATTGTGGTATTGCAAGTAAGGTGCAGGTCCTGGATCGGAGGCTATAGGATGAGGGAACTGTTGGAGGAAGCAGTCTATTCAGGTAGGGTGACAGCTTCCCAGAAAAGCTCTTAAACACCAGGTTGGAAAGGTGAAGGTTACGTTTAGACTCCAGCGACGGACAGTTTAGCTCTTTTAACATGTCACAATGGTGGGTCATGTAGTTATGCTGCCGCTTTGCGCTACAATGTGAGTTATACAATGTAGTAAGTTTCTGGAGCTGTGTTTGCGGGGCTGCTGCATACACTACATCTCCATAATCAATAGCCAGCATAAGCATTTGTTGTACAATCTGCTTTCTTACTGCGGGACTCAGGCAGGATTTGTTTCTGTACAGGGCACCTAGTTTGGGGTAAACTTTAGATGAGAGTTTTTCGATGTGGGGGCCAAAGGATAGATTTGGGTCTAACCACATACTGAGATATTTGACAAGCAGAAATAGTAACAATATCACTAATAATAAAACAAGCGGATACATTGGCCCTAATCATAAATCGAGCAGAAACAGAAGCCCTAAAAGTAACTGTATCCCAGTGATGGCGAACCTTTGCACCCCCAGATGTTTCAGAAGCACATGCTCTATCATGGCTATACAGCTTTAAAATTGCTGGAGCATCACGGGACATGTAGTTTCAAAACATCTGGGTTGCTGAGGTTCACCATCAGTGCTCCAGCCCTAAAAGTAACCCTGAGTGCGTACAGTGCGTTCGTTGAAACAGATGCACTTTACAATGGATGAGATTGTGGTTACATTGTATCAGTTAGTTATGACTGATGTTGAGAAAAATAATTGATTTAAGGCTGGGGGCAGACAAGCGGTTTTAAGAGCGGAAGGAACATTCGTGAGAGTGGGCGTTCATTCCACTCAGACGCCCATCTGACCACCTCACTGAGTGCAGTTCGTGCGCTCAGCGCTGCAAGGCTCGATCCTCCTATGGAGGATCGTGCTTTGCAGCCCCGTTGAATTTGCGTTGTAGCGTTTCAACGAGGAGGCTTTCAGCATGGCAGCAGCATGACCACTGTAGCGCGCACGCTACAGTGTGTGGCCGGTCCTGTCGAAGCATCACAATGCTGTAACGGACGCTGGGAGGCATGTCAGTACGGCAGTGACGTGCGGTGAGGTCAGTGGCTGGTGAGGCACTGGCTAGTATCAGAGCCAGATATACACCAGACCCCAGAATTATATATACTCAGGCAGACATACCCCAGAATTATGTACCCAGCAACACAGACCCCAGACAGACCCCAGAATTATATGTACCAGGCAGTCAGACCCCAAAATTATATGTACCCAGGCAGACAGACCCCAGAATTATATATACCAGGCAGTCAGACCCCAAAATTATATGTACCCAGGCAGACAGACCCCAGAATTATATGTAATTCTGCCTCACCTGCCATCCCTGACTGCACGTCCCTTCAGTACGGGCACACGTAGTGCACTCGTCTGACTCTGGGCAAAGCTGTATAGCATCAGTTAGTTATGACTGATGTTGAGAAAAAAAAAGCTGTATGCAGGGATTTCTCTATGTCCTTTGTAGCTTTTTCACCGCCACACCTGTCACTCACATACATACATACCTCCCAGGTTTCCCTATTTTTGGCTCAAATATCTCATTCTCTTTCATTTCCCCCACTAATGTCCCTTCTTTTTGAGGTCCACTATATCTTTTTGGGTGTATAACCGAGCTGAAAGTCATAAAGCTTCCTGCAATTAGTCTCTAAGTCAGGGACGCAAGTTTGACCCTCCAGATCTTTCAAAACTACATCTCCCATGATACTCAGGTGCTTATTAGATTTTCTGAACCTGGTTAATGTATTTCCAAAACATTTAGAGCAGGGGTCCACAACCTTGGACCTCTGAATGTTCCCATGAGGTTTGAACAAGCTAATAAACACTGGAGGGCCAAGGTTGCTGACCCCTACTCCAAGCTAAAATGTATATATGCTGTATTGTATCACTTGTTGTAAATAAATTGCTTTTAGGACTTCATTTATTTTATTTGTTTACATTTTATAAGATTTAAAAATATTTGTTTATCTTCATATTGGAAAAATGATTTATATATAAAATAAGGGGCCAGCAGAATGTAAATTGCCTAGGACAGTGCCAGGTATAAACATGCCTCTCTGGGACCTTTATACACAAATAATATTCATGCATGGGTCTCGCTAACCTTTTTTTCCACCCCCTATTTATCACCTCACTTAATAAAACCTCCCAGCTGCATCCTTTTATTAAACCAAGCTGCCTATTCTTTGTCACCATAACTTTAAACTATATATATTAGGAACATGACAATATATTAAATCAATGAAATACAACGCTTTCAGTCCAGCAAGTTTGTATCATTCTAAACCTGGCTGTTCTTTCACAAAGGAAACAATAAAAGGCTTCTAACCAATCGTGCTAAAATACATGACTATGCCGTTTGGAGCAAAAAAACAAAACAATTGCATTAAGTGTCTTCTTTTATTTTGATATATATCTGTGAGCAGCTGCTTTATGAGTCTCCTGGAAAGAAAAAAAAAAGGCTTAGTAATAATACATGCGAATTTCAGTCCGTGACCACCTGCCTGCGTCATGGAGACGGGATGAATCCCTTAAATGTTTAATAAACTTGTTTCTTTGTATGGGATGCTATTAATAACTAAACGGGCTAGGACAGTGTCGTGTCGTGTCGTCTCTGTTACTATAGCATCGACTTGCAGAGCATCATTCCTTGGATCAGACACATATGACAGCCTTCGGGCTCTATTATCGGGTTTCAGGCTACGGTGGCACTGGCTGCTCCCACGGCGTTATAATGTTCCCTCGCTCCATTAAATATGTACGTCGATCCTGGCTTTATACGACTTGGATTTGTTTGATTATCTGGACATAATACTTTTTTTTTTTTGTTTCCGGACAGATTTATGCCTATTATCTTATTGTCAAACGTGTAGATAATTTGTCCAAGATCGCTAATAGACATATTCGCCCTATATCCCTCTCTGTACCCAGGGCACGCGTAAGGTGGACTAGTTAACTCACATCCCTTGGGATTCGTACAGATGTCAGCCAACCCTCCAGAAACCAGAGCAACGATGTGAAGATTGGTTTTTGCTGGAATCCAGGCTCTCTGTGCACTTTTTCTGGACAGGATCCATCTCTTCCACTTTATTTCTGGTCTTCTACATTCCTAATGATTCACTATATGTCACATTATTAACGGCTGCGGAGAAGAGAAGAAGAATAAATTTATTTTTTTTTACTATATAATTTTTTTTTAAAGATTTTTTTTTTGAGATTCTATTATTTTCGCTTGCATCGTTGGATAGAAGATTTATGACATTCTTTTCCTTGTCAAACATGGACGTTTATTAGATTGTATCCAGAATAAAAATTTACGATGCCTTTCCAGGCTCTCAGTTCCTTCAAAGAAAAACTTTTCAATCCAGGGAAAGAGGAAGTGAAGGGCGGCATCGGGAATTCCCTCGGGAACCTGCAAAGGTAATATAGTATTTAATAAACAGAACACAAAGTGTCATCTATTGATTGAAAGGGGCTGGCACGGAAGAGGTTAATCTGGCCAAAGGGTTGAAGTACGGTATACATAACAAAGGAATGATTGCATTAATTGAAGCATAAAAAACAGCATTCATGTATTTTCTTACTGGAAATGTTAAAATTCCAATTTGTATCTACTGGTCATACAATTGTAGAATTGTTGAAAACCTAATTAAATAAACTATTAAACCTTAATAATAATGAAAAAAAATGCATATTATTTATTTAAAATACAAAATAAAGTAAACCAATTTCTTATGGAAATAATACCAAATAAGTAATAATAAATCATGCTTCATTTTCTAATTAAAAATAGTACTGAAAAATGCATTAGAAAATAAATTTGTTTATTTTAAAATATGAAATAACTTAATAATAAATTATACCTCATTTTTATTAAAAGTAATCCTTCTATTTGATACCAAAAAATAATACCTCGTTTTTTTATTAAAAATGATAATAAATTTACTTCTTTTTTAAAATCAATTCTTCTACTTGTGATTTTTAATCTTTGAATATAGCTTAGCTTTTTTTTTTTTTTTTTTTTTTTTTTTTTTTTTTAGCCTTGCATATTGAATAACAACCATAAAATAACCTAAAAAGCATAAAATAAACTAATTAGTAAAAGGAAGGAGCTACTATCGAGGGTATAAATCATCATCCCATTTAGTCATTTTATTCTCATATTGACAGAAAATGTGTTTTTGTGTTCTCTTTTGGACAAAGCCAACTCTTACAGACTAAAGAAAAAATGTCAGTTACTCCGTTATATAAAATTATTGCCTAACCCTTGGTCTTCAACACGTTAATTATTTATTTTTGAGCTGGTAATACATGGGGAAAAACTATTCTAGTTTGTGCTGGAATATTATACATTAACTTTAATGCAAAAAATAGCCTTTTATGTGATTTAAATTTCATAGTCAAGTGAAGTTTCTCTTTTTTTATGTTCTAGTCATAAATGCCTATATAAACCTAAAATAAAAAATGATATACCCGTCTATCATGACAAACGTCAGCAACGCAGGTGTTCTTGAACTACATTTCCCATAACACCAAGCCCACTCTAATTCTTAACTCTTTCACTACCAAGTGCTTTTTGTTGAAAGAAATATTGTAATATTTATTTGAACCATGTAAATGCTTAGCTAATATTTAAACGTAGTATTAAATAGGGACTATACATAAAGTGTGCTGTTTCTCAGGTAGTTAAATGATTAAAACCGTGTAAAGTGGCTTTTCATTTTTCATGTATTTATTTATCCTATACAGAAAAAATGCTGGGATGAAAGGTTTAAAACTCTAACTGGTGTTCTTTATCTTACACAATTTCACACGGGGCCTGCATTGGCAGCATACAGGCAGATATGAAATACAATAAATGCATTAACAATATGTAATATAAATGGTGAGATCTCCGGCTTATGGGGATTTGTATTAAATTTATTAGCAATGCAGCTTCAAAAAAACCCATAAAAATAATGTGTAATCGTTCACCTCATTTTTTTGGCAAGACCGTCGAGCCCGTATACCTCTTGTTAGCCTAAACAAACTCTACAAGGCGGAGGCATCAATTTCCTTAACCTGCTCAATTACAATTTAGCAGCTTTATACAGATATGTCGCAGACTGGTTGCGGGGTACCTCTTTATCGAATTATGACATGGAGTGGGCAGTGTTACCCGCCATATCCCCCTCCTTACTCCCTCTCCTCCATCAACACTCCCTCAACATGCCATCCTATTTGCGGAATAATACGCTGCTCCCCAGGGCCCCAGGGATTAAGATCTCTATGTGCCTGGAGCTGAAGATTTTAGTGAAATGAAAGCATATTTTAAGTTATAGTGCAGATACGGATATATCTAACCAGGCAGATACTGTGTGAGTAAATTTACATTCAGATTTCAATCATTTAAAGCATGTAAAATAATTTTTTCACATTTTATCATCCAAACCTTTAAGGTTATATATTCTATAGGGAATTCTTGTTAATTTTTTTAAAATGGGATCCGGTTACTGCATTTTTCTGAGAAAATATTCAATTTTAACCAAAAAAATAAAATATTTCCCTTGCGTTTTTTAAATAATATGACTATGTATAAAACACTGATCTTGCTCCCAGCGTGGGAAATGAGAAGGTAAGTAATGGCAGTGGTATTGCTCATTTTATAAGTGACAAATGGACAATGCCATTGCATTGGAACTAAAAATAAAAAGATAAAAAGTTTTGGGGTTTTCCTTTTAGATTTTACATGGTCATGTTTGGTATTAATGCAAAGGCCAGACGCTGACCTGTCCAATGACATGTCCCTTGACCTTGTAAGGTGTAAAGATTAGTAACGCAGGGTTCCAAAGTCACTCCCTCAGTGCACTTTGCTGCAGTGCGGTAGTTTAGGTTTTTGGTGTAACAATACGTAATAACGGATCTCGTCATCACCTCCACACTTGAGATGGTGAGTTAGTGCAGCTTCATTGTTCACTTTATAATTGAAAAGTGGAAAGTATTGCTGTGTTAGAAAGAAAAAATAAAGTAATATTTATTCTTTTATTTTTATTGTTACATAAAACCTGGTCATGTTTGGGATCATTGGAAAGGGCATACTCTGGCCTTTCCAGTGATACCTCATATGACCCTGTAGCTGCTATGGTGTTGGAGATAATGGGGATCACATGTTCATAAATGCAGACATTGTTGTTTTTTCTCTGGGCCTATTCTGGGGCATGGGCCTGGAGCTGCTGCTCCATCTGCCCCTATTTTTAATCTGGCCCTGCTGCTCCCCATGATAAAATCGACCTGGGTCAAGGTTTATCCTGGCAGTCATCGCTATGGTCCCGCATTTCACACAACCCAAATTTTCAACTCTCCGCACATGCCTCTATATTTCAAACCCTGGCTCGCAGAGGACTGACACAGGTTTCCCATTTCATAAACGGAGCTTCAAAGCTACCTCTATCCTATACAGGGCTCGAGACCCTTGTTGCCCCCTTATTCATCCGTCTGGTACACTATATGCAATTGAAACCTTTTCTTACTGCCCAACTATGCACTTTTCCCCCTCTGACCTAACCAACCAACCCGATTCCCTTGTGCGCGTTTGTAATATACTGCCCACTCTACATCTAGCATTTACACACTTCTTCAGGCCTCCATTCCGACCCCTACACCCTGGAAGGCGATCTCCAAATGGCTCTACCACTTCCCTGACCTCACTCACTAGCCTGATCCAGGCTACACTGGAATCTCGAAAATATATCCCATCCGCCGCCTATTGGGAAATGCTGTACAAAATCCTCCACAGGGCCTATCTGGCCCCTAATAGAATGTCCCATGCTGGCTTAACTCCCGAGACGAACTGCCTTAAATGACAAAAATCACCCGCTGACAAATGGCACTGCTTATGGGCCTGTCCATTCACCCAGTTGTTTTGGGACTCGATTAGGCGAGTCAGCTCTACTGTTCTCCACATACAAATTCCTAACACACCAAAATGGGCCCTACTCGGTCTCCCCGATGCTGACGCAACCCCTTTCGAGATGTCAAAGGTTCTGGCTCTTCCTGCTGACAGCTGCAGGTAAAAAAGCCATCCTGTCTCAATGGATCCCCCCTTATTCCATATGGCGAATGATTGGATGGAATCCTCCATGTATCAATAGGACAAAACTAAAACATTTTTTTTGCACATCCCCCCCCTTATTGGAGTACTCCCAGATGACATCAAGGAGAAATTGCATAACACCTTTCTCTATTCCTTGCGGTATGCCCTTCAAATGTTACATGGTTCCCCTCCAGTTCCTCCTACAACCGCCATCACATCTCTACAGTGATTTTTGGACCCCCCCCCCTGAGTCAGATGACGCTGTACAGCTTTGTGCCTCCCAACGGGTTTGAATGCCCTCGATTCTCCCTCTGCGTGGGGAGTTGGTACACCCTACCACTTTTGATGTGGTCCCCGTGTTAGACACTTTGTTAGATAATACTACTTTACTTCTATATTTCACTACTATGTTTATACACTGCATTACCAGTATTTTATCCTCATATCTTTTTACTGTACCTGACCGATTAATAAAAACTATTTAGAATAAATAAATGTGTGGCATAATGCCTGTTTATGGAAATTAGAGTATCATCTTGTATCTCTACTGTATAGAGATTTTCCATCATTATAACCACCTGAATCCTATCCCTCTACAGCAGCGAGTGACCCCAGAGCTCTTTCTGTCTTCATCCCTCTCCCTAGCTGTTGTAATGCAGCAGTAAAGTTTGAGCTTTATGTTACATTGAGGGTGGAGGCTGTTTCTTATATCTTCTTTACAGTAATACAGGGTGACAGGAGTGAGATCTCAAATAGAATTTTGTTTCTTCTTAGGAATATTACATTAAACAGGTATGCAAATGGAGTTTTATATGATCATTTATTTTTCTTGTATTTCAATGCAAAATCGTGTATTCACATTTGGTAGTGAAAGGGTTAATACTGGTTGAAAAAAAATGCTTCTTAATTAGTGTTAGACTAAGGTTAGATGAGGGCTAAAAGCTAGGGTTAATAATTAGGCTGGGGCAGACGAACGCAGTGCGACCATGCGTTTAGCCGCACTTTATTACGGCCGTGGTAGCAGCAAATGATATCCAACGCAGGCCCAGACACGAAGTACGGCCGCACGAAAGTTTGGCCTAGCAAACGCAAGCGGCAAACGAATGCATTTTTGCAAGAAAGTCGAACCGCTAGTACTGACGTACAGAGTGCGCTGCGCTTGCATAGCGGCATGTGTGCGTAATTAGGAGACGTCAGACCCTGCTCATGTCCGGCCAACATAACGTCCAGACACACAAAGTTTCCTGGTTTGGATCTGTAAAAAATCACTGCCGAAATTGCGCATCGTATGACTGCTATCATGTCTTCCGTGAAAAAATGCATTCGGCCGCATCGACGCACTTTTTGATGGTAGACGTGAAAAATGCGTTCGTCTGACCCTAGCCTCAGTGTTTCGGTGCACTTTGGCGATTTGTACAATGCAATCATTAATTTCAATATTTCTCTATGGGACAAGTTTTGTGCCGCCGAACTTCACCGTATTTTTTTTGTCAATTGGCCTGTGGTGCTGAATCCAAAAGATCTAGTACCATGGCTCAATTGACAGCGAAATACAGTGCGGTTCAGCGAAGTTCGACGCACTTCAGCGGCACTGAAATTGTCTCCGAGAACCATTGAATGATTCCTCTATGTACAGCATGCCGAAGTGCAGCGAAACATAGATTCTGAACATTTATTTATTTATAAAGGATTTTACCAGGAAGGATACATTGAGATTTCTCTAGTTTTCAAGTATGTCCTGGGTTCAAGAACATTGAAATTTTACAGTTGTTACAGAAATACAATGTAAAAAATGCAAGATATTAAAAAAATAGCACAAATATACAGATTAACACAGAAAATAAATATATTCACTATGTTACATGTTTACAGGTGCATTATGTATACAGTCACAATATGTTACATGTTTACAGGTGCATTATGTATATAGTCACTATGTTACATGTTTATAGGTGCATTATGTATATAGTCACTATGTTACATGTTTACAGGTGCATTCTGTATATAGTCACTATGTTACATGTTTACAGGTGCAGTCTGTATATAGTCACTATGTTACATGTTTACAGGTGCATTCTGTATTGAGGTATGTTAATAGGGAGCTCTTAAGTGACTTAAGACTGGGGAAAGATTTAATGGCGTCTGGGAGGTTATTCCATAATTGTGGTGCTCTGTAGGAAAATGAGGATCGAGCCACTGTCTTTTTGTATTGTGGTATTGCAAGTAAGGTGCAGGTCCTGGATATGGATTTGAGTCAAAATCCCTACAACCAGGTTCCCTAATGCCAAAATCCCAACGGCCAACTTCCAGACAGGACAAGTGCCAGACACAGTGGCGTCGTAACGTGGGGGCGGTGGGTGCGGCCCGCACCAGGTGACACCCGCCTTTAGGGTGACACCGTCACCCTAAGGGCGGGTGTCTCACCCACCGCCCGCCACCGCCGCGTATTCGCTCCGTGCGAGCGTCCGAAGCACGCAGCTTCGGCGCTCGCCTGGAGGAAATACGTCACCAGCCAATCGCGGCTGGTCACGTGGCTCCCCCAGACGAGCGCCCAAGCTGCGTGCCGCCGGACGCTCAGAAGGAGCGAAAAACGCGGCGGAGAGGTGCTGCCTGGGCCGCTATCCATGTGCTGGGACCAGGACCAGGAGGTGAGCTGGGGCAAATCCATGAGCTGCTGGGGCATATCCATGAGGAGCTGGGGCAAATCCATGAGCTGCTGGGGCAAATCCATAAGCTGCTGGGGCAAATCCATAAACTGCTGGGGCAAATCCATAAGCTGCTGGGGCAA
This sequence comes from Leptobrachium leishanense, assembly GCA_009667805.1. Taxonomy (NCBI): domain Eukaryota; kingdom Metazoa; phylum Chordata; class Amphibia; order Anura; family Megophryidae; genus Leptobrachium; species Leptobrachium leishanense. The sequence goes on from CM019065.1 coordinate 326,836,453, forward strand.
ATCCATGAGGAGCTGGGGCAAATCCATAAGCTGCTGGGGCAAATCCATGAGGTGCTGGGGCAAATCCATGAGGAGCTGGGGCATTATCCATGAGGAGCTGGGGCAAATCCATGAGCTGCTGGGGCAAATCCATGAGGAGCTGGGGCAAATCCATGAGCTGCTGGGGCAAATCCATGAGGAGCTGGGGCAAATCCATGGGGGCCTGGGGCATATCCATGAGGAGCTGGGGCAAATCCATGAGGTGCTGGGGCAAATCCATGAGGTGCTGGGGCATATCCATGAGGAGCTGGGGCATATCAATGAGCTGGGGCATATCCATGAGCTGCTGGGGCATATCCATGAGCTGCTGGGGCAATATATATCCATGGGTGAGCTGCTGGGGCAGTATATCCATGAGCTGCTGGGGCAGTATATCCATGAGCTGCTGGGGCAGTATATCCATGAGCTGGGGCAAATCCATGAGAGCAGCTGGAGCATTATCAATGAGAGCAGCTGGGGCAGTATATACATGAGAGGAGCTGGGGCAATATCCATGAGAGGAGCTGGGGCATATCCATGTGTGCTGGGGGCAATATCCATGAGAGCTGGGGCAATATCCATGTGTGAGCTGGTCTGGGGCAATATATCCATGTGTGAGCTGAGGCGCAATATATCCATATGTGAGCTGAGGCGCAATATATCCATATGTGAGCTGGGGCAATATATATCCATGGGTGAGCTGCTGGGGCAATATATATCCAGAGCTGCTGGGGCAATATATATCCATGTGTGCTTTCACTGCCTTCGAACAGGCAACGTACTTGCTGGCAGTTGGCAAAAAGTTGTGTGAGCATATGAGAGAGCTCCACAGCAATAAACCTCACAGTAATGTGCGCTGTGTGTATGAGCATTCAGTGTTATATGGGAGTACTGATTTAGGAGTAAGAGTAGTTAAAAAAAAAATCTGAAAAACTCGGGGGGGGGGGGGGTGACACCATAAATTACCGCACCGGGTGACACCGACCCTAGTGACGCCACTGGCCAGACATACCAAGTTCCCTACACAGACAACTCCCTGACGGCCAACTTCCAGACATCCAAAATCCCAGCGGCTAATCCTAACCCTACTCCCTAACCCCCCTAAACCTAGCCCTAACCCCATAAACCTAACCCCCCTAAACCTAGCCCTAGCCCTAACCCCCCTATACCTAGCACTAACCCTAACCCCCTAAACCTACCCCCCTAAACCTAGCACTAACCCTAACCCCTAAACCTACCCCACCTAAACCTAGCCCTAACCCTAAGCCCCCTAAACCTAGCCCTAACCCCTCTAAAGCTAGCCCTAACCCTAACCATAACCCCTAAGCCTAACTCCGTAAGGGTTAGGGTGTTAGTATAGGGTTAGCCGCTGGGATTTTGGATGTCTTGGTCGTGTAGGGAAGTTGGGATGTCCGGCACTTGTTCTGTCTGGAAGTTGGCCGTCGGGATGTTGGCATTAGGGAACCTGGTTGTAGGGATTTTGTCCGGCACCCTCTGGATATATTCACCCAGAGACCCTGAGGCTCTGAACATTCACCCTGAGGCTCTGAACATTCACACAGAGACCCTGAGATTTTTTTTTTTGCCGCACTTCAGTGACCTGTACATAGGAATCATTAATTTCAATAGTTCTCTAGGGGACAATTTTACTCCTGCCAAAGTGCACCGAACTGCACCGTATTTTGCTGTCAATTGGCCTGTGGTGCTGGTAATCTATTGGATTCAGCACCATGGGCCTATTGACACGGAAAGAGAACTATTGAAATGAATGATTCCTATATACCAGGGATATCCAAACTCCGTCCCTCCAGATGTCCCTGAACTACAACTCCCATGCTTCTCCATCCCTCTAATGCAGTCAGAGATTTCTGGGAGTTGTAGTACAGGAACATCTGGGGGGGGCCAGAGTTTGGACATCCCTGGTATATACAGATCACCATAGTGCACCATATTTCGCTGTCACTTGGCCTGTGGTGCTGAATCCAATAGATTAACCGACAGAGGCCAATTGACAGGGAAAAAGTATACGGGTGCAGATTACTCCTGTGTGAAATGTCATAAGGAATCAATCCAAAACCCTCCCTAGGTCATGGGAAAGAATCTCACAGCACCAAATACTGTATATTTCTTTGGAACCAAATTTTAACTTGCCACCTCTGCATTTGTTCTTTTCACATAAGAGATAATCCTTTTTTTTTACAGTTGCCAAATGACAAATTTGCAAATCATCTAATAGTGGAATGTATACTTTTTAATTAGGAAAATTGATGGAACAAACGTTGAAGAGGACCATATAGAATTGAATGAAGATGGACAGCCTGTGCATGCGCCCACTCGGACGCCTCCTAGATTTGATTGCCACTGTTGTGGGCTGCCCAAGAGATACATCATTGCCATCATGAGTGGCCTGGGATTTTGCATATCATTTGGAATTAGGTGTAACCTGGGAGTGGCCATTGTAGAAATGGTGAACAACAATACAGTATATGTTAATGGGAAACCAGAAATTCAGGTATGTCATCCTGTGACCAAGTGTGATCTTCTGTTGTGGGCATAAATTGATTTATTTTCGGGGAGTGGTCTCTTGAAGGAGAGTAGGGGGGGGTTCAGATTACTTGGAAACCCCCACATAGGTTCTGGAGTTGGTGTAGTGGCATGGCACATCTGTTGGTGTAAAGGAGTGGAATCCGCTATGGTGGAGCAGATTCCAGTCCCGATATTTCAGATGGCTCCTCCTCCCGCCTATAGCAAGTTTAAGAAGTGGCAGCAGCGGAATGTGACGTGATTACACTGATTCACGTTGTTGGCTGTGCACTTGGACTTGATTGCTTGGAGTGAGCACGTTCCTTACATGGCAGCCTCTTCCTTCCATGTTTCTGCCAAGAGCTAAGTAATATGTAAAAGAAATACCACTTTCCCCTTTTTTTTCATCTTTTTGGGGAGGTGGGTGGAGATGTCATTAGTCAGTGCCTCACCAGCCATTGACCTCACCCACTGTTAAAGCAGCTTACTATCCCAGCTTCATTGCTCATTTCTTTTCATGTAATCCATTTTAGACTGCTTTGTTTCTGTATGAGGAGGATATCTTCACCGTTTATAAAGTACATCAGTACCTTCCTGTCCTGAAAGTGCACTAGGCCTTCCCTTAATTATTACTGATAATGTATTAGCTGATGTCACAAAATGATTTGCCGACTGCGGACATTACATAAACTACTGACCCACAGCTGTCTTATTGTGAGCACCTTACATATGGAATCTATGTCACTTACTCCTTCAACTTGTCTAACTTGAATCCATCTAAAACATTCTTTTACAGAAAGCCCAGTTCAATTGGGACCCAGAAACTGTTGGCCTTATCCATGGTTCATTTTTCTGGGGATACATCGTGACGCAGATCCCTGGAGGCTTCATTGCGAACAAACTAGCTGCCAATAGGTAAGATCCAACATGGGGGGTCTGCATATATTTACGTTTACAGTTGTCACGACTCATTGTTAGGGGTTGCAGGATCGAGCCCAATGTGCGGTTAACAAAGTGGAGGGAGGCAGATATACAGGGGTTCAACAAATCAAGGTTTATTACACGAGGAATAACAGGAGTAAACCAAAAGGGAACACTGAATAATAATAATAAAGCATAGGAGGTGGCTGGGCGAGACAGGAATGGGACTGAATAGATCTGTACAACACATAGGACAGAATACAACAGGCGGACAGGACACGAACTGAGGTGAACGGAGGACACACTGAACACTAAAATAAAAGACAAAGGGGCAGGACAGGAAAAGGACTGACTATAAACAGAAATCAGGAGACAGAGAAACTAAAGAACACAAGAACACAAGCAGACTTACTGAAAATAGGACAGAACAAGGAGGGGGGCTGAGGACCAGGAGACACAGAGGGTAGACATTCAGGTACAATATGGGCATCCAGGCGAGGTCTCTAGAAAGGGGGCAATCCAATAGCATGGTCAAGGTTCTTGGCAGGCGGCTGGCAGAAGTATAGTCAATGTCCTTTGCAGAAGTCAAATAACCAGAAGGCGCAGGAACACATATGGAGGGTAGCAATGGAAGGTCACAGTGCGAATCCAGGAACACGAATGGAGGGTAGCAATGAAATATCACAGTGGAAGTCCAGGAACATGAATGGAGGGTAGCGATAGAATATCTTCAGACAGACTAGATGTGCACTGCACGCAGGTCGGACACAATGAAGGACTTTAAGGCTAGGGTCAGAGTGGGGCAGTCGGAACGCGCGTGCAGGCGCACTAAATCACGGCGGCAGTAGCAGCACATAACGGCCAATGACGGCCAATATACGCAGTACGTGCGTACAAAAGTGCGCCGACACCACGCAACCGGCAAATGAACGCATTTTTCTCAGAACGTGAAACCGCTGCTACAGACGTACAGAGTGCGCTGCGGCCGCATGGCAGCGTGTGTGCGTGATTAGGAGACGTCAGACGCTGCTAGTGTGCGGCCTACATAACGTTCAAACAGCCGGATTTCCCTAGAATTGCGTTGGTGAGTACCTGCGACTGTGCGACTGTGGTCGTCTGACCACTTAAGCGTATTCCGTGAAAAAATGCGTGCGCACGCATCGACGTACATTTTGACGGTGGCCGCAGAAAATGCGCTCATCTGTCCCTAGCCTAATGCAGCAGCACTCACAATAGGGTGGAGTGCACTTATAAAGGAAGTCTAGGCCCAGCCCACACCTGAGGTTTGGGAGGGGACAAGGGAAACCTGGTGTGGACTCCTGAGTACCTTGACAATAACGGGGCTAAAATCCGGTCTGGAATGTTTACATGAGAGAGGGGGTTACCAGAGTCTTATTATAGAGCAACTCCAGATTTGGACTTTTTACGGCGCTGGCGACGAGGGCCATGACAATAGTATTGTCACTTACATCATGCTCCCACATATGGTAGCAGCCAAAACACTCTGAATAAGATTTTGGATTATGGAAATAAAATAACAGGACTGAGTCCACACATGGCATAATTAGTGATAAAAACACAGCAACATGCTGTGCAGCTGCAGGATATGTTGACCATATTTTCTAATTACTCCACTCTACCGTGACAGAAAGACAAGACTTTAATGAACACAAATGATTACTCCAGATTGTGTCAGTGACACGCACAGTTTCTGTTGTTGTGCAGTTAGATCCCTATATAAGTCCATTCATTCACAAAATCTCATTTATTCTGTTAATTTTGATAGATGCCAAATTAAAGAATTTATCAGATGTCAAAATACCTCTGCCAGGGCACATATTCTTGATTTTTAATATTCATTGAATTCGGAGGAAATTCACCTTAACTTTAGTTTTCTTGCTCATAAATACTTTTAATCTGTTGAAATTCAGCTTGATTAACCCCTTCACTATCGTGACTGTTTATAAGCGATCAGCAATAGCAGACACAGCAGCCCGAGATCGTGTTAACGTGATCTTGGATTTCAGTATTTATAGGGAGGTAATTTAAAGTAAAAACTCTCTCTATATCACTAATGATCACTTTCAGATATACTTTGTATACAATTTAATGACTTCAACCAGTGGAATTTGCACCCTATTGTTCTCATCATAATTTTGCCTCCTCTCTTTTCTTCTTAGTTCCTACACCCCTTTTTATGGGCTTGCCGTGGTCTCCATGTTCCAACAAACTCGGCGAGGCTGGCACTCCCACATGTGTGCCTTTTGTCTCATGTACAAACAAAACCTAACACAGCTGAGCACTAACATTAGTGTTACGTATGTAATAGGGCCCCAGATGTTTCGGAAAAACATTTCCCATGAGCCTCCATTCACCTAAACAATAGGTGTCATCATCATGGGAGAAGTAATTCCAAAACAACTGGAAGGTTGTTGACACCTGTCACCAGTGCTTTTTTCTGGAAAAATAGGGTACTCTCACGCCCAGGGAAAAACTGATTTATTATGCTGATTTTTCGTGTCCTAATAAATACTCCTTTATTCACACTGGATATATTGCCCCCAGTTCACACTGGATATAAATCCCCCCAATCTCACACATGGATATATTGCCCCCAGGTCACACATGGATAGGCTGTCACTGAGTTTGACGCCAACGGAATAACATTGTATCTCTAGATGTTCACAATAGCGTTATGGTTGAAGGAAATGATTTTACTTTACTGATCTCTATCACTCCGCCAGAGGCAGAATCCCTGTGAAATGTTTTAACCGTACAAAATCTATAATGGAAAGGAAATGTGATATTAAGAAAGTGAGTACTTGCAGCACTAGAAACTTTAGGTGTGAGACAACCATATTGTACCCTTTGTTTAGAGCTATGGAATATGCTGGTGCTGTATAAACAAAGAATAATAACCAGCAAACCATATGTTTTCCTCCCAAGTGTGCTCATCTGTAGCACATACCTATGGGGAGATGAAACCCAGAATCCATGAAAGACTTTGGCAAATGGGTAAAAAAAATGCATATTTAATTGCATGTGGGAACACTTTTGAACGTTATTTGAGCGTTACTTGAGCAATGCAAGATATCACCTAGATCAATGGTTCCTGACCCGTAACAGGCCAGATTTTGCAGATCACCTTGGGGAAATGCAGACTGAATCCTGCAATCACTGAGCAGCAAATCATATCACCTGTGCTGTGCTTCAGATATCTGACAAACCTGGCGTGTTAGGGGGACTTGAGGAGTAGGGTTGGGAAACACTGAACTAGATTCCAAAAGATTGGAACACTGTGGTCATTCGACATCATCACAAAATTCATAGAAACCTTTGCGCCTTCTGTATAGTGAGTACGAGGTTGTCCACATTTCTAATAGTAACTGTAACTAATAAAAATTCATCCAAAAGTCCAAACTAGTTACTTTTACATAAAGAATATTGGGCTGGGTTCACACCTGAGCGTATCTCATATGCGCGTTTTACGTGCGGGTTTTTGTCGGGCGTTTTATGAGCGTTTTGACAATTAGAAGCGTGTGTCGTACTTGCATTTTTTGAAGTCTATGACCGCAAATGCGCTGTAATACGCCCCAAAGAAGCTCCTGTACTTCTTTGGGTGTAGGGTGTTTTACAACGCGTTCCTACGCGCTGTAAAACGCCCAGGTGTGAACCATACCCATAGGAAATAATGGGATTTCAGTGTTTGAGCGTTTTACAGCGCGTAGGAATGCGCTGTAAAATGCCCAGGTGTGAACCAGGCCTTAGATCTTTTACTGGGGTGCTTTTTTAGGAAGCATACATGAGTTCTTTGTTAAAATATTCTTTGATAAAATAATTCTTTGATAAAATATGTTTATTCGTACCATATGTGTGTTTCCTATTACACCCAACTGTCTCTTTGGTGTAGAGAATATTATAATCTATTATCAATCTGTTAATAGCTGTCATTTTTATTGTATTATTTCTTTCTTTTTTTTTCCCTCAGAGTTTTTGGTGCTGCTATCTTTTTAACCTCAATTTTAAACATGCTGATCCCCTCTGCAGCAAACACACATTATGGCTGCGTTATATCCATTCGTGTTCTGCAAGGTCTGGTAGAGGTATGTGATTAAATGAAACAAACGTGTAACACACATCATACAACATAGAGAAACATGTACTAGTTGTAAGTTTCCATGTTAATTTAGTTAATGAACATACATAGCTTTGAATGACCGTATCGAATTACTGAAAATGCTAAATATCAAAAGCAGCATAGCAAAAGGCAACTTCATCAGGAAGTCAAAGTATTCATTTGTTTGAAATTCAGAAGTAATAGTAAAATCAAAATGTTGTATTACTGCAGTGGGACAACTAAAAGTACTGTAATGTAAATTCATACACACATTGTTCATTTATTCAGTAATACTTTAGAAAATACTGGGATAAAAGGTTTTAGGGAATATATGGTATCCCTGGTCCTGGAACAGTCCTGAAATAGTCCTGGCCAAAACAAAATGAACACACTCTAATATTTGGTTGGACCATCTGTCATTGTGACTACGGCACACATTCACCGTGTCATCATTTTGAAAAGCTCATTTTGATGAGAGTCGGCGAAATGGAATTGGCAAAGTGCGCCGAACTAGAAACTCCACGAATTTGTGGTGCTTTCTGAATAACCCCTATAGATTTACATGTATACACTGCCTGGCCAAAAAAAGTCACACTCTGAATATTTGGTAGGACAACCTTTTCCTTTGATTACAGCATGCTTTCGCAGTGTCATCCTTTTGATGAGCTCATGCAATGTCACAACATTTATTTCCGTCCTGAGTTGCATTCATTTGTCGCCAAGATCTTGTATTGATGATGGGAGACATACAGGGTTATTCAGAGAGCGTGAAAAGCAGGAGAATGACTGGAGAATGAAAAATTCTAGGTCAAAATAGCCGATTTGGAAAGTGAGATGAAAGGGAGAATTTTTCTGGTTTGGCTATTTTGACCTAGAATTTTTCATTCTCCAGTCATTCTCCAGTCGTTCTCCTGCTTTTCACGCTCTCTGAATAACCCTGTCAGACTTTGCGTAAAGTCTTCTCCATCACATTATCCCAAAGATTCTCAATGGGGTTAAGGTCTGGACTCTGTGGTGGCCAATCCATGTGTGAAAATGATGTCTCATGCTCCTTGAACCACTTTGTACAATTTGAGCCCGATGAATTCTGGCATTGCCATCTTGGAATATGGCCGCTGTGCCATCAGGGAAGAAAAAACCCATTGATGGAAAAAACAGAGCCCCGTTCAATACCTCAGCAGCTGAATTGCTGCAGTGCAGCAATTCAGTTTGCTGCAGCAGTGTCATTGAACGCTTTGGATGTGAATTTCGAATCCAAAATGGCCGACGATTTCTTAATGAAAGATTCAGATTGTTTTTCGTATCACTCGGACAAAATATGATAAAGAAAAGCAGTCCGCACAATTCCGTTTTGTATGCACACACCACAAATTATAGTTTTTAATGAATAAACGTTATGTTTACTTCTGAAACAAAATATAAATTGAACTGTAATATGTGTCTATGAAAATAAACATTGCTGTACGGAATTGTTACTTGCTTAATGGCGGTGGCCATCTTGCTGTACGGAATTGTTACTTGCTTCATGGCGGTGGCCATCTTTAATATGTCACACTCAGCTTCTCGCAGCATCTCCTCGGGTCGCTGCAAGTGCTAAGTTAGCAGTGCTGAGCGGCAGAACGGCGTTCAATGGCAAGTTGCTAACTTAGCACTTGCAGCGGCTGAGGTATTAAACGCGCCTCAGTATATTCAGGGAGTCACATGACCTTGTTTTTTGGGAACATAGCGTTGCTGAATCTAGACCTGACCAACTGAAGCAATCCCCAGACTGTAACAGGCTTGTCTGGGAAGTAGGGTTGCACCGATACCGATACTAGTATCGATATCGGTGCCGATACTGGGTACTGCAGGAGTACTTGGTACTCGTGCAGTACCCCCGATATTTTTTTCCGATACCAGAAGCCGGCATTGAGCCGGCTTGCCGGCATCTGAGGGGCTGGGGCGGCTGTCCGAATGCTCTATCGGCATTCGGACAGGCCCTGCAGCTGCTCTCCGCATTGTTTCATACTTACCTTCTTGGGCGCCGCCGGGAAAGTCTTTGCGCGCGCGTGCTCCTTGGAAGGTCCCCAGCCGCGACCACGTGGGACCATGTGATTGCGGCTGGAGTCCTTCCAACGAGCGCACACGCGGAAACTTTCCCGGCGTCGCTAAGGAAGGTAAGTATAAACAAAGTGAGGAGAGCAGCTGCAGGGCCTGTCCGAATGCCGATAGAGCATTCGGATAGGCCCTGCAGCTGCTCTCCGCTCATATTTACCTTCCTGAGCGACGCCGGGAAAGTTTCCGCGCGTGCGCTCGTTGGAAGGACCCCAGCCGCAATCACATGGTCCCACGTGGTCGCGGCTGGGGACCCTCCAAGGAGCACGCGCGAGAAGACGTTTCCCGGCGTCACTAAAGGAAGGTAAGTATGAGCGGAGGGGGGAGGGGGGCAAATCCATGTGCTGGGGGGCAGTATCCACGAGCTGGGGGCATTATCCACGAGCTGGGGGGCAAATCCACGATCTGGGGGGCAAAATCCATGAGCTGGGGGGCAAAATCCATGAGCTGGGGGGCAATATCCATGAGCTGGGGGGCAATATCCATGAGCTGGGGGCAAATCCATGAGCTGGGGCGCAATATCCATGAGTTGGGGGGGCAATATCCATGAGCTGGGGGGCAATATCCATGAGCTGGGGGGCAATATCCATGAGCTGGGGGGGCAATATCCATGAGCTGGGGGGCAAATCCATGAGCTGGGGGCATTATCCATGAGCTGGGGGGCAATATCCATGAGCTGGGGAGAAATACCATGAGCTGGGGCATTATCCATGAGCTGGGGGGCATTATCCATGAGCTGGGGGGCATATCCATGAGCTGGGGGGGGGGCATATCTATGAGACCTGGGGCTTTATATGAGGTCTGTTCTTATTGGAAAGCGTCACGTGACATAAAATAAAAGTATCGGTACTTGGTATCGGTGAGTACTTGAACAAAAGTATCTGTACTCGTACTCGGTCTTAAAAAGTGGTATCGGTGCATCCCTACTGGGAAGTGTTGGCTTTTTTTTTTTTTGGTCAGGCTGACTGTGTGTTGGCATGTGTGGATACGTACAAGTTCTGTCACATTCAAAAGATGTGCAAAAACAACCATAAACAACATCCTGTTTCTGGATTTTTGTGACAGACTACTGTTGTAGTGATAGGAATATAAATTTTCCCAAATATTCAGAGAATGCAAAGTAAGAAAACAATCCCAAGAGATCAAACTATCCTACAAATACAGTGACAGACTACGCGAACAATAATATTAATAAAAATCAAGGTACTGACCGAGCAAATAACAGTCCTGGTTCTTTGCTTTTGTAATCCTGTAAACATAATAGGCTTAATTACATACAAGGTTATTCAGAGAAAGGTGAAAACCAGGAGAACTGGCAGGAGAAAAGAACAATCTAGACAAAACAGCCGATTTGGAAAGTGAGATAAATGGGAGAATTTTTCTGGTTTGGCTATTTTGACCTAGAATTTTCAATTCTCCTGAGGTTCACCTTTCTCTGAATAAACCTTATAGTGAATGATAATGCTTACTCACCTGAATGCTACAGTTAACGCCAGGATAAGTGACTTTAACGCATGCCCCCCATATTACATCCCTAGCGCTAAAACCCTGAAATATCCATTAACACATCATTGATTGCGCTAGCTTACTGTACTTGGCTAACCCTATGCTTAACATGGGGAGCGCAAGCAGCAAATAAAGTAGTGTTAGGACTTTGTAATAGGCGACATTTCGGCGCTCTCTGAATAACCCCGTGTGTTGGCATCACTTGTTCTTTATTAATTTTCAGTATATATAAATACATTTTTGGCATTGCTTTTTAGGTGTATAATAAAACTTAAAACTTTAAGTAAAATTTAAAGTAAATTTTAAGCATAGAAAATCTATTTAAGTACTGCCTTATACGATAGCGTATTATTATTCATGGTTTTAAATATAAATCAGATAATTGATGCACAATCTCTTAACAGCAGTTTAAAAAGAAAGAGCAAAAATCTTTTCCTTTATTCGATGACTGATGATCCTGACAAAAGCTTAGCAAACCTATAGTGAAGACATTTACAGGGTTATTCAAAGAGAATCGAAAAGCCACCGCACGTTCAGTGACTTTTCGTTCTCTTCAATTCGGTGCAATTTGGCGATCCCATTTCGGCGACCCTGAGGTGTATTCAGCAAGCACCAGAGGGCCGTCGTAATGCAGGGAAAAGTTGCCGCACACCCGCTGAAAACTCACCGCAAAACGAGGGCGAACGCACACCGAAACCCGCAAAAACATCTGGATTAACCCGCCGAAGACGCCGGAGAAACTCGAGCAGGAGCCGATCACAGCGCAGAGCAGCCGCCGGAAAAAGCCGACACCGCAGACGAAGGAGGTGAAGAAAAAAAAAAGTTTGCTTGAAATGTATGAAAAGTGAAACGCTGTTTGCAAAGAAACTACTGAGCTAAAATGTCTGAAATTTACATACGAGGTCCAGGGAAGGATAAGAAAAAGGGCTGTTACAGAAAATCAAAGTAAAGTTAAAAAAAAAAATAATAATAATAAAAAATTAAAATAAAATAAAAAATCGGATTTTTTTTTAAAAAAAAAAATACCCAAAAATGCCTTAAAAGATCCTAAAAAAATCTATAAAGAGACTTTTTGCTGCAGAATATTATAATCAACGGTTTATTAGATACTGTATTAAAACGGGAATATTTTTAACGTTGAAGCCTATGGGATTCACCTGAATAAAACTGTCGAATGAAACCACCGAACAGCAGGGCCATTCGGCAACCTTTCACTGCTGGTTTTTGTTTGTCTGAATAGACAAAGCTATGGGGATTTCACTGCCCTCAAACAGGCACCGAACAGGCACCGTATGTGCAGGCAATTCGCCAACATTTGGCGAACTGCCTGCTCTCTGGAGAGCCGAATGGCCAGGAAAGGTAACCAAACGCTGATTTTCAGCGTCCGGTTACCTTTCGGCAGCCATTCGAATCTCTTTGAATAACCCTGTTAGTTTCCATTTTTACTGTGTTTTATTAAATGTATAGAATGGATTCAAATAACAAATTGTGTAAAAATCTGTATGTTTGAAATACTTGATCCGTGAAATCCATTTGGTTAAAAGGATAGTTAGGCGTATAGCAGGGATTCCATATATTTATATGTTATATGTTAAACATTTTTCAGGGTGTTACCTATCCAGCATGCCATGGAATGTGGAGCAAATGGGCACCTCCTATGGAGAGAAGCAGACTAGCAACCACTTCATTCTGTGGTCAGTGTCTTTATAAAACATAAATGCTACATTTGTATCATCATTATTATTATTCTTTATTTATATAGCGTCAGCATATTCCGCAGCGCTTAACAATGGGCACAATATAGACAGGGTTACAATACACTGAGACTGAACAACATTTGACAAACCAACACAGGAGGAAACGAGGGCCCTATTCCCGTGGGAACTTACAAACTAGAAGGGTTGGGGTGGAAACCGGAGGAGAGGACTGCAAGGTGAGAGTGATGGACTGCAAGGTGAGAGTGATGGACTGGTTGGGACAGTGAGGTGTATCAGTGAGTCAGATGGTAGGCTTGCCTGAATAGGAATGTCTTTAGGGGAAAGTCTGACAGTACGAGGGAGAGCGTTCCAGAGGATGGGGGCTGTGCGTGAGAAATCCTGCAGTCTATCATGGGAAGAGGTGATGGGGGAGAGGCTAGGCACAGGTCACTGTTTGATTTTAAGGAGCGAGCTGGAGTGTATTTGGGGATTAGGGAAGACAGGTTGTGTGGAGCTGAGTTAGTTATAGCTTTGTAGGTCAGCATAAGGATTTTGAATTTAATTCTACAGTGGATGGGGAACCAGTGAAGGGATTCGCAGACAGGAGCGGCAGAGATAGAGCAGCGGGTGAGGTGGATGAGCCTAGCAAAGGCATTCAGAATGGATTGTAGGGGGGGGGGGAGAGGGAGGTCAGATAGAAGATTATTACAATAGTCAAGCCGGGAGATTACAAGGGCGTGGGTGAGTTGCTTTGTGGTGTCAGCACTAAGAAATGGCCGAATTCTATAAATATTACCCAATTGGTAGCGGCAGGAGGAGGAAAGAGACTGGATGTGGGGGATGAAGAAAAGAGCAGAGTCAAGTGTAACTACCTGGCTTGATGGGGAGATAGTGATACCATCAACCACGATAGAGAAGTCAGGAGGTGGGGAGGCATTAGAGGGAGGAATTAGTAGAAGCTCAGTGTTTGACATGTTAATTTTTAGGTGGTGAGAGGCCATCCAGGAGGAAATGCCAGATGAACAGTCGCTGATTTAGACACCAGGCAACCGGAATTTAGCATTTCCTGGCTGTCGTCACCAGGACTCGTGGCTGGAATCGCAAACATCCATGGAGTCTTCTGGACTCCAGGAGGTTTTACTTGCATCGGCGAAGAATTTGCGCTGCGAGTATCCCAGAGGTTAGCGCTGCATTCTGGGGCGATGTGTGGAGGCAGCACCTGCCCTGGAATATCACGCCAACGTGGGGACGCTGCAGGCAAATTTGCAAGCGCAGATGTTGACAACATCCTGTCTCCAAACGCTCACAGTAGCAAAGGTTTTTGGAGACAGGAGTCAATGTATTAGTTCTGTTTCCATAGTTTTAAGCAGGCTCTACAGAATTTACAAACCGAAAGTACTCAAGCTTTGAGTGATGCGCAACTTGCTTAGCAGCGCAATGTAAGTTGTGTATTTATGTAAATTGCAATAGGTAACTGCAGGGACTTCCGCATTTCAGAAGCCTTGAGCTGAAGGGAAGGAACAACCGGGAGACCATAGGTGAATATTTTCTCCTAATTAAAGCTGCAGATTAGAAAAGTAATTGAGCAGGTGCTGTCGGCAGAATCCACCCAATTATTTAAGGGGATGGCAGTAGAGTGCCTGTTTGAAGCATTAAGATTTCCAATAAGACCACTATAAGATACCAATTAATATAACCGTTAAAACCAAAGTTAAACACGCACTGTATATACATGCACACACAGATAGTATATAGAGTCTATATTATAGACTAATCCCTGGCAGTCTATTGGCATAGATGATAATACAAAAATGATATAACCGAGGAAAAGGATTAATAAGTTAGATGTGAAAGGATTTAATATAAGAAAAAATCCTAAAAAAAATGTGATTTTTTTCTCCTGTTTTTTGCAATAATATTTTGCATTTTTACCCATTATTTTCTGCATTCTCGTCCTGTAAACTACTCTTTAAATATTGGCATAGATGAGATGTAATTAGGGGCAGCCTGCCCTTTGGTTGCCTCTCCTCGCTATCCCCAAATTTCTTCAGTAATGTGTAGGTGCATGTTAGGGTGCTGTTCTGCGAGGAGGGAGGGGGCAGAGCCAGCATACAGGGTAACAGAGTGTCTTCATGTGATCGGGCAGCTTATGGGGACCTCCCCTCTACTAGCTTAGTAGGAGAGTGTATGGGAAGCCATTCATATATTTTCCAATTTTGATCCAGGCCCTGGTGCTCCCATCGCCCCTCAGGGCCAATGAGAGAGCAGGGCTTGGTGCAGTGCACTTCCTGCACCTGTTAGGAACCAGCCCTGTTCTCTAGTAATATTCCTTCTGAATTACTGGGGCAACCCATGTGCCTCAATACTGTCAACTCTTCCAAACGATTGAAAACACCTCTGATAGACTTCTTTACCTCACTCATTGCTCTTCATCCGTTTCTCTGGGTTTTCATGGTCTCTGTTGGCTTCCCATATACCCAAATATAAGTCCTACGCCGGAAATAAGACCTACAGGGTTATCCAAAGAGATTCGAAAAGTCACCGCACGTTCGGTGACTTTTCGTTCTCTTCAATTCGGTTCCTTTTGCCGATCCCATTTCGGCGACCCTGCGGTGTATTCAGCAAACACCACAGGGTCCCCGAATTGCAGGGAAAAGCTGCCGCAAACCTGACGAAAACTCACCGAATGCACGCTGAAAACAAGCAAAAACATCTGGATTAACCTTCGAAGAAGCCGAACAGGAGCCGAACAGGAGCCGAACATGAGCGAATCACACAGAGCCGAAGCAGCTGTGACGTAGACTAGGGAGGTGAATAAATTAGAAAAACCATTTGTATGAATCTGGGAAAATGAAACGCTGTTTGCAAAGAAACTACTGAGCGAAAATGTCTGAAATTTTCACAGGAGGTCCAGGGAATGATAATAAAGAGGGCTGTTACAAAAAAAATAAGTAAACTGAAAAAAAAAAAAAAAAAAAATCGGACTTTTAATTTTTTTTTAAAAATTCAGAAAAATGCTTAAAGTATCCTAAAAAATCTATAAATAAAGAGACTTTTTGCTGCAGAATTTTATAATGAACAGTTTTTTAGATATTGAATTAAAACAGGAATATTTTTAACATTGAAGTCTATGGGATTCTCCTGAATTAACTTGCCGAATTAAACCACCGAATGGCAGGACATTAGGGGAACCTTTCACTGCTGGTTTGTGTTCTCTGAATAGCCGAAGCAGTGCTTTTTCATGGGGATTTCACTGCCCTCGAACAGGGACCGAACAGGCACCGTATGTGCAGGCAATTCGACAGGATTTGGCGAATTGCCTGCTCTCTGGATAGCCGAATGGCCAGGAAAGGTAACCGAACGCTGATTTTCAGCGTTCGGTTACCTTTCTCAAGCAATTCGAATCTCTTTGAATAACCCTGCTAGTGTGTTTTTTTGACTGTTAAAATATAAGACCTACCCCGAAAATAAGACCTAATTTGTAGGGCAACTTGAAGAGCCGCGGGAGAGAATTAGTGATGCTGGCGCCAGAGGAAGCGAGGTGGCATCAGAGGGAAGAGAGTCACATAAGGCTGTGGTCACACGAGCGTTGAGTAGAAGGAACGTCTGTGAGAGTGGACGTTCCTTCCACTCTAATGCCCATGTGGCCACCTCGCTGAGCGCAGTTAGTGTAACTACAAAGCTAGATCCTCCAATGGAGGATCGCGCTTTGTATCCTCATCTGCGTCTGTCGTAGCTTTTCGACGGGGAGGCTGAAATCGTGTCCTGTGGCAGGGCACGCAATTTGTGCACACGCTACACCATGTGGCCCTCCCTGTCCAGCCTTCACAAGGCTGCAACGGATGCAGGGAAGTGCGGTCACACGGATGCACTCAGTGCGTTCCTTCTGCTTTAAGAACGCTCGTGTAACCGCAGCCTTAGCTGATGCTTCCTCTAGCGCCGGCTCCTGTCAGAGGCGGAGTGATACCAGACGTACACCGCCAAAAAAAAAATTAAGACCTACCCCGAAAATAAGACCTAATGAGTTTTTTGGGGGCCAAAAAAATATAAGACAGTGTCTTATTTTCGGGCAAACACGGAAGTAAAAGGCAGGTTGATTGGTATATGGTATGGTTTCTTCTGCAATGGCACCATGAAGCCTTCCTGTGAGAGCTAAGCAGGTACACACCAGACCAGAGGGCAGTCCACTATTTTCATTTTCCGTTTCCGGGTTCTCATAGACATGTTTTAGCTTCAGTCAGTTCTAGAATATAGTTTCCAGTCTTGTCCATAACATACCAATATCGGTGCCCATCTCTTTCAACACACTGCTCATTCGGCCCATGATTTGCACCTCCCCTCTTCTATGATCACATCTTTCCTGCTCATTTAGACATCTTTTTGTCACTTATCACTTCTCTAATTCTCACATTTTATTGCTTCTCCTCTGGAATGGGAAACTCATCTACTGGTAGAAGCTTAATATCTTTCCTCCTCCTAATCTCCCACACAGAATCCAAATCTGTTTAAGCCTCTATCTGTCCAAACATCTTGGCCTCTTTTTCTATTTCAACCTTTCCTTCACATCACCTTCTACCTCTATAAACCCAATTTCCTACAAATTCTGGGCTTCCAAATACATGATCTTCTTTTCTTTTGTGTGCATCAACATGTATGTAACCAATTCTACTTTATGTTGTGTTTGTGAAATGTCAACTGCCTGTAAGATACTTTATTTTCTGCTCCTCAGGGTCCTATGCCGGCGCAGTTGTTGCCATGCCTCTTGCTGGTATATTGGTACAATACATTGGCTGGTCATCTGTCTTTTATCTATATGGTAAGAATGTTTTTACTGTAAGGCTAGGGTCAGACGAAAGCATTTTTAGCCGCGAACGTGAAAAAGTGCGTCCGAACGCATTGACGTATTTTTTCACGGAATGAGCAAAAACGGTCAGACGACGTGCATTTTCGGGCGTGATTTTGTACGGATCGTCAATAAAACTCCTTTTGCGTCTGGACGTTATGTAGGTTGGACATTAGCAGCGTCTGACATCTCCTAATCACGCACACACGCCGCTATGCCGCAGCTGCGCACTCAGTACGTCAGTACTAGCGGTTCAGCGTTCTCAGAAAAATGCGTTCAAATTCCACTTGCGTTGCACGGCCGGACTTTCGTGCGGCCGTACATCGTATATTGGCCGTCATTGCCCGTCATCTGCTGCTAGTGCGGCCATAATTATGTGCGCCAGAACGCACGTTAAAAGTGCGCTGGTCTGACCCCAGCCTTAGAAAAAGTATTCTGACACTGCATTCCAATCGATCAGAAGGGGACGTAAGTGGATGAAAACCACAAAAGATGGAGGAAAGCACATAGGAGGTGGGAGATGAGGACCAGGAAATGGGCTACAACTGCCAGTGTTAACTTATAATACATATGCACAATTTGTTTGTGAATAAACCCTAAAGTCAATTCTCTGAGATCTGAAGTTGCCCCGAAAATGCACCGAACAGTGAATTTCCCCGTATGGTGCCATTTCGTGGCCATTCGGCTATTCAGAGAGCAGGGAGTTCGCCAAATTTTGAAGAATTTCCAGTGAAATACAGTGCTGTTCGATGGCAGGGAAAGTCCCCATAGGGAAGCAATGGTTAATCTATTCACAGTACACCGAACAGCAGTGAAAAGTTGCCGAATTGCCCTGCTGTTCTGTGGTTTCATTCGGCAGGTTTATTCAGGCGAATCCCCATAGGTTTCAATGTTAAAAAAATTCCTGTTTTTATTCAATATTTATTAAACAGTTTATTCTTTTAATCTGCAGCAAAAAGTCTCTTTAGTTATCTTTTAGGATTTTTTAGCAAAATTTTTGTTCTCCAATTTTTTTTAAATAGCGTTTTTTCTTTGATTATTATTCATCATATTATTCATAGTATTACTCAGACCTTTTTATTATTATTCATAGGATCTTATATGTTAATTCCAGACATTTTCATCCAATAGTTTTTTAGCAGCGGTTCAAATTTGAGACGTTCAATCCTTTTTTTTACTAATCCCGTTCGTCGACTTTTTCCGGTAGCTACTCGGCGCTCTGTTTGGCTTTTTTTCGGCTGTTTTGTGGCGTATCGTCTGCATTTTCTGATGCATTTGGCTTTCTTTCGGCTGTTTTGCAAGGGGTTCGTCGGCTTTTTTCAGATGCGTTTGGCTTTTTTCGGTGATTTTGCAGCGATTTTTGCATTAGAATCGGCGGTTTTGCAGCAGTTTTTCGGATGCGGTCGGCGGCCTTTCCCTGCACTTCGGGGATCCTACGGTGATACCTGAATACATCGCAGGGTCAGCAAACTGGAATAGCTGAATTGCCCTGAAGTGCGGGGAACGAGAAAGCACCGAAATGTCGGTGACAATTCTGTGCTCTGTGAATAACCCTGTTTGCGTTTGTTATCTACAGGAGTCTTTGGTATGTTTTGGTATATTTTCTGGTTGCTTCATGCCACTGAAAGCCCAGCGGCCCATCCTTCCATTACTATTGAAGAAAGAACGTACATTGAGACAAGTATAGGAGAAGGAGGCTGTTTACTTACAAGTAGTGTAAGTATGCAAGGTGAACCGACGGCCTTCAGGCTCTTCATGGGTCATATTCATTTTAAACAATTTAGCCAAATTTTTGTTATAGAAATATTTTATTTTTAAATTAATTCTTTATAAAATGTATTCAAAAGAATTTGTAACTTACAGTCTGGGTGTGTCCTTTAGATCAGGGAGCTCAAACTCTGGCCCACAGATGTTTATTGCCTAAAATTCCCAGATCAGTGGCTCCCAACCACGGTCCTCAAGTACCCCCAACGGGCCAGGTTTAAGGATCACCTTGAGGAAATGCAGACTGAATCCTGCAAACACTGAGCAGCAAATCATATCACCTGTGCTGTGCTTCAGATATCTGGAAAACCTGGCCTGTTGGGGGGATTTGAGGACCGCAGTTGGGAACCACTGCAATAGATGGTCAGAGAATCCTGGGAACTGTAGTTCAGAAACATCTGGGGGCCAGAGTTTGAGATACCCGTTTTAGATCGTTAGAAGAATATAAATGGGCTATAAACAATCGAGCATGTAATTACATGTGTACCCGAAATGGTAATTAATTGTAAAATTACAACACAGGGAAATTTGACATTTTCTACGTGGTTTACAATATTTAAAATTTTGTTGTCTGCTTTGCATTTGTAGAAATTCAAAACCCCCTGGAAGAAGTTCTTCACATCCATGCCTGTCTATGCAATCATTGTAGCCAATTTCTGCAGGAGTTGGACCTTCTACCTTTTATTAATAAGTCAACCTGCTTACTTTGAGGAAGTCTTTGGATTTCCAATCAGCAAGGTAAAACGATGAACGAAAGATTGGTACTTTTGAACAAATCGTTATCCATTGAATCAGTGGTTCCCAACCCTGGTCCTCAAGTACTCCGTACAGGCCAGATTTTAAGGATTACCTTGTGAAAATGCAGACTGATCCTGACTGACTGACCAACAAATCCTATCAGTGATGTGGTACGCTAATCTGAAGGAATTACGTACCGCATCACTGATGCAACTCATCCCTGTGCTAACCTACTCACACATGATTGAAGCCGCTTCTATGGCCCCACCATTCCCAAACCACTGGCACTAATGATCCTGCCTTCCAGTAAAACTCCCTTTTTCCTCAACCCCAATCCTTCTGGACCAGTGTTTCCCAACCCTGTCTTCAGGACCCGCTGACACGCCAGGTTTGTCAGATATCTGAAGCACAGCACAGGTGATATGATGCTCAGTGATTGCAGGATTCAGTCTGTATTTCCCCAAGGTGATCCTTAAAATCTGGCCTGTTAGGGGGGGTCCTGAGGACAGGTGTGGGAAACACTACACTGCTCTAGACTGTAAACTCCTATGAGCAGGACCCTCCACGGGGAGACACAGGCTGCAGTTAGTTGCAGATCTACCTGCAGTAACTCTATTTGGCCAGTAGATGGTGGCATCTGTCTGCCAAATAGGTTCTTAGAGTAGGAAATACATTCAGGGCTATCCAAAGAGATCCGAATTGCTTGAGAAAGGTAACTGAACGCTGAAAATCAGCATTCGGTTACCTTTCCTGGCCATTCGGCTATCCAGAGAGCAGGCAATTCGCCAAATCCTGGCGAATTGCCTGAACATACGGTGCCTGTTCGAGGGCAGTGAAATCCCCATAGAGAAGCACTGCTTCGTCTATTCAGAGAACACAAACCAGCAGTGAAAGGTTCCCCTAATGTCCTGCCATTCGGTGGTTTAATTCGGCAGATTTATTCAGGAGAATCCCATAGGCTTCAATGTTAAAAATATTCAATATCTAATAAACCGTTCATTATAAAATTTTGCAGTAAAGAGTCTCTTTATTTATAGATTTTTTCGGATACTTTAAGCATTTTTTTTTTTTTTTTTTGTTTAAAAGTCCGATATTTTTTTGATTTTTTTTTTTTTTTTTTTTAAGTTTACTTATTTTTTCTGTAACAGCCCTCTTTATTATCATTCCCTGGACCTCCTGTGTAAATTTCAGACATTTTCTCTCAGTAGTTTCTTTGCAAACAGCGTTTCAGTTTCACAGATTCACATAAACTATTTTGCTAATTTATTCACCTCCCTCGTCTGCGGTCTCGGCTGCTTCGGCTGTGTTCGGCTCCTGCTCGGGCTTGGTTTTCGGCAGGTTAATCCAGATGTTTTTGTGGCTTTTCTGCGTGCATTCGGTGGGTTTTGCGGTGAGTTTTCGTCGGGTTTGCGGCAGCTTTTCCCTGCAATTCGGGGACCCTGTGGTGCTTGCTGAATACACCGCAGGGTCACCGAAATGGGATCGGCAAAAGGAACCGAATTGAAGAGAACGAAAAGTCACCGAACGTGCGATTGCTTTTCGAATCTCTTTGAATAACCCTGATTGTGAATATTCCCAAATATTTCTTATTGTACAATTAAAATGATTTTCCGAAAACCCACTCATAAATTTAGCAACAGGCACACATTATGAAATGTATAAATTTAAAGAATTGTATTACATTTTATTATTTCTTAGATCATTTTATTTTAGAATAGTAACTTTAATAACATTTTCATTCAAATGTATCCATCTGATCTACTGAACCCAGGGTAAACTAGGGTGGCCCTACTTCCAAACTTCTCCAGTCAGATATTTGGGTGCATAAATGCCTTCTTGATGATGTCTATAATGTTGGTGGCTGATTGATGGACTATTTTTATTTTGCACTGTTTGTTTTTTTATGTCTAGGTTGGCTTGCTTTCTGCAGTACCACATATGGTAATGACTATCATTGTTCCCATTGGAGGACAGCTGGCTGATCTGCTGAGGAGCAAGAAGATATTATCCACAACAACTGTAAGGAAAATCATGAACTGTGGAGGTACTACCATCTATTAATTTAAACAATACAAGCAAATAAATAAACGTGCATAAATATTAACTTGCATATAAACCACAAGCAAGTGCCACAATATATGATCATCCTATATGAATGATTGTTCATTCAGTTTTAGCATTACTGAATAATACTGCATAAATGAGTTACTTCGCAGAAAGTTATTAAATTCCGTGGCTGGCCCTCGGTTTCGTATGCTTAGCTTACTTTAAAACTCATATCAAAAATGTATCTTCTTTGAATTGTTTCAAAAAAATATGGTAAAATTAACCCCTTCACTTCAAGTGATTTTCCAAAGATCATGGTCAGAAACCAGTGTTTTTTTGTAAAATCATTTTAAATTAATTATCAAATAAGAAATATTTGAGTTTTTATACCTATTGTATGTCTTATTATAAATAACCTATTTTTGGCCAGTAGATGGCGCCATCTACTGCCAAATTGAGTTAGAGGTTTTAGTGGCTGGCCTATCTTCTTCTATTTCTCCCTGCTCCGCTGCTGAAAGCCCATTATTTCAGAGCTTTGAGCAGCGGATTTTACAGTTTTAGCTCTTAGGGCATTAGGCACCTTCTGCAGCCCAAAAGCAAACAAAATTCATTTGCAGCAAATTAATTTAATTTGATTTTGGGCTGCAGATTAGCATATTAAGATATCTCGATATCAGGGCACCAGATGGTGCCTTTGAAGCCCGAGATATCTCGATTTCGGTAGTGAAGGGGTTAAACAAGAAAATATATTTTTGCGAATATGTGTGTCTGTGTGCTTCTGTATAATCATTTAACAACTTTACTACCACGTTTTCTCCTTTAATTAAACCACTGGCAGGAACGAATAATTTTATGGGAAGCCACTTTACATTTCCACTTAACAATATATACACATACACAGTCTAAATGCACTGTAATAATATTATTATATATATTATTATAAATGCACTGTAATAATATTATTATATACAAGGTGGAAAGGCTGCCCAGAGGGCAGTCTATTGTGGATATACTGCCCCAGCTCGTGGATATTGCCCCAGCTCGTGGATACTGCCCCAGCTCATGGATACTGCCCCAGCATGTGGATATATTGCCCCAGCGCGTGGATACTGCCCCAGCTCGTGGATACTGCCCCAGCACGTGGATACTGCTCCCCAGCTCAGACCCCATACCAGACATGGGGCGGCTGTTCGAATGCTCTATCGGCATTCGGACAGCCGCCCCATGAGCTCCGTCTCCATACTTACCTTCCCGAGCGGCGAAGTGAAAGTTTCCCCGCTTCCGCTCGTTGAAGGACCCAAGCCGCGGTCACGTGGGACTCCCACGTGACCGCGGCTTGGGTCCTTCAAAGAGCGGAAGCGAGGGAACTTTCCCTTCGCCGCTCAGGGGTTGGATGCGCGCGGCAGCCGGGTAGAGGCTGCGAGCGCAGCCTCTACCCGGCTGCTGTGTGCATCTTGTAACCGCCGCGGCGAGCGCACAGCCGGCTTGTGCCGCGGCGGTTGCATGCGCGCGCAGCCAACCGCTGCTGGTTGCGCGCGCATGCGCAGAGTAAGGCTTGGCGACGGACACGCCAAGCCTTACTCTATTATAGTATAGGATTATATTATTATATATTACAAATGCACTGTAATAATATTTATTATATTATAAATGCAATCTAATTATATATTATTATAAATGTACTGTAATATTATTTATATTATAAATGCACTGTAATATTATATTATTATAAATGCACTGTAATATCATTATAGTGTATTTAGAGGTTGTATGCCCTATTTGACATACATGTGGCTCCCTCTGCTGGTCAGTCCCGGTACTGCTGCCTGCAGAGTCTGGATTTCAGTGATCACTTCATGATTTACAGTACATTGTCTGCTATATCCGATGTACAGTAACGGTAGGGACATTTTCTAGAGCTCCTACACAATTGAATTTCATTTGCAATAAACTAAATTAGTTTGCGGTCCTCCAGAAAGCATCCACATCGACACCTGATGTTTTCGAAGATGGAGTTAAATTAATGGTGGCGCTGAAAGGATCTAATTCATCTATTAATCTGCCTGTCTATCTAAAAATGTTTTCCAGAAAAATCTATATTCCTGAAATAAGATAATTCTCCCCCAGTCTGAAAAGTTAGATTAAGATAAAATTGAATCATATGAATAATTTATATTGTGTTTGTAAACATTGAATTCTATTTATACATATTGCTGCCTAGGTATATATAACAGAGTAGAATTAGCACATTAACATAGGTAAACACATGTAAAACATCAAAATATAGAATGAAAAGCAGCGTTGTGAGTTCTATTATCATATGAAAGTGAATACACATGGCCGTTGTAATCCATTTATCAATGAAAACAGCTGAGTAAATAGCAGAGTACAAGAAGAAAGGGCTGAGCATGGAATGAGTCCCTGCCTTTGTGATTAGTTTATGCTAAAAGCACGAGGAGAAAGTGAAAATAGTCTATTGCTGTGAAAAAACAAATTTTCTTAATTCTATATAATCATACAGGTGGTGATCTGATCATCGTATGATACCATCATGACAATATTAAATACGATAAAGAGAAAATACTAAATATATAAGATTTTAGATGGAGATACTATTGAAGCTGCCACCTGAACGGTCTTACATTCACCATCAGGCATCATTTCTTTGCTTCCCATAGTGGTGTTAATGAACAGATAAATAAATAGCAAAACATAATGACAGCGGAGACAAGGAGCGCCACTCCTGCTTTAAAACACACCCCGAGACATTTCAGTAGAGTTACATGAAGTCAGATTGTTGTCCTTGTCACATGGTTAGCTATTGTGTAGACTTACAGGGTTATTCAGAGAGAGATGAAAACCAGGAGAATGACTGGAGAAGCAAAAATTCTAGGTAAAAATAGCCAAACCAGAAAAATTCTCCCATTAAGACGAATGCAGCGAGAGCGCACTCTGCGTGCGTGCACAACGGACGGACGTACTGACGGAAGATACTGTAGATACCACACAGTCTGTTTTTTTTGACGGACGTAGGGAAAAAAAAGGGAATTATGGGAAACAAAATTAATATGAAAATGATAAAAATAAGAAAATGATATGAAAAGCCATTTTGTGCGTGTCATCACTCACACAGAATGCTATGCGGACGTGGCGCACTCTGCACGTCCGTCTAGCGGTTTTACGTTCTTGCCTAAATTGCGTCCGTTTGCCACGTGTGTTGTAAGTGCGCAGTTCGGTGCGCATGTACTTCGTGTGTGGGTCTCTTGATCAATATTCTATGCTACAATGGACGTTAAACTGTGCCGCAACACTGATGTGATCACTGCGTTCGTCTGACACGGGCTTTATCTCACGTTCCAAATCGGCTATCATTCTCCTAGTTTTCACCTCTCTCTCAATAACCATGTATCTGTTATAATTGAAAATAAAATATTTATTTGGCTTCTGGTTCCAGCACTGGGAATTCCTAAAGGCTTCCAGGCCTCGCGCACAGTCCTCCGTGGCAACATTTTAAATGACACTTTCTGCACTCCGACCATTCAATGTCAGTGTCCCAGAGAGCTTTGCCTCCCCTGGGCGCAGTGGCTTCGTCCTATACAGGTTGCGGGACTTCGGGTCCTAGCTAGCACCAATAGCCCTCAGCCTGCTCGGAATTGGCAGTCATTGGATTGACTGCCTCTCCGCAGTCATGTGACCTGTTGCAACTTACAGGAAGTGGCAGCATGTCACATCCGGATCAATGCAGACGGAGCCTGGGGCAGGATTCCAGGTGAGCTTAAAACTGAACTAAAGGGTTAAAACTGTGGGGGACAGGATACAGAGCATGTTTTATATATTGCATTTATTACTTTGTATTTCTGTAACGACTGCAATAATTTCAATGTTCTTGAACCCAGGACATACCTGAAAACAAGAAAAATCTCAATGTATATCCTTTCTGGTAACATTTTTTGCAAAAAATAAACCCCTCTTTTCAACTGCTCGTTTACATTGTTGTTGGACATTACTGCTGCGCTGTATTACAGCTTTTATAAAAATTATAGTCAAGTAATAATCCACCAAACAAAACATGATGGCAGTTTTAATACAATAGAGAAAATACAAGAGAACATACTCAATGGAGGGGTTTGGGTCGAAATCCCTACAACCAGGTTCCCTAATGCCAAAATCCTGACGACCAACTTCCCTACGCAGACAACTCCCTGACGGCCAACTTCCAGACATCCAAAATTCCAGCGGCTAACACTAACCCTACTCCCTAACCCCCTAAACCTAATGCCCCTAAACCTAGCCCTAACCCCGTAACCCTAACCCCCCTAAACCTAGCCCTAACCCTAATCCCCTAAACCTAGCCCTAACCCAAACCCCCTAAATCTAGCCCTAACCCCCTAAACCTAGCCCTAACCCCCTAAACCTAGCCATAACCCCCCTAAACCTAGCCCTAACCATAACCCCCTAAACCTAGACCTAACCCCCTAAACCTAGCCCTAACCCATACCCCCTAAACCTAGCCCTAACCCATACCCCCTAAACCTAGCCCTAACCCATACCCCCTAAACCTAGCCCTAACCCATACCCCCTAAACCTAGCCCTATCCCATACTCCCTAAACCTAGCCCTAACTCCCCTAAACCTAGCCCTAATCCCCCTAAACCTAACCCTAACCCCCTTAAACCTAGGGTTAGGGTGTTAGTATTAGGGTTAACCGCTGGGATTATGGATGTCTGGAAGTTGGCTGTGTAGAGAAGTTGGGATGTCCGGCACTTGTTCTGTCTGGAAGTTGGCCGTCGGGATGTTGGCATTAGGGAACCTGGCTGTAGGGATTTTGTCCGGCACCCCCCCCCCTCGATGGAGATACTACTGCAGCCGTCACCTGAACTTTCTTACATTCACCATCATGGACCAGACGTGAGATAAATATTTCATGTCTATTATAAGTTTACAATTACACATTTTCAAACTGTAAAAAAAGTACAGTTTGTGCATGAAGCCTTTATTAGATTAGATACAGGGCATTCTGCAAGAAAAAGGATGTGTTTTCTATTTAATAAGTATAGCTGAAAATAATGTATTAAAATCCTAATTGTTCGTGCAGGTTTTGGGATGGAGGCGACCCTTCTGCTGGTGGTGGGATACTCGCATACCAAAGGCATCGCAATATCCTTTCTTGTCCTTGCTGTGGGATTCAGTGGCTTTGCCATATCAGGTAAATCATTTTAGGATATATTTCCCCGATTTTTCTCCTTATGATTATGTTATTTGGAACTTTGTGGTATAAAAAGATAACAGTTTTAACTCCATTATTGCATGTAGCACAGGATAGTATGCTCAATGAAACAGTTAAGAGGTTATTCAGAGAGCGACATTTCGGTGCCCTTTCGTTCCCTACACTTCGGAGCGATTCGGCGATTCTAGTTCGCCGACTCTGCGGTGTATTCAAGTTCAACCGCAGGGTCCCCGGAGTGCAAGGAAAACGCGACAAACACTCACCGAGAACCCGCAAACACCACGCCGAACATGCTGGAAAAAGCCAATGAGCCGCCGATCACAGCGCAGAGCAGCTGCTGGAAAAAGCCGACAAGCTGACGAACAGGTTAAAAAATAAAAATAAAACCGTACGCTTGAAAGTTTCAATATTGAAACTGTGCAAAACAATCTACTGAACGAAAATGTCTGGAATTTACATATAAGATCCTACAAATGATAATAAAAAGGTCTGTTACAGAAAAAAGAAAAAACGATTTAAAAAAGCAGTGTTCTCTGAATAAAAGAACCATTGCTTCTCTATGGAGGATTTCACTGCCGTCGAACAGTACCGTATGTGCAGGCAATTCACCAGAATTTGGCAAACTGCCTGCTCTCTGAATACCCCCGAAATGTCACTGTACGCTGAATTTCAGTGTCTGTTTACATTTCGGCGACATTTCAGACCTCTCTGAATAACCCCTTACGTGGGCGTTATGGGTGATATTAAGTATACAATCCAAGGAGCTAAAAGTAAAATTGAGAGTTTTAAAGAAGTGGAATGATAAAAAAAGGAAGTAACGGCAGACCTGGCAGGTCCAGAATATATGAATAACCATGAAACGCTTGTGTGACTTCAGGCTAAGGGTAAATTTATTATCATTTGTTAATGTTTATTAAAGTTAGATTTTACTGCCAGAAACGCGTCACATTGCACTGAATCCTTAATCCAAATTATTTCCTCTTTTTTCATGTTGAATGTTTAATCAACATGCTTTTTTCCCCCCCAAACATCATTTTGTTTTTTAATTAATATTTATCACTGATGGCAAACAACGATAATTTAACACAATAACATGTTTAATTAAATATCCTTCAGCTCCTCTTCCTCTTTTAAGTTATTAGAACAGATCATTAAATCACAAGATGAAATGTTGGTTTAATTAACGGGAAGTTGCTGTATCAGATACATTCGTTGTGACATTTTGGAAACTGGAAGTTAGCCGGTTCCCATCATGTCTTTTGTAAGCATTATCTTTTGAGGGATTGCAGAATTCATAACATGTTTAGACTCTTCGAATGCAGGACGGGTTTATTTGCCAATTCGCAAACTGACAAGGGTACGTGGCAATTTTAGAGAAACATAGCCAAGCTGTAAAGTATCACTGTTACAAGTATTTATAAAGTGCTAACAGGTTCCGTAGCGCTGTACAATGGGAGAGACAGAGTAACAAATATAAATACAAGTTAAACACACAGAACAGTAGGAAAGAGAAAGAATTTTCCAGAAAAATATGCAGTTCTCTTGTCACTTTGACTCATTTCCCAAGGTAGTAGACCACATAGTCCAGGCCTCAAAATTTCAAGTCCTGAGCTACTAGCCAGGCCTTAAGAGTTACTCGCCACTAGATGCCCCATCTAACCCCTATCCAGCATTGCCTCTGCATTCCCACTCGCCCTCATGTAATGTCCACTCGCCAAATGCGAGCAGGCGAGTGGAAATTTTGAGGCCTGACATAGTCCCTTTGGCTTTTGAGCGTTAGACATTCACTACCAAGATCTTTTAATTTTAAAAGAAAATAAAAAGATTAAAACATTTGTTTTGAAACATAGGGCACTATCACGTGCCTGCAGCTAAAACGGGGACGCTAGTGTTTGCTAATCTCCCTTTAATGTCTCCTTTTTACCTTTTAGATTACGGGGCAGGCGCTGAGTCCAGCAGCCCGCCCTGTAGCGGCCTCTAGGCTCTCGGATGCTCGGGGCAGCACTAAAACTCCGTCCTGAGCATCCCCTCCATGGCGGCTTCTCCTGCCGGGTCACATGACCGGCAGGATCTAGCCTCCTGAGATCCTGCAGGTCGGCGGACTGATCGCTGAGGGAGACTGGGGACTTTTTTCCCCAGTCTCACTCTGCTCCCGGCGGCCAGAAGAGGTGGATCGGGCTGCCGTTCTCGCTGCGGGATGAGAGGTGAGTTTTTAATTTTTTTGGGGGGTTACAGCTGCTGCAGCGGAATTAGTTAGCACCAGCTCTAAGCTGAAGTAAAAGTTTTAGTTAGCGACAGGTCCTTGTAATTAGCGTTAGGACTATGTGATCCTAACGCTAGCTACTCTCTGCCTACACTTTGCGCTCCCTATACTTAACATGGGGAGTGCAAAGTACAGTAAACTTAAACTAAAAAGCGCTAATATCGTTTCATTTAACCCGTTAACAATCGGGAGGTGATGCGGGCGTAACGCTATCACCTCCCTTAACCTAGCGCTCATTTATGTGAGCGCTAGCGTTAAGGAGGTGATAGATCCCTTAATCTTTTAAATATCTCAGAATAGCAATCTTCATGCAAAAATGCCATTTTAACTTAAACTTAAGGATCTTCTTCTCTTCTCGAAGCTATTCCGGCCTAGCCGCTTTATTAGCAGCTGGCCTCAGAATGAAGCACAGCTACAGACTGACACCGGCAGCAGAAGCGAAGTCTGCCATTGCGTTTTATCATAAATGTCAGACAACTATTCCTCCTCCAGATCTTCCCCCAGACCTTCTTCGCATTTGCTGTAGAGATCAATGCGATATCTCATCCTCCATTTTTGTCCTCTGTCAGTAGAGCTTACTGAGGGCCGCAAAATATGTGCAGGGTTACAAAGATTGGATGCAACCAAACGGTGCTACGACTGGTAGAACCAGAGAAACAAGAGGAATCCATAAGGAAACAATAGCCCAGTCCTCTAATCAAGTGGGGTGGGTGGGGGGGGTTAACCCCTGGAACGTATCAATATATGTGTGTGTTTTGGGCTGGGGTTTCAGGCGAAATAACATAAAATATAACCTTTATTAGTATCTATGAATAAATATGTCACACAATGAGAGAGTCGCAGAGTCACGAGACATGGATGAAAAACATACAATAACGGGAGGGGGGGAATAGGAACAATAGGTGCGAAGTGCACAAGGACTTGCCTGAAAGTCCTGATGTTGGATAAAAAAGATTAATGGTAGCTATATATGAAATGCTACTCATAACAGACGTAGTTCAACATGCACAGGGGTTCTAATACACCTATAGCTTACCCCACTGACCCACTCTGCTGTAACTTAGATGTCCCTAACTACAACCTACACAGAAGAAAGAAACAGGCCTTCGAGGGTCTACGGTAACAGGACAGGTAGGACAGTTGGTGCTTTGCTAGTGGAGGGTTTAAAGTGGGAGATGCTATCAGATACACATACAAGAGAAGTGCTCACTGGAAGCCAGTCCGCAAATAGTGAGTATAACCAGTCCGTGAGCGCTCCAGCAGACTGGACAGTATCAGGAGAAAAAAACAACCATAGGATTATAAATTGGAGCCCGTCGCTGAAGATGTGCATGGAACAAAATAAATAAACTCTACGTGTCTCGCTGTGTCACCAACAGCGTCCTCAGGAGGAGTGTCAAAGTATAGGAGTTTGCAGAGAATAAATGAAAAGAGCACTGAGATACCGAGGGCCAACATGCTGTGTGACGGGAACCCTGCAGAGATGTTGGTGCTTTGACTTATCAGTCAGCAATGGGGTGCATGAAGTAAGCGTCTCTGAATATACTGAATGAGCAGGTTTTTCCATCAATAGTTTTTTTTCTTACCTGATGGCCCAACGGGCATATTCCGAGATGGCAATGCCAGGATTCCTCGGGCTCAAATTGTGCGAGAGTGGTTCAGGGAGACATCATTTTCCCACATTGATTGGGCACCACAGAGTCCAGACCTTAACCCCATTGAGAATCTTTGGGATAATGTGCTGGAGAAGACTTTACGCAGCATCCAACTCTCCCATCATCCATACAAGATCTTGGCGAGAAATTAAAGCAACTCTGGACAGAAATAAATGTTGTGACATTGCATGAGCTCATCAAAAGGATGACACGGCGAAAGCATGCTGTAATCAAAGCAAAAAGTTGTCCTACCAAATATTCAGAGTGTGACTTTTTTTGGCCAGGCAGTGTATACATGTAAATCTAAATTGACGATTACATTTCTCCGACTCTGCGGTGAATTCACTATTTACTGCAGGGTCCCAGAAGTGCACTGAACATGGAGCCGCCAAAGAGCATCAAACTGCAGAAAAAATACCGGTAAAAGGAACTCTGCTGTTATAATAGGTGTTTAAACCAATAAACATGCATTAAATGTGTCTAAGTAATAAAAAAGGTCCTTTAAAAAATAATAAAATGGTCTGCCACTGAATTCTTTTTACAAAAAACACCTTTTAAAAAAAATGGTATTCAAAAATTTTGTGTAAAAAAATATATATATAAAAAATACATAAAGGTGTTAAAAAAAATAAAAAGACAGTGTGCTGAAAATGAAAAGAATAAACGGGTGAATTAAAAAAAAAAAGGATTTTTTTTTTTTTAACTGTGAATCCTATGGGATTCGCCTGATTAAACCTGTTGAACTAAACCACAGAAAATCAGGGCATTTCACTGACACTTTGGGGCAGTTTTGGCGTTCTCTGAATAGATTAACTATTACTTCTCTATGGGACAATTTCACTGTCGCTGAATTGCGGAAATCTGCACTGTATTTCTCTGTCTCTGGTCGGTGCAATTCGGTGGCATTCATTGCTTTTTGAATAACCCTTTAAATAGTGAGCCGAGGGGAATTGAGATTCATTGTGGAGTCCCTCCTAATTTAATTCAGCGCTCAACGGTGTGCTGATATATATTTTTGAAAAGCATAGGGATCAGCAGGACCAGCTAGGGCTGTGAGGGTGGAAGGGTCCGTTAACACACCATAACTATGTAAATTCATGTAATCGACCATCTAGGAGGTACTAATATTTAACAATGATTTGAGCAGTTGGAATGTACCCAAAATATATTCATTTTCAATTCAGGTTTCAATGTCAATCATCTGGACATTGCACCGCGTTATGCCAGCATCTTGATGGGAATATCTAACGGAGTAGGAACTTTGTCTGGAATGGTATGCCCACTTATTGTTGGTTCAATGACAAGGCATAAGGTAAAAATTATCCATCTATATTGTTTTTCATATATTTGATTCTCTCTTCCCATGTCTACCAGATCAGTCACTAGTGACGCCAGCACGCTTAGAGAGTGACGTTAGCATGCTCTCTATGAGACCAATTGCTGCAGTGATCGGTTTTAGAGAGTCCGTCCATGGATCGGATCTGCGCATGTGTGCAGCTCCTATTCATCAAACCTGGCACCTTTAAATACACATATCTATATACGCAAACCTGACACATTTTGATTACTGGCAAAAAAAAATGGTACCAGCATGCATGGGATCCTTTTAATGGTTTTTTTAAAAAAATTTTTTATTGGAACTCACAATTCAGAGCGCCAGTGGCGTTCCAGCCTCCTGACCTTTTTCAAGCTTGAATAAAAAAGGTGGGCGTGCTGAAGTGTGAGTTCCAATAAAAAAGACACATCTAAAGGATCTGTCTTTGTTAGCTATGTAATAACATAGCTCTAAAAGAGGCGGCTTTCTAACGAGGCGAGTTAGGCAGCCACCTAAGGCCTCGCAGTCGCAGAGGCCTTGCAGCTGCAGAACTTGCCTACCGTGGGGCAGTTTACATACACTCAAGTTCCTTGTCACTCGCTTGGAAGGAGATTTGAGGTTTTAACCGCTTTGCTGCGGCTCTCCTTTTCTGCTACGTAGCAGAGGACGCTGCGGCACACAACGTGTTGAAGTCCCGCAGCTTGGTGCGGATCTGACACTGATTGTGGCCTTCTCCCGCAGCGGACTGACATCTTGGATGTCCTCCACTGGGATGTACCTCCGCCCATTGACATCATCGTGCATGGGCACCTAAGGTCTCACAAAGTCTAGAGCTGCCTTTGCTCTCTGTGTAAAAAAATAATAATAAATAAATCTGGAAACCCTTTAGAATTATTTTTATGTCCACACTGCAGCTCTCAGTGGCTTATTCACGACCGCACCTTTCCCCTGCTTGTTTTCCGTGGTGGCAGTCTCATCGCTCCTCTCCGCCAGCTTACTTTAGGCTTCACCTGTCTCCTGCAGTTTAGCCGTAGCCTGCAGCGACTGCCACAACCACCATCAGCTTATTATTGTGGAGAGGCGCGGCTGTGATTGATAATACAAGAGAAAATCACTGCAGTGGCAGCAAGTAACAGCAGAAACGTGCACACACTTTAAGCGTGGACCAAGTTGCTGCATTACGGGCCTCTGGGTTGTAATTTGCCCCCTAGGTCAAAAGTTGCCAGTCAGCCCCTGCCAAAGACCAAAAAACATATCTGATCTCTTTGAATGATTTCATATGTACACCTACTTCACCTTTGTTTCCCACTATGGTAAAGAGAGTGACCTGGATTCTGCAAAGAGCCGCCTGTTGGGCGTGATTAATCCTTATGCAAAATCAAATTATAGAAAATTATCTATTCACCTCTCTAGATATATATAGATCACTTTTGCTGCAATGTAATCAGAATGTAATTTCATGGAATGGTAGAAAATATTTAGATTTATGCACCAAATCACCTATTATTCTTTTATTCTAGACTCGTGAAGAATGGCAGAACGTCTTTCTGATTGCCGCTTTAGTCCATTATAGCGGAGTGTTATTTTACGGTATTTTTGCCTCAGGAGAGCAACAGGAGTGGGCCGATCCTGAGAATCTGAGTGATGATAAATGCGGAATCCTTGAAAACGACGAACTAGCTGAAGAAACGGAGTTAAATAATGAAGCCTTCTCCAGCCCGAATAAAAGTTACGGTGCTACCGTCCAAAGCGCAGAGGTGCGGAAGAAGGGCTGGAGGAAGAAGAAAGAAATGACGCAGGACTTCGACGAACAGACTTCCTATCAATATGAAAACGGAAGTTTTCAGGATATGTCCTAACCGAGACAAGAGCAAAATACCTGATTAAAATAAAGACAATTAGTGTGTCTTCTGGATACTTATTTAAAACTTTTTACAGACTGAAACAGGGACTGCGTAACAGTAACAAGACGATGCAAACCAAGTCTATAAGAAGGGATGATTTTTCTAGATGATGAAAACTTGCTGTTCTTGAACTTCATGGTGTACCGTAAACGTTTAAATATTTATTTATTTATTTTATTAGTTGAATAGTTAGAATTTTAAATTAGAAGTTCAATTTTCCATGCTATGCAATATATTGTAAACATGCATGTGTGTATATTCCAGGTCGATGTGTCCTTGTTGGCAGAAACGTTATTTAGAGTCAAACAGTTATTTGGTTTGAAAATGTCTGCCAACACCATGAAAACTGAGCCAGAGAAAGTCAATCTGCAATACCTAACACACTAGTTCAATGTGTTTTTTTTAATATTGTGTAAAAAGGTTAGACAGTGTCGGTCATGGCCGTTCTAGAATGTGATCCCTGTAGAGGTTTATTTTCTGGCACAAGTTGATATCTTTTCTTTTAGAAAGGGGCAGTTCCAAGAGTACGTCGCAAATGTAGTCCAGCCCAAAAGGCAGACTTACAGATGGGCTTTTAAAATTAACGCTTAATAGATCAGGTAGGGTGAAATTAGCATTTTAGTAACTGAAAATATCTATGATCTACCTGTAAGAAGTTAATCCACTTCATTAATGGCCTCCGGGAGCTTGGAGAGCTTTAACGTGATCCTAATGTTTTTAACAGCAGGGTTTAAGTGATTCCTGCTACTGGTCTTATTTTTTTTGAGGAGGGGTGGGAGATTGTACTTTCTATCTCTATAAACAGTTGCCAGTGTATAAAACTGTACTGGCTGAGTGGAGTATTGGTAACGTTATTGCTCTATATCTGTGGAGACACAGGTTCAAATCCTGGCAAGAGTACCTCTCCAGTAAGTGTCCTTCAGCAAGACACCTAACGGTACATACTCACCAACCAGGACATACTTGAAAACGAGAGAAATCTTAGCGTATCCTTCCTGGTAAAATACTTTCTCCAAAAAAAAAAAAAAGGTAATCGATATCATTGTTTGATAATCCTTAAAAAAAGGAAAGAAAATCACAATGTAGTTCGGTAAATTTCAGTTTTTAGTTCAAAATCATTGACGACAGACTGTCAATTTCAATCAATTATTTTGCAAATAGACTCTAAAATCCCATTGTACAGCGCTATGGAACTTGGCCCTTTATAAATACTTGTAACTGTATAGGATATTGTTGCTTCCACCCTCTCTCACTCAGTCTTTGCTTCTCTCAATTTTGAGATACACATTTATCTTGTTTTTTTTTTTTATTTTTTAAAAGGGATTTTACCAGGAAGGATATATTGAGATTTCTCTCGTTTTCAAGTATGTCCTGGGTGGCGAGTATGTACCGTTAGGTGTCTTGCCCAAGGACACTTACTGGAGAGGGGCTCCTGGGGATCGAACCCATGTCTCCACAGGCTCTCTCCATGCAGAGCAGTGATGTTACCTCTACTCCACCCTGAGATGATGTCTATAAACTTATAGCTCGCTATATATTTGCTCATCTATATACTTTACTTCTGCTTGCACAGCTCAGTCTCCCATATTTCAGGGCAGTTGTGCACTGTGCTCTTGCACAGGATCTGTCAATGAGGTTGGAAATACTCAGCTGTATTGAAGTCCGTTTGTCTAGTGTAAACGCTGCCTGCTCCATCAAAAATGTTATGAGCCGCAGCAGACCTGCAGTTGCACAGACATACTCCTAGGAATTATCTGCAGGTAGGGTACATTTTGGTGCACTTTCTATGTTTGCAGCCTGAATTTTGCATGTGAGGTTACACTTTCTTTCTTTTTAAAAGTTTGAACTCTTTGTTACAGCTCAGTAATAGTGTAAATCACAAAACGTTTGCTTGGTCTTTTAGTTGAAGTAAAACTCACAGAAAAAGTTATTAATAAGCAAAATGTGTTTTTGACAAAGTCTCTGTAGAGGGTAAACAGCTTCTTGGATGGCCAACTGCGCAATCTTTCCTGTATAAAACTAAAACACAGTCCCAGAACTTCCTGTATTACAGCCTCATAGATACGATTCATGGCAGTGATTCAGCCAATATTTGTCTGGAGTAGTGTGTGTGGTTTCCCATCCCGATTTGGCATTTAGGCGCTCTTTTTGTGTTTATCATTCCAATACGCGTGTTTGTGAAGCATTTTTAGTGTAGTGATTCATGGATGTTAAGATACTGGATTTCTTCTGAAACAAACCAATAAAAAAAATTTGTGTGAAGGTGTTTTTTCTGTTTATTATTATGTGGTATCCATCTTAAATTATTCAGATTCTATTCACTCTGTTGAGTTCATATATCATTGGTGGTCAAGAGAGGGCTAGCCAGGTTTGGCTTGAGGAAGGGGTGGACGAGGCCTTTTGCGACTGAGGGAAATAATTCATGTTATAATGTAATTATTGGTAAGAAAATGTAAATGATTCTCTGAAAATGGCCCATCCAGCATTAAATCATGAAAGGTTTATTCACTGCTATATTTTGCAGGTAAAAAACTAAATAGTTATTTTCTTTATAGAAAATCTTGATGCAAATGGTAGTAGATTTATTATGCGTGTGGTATTAACTAGGGATGTTCTGATAAGTTTCTTTGTGCCCCAGATCTGACTCCTTCAATATTCAGGATCAGCTGATACGGAGCCCCAAGCTCATACATGAGCTGATGCCACGCCCCCCATATGGACACAAGGCACCAGCTGTCACTGGATAACTCACTGGGGTGTGCCCAGTATGTCAGTGGATCCACACAATTGTGGGGATAACACTTGGTGACAATATATGTGCCTGTCTTTAAAGGGGTTAATTATCTCTTTAGGATAGTTCATCGCCTATATACAGTGCATATATATATAAAATGTATCTCGTTCCTTCATGTCTGTACATTGATTATTTCTGAATGATTCTTGAATTAGGGACTAGTGTTTATCATTCGTTCACATATGCATTTTTCAATTTTACGTGTGGTCTCTTTCTGTATAATAAAGTTATGTTATCTTAGATTTGCTTCCCCTTTCTTTTTTTGGTGTATCCATTTTATCATCAGTTTCTTGTCAAATTAATCAGTTACTTTGTTTTATTTGCATTCTTAGAGAAGAAAGGTTGCAGTAAGTATTTTAAATCTAATTTAGGTTAACACAAATAAAAACTATTGGTAGGCTGCACATGAAAATTGTTTACCAACAGTGTGATAAGGTCTGCAAATTTTAAGACAGCCCTTTTCATGCAGGGTCAGGAGTATTTGATCAGTGCATCACCCCACGACTTTGCTCTCCAAGTAGATGAAAAGACCAGAGCTTTCCTGTGCAATGTCCATTGGCAGCTTAGTTTTCTTTTCAATTCATCAAATGTTTGCATGGAGATGGTCAAATACTTTCTCAAAATAAAAAGTATAATAAACGGTGCTCCTTGGAACACAGAGCAGTATATAAACATGGGTACTTAGCCCTGGCCAAATGTAACCTTGCAGAAAAAATTGCCCCTAGGAACTCCGAATGGTTACAGGTTATTTTATATAAAAATATATATTAATTAATTAAATTTAAGTTAATTTAATGTTCATTTAACACAATGACCAGACCAAATGCATTTTTGTTTTGATTTTCCTGTTCTCGCCCCAATCCTGTGTGTCTCATTTCATCCCGTAGTGCCCCTCATTCCAGTCCAATGTAATTGTTTCCACCAATTTCCTTATCTTAGAATTATTCTGACATTGATGCCATCTCTGCTTAACAATCAACAAGTGTTGAAAAGACTTCTGGTCCTCTGATCTATCAACTCAGATTCATGCAATTATTATAATAATTATCTATTTCACATTGAGACAAATATTTAAATTAATACTACATTTAACACAATGAAAGTCATTTGGTAGCATATAACAGATTGATAGGGGACTTATGAGCCATAACAAGGCATAAATATTATTATTAGATTTGTCATGGAAAATAGCCATAATATGGGCAACCTCTGGACTCACAGAGTCATCCTTCAGATAGCAGTAATGCAAAATCCACCTGTAGGGGAAACCTCTAGGGAACAGTGACTGTGCAATGCATTATTATGCATTGCTTCATCCAGAACTATGCTGTGAGGAGAGTGGGGGTCCTTTGGAACCCTGTATCTCCATTTTTTTTATATGTGCGTTTAGAGGCTGGGGTTTCAGATGACATATATCCTAAAATATAACCTTTATTAAACTATATGGATAAAGCTATGTCACGCCATGCGACAGAGTCACAAGACATGGATGAAAAACATACAAATAGGGAAACAAACAGGAACAATAGGTGCCAAGTGCAATGGAACTTCCTGATGTTGGATAAAAATTCCTGATGTTGGATAAAAAAGTTTAACGGTAGATATGTATGATCGGCTACTCAAAACAGATGTAGTTCAACATGCACAAGGTTCCTAATAAGAAAAAAACAGTGTGGTGGGACAGGTGCTTCTTCCAGCCAGTGGGGGTGTTCTTTAAGATGCTCCCTCTATTTAGATGGGGTCCAGCCCTCAAATAAAACAGAAACAAATATATTGCGCAGTATGTCAGGTAGATATATGAATAAACCCCTTTAGGGAGAATTGACTCACATTTTTCAGTGTCTCAAGGACACTAGATGTAACAGCAACCGGCAGCTTTAGGAATGCCGGATTCCCCTTACAGTACTCCAGCGCCTTCTTTCCGCTACTCCGCAGCAATCCAGGATTGTAGCAGTAAAAGTGAAGATCAGCACACAGGGGGTGTAAGATTAACTGATTTATGAAGGTAAAAAATATAATTTCAATAAAAAGTGCATCTAAACGTGTTTCGCGGTATGAAGCCACTTCCTCAGTAGATGCCAGATGCCTAACTAATAGAATAAGCGGAACTAATAGAATAAGAAAGTGGGCCCAGGGATTGTGGGAAACGTAGTCACTACCCGATTCAAGAGAAGACTAGTACTGCGTTGCAATCCTGGGACCATTGTATCGCGCTCTACGTACCTGTTGCGAGAAAAAGTGTGCGGGGATGGATAGGTAAGCGAGCATGCAGGGATTGTTGTCCACGCAGTCATTATCTGGGTCTAGGATAGACAGATAGTGAGTGGCTTAACCCGGCGTCTTTCACAACAGCGCACGTAGTTGTCGTGACAACTGCTGGCAAGCGGTGGGACATCAGGTTAGTGTCTGGATCCTGGATCTGTGAAGCAACATAGATCCAGATACTAAAGAAATTGGTTTTCCAATTTCCAGAACAGAAGTGCATTTATTAGAATTTACACAAAACACAGCAGTTCTCTACCCCTTCTTTGTTTTTCTGTGCCATCTTTTATTTGGCTGGAGTGAGAATGACGCATCAACAGCCATCAAAGAAATCGTTAGAACAGCTGTGTAAAGACAAAAATATTTTGACGAAGGACAAGAAAAAAGATGAACTTTTACAACCCCTCGAGGATTATGAGGCGAGGCAAGCAGTCCAGGACACAGCAGAGCAGGGTACCACGCTTGACCCAGCCGAAAAAAGCACAAGTCTAGTGGAAAGGACAGTGTCAAGTGCTTCGCCCAAGGGTGAGATGGCCCTGGATGTTTACTTGCAGACTGTTTTAAAACAAGTGGACTCCGCGGACTCGCAGACGCGGCTCCAGCTCATCCTACAGTACCAAGAGCGAGAGGAGAGCAGAGAAAGAGAGAAGCGGCAGAGCACCAAGCTGAGCAAGAAGCGGCAGAGCGCCAAGCTGAGCAAGAAGCGGCAGAGCGCCAAGCTGAGCGAGAAGCGGCGGCGCGCCAAGCTGAGCAAGCAGTGGTGGCACGCCAAGCTGAGCAAGCAGCGGCGGCGTGCCAATCTGAGCAAGCAGCGGCAGATTGCCAAGTTGAGCGGGAAGCTGTGGAGCGCAGGGCTGCGGGTGAGCGAGAAGCGGCAGAGCACCAAGCCGAACGGGCACATCAGTTCGCTCTGGCACAGGCAGGCAGAACGCAATTATCTCCTGCTCCTGCAGGCGCTACAGAGCTCTCTACGCCCAGACCTCGTGCCGAGAACTTTCCTACTCTTCCTACTCTAGACTAAGATGGGGACCTGGATGTGTTCCTGCAAAGTTTTGAAAAGACTTGTCGACAGTACCAGCTGCCCAAAGAGCAATGGGCCAGGTACCTCACTCCTGGACTAAAAGGTCTAGCGCTCAAAGCCTTTGCAGAATTACCAGCTGAGAGCAACCAGGACTATGAGGCAATTAAAGCCGCGTTGCAGAGGCGGTATAACCTCATGCCAGAGGTATATCGCAAAAAATTCAGGTCCTTGCAGAAGCGGGCCACGGAGAGCTACTCTGCATTTGTGAGCCACCTGACCACCCTATTTCGACAATGGGTCAGGGGGCTGAAGATTGACACCTTGGATGCCCTGGAAGACCTGTTAATCAAGGAGTTCGTGCAGCTGTGCCCACCTGGCTTCTGGATCGCAAACCCGAGACAGCCCTGGAAGCTGGTGAGCTGGCCGATTTCCATGCGGCCAACAGAGCATCCGTGGACTGGAGCAGAGGTTCCCCCAAAGGATCGTCTGGATGGAAACCCAACTCAGCACGACCCCCTGACCTCACGGCGGCAGCGCCCCCCTCTGTGCCAGTCTCTGCTGGGGAGGTGGGAACGAGTCCTTCGCTCCTAGAAGACGTGTGAGCCGTCGCTGTTTTATTTGTAACAGAGGCAACCATCTCCTGCCTGCGTGCCCAGAGAGGAAGAAACCTGCATCCACAGCTGGGGGAGGACACCCCTCAGCATCACCCTCTGTCCTGTTCGTGACCAGATCGGAGGGCAGTGCGAACGTAAACCAGCAAGCAGTCATTGTCGGGACTCAGGTTTCTGTGGGTTTAAGAGATACGGCAGCTAAAGTAACTTTGGTGCGTCCAGGGTTAGTCAGCCCTGCAGACTTTATTCCTGGCAGGACTCTAGCAGTAAAGCTTTTTGGTGGGGTACGTCCTGCAGTGCCAATGGCCCGGGTTTATTTGGACTGGGGAGCAGGGAGAGATCTGCAGGAGGTGGGGGTGTCTGAAAATATTCCTACAGATGTGTTACTGGGCACGGATTTGGGTAAATTGGTGTCACAGTACGTGCTGGAAAGGGATGCTGGGGATTTACCCAGGCCCACTAGTGGCTCTACAGTGGGGAGGGCTGTGTGTGGGGGTGCACAACAGGATTCCTGGATGGGATGGGATGGCAGTCAGTCTGCGCCTGCGCCAGGTGTGCCCGAGGTATTGTGTGGTAGCATGAGGGGGCAGTGTGACTGGGAAGAAAGGCAGGGGATAAGTGAATGCCCGCCTGTACCTGAGTCAGCTGGTTCCCCGGACCCCATGCTTGGGGAGGCCGCGGTGCCCATGGTGGAAGTGGGTACCCGCTGGCAGTCTGCGGGGAGTAGGGCACAAGGCCCGTCTCTGCCGTGTGATGGTGTGGATCAGAATGCCTGGGAAGGGTGGCAGGACACTGCGGTATGCCTACTAAGACCAGACTCGGGTGTGTCTGTGACGCCATATGGTTGGGAGCGAGGGCAAGGGATGACTGCGGGTCTGCTTGCGCCTAAACCAACCCGGGCTCTAGTGCCCCGTGAGAATAGTGTAGATCAGGATACCTGGGAAGGATGGCAGGATACCGCGGTGTGCCAGCCTGTGCCATGGGTGTCTGAGACTGTGCGTGGCGCAGAGGGCACGCTGGGTGGTCGGAAGGACAGGCCTAGGGTGACAGAGGGTTACCCAGGGCCTGAACCATCCAGGTTGGTGGTGCCAGGTGAAAGGAGTGGAGGGCAGAACATCCTGGACGGGCTGGATACTGTGGTATGCCAGTCTGTGTCGCGTGTGTCAGAGGCTACTGGTGGCACCGAGCGCATGCTGTGTGGTCAGGAGGAAGGGCCTGGGGTGGATGCGTGTTGCCCTGGGGGAAAGCCAACCAGATTCCCGGTACCACAAGAAACTGGTACTGAGCAACCTCCCTCTGGAGGAGAGTGGCATACGGCTGTATGCTCATTGGTTACGAAGCAAGGCGTGCTTGATAAACTGTGTGATACAGTGGGGAAACTGTGTGCAATGGGGGGCCAGGACGAGCGTGGAGAATCCTGTGCCCCAACTGTATGGTTCCCCAAAGTCTGAAGGTGTGGGGACAGTGAGAGAAGGGGAGGAAGCGGGTCCTGGTTGGGCCCTGGTGACCTCCCAGCCATCTGCCCAGAGCCAGGCGCGATGCCTGACTCCGTGGGCAGATTTCAGGGGGACCTTTACAGGGGAGTGTGGCGCTTCACCTGGGTTTTCCCTACCCCCTGCGGTAAGGATGGTTCCAGAGCCGGCGACTATCTATGAGTGTTTTGCGGGCTGCAAGACCGAGGTGCCAGGTGAGAGTAACCCCCTTTTCCCGGCTTGGGAGAGGTGGGGCAGAATGGTGGCGGCGCCGAAAGCCTCCATGGGGAAAGGTGTGATGTGGTTGCGAGCGAGAATGCAAGCTTTGGTGGGCAAGGTGCATGGACACCTACGGGTCACCCACTCCAGGTGGTTTGCTCGATGCCAGTGGGCAAACACGTGTTAAGACGCATGTGAGAGGCATGATAGCCCCTCCCTTTCCGCATCACCTTTTGGATGGGAGATGTGGCAGATTAGAGATGGGACAGATTAGATCTGTATTTCTATCGTGCTAGGTATGTAAGTATCTGTGTCCATCTATCTATCTATATATACAGTTGTGTTCAAAATTATTCAACCCCCACCGAAATTGAGTGTTTTGGCCAGTTTGACATTGATTTTGATCATTCAGTCATCTTGCTTACAATTAAATCAAAGAGGCACGTGTAGGTCAGACAAATATAACATAACATTTATAATGAAATAACCACAAATGTCTTTTCTGTGCTCACATCATTATCAGTTTTATTCAACCCCCAAGTGACATTCAATCTTAGTACTTAGTACAACATCCTTTTACAGTTATAACAGCTTTTAAACGTGAAGCATAGCTTGACACAAGTGTCTTGCAGCAATCTACAGGTATCTTCGCCCATTTGTCATGGGCAAAAGCCTCCAGTTCAGTCACATTCTTAGGCTTGCACACTGCAACTGCTTTCTTTAAGTCCCACCAGAGGTTCTCAATCGGATTTAAGTCAGGTGACTGCGATGGCCACTCCAAAATGTTCCAGCCTTTAATCTGCAACCATGCTCTAGTGGACTTGGAGGTATGCTTGGGATCATTGTCCTGTTGAAAGGTCCAACGTCTCCCAAGCCTCAGGTTTGTGACAGACTGCATCACATTGTCATCCAATATCTCCTGGTACTGAAGAGAATTCATGGTACCTTGCACACGCTGAAGCTTCCCTGTACCTGCAGAAGCAAAACAGCCCCAAAGCATGATTGACCCCCCGCCATGCTTCACAGTAGGCAAGGTGTTCTTTTCTTCATAGGCCTTGTTCTTCCTCCTCCAAACATAGCGTTGATGCATGGGCCCAAACAGTTCTAATTTTGTTTCATCAGTCCACAGAACACTATCCCAAAACTTCTGTGGTTTGTCCACATGACTTTTGGCATACTGCGGTCGACTCTTCTTATTCTTTGGAGACAGCAAGGGGGTGCGCCTGGTAGTTCTGGCATGTAGGCCTTCATTACGCAGTGTGAGCCGTATTGT
This sequence comes from Leptobrachium leishanense, assembly GCA_009667805.1. Taxonomy (NCBI): domain Eukaryota; kingdom Metazoa; phylum Chordata; class Amphibia; order Anura; family Megophryidae; genus Leptobrachium; species Leptobrachium leishanense. Next base: position 326,880,735 of record CM019065.1, read on the forward strand.
CTGAGCTGAAACTTCAGTACCCACATCTGACAAATCTTTTCTCAGTTCCTCAGCAGTTACACGGGGACTTTTCTTCACTCTACGCTTCAGGTAGCGCACAGCAGTCGAAGTCAGCATCTTCTTTCTGCCACGACCAGGTAGCGTTTCAACAGTGCCATTTGCCTTGAATTTGCGAATGATGCTTCCTATGGTCTCTCTTGGTATGTTTAACATCTTTGCAATCTTCTTATAGCCATTGCCCTTCCTGTGAAGAGTAATCACCTCTTCTCTTGTCTTCCTGGACCATTCTCTTGACTTCACCATGTTTGTAACCACACCAGTAAATGTCTAGAAGGAGCTGAGTATCACAGTCATTTTAAAGCTGCCTAATTGGTGCTTATTATGCTTTATTGCTGCTCCGTGACATCCACAGGTGTTTTCAATACCTGATTGAAAACACTTGAATGAACCTCTGTTCTTCAGAGTGGTAGTCTTTAAGGGGTTGAATAATTGTGTCAATGAAGAATTCACAAAAGAAACATTTACTACTGTATTACAAAACCAATTGATGTCATTTTAGTTGCATATGGTTCTTTAAAAAGTCCTTGTAGGATTTCATTCTGAATACAATTACAAATGTACACTAAATTCCATAAAACCTTTTACAGCATTGGGGGTTGAATAATTTTGAACACAACTGTGTATATATATATATATATATATATATATATAATCAGGGCTCAAAATTTCAAGTCCCAAGCTACTAGCCAGACCATAAGAGTTACTCGCCACCAGTTGCCCCACCTACCCTGCCCTAAACACGCCTTCTTAAATTATCTTATGAAATTACACTGTTAAAGATTTTATTCAGAATAAAGTTACAAAATAATAAATAACATTAATACCCAGGCATCAGATACATGTACACCCAAGCACCAGACCCAGACAAGTAGTTTCATCCATTAAGTACAGACTCCTCTCCAACAGTTTTTAGGACCAAATTAATTTGGTGTCTATGCATCCAATATATCAAGTGGAACCTAATACTCCCATTATTCATATGCCAGGTTATCACTAGAGGTTAGAGGACCCCAAAGTCAGGTTTCCCCCTTGGATGCTGATATAGATGAATCCATTAATTTTCGTCTGCGATACTTCCATCCCCATTTTTTCTTTTTTTTGCTCCTTCTGTATCACTCATGTCTTTCTTTATAAATAGGATTTATTTTGCATAACCTCAAATGCCTCATAACCTCACCACCATTTCACCAATTATGGCCTCTAGCGGGAGTTGTAGTAGCGGCGCTGGTTCTGGCGTCACTTCTGGCGTGCTGACAGCTTGGCAGCTTTTTTACTTTCCCTTAGTTTACACCAGGGGTGGGGAACCTTTTTTCTGCCAAGGGGCCCCCTTTAATTAATTTATCTCCCCACTTGAATTCATTTTCTCCCTCCCTTTAATTTCTTTTGCCCAATTAATTTCTCTCTCCCCATTTATTTTATTTCTCTCTCCCCATTTATTTCATTTCTCCCCCCAATTCATCTTCCTTTCCATTTCATTTCTCCCCAATTCATCTTCCTTCCATTTCATTTCTCCCCCAATTCATCTTCCTTTCCATTTCATTTCTCCCCCCAATTCATCTTCCTTTCCATTTCATTTCTCCCCCAATTCATCTTTCATTTCATTTTTCCCCCTCCAATTCATCTTTTTCATTTCTCCCCCTCCAATTCATCTTTTTCATTTCTCCCCCCCAATTCATCTTTCATTTCATTTTTCCCCCTCCAATTCATCTTTTTCATTTCATTTCTCCCCCTCCAATTCATTTTTCATTTCATTTCTCCCCCCCAATTCATCTTTCATTTCCCCCCCAATTCATCTTTCTTTTCATTTCTCCCAATTCATCTTTCATTTAATTTCTCCCCCCCTAATTCATCTCTTTCTCTCTGTTATGCTCTCTGCTTGCTATAACACTCTCCATCTCACCCCCTGCCGTTTATTTCCTCCCCCCCCCCTCCGCTTACCTGACCTGGAGAGTAGAATGAGGGGGCGGAGATTATCCTTCACGCTGTGCCCGGAAGATAAGGGGCCCAGCGTGAAGGAGAAAGATCCAGCGTGCAGCAGGATGGGCTGATAAAGGTGCCGAGGGTGAGTGTATTTGCAACCCCCCCTCCCCCCAGGAAATGATTCCGGCCAAGTCCCGTTTGCTGAAAAAAAAAAAAGCAGACAGGCTGACCTGAAGAAGAGAAAAAAAACAACACGGCCGCCGGCTGAAAGCGCAGGCAGCACGGTAGACTTTAACATGCTGCCTGCGTGTGCAGTTTTACTCGCCAGCGCTCAATTTCCCCTCGCAAAACGCGAGTATGCGAGTGGAAATTTTGAGGGCTGTATATAATCTCTATGGCTGTCTATATAACCGAAGGGTCCATTTTACGCAGCTGATAGTAAATGCTTGAGTTTCCAAGAAGTAATTAACTTGGGTATCTTTTGTCCCTGGGAGGGATATAACAGGTTGCTGTGAAATGGGATTGCTTTGATACAGAATCAGGGTGGAAATTACCCCATTTGAGCAAATGGAAGTCCTGTGTCATCTAAATACAATTATTCCGATGGTCCCATCAGAATACTGGTGTCTCTCTGAGATTTCTTGACACTGGTGGCTTATTGTGTAAAAGACCTAGGAGGTGAGTGTATAGGCGCTTGATAGTATAAATAGAGAAAAAGATGGTTGTATAATTGCAGCTCACCAGCTGAGTGTATCCTCCACTCCTAACTAACTAAGAAAAATACCAAGGTATATGGGAGCGCATAGAACATATACAGACAATGTATTAAATAGTCAATACAAACAATGTGTTAGATGGTAAGTCCGTGGTCTTTGAATCAGAATAGTCCGTAAATCCTAGAAGAGGAGACAGAAGGAGACCATTGCGCAGTATATACTGGAAACAAATGACCACACACTGATGGTTATACAACTCACAAGTGAGGAGTCTTCAAGACTCTAGATGTACGTCTTTAAGTCTCTTTATGGGGGACTTCACCCGTATGGTAGATGCTTGTCCCGTATGATGGATACTGTATCTTGATGGAGAATGTATCTCAAATAGAAAGAAAATACATAGTACAGTACTGTATAACTAGAATATATATGTACTATAAAGGAGCACACTCACGTGTTTCAGAACCTCCACTGAGGGTGGTTCTGTAATCGCACTTTGGACCTCTTATCGCTTAAGGGGGTCCCGCCTCCTGAGCACTGCTTCAGATTCCAGGAGCATCAGAGTAGAAATCCAGGAGCGTCAGAGTAGAGATCCAAAGGCTGCTGTCCCTTCTTGGGTATATGTCCAGTAATCAGGAATCAAGAATGAATAAAATCAAAATGGAAAATAAAATAAATAAAATGGGAATATAAAATAATTAAAATATAAAATTTATTGAATATAAATCGAGACGCGTTTCGCCCGCATCTGCAGGCCTTATCAATCGAATGAATTAGATTCCGTTGTTCCCGGCTTAAATAATGGCTGAGAGTCATAATTAGTTCCAAGATGTGGCGTGCGGGTCACAATACCGTCCTTCCTGCGTTCCAGACGCCATTTTGATGACACATTTCCGCTTCCGGTGTGGCGCACCTCCACCTCCACTTCCAGTCTTCTGTGGCTGCAGCGTACTGAATAAGACGCCGGATAATGACATCCTCATCCAACCATGTTTGTACTTTCGCTCTCAGCCATGGTGGAGGTTCTGTATCTATCTGGGCACTGGACAAAGCGCATTACATATATAAAACATCAGCGTTTTGTCCCAAAAAAGCCCCAAATCTCCATATTGGAACGACCAAGAATGGCAAACATAACATTTTTACATATAAAGGGCCACATTAGACAAAAACATCATAACATCCTATGTATGCATACCCCAAAAAAGGGATATATTGAATGGTACCGTTATTCAAAGAAAGTGACAGACCTCAAAATCTATATTAAGGCCTCTAGGGGTCATAGTGTCCAGATTATAGATCCATCTCATTTCCGATTTGATCAATCGCTCAATTAGATTATCACCCCGCCAATTGGTGCTAATCCTTTCTATTGCCCAGAATTTAGTGCCTCTAGGATTACATTGATGTTTGTCGCTATAGTGTGCAGAAACACTATGTTTAGCATATCCTTTGTTAATGTTGTTCATATGCTCATTGACTCTAATGTAAAGTGCTCTGGATGTTTGGCCCACATACCATAGTCCGCACGGGCATTCTAGTATGTAAATGACTTTAGTGGACATGCATGTAATCAGATCTTTGATCTTATAGCGCTTGCCTGTGCTTGATTTAAAGCTATTGATCGCTCGTTTCTTATTTTCTGTTTTTCTACATGCAATGCACTGTCCACACCCATAGAACCCCGGGGGTAACCCAAACATATCCCCAGTCTTGACAGCCTTATTGGTCCTGAGATGGTTTCTTACTAGATCTGTTTTCAATGTTTTACCTCCCCTGAAGATAACCACAGGGGCGTCCGGTAAAATTTTATTGAGAACTGGATCCCTTTTCAAAATCGGCCAGTGTTTCTGAATAGATTTCTTAATTATTTTATTGTTCGTGTTGTAATCTAGTATAAAAGGAACATTCTCAGTCCTATTAGAGTCACGTTGCTTATATCTTAAAAGACATTGTCTATCAATTTTATGAACCTCATCACGTGTTGATACTAGGAGTTGCTCATTGTATCCCTTTTCTTTGAAATCAGTTATCAATTTCTGAGACTGAATAGTGTAGTGCTTAATATCGCTACAATTTCTTCTAATACGCATTAGTTGGCCCTTTGGTATGGCAGTTAGCCAAGGGGGGTAGTGGTTACTATCAATAGGTATGTAACTGTTAACGTTTACTTGTTTAAAGTGTGTTTTGGTTTTTAGTACCTTGTGATCTATATAAATGTTGAGATCTAAAAAATCAACCTGTTCCTTACTAGTAGTAGAATCTAATTTTATTCCCAATTGATTGTTGTTTAAATGGGCAATAAATTCCATTAAAGACTCACTCTCTCCCTTCCAAATAATAATAATGTCATCTATATATATCGTCGGTAGAGGACGAGGTTAGGCTCCCAGCCATGCCCTGCCCATACCGCACCGGATTCCCAGTGGGCCATGAACAGATTGGCATAGCTGGGAGCGAACCTCGTCCCCATAGCCGTGCCATTTAACTGCATATAGAAATCCCCCCCATACCAAAAATAATTATTTTTAAGAATCAAATTGATTCCCTCAATTATAAATTGGAGCTGGTCCATCTGAAATTGACCTGATTGTGTCACGAAGTGCTCGACTGCTGCACAGCCCTCCTTGTGCGGAATTATAGTGTACAACGAGCTTACATCGCACGTAGCTAGAATGTAGTCATCCTCCCATTCGATGTCTTTCAATATATTTAAAATAGCAATACTATCTTTTAGATGGGCCGGTGTTGACATAACTAAAGGCTGGAGTAAGTGGTCAATATATTCAGATATCTTACATGAAATGGATTGTATGCCAGAAACTATAGGTCGACCCGGGGGGTTATCGAGATTCTTATGGATTTTTGGTAAATAGTAGAATACCGGAATACGAGGATGTAGAATTTTTAGGTAGCGGTATTCGTGATCATTCAGAATACCCCTATCTTTCCCCCTTAATAGGTATTCGTAAAAAATTTCTTTTATTCTGTTAGTGGGATCGTTAGTAAGTTTCTGATAGGTAATAGGGTCACTGAGTAATCTTACAGATTCATGGTGGTATTGTTCGCTATTAAGTACCACTACTCCTCCCCCCTTATCCGCAGGTTTCACTACCAATGAATCATTTTTGGCTAGCAATTGTAGACCCTCAAATTCCAGTTTGGTTAAATTCCTAGGCTTACAATTATATTGGGAACTTCCCATTCTTCTTATGTCTAATGCAACCATTTGCTCGAAGGCCTCTATCTCTTTTGAGGCCATATGTTTGGGAAAAAAATGAGATTTGTCTCTTAGAGTGGTATGAATGTACCTGTTGTTAGTTGATTGTCGCTCTAAAGGAGTTTTGGAGAAAAACTTTTTTAAACATAATTTGCGTTTAAACTTTTGCAGGTCAATGTAGGTGTTAAAAGGGTCTCCCACTGTAGTTGGGGCAAATTTTAGACCTTTGCTGAGTACCTGTTCTTGACCCTTAGTTAGAGGTTGCCCGCTTAAATTAAAGATCCCTATTGGTTGAACGTTCTTCCTCTCTTTCCTTGCCTTAACCAATCTTCCTCCTCTGCACCCTCTTCCCTGAATTGTCTCTTCCTGTGGGGGAGTTCTGTCCCTTTGGGCCCATACGTTCCCTGGGGCCATTCTACTCTGTTTTGGAAGCAAGGTTCTTTGTCCCTCTCTTCTGTCCTTACTTCGTGAAAAACCCCTGTTTCTTCATGGTCAGTCAGGCAAGAGAATCGGTTGGCTAGTGATAATGAATGGGGACCCTTTCTATAGGAATGGCGCCTCCTTGTATCATTAAAGGGAGGTGCTGTTTCATCTATCTTCCCATTGTGTTCATATGCAGGGTCATGTCTTTCCCGATTATATATCTGTTGACGATTATGTCTATTTGGAGTGTAATGATTGTAAGAACTCTTTCTACGATGTTGGAATTCATGATAGTTATCTTTAATAGGGGGATTCGTTTTCTTCCTTACTATTAATTGGTCATTATTGATTGGTCCCCGTGGTCTATATTTTGTTGTGTTAAATTTGGGCCTTTGTGGTAACCCTTGTGTAAAAGGTGTTGAAATGGGGGTCCCTTCCAAATGATCGTCTGTGATGTTATCGATGGGTTCAGATGGTAAAAATAACCATATTTTATTATTAGCATAATCTCGTGAATCTCTAATATATTTACTCTTTTTCCTAGTTATAATTTCTTGTTCCAATTTCACTAGACTAATCTCAATCCTTGTGAGTAATTGCTCCTTTTCATGTTCACTCAATATATTAGTAACTTTCTCATAATTGGACTCTATCTCCATATTTAAATCTGTTAGAAGAGTTTTCCTTCTCTGGATAATAACTCCAAGCATTGTAAAAGAGAAACTCTCCAGCATAGCACACCAGGTAGTCAAAAAGGGATCGTTTACCATATCTGTCGATGGATCTTTCTGCCACCTCAGGCCTCTTGGTGTAATTTTATCATGGAGATATTGCTCTAGCGTAATAATATCCCACTTTAATCTAATCTCTTTTTTAAGGAGATATTCTAGTTTGTTAGTCAGTTTCTTGATATCTCTTGGGTCAGTGGGGCCAGTAAAAGTGACCCTATATTCTTTATTGAAAATGCCCTTAGTGTTAATCCCAAATTTGTTTCTGAATTCCATATGGAACAGCTGCCCACACTATAGAATAAAGAATATATGTGTAAAAGACCTAGAAGGTGAGTGTATAGGCGCTTGATAGTATAAATAGAGAAAAAGATGGTTGTATAATTGCAGCTCACCAGCTGAGTGTATCCTCCACTCCTAACTAACTAAGAAAAATACCAAGGTATATGGGAGCGCATAGAACATATACAGACAATGTATTAAATAGTCAATACAAACAATGTGTTAGATGGTAAGTCCGTGGTCTTTGAATCAGAATAGTCCGTAAATCCTAGAAGAGGAGACAGAAGGAGACCATTGCGCAGTATATACTGGAAACAAATGACCACACACTGATGGTTATACAACTCACAAGTGAGGAGTCTTCAAGACTCTAGATGTACGTCTTTAAGTCTCTTTATGGGGGACTTCACCCGTATGGTAGATGCTTGTCCCGTATGATGGATACTGTATCTTGATGGAGAATGTATCTCAAATAGAAAGAAAATACATAGTACAGTACTGTATAACTAGAATATATATGTACTATAAAGGAGCACACTCACGTGTTTCAGAACCTCCACTGTGGGTGGTTCTGTAATCGCACTTTGGACCTCTTATCGCTTAAGGGGGTCCCGCCTCCTGAGCACTGCTTCAGATTCCAGGAGCATCAGAGTAGAAATCCAGGAGCGTCAGAGTAGAGATCCAAAGGCTGCTGTCCCTTCTTGGGTATATGTCCAGTAATCAGGAATCAAGAATGAATAAAATCAAAATGGAAAATAAAATAAATAAAATGGGAATATAAAATAATTAAAATATAAAATTTATTGAATATAAATCGAGACGCGTTTCGCCCGCATCTGCAGGCCTTATCAATCGAATGAATTAGATTCCGTTGTTCCCGGCTTAAATAATGGCTGAGAGTCATAATTAGTTCCAAGATGTGGCGTGCGGGTCACAATACCGTCCGTCCTGCGTTCCAGACGCCATTTTGATGACACATTTCCGCTTCCGGTGTGGCGCACCTCCACCTCCACTTCCAGTCTTCTGTGGCTGCAGCGTACTGAATAAGACGCCGGATAATGACATCCTCATCCAACCATGTTTGTACTTTCGCTCTCAGCCATGGTGGAGGTTCTGTATCTATCTGGGCACTGGACAAAGCGCATTACATATATAAAACATCAGCGTTTTGTCCCAAAAAAGCCCCAAATCTCCATATTGGAACGACCAAGAATGGCAAACATAACATTTTTACATATAAGGGCCACATTAGACAAAAACATCATAACATCCTATGTATGCATACCCCAAAAAAGGATATATTGAATGGTACCGTTATTCAAAGAAAGTGACAGACCTCAAAATCTATATTAAGGCCTCTAGGGGTCATAGTGTCCAGATTATAGATCCATCTCATTTCCGATTTGATCAATCGCTCAGTTAGATTATCACCCCGCCAATTGGTGCTAATCCTTTCTATTGCCCAGAATTTAGTGCCTCTAGGATTACATTGATGTTTGTCGCTATATAGTGTGCAGAAACACTATGTTTAGCATATCCTTTGTTAATGTTGTTCATATGCTCATTGACTCTAATGTAAAGTGCTCTGGATGTTTGGCCCACATACCATAGTCCGCACGGGCATTCTAGTATGTAAATGACTTTAGTGGACATGCATGTAATCAGATCTTTGATCTTATAGCGCTTGCCTGTGCTTGATTTAAAGCTATTGATCGCTCGTTTCTTATTTTCTGTTTTTCTACATGCAATGCACTGTCCACACCCATAGAACCCCGGGGGTAACCCAAACATATCCCCAGTCTTGACAGCCTTATTGGTCCTGAGATGGTTTCTTACTAGATCTGTTTTCAATGTTTTACCTCCCCTGAAGATAACCACAGGGGCGTCCGGTAAAATTTTATTGAGAACTGGATCCCTTTTCAAAATCGGCCAGTGTTTCTGAATAGATTTCTTAATTATTTTATTGTTCGTGTTGTAATCTAGTATAAAAGGAACATTCTCAGTCCTATTAGAGTCACGTTGCTTATATCTTAAAAGACATTGTCTATCAATTTTATGAACCTCATCACGTGTTGATACTAGGAGTTGCTCATTGTATCCCTTTTCTTTGAAATCTGTTATCAATTTCTGAGACTGAATAGTGTAGTGCTCAATATCGCTACAATTTCTTCTAATACGCATTAGTTGGCCCTTTGGTATGGCAGTTAGCCAAGGGGGGTAGTGGTTACTATCAATAGGTATGTAACTGTTAACGTTTACTTGTTTAAAGTGTGTTTTGGTTTTTAGTACCTTGTGATCTATATAAATGTTGAGATCTAAAAAATCAACCTGTTCCTTACTAGTAGTAGAATCTAATTTTATTCCCAATTGACTGGTGGCTTCTTGTTGCATATTGTTTTATGTTCAATTACTATTCTTTCATTTAATGGCAGTTTACCATCAATTGAGGCGATCCTTGAAGATTACCTATTGATTGGAGTTTTCAAATTCTACCAATTGCCATATAACGCCATCATTTGTTGTTTTTGTTTTTAATATATGTTTTTGAGCACTGTCTATTTATGTTGATAAGGTTGTTCATCTTCCTTTTTTTACAATAATTTCTGATAATAAAAGTTAATTTTATTGGTCTCAGAGAGACACCAGTATTCTGATGGGACCATCGGAATAATTGTATTTAATTAATTATTCAGGGGGAAAACCCTTCAGGACTCTCAAGATCTCTCTAATTCCATTCAATACAATTTTCTCCTGGTATTACATTGTTACGTCTTACCTCTGCGGTAGCAATACTTCATCTTTGTGGTTTTAATACCAGTCTAGTAACGTTTGTATTTTTCGTGCATTAATCATTTATTTGCACTCTACAAATTTACTATTATAGGATTTTCATAGAACAGTATGTCTGAGTTTTTAAAAAAACTATGTGATACAGCTAATTGGAATGAGGATTTATCAGCTGTTTTCTCTACTGAACCTCTGTTTATTGGTAAATCCAATGGTGATATAGCTCAATCTTTCCACAATATCCAAAAATTATACCAAAATCAAATTAAAAGTTGGTGGGAAATTAACAGCTTAGACAAATACATCGAACAGAAATTGGTTCCTAGGGGTCTGAGACCTGAGGTCTCATTACCAAATCGCATTGGTAAAGATGAGCATGTTGAGGAATGGAATTCCCTATTGTTGGATTGTTCCTTTAAACTCATGGGTTTTCTAAATCGTTTAGAAAAAGAATATCTAGATATTGTAAACAAGGACCTTTCAGCAAATATTGTGGCACTCGAGGAATTCAGGTTAGATCCCCAATATAACCAAATGGAAACTTGCCTTCAAAAAAATCTTGATAATTTTAAAAAAAATATCAAAGAAAAGAAACATTTCAAGTTTCAACGTGACATCAATGACTTTAAAATTAAGAACATTTTCAAACAGAAAAATCGTCCTCGGCGTCGCCGTCCCTTTGGTAATCCTAATAACGATTTTTCATCCACTACTGAGTGTGAAACTTCATTAAATGAAAGCGAAACTGAAAAGTTGACATATACCACATCTCGCCAAAATACCGGCTATAATACAAGCTATAGTCGAGGTAGAACTCCTAATAGAAACCAGAACAAACATGTTTCTTTTCGGGAGGACAGCTGGAAATCAGATCCTGCGGTAGAGGGGAGACTACGAGATCGTCAAAAGTGGGGTTACAAAGGGGGTCATCGAAACGACTACCCCACAAAGAAATGGTAACTGACGTCTCCACTAATGCCATTATAAACCTTTCAAAGTTTAAGCTTCTTTCAAGACACACTACTTTATTACAAAAAGGTCTCTCGTTTGTTCCCACCCCTCACTTCAATAAATTTGGGTGGATAAAAGATCTTAATTTGTTTGCGAGAAGACTCGCTTTACATGTTTTTATGGAGTAAAAGAAAGAGAGGGAAGCTAAAAATTTGGGTGTAACCAATGAGGACTATGTACATTTAGAAAATTTATTAGCCCTTTTAGAAGAGTGTCCACCTGATTCTTTGAATTTTTTCACAAAATTTAAGCAGAAAACCAAGTTCAATCCACCTTTCTCTGATCTTTCCAATATAGAGGTTTTTATCAACCTGGTTACCTCTGAGATTGAATCCATTAAACACAAAGATCTTTGCTGGGAATCCAATTTATCACGATCCGAACAACTCGCCCTTAAAGAATTACAAGATGTCCGTAACATAGTCATAAAACAATCTGATAAAGGAGATAATTTAGTAATAATGAACACCGAAGACTATGTAACAATGTGCTTGGCACACCTCAATGACAAAAGACGGTTATAGACTGTTAGAAAGTGACCCCACCTTGCTATTTGTCAAAAATCTGGAGACTCTACTAACACAAGGCGAACAGTTAAAAATAATATCAGAGGCTAATCATAAGTTCTTACTCCCACAATATCCCACTATACCTACTTTATACCATTTGCCTAAAATACATAAATCTCTTGATGCACCACCGGGACGCCCGATAATTTCAGGAAATAACTCATTAACAGAACGTATTAGTGAACTTGTTGATTGTTATTTGCGGCCTTTAGTACTCGACACTCCCTCCTATGTGAGAGACACTCAACACGTTCTTCAGAAATTGTCTCAAATACATGTTCCTTCAGGTTCCATTTTAGTCAGTTTTGATGTTATTTTGCTATATAACAACATTCCACACTCTGTAGGACTACAAGCCGTTAAACACTTTTTGATTGAAAAATATTCCGGACAAGAAATGGAATTTGTGTTGTCTCTTCTAGAATATGTGCTTCACCATAATTATTTCCTGTTCCAGGGTAAGTTTTAACTGCAAACCCGGGGCACAGCCATGGGAACACCCTGTGCTCCAAGTTATGCAAACTTATATTTAGCAACATGGTGAGAAAAATTGGTTGTTTTCTCTACTGCGATGATGAGATTCACTAACCACGTCCAAAAATGGATGAGATATATCAATGATATTCTTTTCCTCTGGCAGGGTCCTATTGAGCTGTTAGAAGAATGGTTTACCCTCTTGAACACCAATGAGATTGGTTTGGGTTCGACCCTGGTTGTTGGTGGAACCAGCATCGAGTTTCTAGATCTTAACATCACTATTAACTCAAACTCAGAGCTGATTACCAAACTCCACCGCAAAACAACAGCAACCAATAACTTTCTAAATTGGTCCTTTCATAATTTAAAGAGAGGCATTCCAATAGGCCAATACTTGAGGGCCAGACGAAATTGCACATCTCTCATTGATTTTCAAACGGAAGCTAATCGGCTACTAGCCATGTTTCGATCTAAAGGCTATCCAAGAAAATGCCTGAAGAAGGCATATAATAGAGCTCTTTCAACTCCTAGGGAGGAATTATTAATCCCTAAAAAGAGAGACAATACAACGTCCATAAGGTTTATCGCCGATTTCGATAACGGCTGGCCAAAGATAAAAACTATCTGTGAAAAATATTGGCAGATTCTTCATATGGAAAAATCCCTTAAAACAGTTTTACCTCCGGTCCCTTCTTTTACGGCAAGGAGAACTAAGAATCTTAGTGACAAACTAGTTCACAGCTTCCTACAACCTGCAAAAACTACCTGTACATGGTTAAAACAACCTAAAGGAACCTACCAATGCACGCATTGTAAAGCTTGTAAATTTGTAAACAAGTCAAAACAATTCACCAGTAGTACCACTGGTCGTCATTACGACATTAAGCAATTCATGAATTGCTGTAGTAAGGTACTTGTCTATTTAATCACATGTCAATGTGGTGCCCAATATATTGGTAAAACCATTCAACAATTCAAACGTCGTATCCTTCAACATATAAACTCCATCCACAACAGTCTAGAGACTTCTGTCTCTAGACATGTGAGAAATAAACATGACTTAAATCCTTTGTGTTTATCTTTTCAAGCCATAGAACAGGTAAACTGCGGACCTAGGCGGGGAAATTTTGACAAAAAACGCTGTCAAAGAGAATCTTTTTGGATATACACCCTTAAAACCCTGTATCCACACGGCCTTAATGAAGATTTCAATTATACACCATTCATTTAACCTCTCAGGTTACATAATTGTACTACAGTTACCTATCAGACTATTTTGTTTTGTGTTATCCTTTCAAATCTATACCAGGAAATTATTATATTTCTAATAATCTATTCCTTCACCAATATTATTATTGATTATCATTAATGTTTTCCACCACCCTTTCACATATACCATATATACTCGCGTATAAGCCGAGTTTTTTGACTCCGATTTTGAGTCAAAAAACCACGATTCGGCTTATACGCGAGTCAAGGTCCTGAACAGCGTGAGTCCGTCCGTGTTGAAGGGGATGCGGCTGCGTGCAGGCGCAGCCGGTCACATGGTCCGGCTAATCAGGTGGTACTGAGTCTCTGTACCACCTGACTGGCCAGACCGCGTGACCTGCGCACGCACGCAGCCGCATCCCCTTCAACACGGATGGACTCACGCTGTTCAGGACCGGGCAGGCACTCCCGCTGCCCGGCATCTGGGCCCCCTCAACCCCTGCTGGATCCGGAGCTGGGGCAAGTATCCATGTGAGAGCTGGCTGCCGCTGGGGCAATATCCAGGTGAGAGCTGGGGCAAATCCATGAGCTGGGGCAAATCCATGAGCTGGGGCAAATCCATGAGCTGGGGCAGTGAGCTGGGGCAAATCCATGTGTGAGCTGGGGCAATATCCATGTGTGAGCTGGGGCAATATCCATGTGTGAGCTGGGGCAATATCCATGTGTGAGCTGGGGCAATATCCCACTTAGGCTTATACGTGAGTCAATAAGTTTTCACAGGTTTTTTGGGAAAAAGTAGGGGGGTCGGCTTATACACGGGTCGGCTTATACCCGAGTATATACGGTATATATTTTTCAATTGGTTATATCCATTCTTAATAACTTGATTTAGTCACAAATCGGTCCATATATGTTATAATATCATAATATTACAATTTAATTTATTTACACATGTAGAATTTTATTCTCTAATTGTAATTCCAGTATCATATTCTTAATTATATTCTCATCAGCTTTTTTCGGCAAACCAAATGTCAGCTTTGTTTCACCAGCCAATACTTATGTTTAAAATCAACATTACTTTCCAATATTATTTATTTATTTGGGTATTGTAATTATATTATGAACTGATAATACAATTCTTTGCTCCTTACATGTATCTGGCTTTATCAAATTGTTCACTCCAGTGTCGCCCTTTTAAATAATTATTTACACTATTGGCACACGACCTCTAACCTCGTTTGTACCAACTTTACCATTTAACAACATCAGCTCATTTTCATATACATATGTTTATATATATTTTACCCAATGACCTCTTTGATCAAACTTGGCTGGGTGATACATATTTACATATATATCTCTTTATTTCAATCACGGTCAAAGTTACTTCCAGTAATTGGAAACTTTGTTGGCGGAATAGTACTTGTCACATGTATACTCTTTGCAACGTTTGGTGGGTTATTTTATTTTATTTTGTTTTTCTACTGCCGTTCAACCATTGTGAATTGCAAATTTGAATCTTGTATTTCACAAGAAGTATGTATATGTACACAAGTAACTTCTGTACCAGCTATTATAGTGGCTTAATCAATTGCTTAAACCCACGTTTGATCATTATGTGCGACTTTCATCACGCACCTAGCTACATGCTTCCCAATTGTTATTATCTTGAATGACACTTTAAGTTTTTCGATCCATCGTTTTCAACATTGACTACTGGTTGATACTTGTATTCCATGAGTTTCTTCATGTTTCACTCGATCATAGTGTTATTTTGGCTTAATGGGCGTTAATCATCCATAACTTAAATAAAATTCCTCCAAATGATATCGCTGTTTAATGTTTCCCAACTTGTTACTACAGCCGTAATGAGGTTTAACCGTCGCCTGGGCAACAGACCTTAAACATCTACTACAATTGGTTGCAAGACTCATCAATCATTGCAGTTAACCAATGATCATGTTGTTTGTCCAATCTCTGATCCTATAGGCTAATAAGCTGACTCTGGCCGGACGAGCACAGTTTAAATTGGACCGGTTTCTCTTTACCCGTAAGCACTCCTGACGAGCCATTCCTGGCAGACGCAGGCAGGGACCCTCTTTCATTACAATTATATATATTGTTCCAATACCGCATTTTGCAATCCCAAAAAAATCCCAAGTGGGCTTTGTATATAACAATTATTTGGCTAATCATTGTGGCTATATCTGGGCTAATTCGGCTGAACAATTCACTTTTAAAGGGTACCCTTTGCTATTTCTTGACACTGGTGGCTTCTTGTTGCATATTGTATTATGCTCAATTACTATTCTTTCATTTAATGGCAGTTTACCATCAATTGAGGCGATCCTTGAAGATTACCTATTGGAGTTTTCAAATTCTACCAATTGCCATATAACGCCATCATTTGTTGTTTTTGTTTTTAATATATGTTTTTGAGCACTGTCTATTTATGTTGATAAGGTTGTTCATCTTCCTTTTTTTACAATAATTTCTGATAATAAAAGTTAAATTTTATTGGTCTCAGAGAGACACCAGTATTCTGATGGGACCATCGGAATAATTGTATTTAATTAATTATTCAGGGGGAAAACCCTTCAGGACTCTCAAGATCTCTCTAATTCCATTCAATACAATTTTCTCCTGGTATTACATTGTTACGTCTTACCTCTGCGGTAGCAATACTCCTGTGTCATCTATTCACACCTTCAAGTAGACAGCGTAGCACCAGAGGTATGTGGTCATGTCTTCAAAGAAGGAAGCACATCCCTTGATCCCTAGAGGGGGTCCATGGCGATGATTGACGTTGTGGGCAATTAAAAATGAATGGAGAAACGCACGGAGCATGCCCAGACCAAGGCATGTAGTGCAGGAGGCTGGGCCATTTGTGGGCATTTTTGGAAGGGGCAGGAAACTCTATATATTCTGGAGCACGCCATGTGGCTCCTACAGATCACAAGGGGTTCATGTGCCATGAGGATCTGTCCATGCTGTACATGCTTCTAGCTCCAGCCCCCCAGGAGTCACCGAGAATTAGCTTATTTGATGTGTAAATTACGTGTAAGTAAGGCTCTGTGTTTTAATCCCTTTCTTTTATTTGCTCTGTACTGTGTAATTATTGATTATAAATATTTTTCC
Organism: Leptobrachium leishanense; assembly: GCA_009667805.1. NCBI lineage: Eukaryota > Metazoa > Chordata > Amphibia > Anura > Megophryidae > Leptobrachium > Leptobrachium leishanense. Next base: position 326,897,278 of record CM019065.1, read on the forward strand.
TGTAACAAATGCACTGCGATATATAGCTTTTTTCTATATCATAAATAAATATCCATTTATTACGTTCTGTTTCTGCCTGATATTTGATCCATGCCAACTGAAGAGACTGGTGTATTGCTTGTTGTTTTAAACTTGAGTAGCTACGAAATTGTGAGTTGCGGTCGCTGGGGACGGCGGGGATTTTTGTCCACGCAGTCATTATCTGGGTCTAGGATAGACAGATAGTGGGTTGCTTAGCCCTGCGTCTTTAGCAGCAACACGTGTAATGTTCAGAGGAACTGGTGGCAGCGTAACTAATAGAATAAGAAAGTGGGCCCAGGGATTGTGGGAAACGTAGTCACTACCCGATTCAAGAGAAGACTAGTACTGCGTTGCAATCCTGGGACCATTGTATCGCGCTCTACGTACCTGTTGCGAGAGCAAGTGTGCGGGGACGGATAGGTAAGTGAGCGCACGAGGACTGTTGTCCACGCAGTCATTATCTGGGTCTAGGATAGACAGATAGTGAGCGATTTAGCCCGGCGTCTTTCGCAGCAGCGTGCGTAGTTGTCATAACACCCCATACTACAAACTACACAGAAAGAAAGAAACAGACCTTTGCGGGTCTGCGGTAATAGGACAGGTAGGCCAGTTGGTGCTTTGCTAGTGGAGGGTTTAAAGTGGGAGATGCTATCAGACACGCATCAAGAGAAACGCTCACTGGAAGTCAGTGCGAAAATAGTGAGTATAACCAGCCTGTGAGCGCTCCAGCAACTGTTTTTTTGCTCCTGATACTATCCAATCATAGGATTATAAATTGGAGCCTGTCGCTGAAGATGTGCATGGATCAAAATATATAAACTCCCCGCGTTTCGCGGTGTAATCAACAGTGTCCTCAGAAGTACCAAACTATAGGAGTGTGGAGAGACTAAATAAAAAGGCATTATTTACACCCCACAAGTTCAAGATATGTGTCATTGGACAGCTCAGAGTCTGTCCTTTCTAGTAATACTAACCATGACCATGAAATTGTAAAAAAAAGAAAGACAACCCCTTTTTTTGTTGCAAAGGCAATGTCTATTTGTCACGTATAAAATTATCAAAAAAGTGGTTAAAAAGTTACGACTTGAAAAGACCCTTGGACGCAACTGTAATTTGATGCCCAGAATTTTGGCTGCTCCTGGCCGAAATGGAGCATCATTTTCCACAGCTAGGGTTAGAAATTAGGGTTACACATACAAATTAGGGTAGTTTACTATATGTGCTTCTTTTAGGGTTAACCCAAGCCATCATCATTCTGCTCTATTTTTGCCTCTTTTTAAGGCAACAGATTCTGCCTCTTCTTTTGATGTGAGCTCCGCAAGAAACTGGTTTTCATTTTTTTCTTAAAAATTTTAATATTTTTGCTTCCTAGCCATAAACAAAAATTTTAAAAGTATCTTTGGCACTGTTATTAGGGGGTGAGCGGTAGGTGTATTCCAGCTTTCTGTGCCTACAGCCTCCTTAGACGTAAATCTGACCCTGCATGAATCTGAATTCTATAACCTTCTGCGCCGAAGTATTAGAACTAGACAGAATGCTACTCCTAAAGTATAGCTCTTAAGGCCACAAATAGACTACAACTCTACTCTGCAGACGACAATGCCAACAGCATGTATAAAACAGTACATGAGCGTTAGTCAATCATTATCAAACCTTGATAAGAGTGTTTGCAACATAATTGAGTGTTGCATCATAGGCTGTTCTCAAATAATTTGAATATGCTCTGATAGCGTGCGTGTAGACAATGCACAAAGCTGCTTTTTGTCACGGTTCCCGGATCCCACCACGCAGCCCTTAAAGCCCAACACTCCACAGAGCCACAAAGCTACCAACAGAGTAGCCGTAGAACAATTCCTAACTGTCTGGTCCATAAAAATTGGCCAGGTATAAGTATACTAGCTAGACAGAAAGGGTTAATCAAAGACAATGTCGTAATACAAAACCAGGTCAGCAACACTGGGGTAGTCAGACGAGCCAGAGTCAGGAATACAGAGAATAGAATAGTCAAATGGAATAGCCGGGTCGATATCAGTGCAGTAGTGTAGTACAAGGAAAATAGTCTAGGGCAATGGAAGGCAGAATGTTCAGAAAACAAGCAGAGGTCAATAACAGGTTAAATCACGAGAGAATACAGGTACAGGGAGCTCAGGTATGGATAACCACGATCTGGCACTGCTGAGAAGGAACTGTGGGTTTTTAAAGACCTTCACCAGACCGCGCCCCCCTCTCAAGCCACGCCTCATGCAGCCACCTCCCTGCTTGTCTCTATTTAAACCGGGTGTTGGTCAGCGAGCAGCATCAGACATGCTGCCTTCAAGCACACTGAAGAGGCTGGAAGCCCCCAACGTTACACTTTTCTTAGCAAGTAGTCTTCAGAGATCTAAAAAAATAAAACCCCTCTCACGGATAATGACCAAACGTGCCGTATGAAAAACAACCTAAACCTGCCGGTTCTTATAATGGGATGTAAACTAACAGACAAAACACAATTTTAGAGGCTAGCCAGGGTCACATGCCAAATGGCGTAGTCATACAGTCCAGGAGTCAAGGATTAACAAAGAACAGAGCAGTTGGTATAGAATAAGCTGAGGTCGGTACGCGGAAGACAATAATACAGTATATCACACTCTCGGGGAATAGAATCAAGACAGGGAAACGACTAGAGGGTGATAAAGGTTTTTATAGCCTGAGAATCCATTCCTTTGGTTGGCATCAAATCCGAGCCCCAGAAGGTCTGAGAATGGTGTGGGTGGAACAATGCCTGATGGCGTCGAGAGGGGATGAGAAGCACAAAAAACTCAAATGACCTAAGCAAAAATCCATGTCAGAAAACTCAGAGGCATTGAAAGAAGGGGATTCCCCTGTGCCCAACAATGCAAGCCCGTAGGCAACATGACAACTAGGGATGAGCCGAACACCCCCCAGTTCGGTTCGCATTCGAACTCGAACTTTCCAAATGTTCGAATTCGAACTTTCCAAATGTTCGAATTCGAACTTTCCGAATGTTCGAATTCGAACTCGAACTTTCCAAGTGTTCGAATTCGAACTTTCCAAATGTTCGAATTCGAACTCGAACTCAATGCAAGTCAATGGGACTCAAAATTCGATTTTTAGAGTGCCCTCCAAGAGGACATATATGCTACATATTTGCCATAAAAGGTGTATGGGGGTCCGGGTAGTGCCCTGGGGGACAGGAAACTAGACAAAAAGTAAAAAAAAAAACGTTTTTAAAGGGACAGTGAGTTTTCCATGTAATAAGGGTTAAAAATAAAAACGAAAAATTCCATCAAATATCGTGCCTAGGAGGTCCCCATAACCTGCCCGTGAAGTGGCGGATTTCTAGGATGTATAGAAACCTTTAAAAACAAAAAAAATGACTTTTAAAATGACGGTAAATGCTTTTCCTTTAATCTATTCATTAACAACTGCTTGGGGCGGCAGCCTGTATGAAAAGACATTTTAGGACGCGCAGAAAAAGTTTAGTGCAGGGTTTGGATGAAAGTAACAATAGGTGCTTTAAAATTGGGCCTTTAGCGTCGGCAACAGTGCCGTCACACAGTAACCCCTCTGAGGATATGAATCTGGTAAAGGCGTCAGTGGCAGTGCACCCAAATATTGTGCTTTTGGTGCCAGGCCAGCAAGTGCATTCATACAGTAACCCCTCTGTGGTATTGTGGAAGAGTGCAGGGGTGGACCCTGCGGTTCAAAAAATTTAAATGATATAAATGTGGCACAGGCATCAGGAGCTGGGGTAACATACTCTAACTGCGTAAATCGTCAGCTGATGGGATGCTGTCACATTGTGAGGAAGGAGCTGGTACATCCATTACTGTAGCATCATCCCTGTCAGTGGAGGTTGTAGGCAATGACATGGCAGGACATACAGTGGGGGTAGAGACAGATGAGGAGGAGGACCTACGCAAAGTTTTGCACCAATGGGATGTGTGGCAGGTGGTCATATGTCGCCTCAAGCACGTGGTACCCAAGCGTCGGTGTCTTTCCCACGCTTCAGCCTCATCTGACATAGATTACAAATAGCAACGGTGGGGTCTGCTGCACGTTTCTTAAAGAACTCCCAGACAGCAGAGTTCCTGCATGTGTGCTTTGAGACAACAGCGCTCTGCACCTGAGCAGCTCTGACATCTGATGCCTTGGACTGGCTATTGCTACGGTTGGACATAGAGGATGTTGTGCCTCGTGTTTGCTGTTCCTCCTCCTCCCCCTCACTTGATTCCTCTGTTCGATCAGGCACCCAGGTGGAGTCAGTGACCTCATCATCATTGTCATCATCACCCCCTTATCTCCTCGTCACTGGAGCCAACTTTGCAGTAAGCTGAAGCTGCTGGGGCAACATGAGTGCCAGTTATTTGTGTGTCATCACTGGCACTCCCTTCCTCTAGGTTGATTATACTCCCTTCCTCAACCTCAGAGATTGAATCAGAGCACTGTACTTTCTGCGCATCCTCAAGCAGCATGTCACTGTCATTGTAGTCAAACAATTCAGCTGACTCCTCCGTGTGTGATAGCGAGGCTACAGCAGGAGTAGCTGTGGACATGGAGGCTGCATTAGATGCTTTGGCAGCTGAGGTGGACTGTAAAGCACTACAAGCCTGGCTGGCAGAGGACTCGGAGGATGAGGATGGCCTGGTTAGTCAATCCTCCAAATCCTCTGTATGTTGCTGCTGCTTAAGACGGCCAGCACCAGTTAGAAAGGACAAGCGTGCCCCTGCAGAGGATGCACCACGTCCACCACGACTAGAGGCACAGCCTCCAGACACAGGGGCTTCTTGCCATCTTATCTGTGTCTGGGAGCGTCTGCCTGTCCTTTTTGTTCTTTCAGACATGGTGAGTGATATATAGATTAGATATATACAGAACTCTGATTCAACTCTGGTATAAAGATTAAAGATTTCCAGAACTCTGGTATAACTCAGTGAGACACCCTGATAGCTGGCAATAGTGACAAGACACAGATTACAATTCCCAGAAACCACCTACAAGTCAGTGAGAACCCCTGATAGGACCCCCTGATAGCTGGCAACAGTGACAAGACACAGATTACAATTTGCATTAAATATGATAGAAGTATGTGGGACCCCCTGATGGGTGGCAGTGAGAAGACACAGATTACAAATCTCAGAAACCTCCTATAAATCAGTGAGACCCCCTGATGGGTGGCAGTGAGAAGACACAAATTACAATTCGCATTAATCTGCTAGAAGTATGTGGGACCCCCTGATGGGTGGCAGTGAGAAGACACAGATTACAAGTCTCAGAAACCTCCTATAAATCAGTGAGACCCCCTGAAGGGTGGCAGCCAGTGAGAACACATGGATTATAACAATTCCCAAATATTTTGTAGAAATTACTGACGCCCAAAATACTGCGTGGCACTGGCTGTGACAAGACACAGATCACCTCAATTCCCTATTATTTTGTAGCAATTACTGACCCCCAAAATACTTGCTGGCAGTGAGAAGACACAGATCACCTCAATTCCCAAATATTTTGTAGCAATTACTGACCCCCAAAATACTTGCTGGCAGTGACAAGACACAGATCACCTCAATTCCCAAATATTTTGTAGAAATTAGTGAGCCCCCAAAATAGTTGCTGGGAGTGAGAACACAAAGATTACAACAGATGAGACCCTCCCCCAGTAGATGAGACCCCCAGTAGCTGGTGGCAGACTGGCAGTAAGAACACACACTAACACAACAACAATCTCCTCTGAAATCTCCTCTCAAACGCGTGCAGAAGCGCTGTTTGAAGCCTTATATAGTGTGCTGCGGGACTTAGCTCTGTGAGCCCATGATTGGGCAAAATTTGCCCAATCAGGACTCTGAGCCGTGATTGGCATAGTCTTGAACCTGTCTTGCACCTGACCTGTGGTCAGGTGCAAGGCTGTAGTCAATTACAAGCTTCAGGCCAGTGGAAAAGTGCATTGTGGTGCATTGTGGGCGAACACGCGGCGAACAGGCGGAAATGTTCGTAGTTCGCGAACATGCGAACAGGATATGTTCGATGTGAACTCCGAACCGAACAGCTCATCCCTAATGACAACCCCCACTAACTTGTACAATTTTCTGGAGCTGGGAACAACTTACTTAGGTCTAGTCCATGACAAGATAGGGTATAATTTATTATATATCAGTGTGTAGTTCTTATTTTCTTACTTTATTATATTCTCTGCAATCAGGCACAGACCACATGGAAATCTATTATTTACCATTAAACACATTCATAGTGTTACTGTCCAGCCCTCAAACCGGCATTCTGTACCACAATACGTTCCTCACTCCCAAACTTGGTCTGGTACTACCGGGAGGTAGTGGTAGGCAGCCGCCTTTAGGATCCCCATACAACACACATTCCAATGCTTGATCCGTTACACACTTGTCTAACCGTTGTTTCTTTGAGACACGTTAGCCCGGGTTTGTTCTACATTTAAGATATTGCTTTTGTTATTTGCTTCCTTTTTGTTAGCATTTTGTTCTTTATTTGACCTTTGCTTTGTATCTTCATTTTTCATAAAATAACATAAAATTAGCTTGTTCTTATTAATATATTATATACAGAAAATGCAATGACTATCTCGTATCAATGGGAAACTATTCTTGTCTTTTGCACGTCAATGTTACTCTTGCATTTTGAGTGCACTCACCAAAAATTGTCAAATAAAAAAATAACACATTCATAGTTACATTGTGTCAAAATATTATATAGTGAAAAAAATCTTTTTTTTCTCCTTTGAGGAGATTTGTTTTTAAATTCCGATGTGTTCATGGATGAATATCGATTATATCAATAAATATTCCATTCATCAAAATACAAACTAACAAAAAACAGACCTCCAGCTATATTTTAACGTTATCAAACCAATACGAATGAATTCTACGTTCATATTGTTATTACTGCAAAATAACTTTTCCTTGTGACATTTATTCTGGAGAGCCGAAGCAGATCATATTTACAGCAGATATGTGCAGATTGTCAGAACTACTTTCCATTTAGTTGTATTGCGGCAACATATTCTGCAGCGTGGTTCAGGCATTACAGTAAATTGGGGCAAATATATTGATGAAAAGAGACAGAGAGAGCCTTGCTCACTAAGGGGCTTATAGTCTCAAGATCTGTAGATCAGTATATCTTTTGCCTAAATTTAAGGAACCTGCCAGAGGCGTAACTAGAAACCTAAGGGCCCAGGTGCGGGAATCCATGAATGGCCCCCACCACTCTTTGCAAAAACTTATATTTTTTTTGCATGGAGGGGGCTGAATTCCTCTTTGTGGAAGAGCATAGCCGAGGCCCCGGCCCCTACCTGTGCTGTCCAGACGAGGTCCCGGTGGCCGATTGTGGGCCCCCTGGACTCAAGGGCCGGGTACAGTGGCATTCACTGCACCCCTGGTATTTACGCCCCTGGAACCTGCCATGCCGAGGTTACGTCAGAGACTGTTTGCCGGAGAATATTGTTGGTGATATAACAAAGAAAAAACAATGTGCAGGGCTTATATACTTAAAGGATAAGGACTCTAGGAACGTTGCTTAACCACTTTCAATTCGCTGTCCTTATCACCGACAGACAGAAAATAAGTGTCATAAAACAATACATGCAAAAGTGTAGCGCACCCAGTGTTCCAAATGATCACAGCATGTTACCATATGATCCAAGATTGACAGTTTCTTGTACAGTTCCCTCAAAAATAAGAGAAAACAAATCATAGCATAACCCATATATTATATACGTAGATCAGTTTTTATATATGGATCCACTCACATTTTAAAGAGCCATTTATGGCACTAAGATGATAACTTCTAGGTTATTAATCGACCACCCAACAGCCAGACGGGTCTCCAATATAGTCGTCAGTCCTTAAATATAAAAAACTGAAAACATGGTGCAGAATGAATGTACAAGGACAATTTTCAACCTTGGACGTGTAAACACTCACATGGAATAGGACCTTGCCTAGGTCCTAAGGTTAGTCGCCTGGAGGTTGTTTCCTTCTCTGTACAACTTCCAAGAAAACCCTTTCTCTTAAATGGAACCAAAATAGTAGCAAATCTATATAAAATCTTATTTATTCACCATAATAATAAAAACAAAGATTAAAATCAATTTAAATGGCCAAAACGCGTTTCGCCTTTGGAGTACATATTCCTCTTGCTTCCTCAGAAGCCAACTGAAGAACCCAGAGGAATATGTACTCCAATGCATTTTTGGCAATTAAGATTGAGTTTATTCTTTGGGTTTTTTTTTATTATGTTTTATAAATTCTCTTATTTTTGAGGAAACTGTACAAGAAATTCTCAATCTTGAATCATATGGTAATATGCTGTGATCGTTTGAAACATTGTTGGTGGTATGGATGTATTAAAATAATCTACATTGTTATCATACTCTGTATCTTCAAATGCTTTTACAGATAATAGGTAATCTTATCAAACAGATATTAAGTAGGCCACTGTTTGGCAGATAACGCTGATTTTATTCTATTTTAGTCAATAAAGTTAGAGCAAAACATTTTTTTCTAAAGTACAGCACCTGAATGAAAAAGAATATAGTTATTTTCTAGTTCTATATGGGGTGTTTATGCTTTACGTATTTCTACATATCTACAATATAACCGTCAGTCTCTGGACACACAGATATCATACTTAATTCGAATAACTCAAATATTTATTGACCACTTTCAGTATAGTATTGGAATTCAAATTGCACCATTCGGTAAATGGCAAAGGTCACGAGTCTACATCAATGATTAAAAATTGATACATGTAATCTGATTTCTAAACTAAAATCTTATCAGAAGGGATTACTTTGTTATCTAAATCTGATAAACACAGCAGATTGCTGATATTACAGTCCCAGGTTTTCTGGACTGGAAAAAGTGTATATATGGTGGCACTTAATATATTGCTTATAAATCATGTAAGGGAACAATTTGTTCCCAATCAGTACGGGCTAGAATCTTTTACACATACCACGGTGCAGAAAATCCTCAATTCCAGAGACATGTTCAAGAAGATAAGGACACGCTCGGAGGATTTGTTATAAAATATTATTAGGATCAATGGTTTGGCCTTCTAGGGTCTTTTATCTTTATAATGGCCTCTAGAGGGCCAAAACATTGATCCTATCCTTTTAAAAGGGACACAACCTCCAAAAAATTTTATGTTTTTATTTTATTTAATATATGTTGCTGATATCTTGCATGTGCTTTGTTTTTCTCATGTTTGTTTAGTTAAGAAAATATGTTATTCTATGTGTCATTCACTTAAGAATTTACAAATGGAGATACAGGAAATAGTGGCAGACTGGTCCATCCCTTAGACATCAAATCAAATCAAAATAAGCTTTATTGGCAGGACCAAATACATTTTAGCATTGCCAAAGCATATGGGGAGGTTATATGGGGTGGAGGGGGGTAGTGGGACATGTATGGCATTTCACTGCAATCCCTCATTGTGGCTCTACTTGTTACAAGTGTTGAAGAATACAGAAACGCACATTAGTTATAGAAGGACAAGTTACAAGACTTTATTATGAGTCTGTATAGGATCATTGCGTGTCTACTCAACCGTTTTACAATCTTTACAGCAAAAAGTCAATTTTAGCAGTAAAATATTTGTGTTTAAGTGACGTAGTCATGTTCACATAATGATTAAGCTTTGCCATTTGCCAAGACTCTTCCAATCCTGGTGGGTCTTAAGCAAGATTTGAAGAAGAGATATAATTTATAATCTTTAATAGCCATATTGGAACAAAGTCCTAGCTGCTTATCTGTACTCTGAAACGCTCATTTATCTATATTCCAATCTTTGTTATCTGATGGGGCACATATCTGATGGGTTGGACACTCAGCCTTCTTTGTTGTAAACGCCTGTCGCACAGAATCTTGCTCAAATTGTGCTGAAAATCCCAGTACAAGTGTCTTTCAGTTAGCTTTAGAGACAGTTACCATGAACAAACCAAAAAGACTCAAATCAAAAAATCTTTATTGGCAGGACCAAATACATTTTAGCATTGCCAAAGCATATGGGGAGGTTATATGGGGTGGAGGGGGGGGGGGGTAGTTGGACATATATGGGGGGATGGGCAAGTCCATGGACATAGCGAGTCCTGGTGTATGTTCTGGTGCTCTAGTCACCACAAAAATAAATACACAAATAAACAAAGTATAACAAAACTTTCTTTACAGTGGCTGTTTCTAAAACACACCCCCGACACAATTTCATACAATGTCACATTTTCTTACGCCTTACATATGTCATTTTTATGACCCCATCACAAATCATGTTTGCTGCACGAAAACCGACAGTATCCAATCTAAAAACAGATAGCACTATTTAGGCCAGTGTCACTTTTAGTTGTTGTCTATACAAAGTAATCATGTACAAGTGACCGACGCACCTGAGGATCGACAGAGAAACGTGCATCAGACACGTGTACATGATTACTTTATGCCCCGCACAAATTATTATCGCCTTTGGAGTCCTGGTTATTCAGCAGTCATGTATATTTATTTTATTTCAGGAGCACATATAATGCGCTGATCAATTTACCATACCTATTAACATACACTATATTGCCAAAAGTATTCGCTCACCTGCCTTGACTCGCATATGAACTTAAGTGACATCCCATTCCTAATCCATAGGGTTCAATATGACGTCGGTCCACCTTTTGCAGCTAGAACAGCTTCAACTCTTCTGGGAAGGCTGTCCACAAGGTTTAGGAGTGTGTTTATACCCTTCACTGCTGAGGCATTTCACTGCTGTATGCTGAGCTCATTTTTACCGCTTTCGCTCATCATGTTTAAAAGCGATTTGAAGCCACGTTATATTATATGGCCCAGACATATTATATATCATTCTTTCCGGCAGACTCGGCAGATTCATAATATATAATTTTTATATGTATACGTCATGTCCTGCCTGTATATTATAACAAAAAATGCAATAAAATTAGAATTTTTAATCCTCTGCAGCGTGTAAAGTGTTTTTTTTTTACATTTTATCAAATGAACATTTGCGGTTATATTTTCTATGGGGTGCGCTTGTACAAAAATTATAAATGGGGACTTGTTACATTTTTTGCGGGGAATTACGTGATTTTTAGCAAACGCACACCATAAAAAAAAAACATTAGTGCAGCATCATTGTTCACATTATAATTGAAATGTGAACAATATTGCTGCATTAATAAAAACAACACAAAAAAAAAACATGTTTTTTTTAAAAAAAATTTTACCTTTGTACCTGGTCATGTTGGGTATCATTCGAAAGGCCATGCTCAGGCCCCCTAGCTGCCACGGTTCTGGAGATATCGGGGTTCAAAAGAACTCCCTATCTCCACCAGGGGATTTCCTTGGGAAATCCCGGGCAGCTAGGGGTTCCCCCGGCTATCTGACGTCATCACGCTAGGCGCGATGACGTCGGGCAGCGAGGGGGGACCCGGGGTGGAGCCGCCATCCAAGATGGTGGCCCCCACCGGAGCTAGGCCGCACTTCGGCGCCGCAAGGCGCTGTAGTGCGACCCGGTGCCTGTGGGGTTAAAGCCAGGCACCGCTTAAAAGGGGAGACTCTTCCCTTTTAAGCGGTGCCTGGCTTGTGGCACTGCTCCTTCCCGATCGGGAGGGAGAGAGAGCCGAATGGATCCACCCTCCCTTCCAGCGATCTTCCGGCATTGCCGGGGGGGGGGGGTTGCCTGGAAATGACGTCATCGCACATGGCTCGATGACGTCATTTACGTCAGGAGGGACTTAACTACAGCGTCTGAGGATGCTGAAGTCAGACCGCCACGGGACCCCGGACAGAGAGTTGAGTATCTGCGCCGGGGCTCCCCCAAAGCGGATGACGTGTGGGGCACGTCCTCTGCATATAGCAGGAGTAAATGAGGACGTGTCCCACACATCATCTGCAGCGAAGGGGTTATGGGAATTTTTGACCATTCTTCCAGAAGGGCCTTTGTGAGGTCACACACTGATGTTGGACGAGACGGCCTGGCTCTCAGTCTCCGCTCGAATTCATCCCAAAGGTGTTCTATCGGGTTGAGGTCAGGACTCTGTGCAAGCCAGTCAAGTTCATCCACACCAGACTCTGTCATCCATGTCTTTATGGACCTTGCTTTGTGCACTGGTGCACAGTCATGTTGGAAGAGGAAGGTGCCAGCTCCAAACTGTTCCCACAAAGTTGGGAGCATGGAATTGTCCAAAATGTCTTGGTATGCTGAATCATTCAGAGTACTTTTCACTGGAACTAAGGGGCCAAGCTCAGCTCCTGAAAAACAACCCCCGACCATAATCCCCCCTCCATCAAACTTTACACTTGGCACAATGCAGTCAGACAAGTACCGTTCTCCTGGCAACCGCCAAACCCAGACTCGTCCATCAGATTGCCAGATGGAGAAGTGCGATTTGTCACTCCAGAGAACGCGTCTCCACTGCTCTAGAGGCCAGTGGTGGCATGCTTTACACCACTGCATCCGACGCTTTGCATTGCACTTGGTGATGTATGGCTTGGATGCAGCTGCTCGGCCATGGAAACCCATTCCATGAAGCTCTCTGCGCAGTGTTCTTGAGCTAATCTGAAGGCCACATGAAGCTGAGGTCTGTAGCGATTGACTCTGCAGAAAGTTGGCGACCTCTTTGCACTATGCGCCTCAGCATCCACTGACCCCGCTCCGTCAGTTTATGTGGCCTACCACTTCGTGGCTGAGTTGCTGTCGTTCTCAAACCCTTCCACATTCTTATAATACATCTGATAGTTGACTGTGGAATATTTAGGAGCGAGGAAATTTCACGACTGGATTTGTTGCATTGGTCCTATCACAGTTCCACGCTGGAATTCACTGAGCTCCTGTGAGAGACCCATTCTTTCAGGGACCCATTCTTTCACAAATGTTTGTAAAAACAGTCTGCATGCCTAGGTGCTTGATTTTATATACCTGTGGCCATGGAAGAGATTGGAACACCTGATTCTGATTATTTGGATAGGTGAGCGAATACTTTTGGCAATATAGTGTTTATATACTTTCTACATGGTGTGTACCCTTTTTCCCAACATGTGCAAATTGTAATAAGCTGTTTAATCACACCTATGTGCATACACTTTGGAGCTTTTTTCTGCAGCATATGCGGCTTTGTTGTTTTTATTAGCTGGCATTTGTGTGTCTTTTTGTGTACATATTGATGGTTGAATAAAGTATTTTTTTTTATTATTACTAAAGGTCTTTCTGTTATAGCCCTTGTGGCCTTGGTTCAAGGTTACTTGCTGGAGTTACCCCCCTTTCTATAGCAGAGGATCGGTCATTTATTTGTGCTAAGGGTTTATATTTTTCCATTCTTTTTATACTCGTTGTCCAAGCTGGGAATTTTTGTGAACATTTTTTAAACGGTGACTTTTTTGCAGACATGCTATCCGTAGCCACACGGTGGCAATTTAGTGTTAATAAACTGATACCCTTATGGTATACATCAGTCAGATAATAACCACATGATACCTATAACAGATTTCAGTACCCCAGCTGAGTCACATCTGCTGTTGCCTCTCCCTTAACGGACACCAATTCTCCCTCCAGCGGTCTTTCATGCTTTTTCCAGGCCTTAGCTGGTGCTTAAGGACCGGTACAATGAACCCCCAGAACCCACAGTCTCACATCTCCCAACAGTAACGCCAAGTCTAGGTACCTCGCGTTCACAGTGACTCCTGTTGCAGTACCCAGGAGGTATGCATCAAGCAGACATTATAGATGGCACACATAGATCAGATGATGCTGAAATTAGTATACATTAAACCAGGGCTCAAAATTTCCACTCGCCTACTAGCATTTGGCGAGTGGAAATTAAGTGAGGGCGAGTAGAAATGTACACGCAGGCAGCACAATAAATTATTTTGTGCTACGTATTCCGGCAGTGCCACCCTGCAGCCCCCCCCTTCCCCAGGCTGCACGGTGGCAGAGATCAGCTGCCTAACCTGACTAAGCTCGTCTGTCACTGGCAGTGGGGTGGAGAGGGGCTACCCTGCCTCCCTGCTCTGCTCACACTGGGGTATACATGTATCTGGAGTCTGATGTCTGAGCATTAATGTTATTTTTGTAACTTTATTCTAAATAAAACCTTTTACAGTGTAATTTCATAAGATAATTTAAGGGGGTGTGTTTAGAGGCAGAGTTAAGGGGTGGGTAGGGGTTAGGTAGAGCAACTGGTGGCGAGTAACTCTTATGGCCTAGCTAGTAGCTTTGGACTTGAAATTTTGAGCCCTGCATTAAACATATGGTACCTACATGGCATACATAAAGAGCTAATACCCATATGACATGCATCAGCAAGACAGTGCCCAGATGAAAATAACATGATGACACGTTTCAACGTGGCATACAACATCCACATAAGACAGTAACAGGGAGGGGCAGTCCTCTATATGTCTTTCACTCTTTCCCTCTATCTATATTTAACTCTCACTTTGTATCACTATTTTTTACACTCTGTACCATTGTCTCACTCTCTTCTTTCCTACTCTCCTTATCACCATTTCTCATTCTCTTTCTCTACATCTCTCCCTCTCTCCATTCCTCCCTAATTCTCCTTTTCTGACCCTCTTTCTTCCATCCTTTCTCACTCTCACTTTTCCTGCACACTCTCCCTTACCCACACTCTATCTTCCTATCTCTTGTATCCCTTGCTACTTTTCTGCCCCACATTCACTCTCTCCCTTACTCCGTCGCTCACACTCTAACTCTCACACACTCACTTTATCCTGCTCTCTCTCGCTCTGCTTCTTTCTTACTCACTCTTTCTTCCATTCTTATTATCTCTCGTTCTCTCACACTTTCACTTTCTTCCTGTCGCACTCTAGCTCTCACACTGTTTTACATTCTTTCTCCCTCACTCTTTCAATTTCTCTGTCCTACCGCTCACTGTTACTCCCCCACTGGACCATCAGGGAACAGGCCTCCCGCAAGGTGATCATTACCCAGCAAGGTAACGAATGATGATGAGGTGGTGGTGAGACAAATGAAAGAAATGGAATACTACTATAGGTAACTACATTTTAAATGGGGTGGAATTTTTCAGCCTCCCACTTTCTAACATCACATCCATCCATCCAAGCACACCCTCACTTCCCTGGTAGTTATAACTCAGACATCCCAGACTCCGCACAGTCTCACAACTCCCACTGCACTCAATCATCCGCAAAAAACACATTCCTGCATGCAAATATACAAATTAATTTGCGTGATCACAAGCTACTGTGACACAAATTTACACACTCCTAGATACACACGCACAAGTGCATTAAAATAAAAATTAGTGATGTTCATTGTGTTTGGATCACTGTGCGACCCTTGCCCCTTGGCATGTTGCCAGTCCTCCCCTGCACAGTAAGGCTAGAGTCAGACGAACGCAGTCTGAGCGCACTCTGTTTGCATGCACAATGGATGGACATTGTGACGGAAGATACTGTAGACACCACACAGTTTGTTTTTTATGACGGACGTAGAAAAAAAAAGGAAATATGGGAAACAAAATTAATATGGAAAAGAATATGAAAAGGCATTTTGTGCGTCAAAGTGCTGGACGTCGCAAATGCGCTGCGTCCGACGTCTCCTCACACACACACACAACGCTACGCGGACGTGGTGCACTCTGTGCTTCCGTGTTAGTTGTTTTACATTCTTGCCTAACTTGCGTCCGTTTGCCACGTGCGTTGTGCGTGTGCAGTTCGGTGCGGACACACTTAGTGTGTGGGTCTCTATTGCTCAGGTTTCCATGCTACGACGGACGTTAAACTGTGCGGCAACACGGACGTGATCACTGCGTTCGTCTGACACGGGCCTCATGACTTTCATAACTGCAGCCAAAGCCTTTCTATACATTCAATTTAATGTAACTCCAGTCCTCACTGCAAGAATTTTTTAACATACCGTATTTTTCGCTCCATAAGATGCACCTGACCATAAGACGCACCTAGTTTTTAGAGGAGGAAAACAGGAAAATAGATATTCTGAAATCAAATAGTGTAATAATGGATATACTGCCCCAGCTCATGGATACTGTCCCCCAGCTCATAGATACTGCCCCCAGCTCATGGATACTGTCCCCCAGCTCATGGATACTGTCCCCCAGCTCATAGATACTGCCCCCCAGCTCATGGATACTGTCCCCCAGCTCATAGATACTGCCCCCAGCTCATAGATACTGCCCCCAGCTCATGGATACTGTCCCCCAGCTCATGGATACTGTCCCCCAGCACATGGATACTGTCCCCCAGCTCATGGATACTGTCCCCCAGCTCATGGATATGCCCCCCAGCTTATGGAAATGCCCCAGCACATGGAAATGCCCCAGCACATGGATACTGTCCCCCAGCTCATGGATACTGCCCCCAGCTCATGGATACTGCCCCAGCTCATGGATACTGTCCCCCAGCACATGGATACTGTCCCCCAGCTCATGGATACTGTCCCCCAGCTCATGGATATGCCCCCCAGCTTATAGAAATGCCCCAGCACATGGAAATGCCCCAGCACATGGATACTGTCCCCCAGCTCATGGATATGCCCCAGCACATGGATACTGTCCCCCAGCTCATGGATATTG
The DNA here is from genome assembly GCA_009667805.1 of Leptobrachium leishanense. NCBI lineage: Eukaryota > Metazoa > Chordata > Amphibia > Anura > Megophryidae > Leptobrachium > Leptobrachium leishanense. The sequence goes on from CM019065.1 coordinate 326,913,902, forward strand.
TCCCCCAGCTCATGGATAATGCCCCAGCTCATGGATATTGCCCCAGCACATGGATTTGCCCCAGCTCGCTCATGGATGTGCCCCAGCTCGCTCATGGATGTGCCCCAGCTCGCTCATGGATGTGCCCCAGCTCGCTCATGGATATGCCTCCGCTCACCTGTCGCCGCCGCGTTAGGCTCCCTCTGAGCGTGTGTCCGGCGGCAGGAAGCTTGGGCACTCGCCTGGGGAGCCACGTCACGTGGCTCCCCCAGGCGAGTGCCCAAGCTTCCTGCCACCGGACGCACGCTCAGAGGGAGCCTAACGCGGCGGCGACAGGTGAGCTGACTCATATCCCTCCAGTGGGTGCGCATTCGCTCCATAAGATGCACCCACTTTCCCCCCACTTTTTGGGGGGGAGAAAAGTGCGTCTTATGGAGCGAAAAATACGGTACTTGCCATATACCAGTGTTTCCAAACCCTGGTTCTGAAATATCCCTAATGGGCCAGAGTTTAAGGATCACCTTGGGGAAAAGCAGACTGAATCCTGCAATCACTGAGCAGCAAATCACATCACCTGTGCTGTGCTTCAGAAATCCTGGAATGTGACCTAGAGTACCTACTTAACCAGTGATGGGAACCACTGCCATAGATCATGTCAACTGCTATAGTAAACTAGAAGACACTGAGCTTTTCATAATCTATCCGTGAATAAAACCACCTCTGGAACCTCACTTCAGTAGGGGCACTATAAAGTGGTCCCACATACCTTTCTTCTTGTGCAGATTGTGATGTATAACCCAGTTGGAGACTTACTGGTAACTCCCACGCTCCCTCCTTTGCAAAACCCCATGTTAGTTATTCATTATAGATTTCACAACCTGTTAGCTCTTCTTTTTACATCCCAGTTTCTTCAGGAGAGTAAGTAGAGTCATTCAGTGACTACAGGGACTGCACCAGGCAAATAGTGAGTCCCCATCTGAGTGAATATGGGTTCACCTCAACCATATTGAACAGAACACTTGCTCCTTTAGCCCTTATCTAAGTTGTCTTCCTCTAATTGTGGGTGGGGGTCAAACTATACATTTCTCAGATACTTATGGACTGCTACAAACCCATGATTTTCTACAAGACTTTGGCTCTAAGAATTATGCTAAGGCTAGGGTCAAACGAAAGCATTTTTACACGCGAACGTAAAAAAGTGCGTCCGAACGCATTGACGTATTTTTTCACGGAACATGCGAAAACGGTCATACGATGCGCATTTTCGTGTGTGATGTTTTACGAATCCAAACCAGGAAACTTTTTGCGTCTGGACGTTATGTTGGCCGGACACGAGCAGGGTCTGACGTCTCCAAATCACACACACACACCGCTAGCGGGCGCAGCGCACTCTGTACGTCCGTACTAGCGGTTCTGCGCTCTCGAAAAAATGCGTTCATTTTCCACTTGTGTTGCGCGGCCGGACTTTCGTGCGACCGTACTTCGTATATTGGCTGTCATTGCCCATCATTTGCTGCTAGTGCGGCCGGATTAAGTGCGCCAGAACGCACGTTAAAAATGCGCTGGTCTGACCCCAGCCTTAGCTGTAGTCATTTGAAGCAGGATTTGGAGGTGGTGGTTTGATTCCCCATCTCTAATCACTTACATTTCTTGCCTAAAAATGCAATCTGAATGATTTACGTAAACATTGAAGAAAAAAATGAACAAGATACGTTGTGTCTAGATTTGTTGTTTAATAATTATTTTTTAAAAAATTTAAATACCAAAAACCAAATATTTCACCCACTGGTCAAACGTGAGCTTTTTTGGAAAGCAGATCCGGTTACTAGTAGAGTAGTACATGGTTTCTGAGAATTTCATTTCTGTTTATTTAAAAGAATGACAGTAGTTAATGAGTAATCTGTCTCCAATGGACACAAACAGCCCTGGGAGCCTGTCAGTAAAACAGCAATCTTATCACTGAGCATATTCTGTAAAAACACAAAAGCAGTGCCTTTTTGGAGTGAAGGACATTTAGAAGAGCTGAAAGAAACTCAAGGGCATTTGTCACTCGGTAAGTTGAATTTTACAGAATTCTACAGAAATCTGTGTTTTTGCTGGACTATACATTTATCTATTTTTAATCCTATTTATGTTTCCTGGTTTCGAAGAGCTTTTATTTTCTGTCATACTGTATTTATTCTATGAGTGAGGATTTTATGTTCTAGATAATAGAGATTTTTGCCCAAAAGATCTGTTCATTCAGTAATGAATGAGCAACATTCAGAATTTCTATCACAATAACAGCTCACTATGCTTCTTTATTACTCTTTTTAAGTCTAGTTGTCACATTTATAGATCAATGAATAAATACCATTATGTCGCCCAGTGCCATTAGCAGGGTTATTCAGAGAGAGGTGAAAACCAGGACAATGACTGGAGAAGTGAAAATTCTAAGTCAAAATAGCCAAACCAGAAAAATTCTCAGATTTATCTCACTTTCCAAATAGGCTATTTGGTCTAGATTGTTCTCTTCTCCTGGTTTTCACCTCTCTCTGAATAACCCTGGATGTCTATGAATATCAAGTAATGCTCTTTGATAGCTCAATGGTTAATGTCCCAATTGCATTATTTCTAGTAACGATTCCATTTCTATCAGTGCCACGTTAACCCTGTCCACATTAAGTTTCTAGAGTGAATACCATGGAGATGGGTACCTTTTAAAACCCACACAGGGCTGTTTATATAGCTATATACATTGTTTCAGTGAAAGAAAATGTAGATTTCCAAAATAATGATTAAAAATAAATATTATTCTAAGTACACTAGGACGCGTGCCTAAGTATCCCTCGTTCATTAGGGAGTTTGATTATTATTATTATTTTAAAGATCTGTTTAATTTGTGCAGGTTCTATACACAAAACAGATACAATTTAGATTAGTTACATGTTTGACTTGAATGAACTTATTACAGTTAACAAATGAGAGTCCAGGTATCTTCATTTAGGATGATGAGGGCTGTAAAAAGAAGTAGAATATTAGCACCTGAGTAGGAGCAGGAAGGGGCTGAAGGTGTCAAAGAGTTTGTAGATGAAAACAAGGGAGTTGTGGTGTTTTCTAGTAGGAAAGAAAAGCCTTTTCCCAGCTGCCACTAATATACGCCTGAAAGGAACCTGCCCATTTTCCTATTCTGGGTTATTCAGAGAAAGGTGAAAACCAGGAGAACTGACAGGAGAAGAGAACAATCTAGACCAAACAGCCAGTATGGAAAGTGAGATAAATGGGAGAATGTTTCTGGTTTGGCTATTTTGACCTAGAATTTTCACTTCTCCAAAAGTTCTCCTGACTTTCACCTTTCTTTGAATAGCCCTGCAAGGGTTTCAGCTTGGGCAGAGGAGAGATGGTGGAAAAAGAACTCATTCTGGAGAGAAACCAGAGGGTATTCCAGTACCATGGTGCCAACAAAGGTGCTCGATTTATTCTTTTTTTTACTATTTTTCTAAATATACGCACTCAATGTAGTAAATACAATAGAAAATTCATATTAACCCGTGTTTCATCTTTTTAAGTCGTTTCAGTGACTCAACAATAACTTCGCAAATAATCTGACCATTTAAAATATCATTTTAAAGTACACCCTAGATTGTGAGCTCCTTTTACTACCTCCGCACCTTGTTTCTTTTATTCTTAAGTTTATTTTTCATTTTGTAACTTTTATTTCTTCACTTTGTGTTGTAAACAGAAACCTTAAGTGTGATAGAACTGATGATCATAATAAAACACTTAAGTTTTTATGTGTATTTAATTGAGTTTACATGGTGGAAAAAGATATACAGGTCTATTCATTAAAAATTAAACTCCGGAGAAGAGAACAATCTAGACCAAATAGCCGATTTTGAAAGTGGGAGAATTTTTCTGGTTTGGGTATTTTGACCTAGAATTTTCACTTCTCCAGTCATTCTCCTGAGGTTCACCTTTCTTTGAATAGACCTGTAAATAAATATATGTTTGGACACAGGGATTTAAAAAATGTTACTGTATAACAAAATACTGCTTTTACGTATGATAGAACACTCCTAGATTAAGGCTAAGGTCAGACGAAAGCATTTTTAACGTGCGTTTAGCCGCACGAAATCACGGCCGTGCTAGCAGCAAATGACGTCCAATGCCGGGGAACATACGACGAACGGCCGCATGAAAGTTCGTCCGCGCAACGCAAGTGGCCAACGAATGCATTTTTTCGAGAACGTCAAACCGCTACTACTGACGTACAGAGTGCGCTGCGGCCGCATAGCGGCGTGTTTGCGTGATTGGGAGACGTCAGACGCTGCTAATGTCCGGCCAACATAACGTCCAGACGCAAAAGGGTTTTATTGATGATCCGTACAAAATCACGGACGAAAATGCGCATCGTATGACCGCTATCGCGTATTCCGTGAAAAAATACGTCCATTCGTTCGAACGCACTTTTCACGGACAACGCGAAAAATGCGTTCGTCTGACCCTAGCCTTAGCTACAGTATGCAATAAAAAAGAGAGTATAGTATACTGCAGGTTTATTTACTTAAAAACGTATGACTACAGTTTATTACAAATTGAAATGACTCCTTTTAACTCCTTCATGGCAGGACTTTTGTCAGGAGTGTCTTGGTGTAACACAATATATATGGTAAATAGTGGTGTAGAGAGCTTCTGGGGATTTTTGGTTACTTTAAAGTGTTACATTGTTGGGTAATGCTAGGAAACAGAGTAAACATGTGTTGGTCTTGTTGTTTCTTGGGAATAGTATCATTCTGCTGGTGATTTGATATTCAATGGAAAACCGCCTACAGGTTATGCAAAATCTAAAACCAGAGCATCTCCTGCAATTCCAGCCCCTAGATATCTAGAGAACTGGGCAGGTGTTAAAAGAGGTCATTTACAGATGGCAGACAATATCGTATCCCTTCATACTTCCCTATTAAAAAGAGTTTTAGGCTAGGGTCAGACGAACGCATTTTTCGCGTCGTCCGTGAAAAAGTGCGTTCGAACGAATGGATGTATTTTTTCACCGAATATGCGATAGCGGTCATACGATACGCATTTTCGTCTGTGATTTTGTACGGATCATCAATAAAACCCTTTTTGCGTCTGGACGTTATGTTGGCCGGACATTAGCAGCGTCTGACATCTCCTAATCACGCACACACGCTGCTAGCGGATGCAGCGCACTCTGTACGTCAGTACTAGCGGTATCACGTTCTCGAAAAATGCTTTTGTTTGCCGCTTGCGTTGCGCGGCCACACTTTCGTGCGGCCGTACTTCGTATATTGCCCGTCATTTGCTGCTACTACGGTCGTGATAAAGTGCGGCTCTTAGAACCTTAAGAATACTCCTATATCATGACCAGGGATTCAAAAGGTTCTTCGTATTTAGGAAAAAAAATACATGGCCGATTACCATAACCTATAACAAAATCTATCCATATATAATTTAATGACTTAAATGTCACATTTGGGTTGTGAAAGATGTCTGTTCTGGTTTACTTTACCTTAGTAATCACTGTAGTAGCAGTTAGTGTGCATTTAAAATGCTTAATATAGTCATTATTATAATGCTTAGAAGCCCCCATATAACACAGGTTATGTTTGCTATCAATATACGGAGGGGGGTGCGATTCTAATCGAGCCATCCAGCTAATGGCATTGCCGAATTCCGACTGAACCACAAGCTCTTATACTTTGCATGGGAGCTGCTAATTTGTGGCTAGCTGGAGAATAACAAGCAATTGCGATGCATCTTATTCTTTTGCAGAATACTGTTTCGAGATATCGGCTTTCAGAACCTTTTGCAAAATCACTTAACATTTTGAATTAAGCAACTTAAAAAATCAAAACTGAGCTTCTCGTCCCAGGGTACAGAGGGTAGCACAATCCCCTGTATCCTTATGCCGCATGCAGCAGAACACTGGGGACATCTTTCCTTGACCCCAGTCCAACCCCACTTTTGCAGGCTCTCGCTTCACTCCATCGAGTCCTGTGAACTTCAGGAGCCTAAATCACTAGTGGTGCCCCTGTCAGTATCTACAAGCAGCTCTCACCTATCCTGACTCAAGTCAGTAATACAGTGGCTTTCTGGGACCAGAGCAGGTAATCACTATATGGATAATAGTTTGTGCAGAGTTTATTCGAGAGGAAAGATGCTGCCGGTCATGTGACCCGGCAACAGAAACCTAAATGGAGTGGAGTCCTCTATGGACTTCATGGAGGGGATGCTTGGGAGGGCGTGTTAGTACTGCCCTGAGCATCCAGGACCCTAACAGCCACTACGGGGCAGGCTGGTGGACTCAGCACCTGCCCCTTAATCTACTGGTTAAACGGGGGCGCTAGGGGGAGATTAGTGAATGCTAATGTTTCCCCTTAGCATCCCCGTTTTAGCTTAGGTCACATGATGGTGCCCTTTTTGTTTGGTAATCTAGATTAAAATTTCTGTATAGGCTTAAGGCATTATTCTTATACTTTAAACAAGATGAACAGATAACAATGACGTTCCTTTTATTAATGTAGAACACTGTGTAATGCAAACCGGTAACACATTAAGGCTGGAGTCAGACGAATGCAGTGCGAACGCGTGTGCAGCCGCACTTTATTACGGCCGCAGTAGCAGCAAATGACGTCCAATGACAGTCAATATACGAAGTACGGCCGCACGAAAGTGCGGCCGCGCAACGCAAGCGGCAAAGGAACGTATTTTTTCGAGAACATAGAACCGCTAGTACTGACCTACAGAGTGCGCTGCGTCCGCATAGCCGCGAGATTAGGAGACGTCAGACGCTGCTCATGTCCGGCCAACATAACGTCTAGACACCCAAAGTTTCCTGGTTTGGATCCGAAGAAAATCACGGCCGACATTGCGCATCGTATGACCGCTATTGCGTCTTCCGTGAAAAAATGCGTTCGGACGCATCAACGCACATTTTGACGGTAGACGTGAAAAATGCGTTCGTCTGACCCTAGCCTAATTCATATAATAACTTTTGCAAAATGTTCTACTTAAGTAGTTCTAGTAAGTTTATAAAGGGTTGTTATGATTGACAGCTGAATTTGGATACTGGCTGTGGATTTTCTGGTTTTTGCACACATGTAAAGGTTGGCTTGGGAATCACTCATGTACAGTGTTACGTTGGGGAAGTTACCTCATACTTTACAATGGCTGATCTTATTTTTCCATTCCAATAACAAGGGGGAATATTTTGAGTAAAATGCTTGCAGCATCAGCTCATATCTTTGACATGAACTGGACACCCACAGGATAACGATGAATCTTCATCCTATATTACACTCATAACATTGTTGAGCTTCTCTTGAACAGCTGGAATGTGGGCCATCTGTCTAAGGGCATATTTCCCATGATACAATATCCTGTGAAATTGGATTAATTGGTCTATTCGAGAACCTTTTAATCAGATATTCCTGTAAATTTATTGAACTGCAGGAGGATCAATCTTCTCATCACCAGGTTGACGCCCAATGGCTTGACTGGATTAACAGGGCTGTCGTCAGAAATCATGGACAACAGATTGGGGCTCACCTGCCAATTTCCATAAACAAATTAAAAATTTTACATTTTGCCGCCTCTTCTGTTTATTTTATTTACAGGGATTGGGGTAAATGAGTGGCGGTCCAGCTAGGACATAAAATGTGTTCCTTTGTTGGAGAGTGATCAGGCTGCACCTCTGGTGCAGATAATACTAGTCGCTGCCTCAGTGTTGAGGCAGAAGGGGTCATTCAGAAAGCACCAAAATTTAGGTGCTTTCTCGTTCGGTGCACTTCGCCAATTCCAGTTCGCTGACCCTGCAGTGAATTCACTATTCACCGTGGGGTCCCCAAAGTGCGCTGAACAAGGAGTCGCTGAAGACCGCCACTGAAGTGACTGCCGAACGCCTCAGAACTGCAGAATAAAACTCAAAAACAGAACTCTGCTATTCTTCTAAAAGCCAAAAAAAATGCATGGAAAGGCGTGGAAATAATAAATGAGGTCCTATAAATAATAATAAAACTGTCACAGAGGGGCGTGGCCTGACGCCGAGCAGGACAGACGCGCAGTGGAGTAGCTCCAGCGAATTTATTCTTAAACGCCTAAAATCCGGGATTTCCCTCCACTATTGAGAACCTAATTGCCTGCCTTCGCTTGTCCGAAACACGGGGACGACGAGGCATACACCCTGACGCACCGGACTGCAGCAGGAGTATCGCCGGACCCCCTTGGGCCTACTGCACGAGTGGAGCCTGGACGGAATTTATCGAACGCCGCGGAGGCCTCCACTTCCGGGAACACAACAGAGGACCCCTCCGGACTTGGTCAACCAGCTCACGGCACCTCTAACAGACTGGGGTAAGCTGGGACGCTGAGGTCCACCACCTCCCCCCCCCTGCTCCACACGGCGCTCTTCTCTCTTCCCTCAAGCCCAACCAGCACCGGCACACCTCGTGCGGCGGCCCACAACTGCGGCCCCCCCCCGGAAATCCTGGGAAGGGGGAATACGCCCGATAGCACAGTAAACACCCGTACCGAGGGGAGAAACCTCGAGGGCAGAGGCACATCCACCCATCAACACCTTGGATGGAAGGGGTCGGCCACTAGCCTACGCATCACCCCATCCCGAGACCTGGAGAGGTGCCCACCCCAACAGACCTCGCTGAATATCCCTCAACAAAACTTAAAAGAAAAGGGAAGGGGGAGGGAGAGAGAAAAAGAAAGAAGGGAAAAAGGAAAGAAAAAAGGGGGGAAAAAAAAAAAAAAGGGAAAAATCAACGGCACAATATTCCTGTTCACCCCGGACGAGTGGAAACCGGCCTTCTACCTCACGTGGCCTGGCAAGGTTAACCCTCAGCGGGACTCTCCCAGTAGACGGGTGGAGGGGCTGCGTCCTGGCCTCTGCAGGGAAAGCGGAGTATCACTTCAATAAATTTTTCGGAGCTTTATTCACTGCACAATTTTTCTGGTGATCCCTCGTGGGACCACTGTCCCTTATCATCTCTCCATAAATTTTTTAAGAACTCTTTAGCTAACTATTGAGACTCCAAATTTTTCAGTTACATATAGGGACTGTCCCTGGCTCTCTACATCTTCCCAATTTTTATAACTTAATTTTTTCAGTGAATTATAAATTTTTCACGGCATACTTTCTCTTTAAATTTTTCTTGATTGCCTACGGCGATCTACCTGCAACCTATCAATTTTTTCAAGATAGTACGTGGGCCTAACGGCCGATGGAATAGATCGCTGCATAACAAAGTCCTGGCACGGACGAGCTCAATAAGGGGAGATCCGACGGGACGGAAGACATCATGACCCACAAGAAACGCGCTCAATCAGCTCACAGACTGAAAGATCCACAAGGAACGGCGAAACCCGACGGTATTGCACATTATTTCGCAGAGAAATCAGCAACTGGAGGCTCTCCACGAGGCCCGAAGATGGCACCGCTTACAGGAGAGTCTCAGGAATCCTCCCCCACCAGTAGTGTGGAACCGCATGAAGATCCGGAAGAATCTGTGAGAGACATCCTCCGCAGCCTACCCACTAAAGGTGACTTGGAAAGAATGCTGGGGAAACTGGAAGCTTCGTTCTCCGCGCGCATAGAGGAGTTGGATGCTGATATACACCAGGTGGGATCTAGAGTGCTACAGTTGGAGGAGGACCGCGACATGATGGAAGATCGTATGACCCGTCTGGAATCGGGCTTAGAGGCACAAAATACCTACATACAACGTTTACATAGGGCTCTGGATGATCAGGATAATAGGGGAAGACGTAATAATCTAAGACTCAGAGGCCTACCAGAATCACCGGAAGGAGGTGAACATCTTATGGAGATACTGAGGATCATTTTTAATAAAATAATGGGGAAACCCCCAGATGCTCCAGTACACTTTGACAGAGCTCACCGTGCTTTGAAGCCGAAGGGAACACAGAATGCTTTGCCCCGGGACGTCATCTGCCGCCTACATTATCATAGGCAAAAGGAAGAAATCCTGCAAGCAGCACGTAGACGAGAGCTTAAGGACTCCCATGGTAACACCTTACAGCTATACCCAGATCTGTCCTGGACCACACTTCAAGCAAGGAGACTACTCAAACCGGTAACGGAGGCACTCCGGGAGAGGCAGATCAGGTACCGTTGGGGATACCCGTTTGCTTTACTAGCGAGCGTGGAGGGAGTACATTATACCATCGGGTGTGCTGCTGACCTACCCCCACTTCTGAAAGCACTTGCTATGGAGGACATAGCTATACTGGACTGGTATGGCGGCGCCTCTTTAGACATGGCACCACCTCCAACTCAACCTCAACGCCCGCGATGGCAGACACCATCTAAAAGGGGGCGCGAAGTGCCAAAAGCACAAATATCTACACCCACAACGCAACCCCCAAACTAAACTTACCCTTGTCTCATGTCAGACTTGCTCCCTCACAGAAAACGCAACAAGACGAAGACTTCTTCACCCACATCCATAATTTGTGCCCTGGCATACGTTAGACCCCTCTGTCATAGGAATTCACTCCGTGGGCACTATGGAGCAAGGATCAAGAGGGTCAAGTCCTAGTTTTGGACCTGATGATACATAGGTCCTTCGGAGCGTAAGAGTACTTCGCCTCTTCATTGATACACCCTCCTCCAGGTACCGTCCTCTCTCCTCAGGACGATTTATGGCGGGACTTTAACACACCCATATACCCAGCCACCTCCCTCAAAGGATCTCCCCCACTGGATCTAACTATATTTTTCCTATTCCGTGCCATCTCTTTCTCCTTTTACACCTTTTACTTTTGACGACTCAACCTTTTGACCACTTTTAGGTCTCAATCAATTGACCTTCACCCCCCCCAAGTCGCGGTGACTTTTTGCTCCCACTGACGAGTCGGCTGGGAGGCAAACCTTAAAACCAGGACGATTGGTGGTTCTATCGCCGTTTTACACCGACCAACGGTCTCATATCATAACCATCCATATAAGTGTTTTTGTTACTTACTTAAAACATTATTGTATTATTTCCGCGGACAGATTGCTGTGACAGATTACTATTGTTCTTAGAAAGTTCTCCTGTTCCACGTAGCTAGTTAACACGTTTTGTTTGAATTAGTTTAGTACCAATTAATTGCTGTAACTTGCATTATGACCAAAATACGGTTTATTTCACTGAACGCACGCGGCCTAAACATACCACAGAAACGACGCAAAGCTCTCACTGATCTCCATAGACAGGGTGGGGATATAGTCTTCTTGCAGGAGACACACTTCAGGGCAGATGCCGCTCCTTCACTGAGCTCCCGCTTTTACTCACAAGGCTTTTACAGTAATTACGACGCATCTAAAGCACGCGGAGTAGCGATACTACTAGCTCGTCACATACCCTTTACGGTAATTCACCAACAACATGACGCCAATGGTAGATTTTTATTCGTTAAAGGCACACTGGGTAACCAGAAGATCACTCTAGCTAATATATACCTACCAAATAGAGGTCAATGCGCTGAATTTCGATCTATTCTGTCTAAACTGGATAAATTCAGGGAAGGACTTTTAATATGTGGAGGAGACTTTAACGTTTCTCTCGACTCCTCCAGAGGGGGTCCACCCGACCCCTGCTGTGGACGACTCATTGCGAAGCAGATTTTTACACCTTCTCCATAAGCACCAATTAGTGGATGGATGGAGAGCCCTAAATCCTACAATAAGAGACTACACTTACTACTCAGCAGTGGCTCACTCATACTCCAGACTGGACACATTTTTAATCCCACACCACCAACTACACCACCTGACAAAAGTTAAAATAGCACCGATTACCTGGTCGGACCATGCCCCAGTGGTGATGTGGGTGGATATCCAATCCATCCCACCTCCACACCGCACGTGGCGCTTGAATGAATCGCTACTCAGGGATGTGGTGATTCGACAGAACCTGCAGGACACACTCGCACAGTTTTTCGAAGAAAACTCCACTCCAGACATGCCCTTACCAACCTTATGGGAGGCGCATAAATGTGTCATAAGAGGCCATCTTATCCAGATAGGTGCAAAACGTAAAAGGGAACATAGGGAGACCCTAGACACAGTCCTGCAACGCATACATGACTTGGAGACCGCACACAAATCGGTTCAATCCCTCGACATTTTCAAAGACCTAACAGAACAAAGGGCACATCTAAACTCCTTACTATCCCAACAAGCCTTTAAATCAATGCTGCTAACTAAACAAACATATTACACTCAAGGCAACAAATGTGGCCGACTATTAGCAAACGCCCTAAAGCAACGTCGCCAAGCTACTTACATCCCTAAAATAAGAGACAGGGACGGCAGGGAACATCACCTCACTAAAGACATCTCTGAGGCATTTCATAAATATTTTACATCACTTTACCAACTAAGAGAATCTCCACCACTGGAGAGTGATATCCGCTCCTACCTGAAAGACTCCCTTCATTCCGTTTTACCCCCTGAATCTGCATCAGCTTTGGACGCACCGTTCACGACAGAGGAGTTCTCAATAGCACTGAGCACAATGAAAGCGGGAAAAAGCCCAGGCCCGGATGGGTTCTCAGTGGCATATTACAAGACATTTGGCTCCCTACTGGGCCCTAGACTTCTTGCAATGCTCAATTCTCTGGATGGAACTACCTCCCTGGATCAGGCCACCCTCCGTGCCCACATAGCGTTGATTCCCAAACCAGATAAGGATCACACCTCAGTTAGTAACTATAGGCCCATCTCGTTACTAAACGTTGACGTAAAAATTATGACCAAAATTATGGCGACGAGATTAAACCCCTTCGTACCCGGCTTGATCCACCCAGATCAAACTGGATTCGTCCCTACTCGTGAGGCACGGGACAACACGATCAGGGCCATTAACCTTATTCACCTTGCACTCGCCTCCCACAAGCCGACGTCTTTCTATCAATAGACGCCGAAAAGGCCTTTGATAGAGTGGACTGGTCCTTTCTCTTGGAAACATTATCATATTTGGGATTCGGACCAAAATGGCTGACCTGGACTAGGAATCTTTATAGTACACCGAAGGCCTCCTTAAGGGTCAATGGCACCTACTCACCTGACCTAGACATACGGAATGGCACCCGACAAGGCTGCCCGTTGTCACCCTTATTATTTATCCTTACATTAGAGCCTCTCCTGCAGAGAATCAGGGACCATCCCCACATTTATGGCCATTCTTTACCCCTACACCAATACAAAGTAGCAGCATTCGCCGATGATATTCTTCTATCCCTAACTAAACCCTTAGTCTCCCTAGAACACCTTATGACGGAACTGGATACGTATGGAAAACTGTCCAACTTTAAGATCAACCTCTCAAAATGTGAGGTTCTGGGAGTGGGAGTCAATGCACACCAAAAGAGGGCAATAGAAAAAGCCTATCCCTTTAAATGGGCACGTGGCTCGATACGTTATTTAGGAGTCTCACTACCTAGTAATCTAAACCAACTGTATGCAACGAATTATGAGCCGTTGCTTCGAACAATAACACAAGATCTGCGAGGTTGGAAACTTCCTCATGTCTCTTGGCTTGGTAGAATAAATATTCTGAAAATGAACATTCTCCCCAGACTTTTATACATCTTTCAGACAGTACCGATTGGAATGCCTCCCCAGTTCTTTGCCTTGCTACGAACCCGCTTTCTTGAGTTTATTTGGCATAACACCCGACCCCGAGTTTCATATGCTGACATGACACGACACCGAAATAGGGGTGGTCTTGGCTTGCCCCACATAGAATTATATCACACGGCTGCACTTTTTCTTAACTTAAGTGACTGGAGCATGTCCCCGCCGCACAAATTATGGGTCCCACTAGCACAGAGATCCCTGTCAGTCCCCATAACCACACTTCCCTGGCAGACTGTGCCGATAGCCAAAGTGCTGATCTCGCCTCACCCGATAGTAACTCCGATACTTCGTAAGTGGAGGACATTGAGGAATTCACTTGCTCTCTCCACACATCCATCTCCACTCACACCAGTAACATTCAACCCGAACTTTCCGGAGGGAATGTCACATCACTTCCTGCCACTGGACCTTGACGGACCTTACCTCCCTTTAGCGAAGTGTCTCGTAAAGAATGAACCACACCCGATAACGACTCTGCTGAGACCTGACAAAATCACACCTCTGACCCACTACCGATACCGCCAACTCACACACTTTATTCAGTCGCTAGGGACCCCGCTGGCGTTACGGACGGATGAATCACCTTTTGAGACGCTCTGTGTGACAGATCCGCAACTTCCACACATGTTGTCTACAATGTATGGCTCCTTGCTGGATGCTTCCACACCGGGTCTTCCCTCATACGCAGGGAGATGGGACAGAGACATGGGTAACAAAATCTCCGAAGAGGATTGGGGCTTGATTTTTCAGACTGCTGCACATGCCTCTAGGAGCCTACACATCCAACAGACACACTACAAACTTCTTATGCGGTGGTACCTGACGCCTACACGTCTGAATAAAATTTATCCCTCCGCTGACAAGACGTGCTGGCGATGTAAGGCATCACCGGGCACATTTGTGCACATCTGGTGGGAATGCCCATTGATAAGTTCATACTGGGAATCTATATTCTCGATCGTAAATGAAATCTCAGGCTTGAACTTGTGCCCATCCCTTGAAGTCGCACTTTTTCACTTGGTCCCTATCTCGACACTCACATATAGGAAATCTTTAGCTATACAATTGTTCAATGTTGCTAAATCTTTGATCCCTCGAAGATGGCGCTCGACTACACCCCCAACGGTATGGGAATGGATACAAGCGGTCGAAGGTGTCCGCGAAATGGAGGAAATGTTCCTCTCCATGGACAATAAATATGACAAATATTTCGTCACGTGGTATTGGTGGCTGGATTTTCGGGCCACGAGATCACGAGGCTATACTCAGGTGGCCATATCTACTGCTGAGGGGCCGGGTGGAGGAGTGTGATAAATAGGATATACACGAACCGGGACAATGTGACACCTGGAAATTGCAAACAGCCCAAGTGATGAGTTATTCTCCTGACACCCTGACACTCATAGAAGCATTATATGTCGACATCTGTGAATCCACAACCTGCGTCACTCATATCTACCGTATGCAAAGCTGGTTATTTACTGAACCCCCCTCCCTTTCCCCTCCTTTTTTTTTTTTTTCCTCTCCTTGTCCTCTTTCCCCCACTCCTCCTCCCCCTATCCCCCCCTCTGTTACAACAAATGACCATTCTATGTGCAACGATACTATGGAATGTACAATATCTCACTATGTATGTTTGATAAAAACCAATAAAAATTTATTATTAAAAAAACTGTCACAGAATTAAAAAAAAAGCCCTTTAAAAAAAGAAATTGGGAATCAAAAATTTTGCTTAAATAAGTCAAAAGGTTCCAAAAAAATAAATAAATAGAAAGACGGTTTGCTGAAAATGTATAGAATAAACGGTTGAATAAAAATGAAGATGAAAGTGTTTTACATTGAATTCTATGACCTGTTCACCTGTTTAAACCTGTTGGACTGATTTACCGAAAATCAGGACATTTCACTGGCACGTCAGTGCGGTTCGGCATTCTCTGACTGGATTAACCATTACTTCTCTATGGGACAATTTCGCTGCCGCTGAAGATCACTGAATTGCTGCTATCTGCACCGCATTTCGCTGTCCATTCGACAGTATTTGGTGAACTAGCAGCTTTCAGAATAGACTAAGTGCCATGAAATTGCACCGTGAACTGCATGGTGAAATTCACCATTTTGTGCCCTTCATTGGCAAGTTCGGCGCTCTATTAATAACCCCTAGAGTGTTCTTCGCAGCCCCTGATGCCGCAGCCCACTGGGACATTTGTTGGCATCTTAGTGAAGAAGCCCTAGGTGGCATGGAGTGGCCCATCCATCTATGTCACTTAGACAAGATGCACAGGAATTTAGCAAGGGCCAGGGCCCAGTGGAACACATGTCCCTTGAACATATCATGGGCTGTGTCCTCACCTGACGGTAGCCCTGTGGATTAATATACACAGGGCCCTATTACATTCTACATGCTAAAACGGGGACGCTAGGGAGAAAAACCTGCGCCTGTGTCCCCGTTTTGGCGTGACATTACGATGCAAGCACTAGAAAAGCTGCCTGCATCGCAAGCCTGCGCTAAACCCCCGGGATGCATGCGGCGGCACTAAGCGCCGCCGCGAGCATCCATTCGATGGAGTCCATAGGACTCCATTGAGTTTCTGCTCTGCCGGTCACGTGACCTGCTGGATCTCACCACGCGAGTTGCGGCAGGTCGGTGTATTGATCCGCAGGGGGAGACTGGGGGACTTTTTCCGTAATGTGCCGTGGTGTTGTATTATCCACTTTTGTTCTGTATCCAATACAATGAGTATTTATTTCACACTTACAGGGCCCTATTCCAATTGAGCCGTTATGATTAACAAGTGAACCATTAGGATTATCAGCCTTATTCATAATAACAGCTCTCTTCCTATTGTAAATTTAAAGCATTCTATACTTTCTATAGGAAATCCCAATTAGTGGGCAGATTCCGCACAAGTGAATTGCAAAATCACTTAACGCAAAAATTAGAAACATTAAAAAAAATTCTATGCTCTCCTCTGGTCCTACGGGGGAGAGGAGAGCGCAATCTGCCAGCTACTTTTGCCGCTAGCAGAAGGAATTCGAGAACAATCGGTTCCGACTCTGAACATCCTTCTGCCAGTCCTGCAAGTACGTGTAGACTCGATCTCGCAGAGGATTCACTTTGGTCTCCAGTGGACTCCAAGAAGGGTATCCTGTGGCGACTCGCTGAAATCTGCTGATGTATATGGTAGTACCATGCCTTTTTCACCATTCGGGGCGAAACCTCCAGCATGCTGCTTATATCCCAGTGACCATAACCAAAATGGCCGCCAGCAATATCATAATGTCAACCCACTTGCACATTGTGTCAAGTACCCACAGCTCATCCGTGGTTGGATAATTTATTGACAGCTTCCATATTATGCTGCGCACATGCGCACTAAGTGCTATTGGACTCTGAACTCTGCCACTGCCACCCCTCCTGATAAACTGCTCAGGGCGGTTGCCCTTCTGGCACCCCGTTAGTACACTACTACTCACGGACATTATATTACAAGTCGAGTTGCTAATATGGCAGCTTGCTTGTTGTAGAGCCGGTAATAGGAAGCCGGCAATGGATTGCAGCGTGTTTTCCCATTAGTGCCTCCCTGTTACTGACTTAGTGGAATAGGACCCATGATCTTTAAATGTCAGACACTCTTTATCCTGCTTTGGAATTCCTGTTAGTCATTTTGCAGCACACTCCTGTATGACTAGTACATTTTCATGACGTTGAAAGCAGCTGAAGAACATGCCTTTCTACACAATGTCTGAACACACGACTGCAGGCAGTAATCTGTTCTGTTCAGACTTTGAACTCTAACTTAAATTTTAACACATTTATTGGACTCTAAATACACATGTTAGTCTTTTCCATTTGCAGGTCTTGGAGTGCTTTTATTTGACATAGCCATAAATATAGAGGTAACATGAACATCCTAGAACTGTATGTACCGAGACAAATGCTATTTATAACACACACATCTGGGCGTTACTAGAAGGAGAGAAAATATTTGAGCAAGTCCTTTAATTCTGTATAACGTAGATACTCGAGTATACCGTGAGATTTTTGTGTAATAAATTGGCTTAAAATTAGAGGGGTTACGGTATATTCGAGACATGTGGAAAAAAAATCAAGAAGAAAAAAAACCTTGCACGACTGTAATCAGACGAGTGCACTAACTGTGCGTGTACTGACCCGCCTCCTGGCATTATAGAGCCGGGGCTGGGAGGAAGCACATGACCCGGCAGTGCAAGAAACCACGTGCGCCGTGACAGCTCACCGCATCTCGCACCCCACCAGGCAGCACTGGGTGAGGTGCGCACGCACTAGGCGGATCCGAGCGGCAGGCAGCAGCAGTTCGGGAAGGGGCTGGAATAAAGGGGAGTTTATACCTCAATAAAGGGTTAAAGTTGAAGATCGAGAGCCTGGAGCATGCTGGGCTCTACATACAGAGGTTTCAGTGGGGTAAATATTCTAAATTATAGGGGAGTTCTAAGTTCTATATTAGTATTCATTAAATGATACAGTCAGGTCCAGAAATATTGGGACATTGACACAATTCTAACATCTTTGGCTCAATACACCACCACAATGGAGTTGGAATGAAACAAACACAATGTGCTTTAACTGCAGACTGTCAGCTTTAATTTGAGGGTATGTACATCCAACTGAGGTGAACGGTGTAGGACTTACAGCAGTTTGCAGATGTGCCTCCCACTTGTTAAGGGATATACTTTGTATATGAGCGGTTAATTTGCACCTACAGATAGGAGACATCAATTTACAGTAACATCGCCTAGGGAAGTGTTACTCTTGAGCCGCAAGCATTTCCCACTGTTAAGATAACAACTACTAGTGTTGGCACTGCGCCTACAACCATTCGTGCCATTGCTGGTGAAGCGGCTTCGTCCCGTGGAGAGAAGCTCGCGATGGCACTGTTCGGGCACTGAATGTCATTCTTACGGCTCAACTATTGGACCGGGGTGTCCTTCTACTATCTACTGACACCGAGAAGGCATTTGACCGGGTGGCCTGGCCGTTCCTTTTCGCGACTCTTGATGCTATGGGCATTTCAGGTGCCTTCTACACCTGGATCGCGGCGTTGAACTCGGCACCAACAGCGACAGTAAAACTGAACGGTGCATTGTCCTGCCCCTTCCAAATACACAACGGCACTAGGCAGGGCTGCTCACTGTCACTGCTCCTGTTCGCCCTCTCCTTGGAGCCCTTTCTCGAATTGATTCGACTTAATCCCAACATTACGGCGGTGGCGGGCCATACCGGAGAACAGAGGGTCGCGGCTTATGCTGATGACCTGCTGTTCTTTGTGACTGCACCATCAGTGTCCCTTCTGGCAATTGTTGAGGAATTCAAACAGTATAGTGACCTGGCGAATGTACAGATTAATATGCTGAAGTCGGAGATTCTCAACATCACAGTGCCTGCCTGGGAGCAAAATTGCCTGCGGGACTCCCTCCCTTTTCATTGGTGCGAGGGGGCGATGTTATATCTGGGGATTAAGCTTCCGCCTCGGCTCGAAACATTATTCAACAACAATTTCCCTCCCCTGTGGAAGGTCTTATCCAACGACCTATTAATTTAGGCCAAGCTTAAGGTGTCATGGTTTGTGAGGCTATGGATCTTGAAGATAAATGCTTTACCGCGTCTCCTATACTATTTCAAACTATCCCAGCCTGGATCCCGACCTTTCTTCGCTAGTATCAAGATGGCTCTCCTGTGCTTTGTGTGGAACGCTTTGCACCCACGGGTGCGCTCAAGCACCCTGGTCAGACCAAAATCAGGGGGGGCGTGGCTATGCCAGATTTACACAAATACTACATTGCGACACATCTTTTGCATACTATTGAATGGTCCACGGGGGGTAAGGAGGCCCTCTGGTTGGATCTAGAGGATTCCTTTGCTTCGGTGCGCATATGGTCCCTGCCGTGGATCGACAGGACCTGCAGGCCTCGCACAGTATTGGCCCACCTGCTTACCATAGACACGTCGCGGGTGTGGGACTTAACTGCCTCCGCTTATCGCCTGTCCACGTTTCCATCAACGCTGTTT
Organism: Leptobrachium leishanense; assembly: GCA_009667805.1. NCBI lineage: Eukaryota > Metazoa > Chordata > Amphibia > Anura > Megophryidae > Leptobrachium > Leptobrachium leishanense. The sequence continues at coordinate 326,933,581 of CM019065.1, forward strand.
CCCCTAGTTGACAATCCAACCTTCTGGGTGACATTGGTTCCATCTTTCAGAGCTAGGCTGCCTGCTCCTCGTCGGCCTTAAGCACTTGCTTTGATTCTTGATGCGGCGTACTCTCTGCCATGGGACTGGATTCCTGGGGCCTTACCCCTGACATTTCTGGAAAGGTTCAACTTCGCTCAGGTCCTACACTATCTCCACTTGTTCCTGGGTGCACATAGTATTCTCCGGGACACTACGTCCTTCAAATGCCTATGTCTATCCTCTATCGGCCTCTCCCACGGTGTCTCGGTCATGTACTCGATGTTGGCAAACCCGCCCTCGCCGGACCCACCACCTTGTGAGGCACGGTGGGAGGAACTCTTGGACGAACGGATTGAAGATGAGAACTGGGCTAAAACATATGACCTGGTCCATCATGGCTTGCAGCAATCTCTGCTTCAAGAACAGGCATGTAAAATTGTCATATTCTGGTATTGTACCCCGGTGATGCAGTTTCATATGAGACTCAGCTCCACAACATAATGTGGATGGTGTGATGCTGCGGTTGATTACTACCTCCATACGTGGTGGTCTTGCTTGGCGTTACAGCACTTCTGGGCACAGGTGCACTCTGTTCTATTGAAAGTAACGGATGTGGACTTGCCCCTTACAGCGTGGGCTTTTCTGTTGTTGCAGATCCCCCTGTCCTCCGATGGACTATGTCGCTCGGTGCTGCTCCCTCTTTTGCTCACTGCGAGATCCCTTGTGGCCCTCCATTGGGCGAATGGTGCTCGGCCGTTGTGTGCAACCTGGTTCCGCCAGGTAGAGGGGCTCAGGCTGCATCAGAGCCTCCTGGCCTCGGTGATGGGCCAGACACCAGCACATCTTCAGAAGTGGTTTTACTGGCAGGTGTTTGTGTCCTCCCCCGAGGGCCTGGCCCTGCAGGTGTGAATTGACTTGAAATGGATATGGAAGTGTATGGGGCTGGTGCCCCCTCCCAGGCCACCCTCCTGTGTTCGCCCCCTCCCCTCCTGTGTTCCTTTTGTGTAGTGTCTGATCACTTCCACTTTTCTATGTCCCTTTTATCCGCTTTGTTTTCTGTTACCTTCTCTGCTCTTTCTTCTTGCTGCTTACATGAGCTGGACCCTGCTTTGATAACGCCCCCTGTCGCGGGAGAGCGGTTGCTCGACACACATTTTTCGTTTCCAGGTAGCACCTGTGGAGTGTTGACCTGATGGGCCTGATAGACTTAGCAGTCACGTGATGGGTTACTATTTTATTGTTTCTCTTCTCAATCTATATATATATCTTGTGCAACTATTCTTGACGACTTGTATCATTGGCTGTCAGTCATTCTTGAACATAGAACATTGCCTTTCATTGTATCATTCACTGTTTTGTTGCACTACTATGTCAGTAATGTTTCCTATGCTTTATTCAATAAAAAAAATAACTATTAGCGGCGTTCCGTGTAACCTCTTCTGTAGTTATCTTAATAACATCTGTGGAATAAGACCAACATGTGTAAATGTTCTCTGTCCTTGTGTGTGTGCACAGGTCTTCCACATGTAGCAATCTGAAAAGCTGGGATAGTTCCTGGTCAAGCCAGAATTCACTATATTTGTGTCATCATGTAGCAAAGACATTTTATTTGGTCCATCAACATGGTAATCTTTACATGGGTTCGATTCCAGCAAGAGCTCCTCTCCAGTAAGTATCCTTGGGCAAGACACCTAACGGTACATACTCGCCACCCAGGATATACTTGAAAACGAGAAACATCTCAATGTATCCTTCCTGGTAAAATATTTTCTCAAAAAAAAATCTAACTGTATTAACATCCAGAGTTTGGAGAGGAAACAAAGAGCTTGAAACTCACATTGTAAACCAGCGCATCACCAGGAACATTTCCCTGCAAATCTATTCATTATCCTGTTTATTATGCTACTGAGGGTTGTATCAATATTTATGGAACCAGAACAGTGAGTGTTTGGTTCCAGGGGACGTTTAATATGTTGCACTGCAGTTAAGCAGGAAGTAGTTAATCAGGAAGTCAGACACATGGACACTTACTAGGAGCTAGAGCTGAGGTCTATAGAACTTGTTTATAAAAAGTTTTAATAAATTTACCATAGCACTGCAGCTGGAGTCTGAGAGGCTATTTCATAAGCAGCAACATTTATACAAGGGTGACTGAGCAACAAGATGATGAATGTGCCACCCACGGTCTCTGGATGCTTGTAGTGACTGTGAAGGTGGACCCTTTTACTGCCGGAGCCTGGATCTATGTCACTTTGTCATGTGTAAACAAAGCTATTCCGTGCTGGAGTTCTAAACAAATAAATTCAATGACTGGATCGGAGTTCACTCTTGTGAGCTTTCACCTAGACAGCAGGTTGGACGGCACATTGCAGTGTCATTGCCTGTTCCTTCCATTTTTTATTTTTGTTTTATTGACACGACCTTGCTTGGTACAATTCTATTAATGTTTTCAATGTATCAATTAAAATAATGGAAAAGGTTCCATTAAACACTGAAACGAGGCAAATCCATGACGAGGGGTCCTTGATTTAATCATCCTCGGCTTGATGGAGGAATTAAGAGTGAACATCTATCATATAATGCCTGCTGACATTAAGACTTGGCGCCTTTTTATGAAGATAGGCAATGATCATTATTGTGTTTTAGCAATATTTACTTACTGTCTCATTTGAAGACTGGACTAGGGGGGTGAGGCGACTAGGCAAGAATTTTGGTGAATTCCCATTCTTCTTTTTGTTGGATTTGACCCACGTGTGGAACTCTGCGATACGCTCATACACACTGCAACTTTCTAGGAGTTCTATTGCCTTGGAGCTCTGTGATACATTCATACATCTCATATTAATGTGAGTTAAATTGTTGTGAAGGGCTGTGATACATTCATACACATCTCCTTTTACTGTGAGTTTTATTGCTGAGCAGCTCTGTGATACACTCACTCATATGCTCCCTGCACGTTACTGTTAGTTTTGTTGCTGTGGAGCTTTGTGATACTCATTCACACCTCACATTTTTGTGAGTTTTATTACTGAGGAACTCTGTGATACTCAAGTACACTGCATATAAATGTAAATTTTTTTTGTGGAGCTTTGTGATACATTTATACACCCCTCCTGTTACTGGGAGTTTTGTTGCTGTGGCGCTCAGTGATCCGCTCATACACCCTGCACATTACGGTGAGCTTTATTGCTTTGGAGCTCTGTGAGCCACTCCTACACACTTCGCACATTACTGTACATTTTATTGCTGTGGAGCTCTGTAATATACTCGTACATACTATGCATTCCTGTGAGATTTATTGCTGTGGAGCCCAGTGATAAACACGTAAAAATGCACATTACTGTGAGTTTTATTGCTGCTGAGCTCTGTGATACACACGTCACACACTACCGTTCGTTTTAGTGCTGTGGAGCTCTGTGATAAACTCATACACACACCATATTACTGTGATTTTTTTTGCGTGTTTTGAAGTGATATGCTCATAAACACTGCACATTACTGTGAGTTTTATTACTGTGGAGCTCTGTGATATGCTCCTACAAACCCCACATTACTGTAAGAATTTAACATTAAGAATACAAAAAATCAAATCCCTGTAGCATTGGGCTTTTAAAGAATACAGTGATACATTTCACACATTTAGGTACTGTTTTTTTTTTTTGTTTGTTTTTTTTACAGAGCAGCCAACAAAAGCAAAACCAGTAGCTGTGACCGAAAACAACTGATAGCGAAAAACATTTTTTTTTTTTAAAGAATGTTATTAACTATTCTAATTTGTATGTTCCCTGCCAGTTTCTCCTCATTACTGTAGTCATTATTCTAAATGAAAGCAATATTTCAAAGCTTCTGTTCTGTCATCAAACAGGAAAGTAAACATTCGATAACCAGGGTTATAAATATCTTTTGAGATTCCTTTTGTAGCTGAAACCAAAATTGTGTAAGCCATTATTTTAATTAATGATTGTACTGCCAATTAAAAGAACTGAGTACATGCAAATATAGAAAGCCATTCCTGATAAAGGGTAGAATGGATCATGACAAAACTGGATAATCTTAAACCAAATAAATAAATAACCCTTTTCCTGGTTAAGAACAGCATGTACATTTACCAAATTAATGAATAGTCTGGACTTTGTAATTTATGTTTTATTAAATGTACCTTCTGATACACTTACATATGTCAGCACTTTGGGTTTTCTTTACAAATTAGCAACCCTTTTGTGAGCAAATGAAACAATTAGGCCAGGGTCAAACAAGCATCTTTTGAGAGCAGAAGGAACGTCCATGAGAGTGGACGTCCTTCCACTGTGGTGCCCACCTGGCCACCTCGCCGAGCGCAGTTAGTGCTCCCAGCACTGCAAGGCTCATTTTTTTTTCACCCCCCCCCTCCCCCATGGAGGATTGCGATTTGCAGCCCATCAACGTGCATCTAGCATTTTGACAGGGACGCTTGTTGCACGCACAATTCGTGACGCGCACTACAGTGTGTGACAGGCCCCGTCGAAGCGTCACAATGCTGCAACGGACGCCAGAGGCGCGTCAGTATGGGTGCACCTAGTGCTTGTCTGACCCCGGCCTTGAACTCATATCCAACCCCTTCAATAACTTTATAGAAGTATTTATTTAAAGTGGATTCTGTCAAACTAAACAGCACACATTAATACTGTAATAGAACTGATTGTAGCTATATTAAGCTGATACAGGTTGGGCACCCCTTACCCAGAATTCTGAAATTCATTCTTACCTCTCTGACGCTCCGGTGGGGTCTTGCTTCTTGCTAAAACTCCTCCGATGGCTGCAGCACTGCAAGGAGCACTATAGGAGACCCTGCGTAGCCCCAGCATGTTACATGCAGCTCAGAGACATGCTGGTGCTGTGCAACATGCTCCTCGAAAAGGGCTACAGCACCTTCTGTATACATGGTGGTGCTGTAGCAGGAAGTGGATCAGCTTTCCTGCAGTTTTCCCCTCCGGCATCAGAATCTCCCTAATTTCAAACTCGGTAATAATCCGAAATCTGTAATGCTTGGGTTCCCAATCCTTCTTGGAAAGGGGGACTCAACCTGTACTCCTTCTAACGGTGTTTATAACTGATTTTATTTAACCACATGGAAGCCTCTCTCATGTGGTGCTCTGTATGCAAACAGTTCACTACGCACTGTTTTTAATCAGCAGAAAAAGAGGGCTGGGAGGTGATGTGTTCCACAAACGCTGTGAGACATTGGCCGGGAAACTGCGGTGGCATGCAGTCCTGTTGCTGTTATTGATCAGTATTTTGGCCAGAATTGCTTGTCGAACCATTAAATCAACAGATGGAGTGGTTATGCGTAACGCCTTGGGTCGGATTAGGGCGGGAATACCATCGCTTTTCAATGAGGCTTCAGATGACCATAGTAAATAAGACCCAAAAAGTGACAGATTACTCCTGGCAGTCATAAATAGAGGTGTGCATTTGTTTTGTAACTAATTGAAATTCATAACGAATTTCGTTAATTCATATTTCGGAAGTACTTCTGAAATAAACGAAATGGTATCTAACAAATTGAATTTGTTATATTGTTTCATCATAAAAGAAAACAATTTGATTAATTGTGGTTTTATTTAGTTGATATATTGATTCGAATTTCGGATTACTATCAAATTGATCTTAACTTACAATACAAGTACCACAGTCAGCAAATGACTTTATGAAACAAATTAATTTCGTTTCACTGTTTCACAAACACCCTGTCCCTGTTAGACAGCTTAATATAGAACCCTAGCTTGTCTTTAACCGGAAAATTTGATTAATTGGGGTTTTTATTTAGTGATCCAAAATTCGAATTGATATATCAGTTATCGAGTTGATATCAAATTTTGAAACGAAATACGAAACGAAGTAAGCTCCGAAATACGAAATTAAATTCCGAAAACAAAAATTATTTTAAAACAAAATTTTCTACCGGGCACACCTATAGTCGTAAATCAGTTCTGATAAATCTCCCCCATAATGTTAAGTTTGATACTTTATTTGTTTTTCATTTATGTCTAATTTTGTAATAATTCCATAGCAAATAATAACAGTGATACAAAACTAATACTTTTATTTGTACTTTTATAACTCCAATAGGTCAACTTCATCACCTGTCTAAAGAACACCAGTAGATATATTCGAAAATATCTGGATGGAATCTGACATTATCCCAGCAGAATATTGTCATCATCCTATTTCTGTTCTAGACAATTCTCAGTTTCTTGGTAAGTACATAGATAACAAGCACACAATAATACCACATTAATTCATTTCTTATCTAAGCATGTTGGTTTATGTATTTGTGCAGTTGACACTTGTGTATTTAATACCCTACAGTTGATTTTTATGTAAGACAAATCTTTGTGCAGTGCTTAAGTCTTGGAAAATGGGTCAAGAGTATCCTTGGTGGACCCAGGCACAATTTTTCAGAGAGGCACTCTACCAATTTTGGTTAAGAGCTGGTGTTCGGCTCACAGTAACAGTGACTGGTACATTGGGTGTACGATCACGTGCTATGCTCATCGCACTCACTCTCCCCAGAACATTGTTGCACAGGCTCTGTTCTCCTGCTGCTCAGGTAACACCTAACAGACCCTACACAGCAATCTGCAGTGAGAAATGAGTAAGCGGTTGCGGCTCTCTAACTAGGCAGCTGCCTAAGGCCTCACACTTGGGAGGCCTTGTGGACACCTAACTTGCCTGCTGCAGCTCCTAGTGTGGGGTGGAAGGTCACCTGGCACCTCTCTCAAGCCAGCACATCTATCTGCCGGAGTTGCAGGCTCCTGCTCCTCCTGCCAGTCGCTCTCCATTGAGGAGACCTCTGTGTCTTGGCATGCTGCTAGATGTGAGGCCCCTCAGGCAGAATGCTGTAAGCCCTTTGGCTCCATAGAGTGAAAAGCAGGGTGGCTGGGAGATGCTGCGGCAGCAGCTCGGCGATGCCACGCCACCACATACCCGGGAAGAGTGAAACCTCACAGCACATCCGAAATAAAAGAAGAGGGGTGAGAGACAGTGTGTGTGTTTAATTCAGTGTGAGCGTGTGGGAGGAGTCAGTTTGTGTGTGTCGGGGGCATTAATTCAGTATGTGTTAGATTAGTCAGGGGTTAACTCAGTGTGAGAATGTGAGGTTTATTTAGCTTGTGGGGGGATAATTCAGTGTGTGTGTGTGGGGGGAGGAGTCAATTTATGTGTCGTGGGTTAATTCAGTGTGTGTGGGAGAGTAGTCCGTGTGTGGGGGTTAGTGCAAGGTGTGAGGGGTTAATTCAGTGTGCGTGTGTGGGGTTAATTCAGGGTGTGAGGGGGTCAGAATATGTGTGTATATATTTAATTTATTTTATTTTTATAAAATACATTTTAATTAAAATAAATATTTTAATATATATTTTTTATTTTTATATACTTTTATATTCATTTTAATAAGTTAATAATTCAGATTTTTTTTAAATCTGTGATTATTGTATCAGGCTATTATCTAATGTATTCAGACAGTCTGATACTCAGGCAGTGATTACACGGCACCCTATTGTTTCCCATCTGTAAAGTAAAATGGGCTATGGCTAGGGCCACCAGGGTGTCATGTTCCAAAGATCTCCAGGCCCCTCATTGCAGTGTATATATTTGGCTTGCATGGTTCATTAAAGCTCAGTTTCTGTCTCTGCTACCTCCTTTCTGAGGACTACTATCACAGCTCTTTTGGTGTACCTGTCCTTAAGCTTTGGCTAAGACCTGAAGAAGGCAAAAAAGCCTGCTGCTGGGAGAATGGGGTTCTGACAAGGAAGCGCATTAACAGATGTGACCCAGTTGGGATACTGTGATCTGTTACACCTCCTACACAGCTGTTTGTGTTTCAATTAATAACTGTGTTTCAACCTACATATGAAATTGATTATTGATCATTAGCACCTGCTTGGTGTAATTGGTTAATCATGCACCAGATTCTGATCCTACAAAATTCTGCAAGTGTACAAAGTGTGCAAGTGTCAGAATTGATGGTGGTTTGATGCCAAAGGGTAGTCCCTAGGGTTGCCACCTTTCCTTCAAGTCAAACCCGAACATTCAAACTTCACACTACTATATGGCATAAGGCTATCCTAAATAAAAGATAAATTCAGGTAAAGTATCCATGTAATTGGGCAGGCTAGATGGGCCGACAAGGTTCTTATCTGCCAACATTTTTCTATGTTTCTATACATGGCAGACTGGCATATTTTGGCACATTACTTCTATACATGGCAGATTGACATATTTGGCACATTACTTCTATACATGGCAGATTGACATATTTGGCACATTACTTCTATACATGGCAGATTGGCATATTTGGCACATTACTTCTATACATGGCAGATTGGCATATTTGGCACATTACTTCTATACATGGCAGATTGGCATATTTGGCACATTACTTCTATACATGGCAGATTGGCATATTTGGCACATTACTTCTATACATGGCAGATTGGCATATTTGGCACATTACTTCTATACATGGCAGATTGGCATATTTGGCACATTACTTCTATACATGGCAGATTGGCATATTTGGCACATTACTTCTATACATGGCAGATTGGCATATTTGGCACATTACTTCTATACATGGCAGATTGGCATATTTGGCACATTACTTCTATACATTTGCCAAAATATCAGAGCGTGGTGCCTGCAGTTTGTTCATGTGCCACTGCCTGAGCAGGAGCATGTAGTGGCTGATGGGAGGAGGCGGACCTGGCAGAGTGTGTGGGACTAGTAGGAAGTGACGCCCCAACCACACCATGTGACCATCCCCACTTGTCTGCGGAGCAGCTGGAGCGTCCATCAAGGGACTCGCTCACAGGCTGTCAGTTCAAGGAGCGGCAACAGCACACAGCACAACAAAAGTCTGCTGGTCAGCTGCTTGTGAGATAGCCGATCGGGCGTCCGCTGCGGCATGTGTATATGAGTGATGTGGCACACGGGTCGAGCCGAGTCATGTGGCTGAGGATCTGGAACTCGGACACATGACTCGAAACCTGGACGGTCCGGGTGAAAACCGGACAGGTGGGAACCCTAGTAGTCACACCAAATACTGATTTAGATTTTTCTTCTGTTCGCTCACTTTGCATTTTGTAAATTGATAACAAATAAACAATTAATATATATTTTTGAAAGCATTCTTAGTTTACAGCCTTTATTCACACCTGCCTAAATCTTTTGCACAGTAGTGTGTGTGTGTGTGTGTGTGTATGTATGTGTGTATATATGTGCTAAATTCTTGCTACAGTCAAAAACTAAATAAACATAACATAGGAAAGTCGTCATTAATGTGGTAAAAAAAACTAATTCAAAATCGATGTGCACAGGAAATGATTGTGTATTGCACAAAGAAAGAAGGCAGGAAGTGACTGGTCATAGGTCACTGACTCAGATATATTTGGTCTCCATAAGCCTGTTTGTTCCTAATTTGTGAACGAACCATAAGTCCACAAGACTTGGCATCGCCACCGAGATTGTTTTTTTTCCCTAAGAAAAAAAGGTATAAATAAATGTTTTACTCCCCACCATTATGCTAAATTCCTCTACCAGAGAAAATAAAAAAAACACAACATCCGCACATAAGCATATAAAGCAATCATAAACCGTATGACTGCTCTGGGTCACTCCTACCAGGAGTCAGTGAGTCCATTCCGATTGATCATTCCAGGAAACGCAATCTCTGTGTTTATCAATTTGTCTCAAAAGTGTAATTTAGTCATAAATTAATTGTCACATTATTATAGCTAAGCAGGGTTCATTTGCAGTACAATAGTGATTAAACAAACTCATTTTCAAAATAATTAATTTGACAGTTTCAAACTTTTTTTTTTGTTACCCGTTTGTCGGATTTTTCCAGAGGGTGGTCGGTGGATCGTCGTTGTGTTCGGCGTCTTTTTTGCGGCGGTTCGAGTGATCCGATGCTTCGGATCATATTGGATACTTTTTATCGGCGGACTTATGGCGGGTTTTCGGCTGGTGTTCGGTGGGCTTTCAGCTGTGTTGCGGTGGATTTTCGGGTCCGTTCCCTGCATTCTGTGGACCCTGCGGTGAATTCTGAATTCATTACCTGAATAAGCATCCAAGTTTTCACCAAAATAAAAGTGAACTATTGAATATTTTCATTACCATAAGAAATAAATTTTCTAGTAAATAAAGTTATTAGTAAGGCTAGGGACAGATGAGCGCATTTTCTGCGGCCACCGTCAAAATGTACGTCGATGCGTGCGCACGCATTTTTTCACGGAATACGCTTAAGTGGTCAGACGATGCGCAATTCTGGACGTATTTCATGACGATGGGGTGAAAGAAGTCTAGGGAAATCCGGCTGTTTGAACGTTATGTTGGCCGCACACTAGCAGCGTCTGACGTCTCCTAATCACGCACACACGCTGCTATGCGGCCGCAGCGCACTCTGTACGTCAGTACCAGCGGTTTAACGTTCTCGAAAAAATGCGTTCATTTTCCACTTGCGTTGCGCGGCCGGACTTTTGTGCGACCGTACTTCGTATATTGGCTGTCATTGCCCGGCATCTGCTGCTAGTGCGGCCGTGATTAAGTGCGCCAGAACGCGCGTTCGCACTGCCTCAGTCTGACCCTAGCCTAAACGTTTAAGAGAATAAAAGATAAAAAGTAAATCCCCATACAATAAAGTCAAGAATAAAATATTACTGATTGATAGACAAATTAAAAAAAAAACTGTAATGGTAATAAAAACAAAACAACCTTTTACACAATGTTCCTTTAAATCATTAGAAATTATTAACATCAGCGTTTACAGTTATCTGTAGCGTGTTGAGTTAATTATTAAACCACATTTAACCTCTGTTCTGTCACACCTTAGTATGATGTACAAGGAAACTCTCGTTTTTGCTCTGATTTGCCTCATACCACAAAAGAAACTTTCATTCCGTTAAGAAGACCTCCGACGGAATTTTAGTCTGACGTAAGCATTAGGAAAAAAATTCGGGAGGAATTCACATGTGTAATACCTTGAATTTGTTATGGAAATTGTGAGCAAGACAAAAGGTAGGAATGTTCTTAAGTGTGTGTTTTTTGGAGGACATTGCTAGGTATATTGACATTGCTTGAGCACCAGAAACACGTGGTATTATATAAAAAATGATAATTTAAAATAGTAATTTTAGAAGAAAACTCTAAAAGTGGAGCGAACCTTTGTAAAACTGAAGCTTGTTCTTGTTGACTATTTAGGGTTTTTTTTTAGGGTAATTGTTATGTGTAGTTTTTTATTACATAACACACATATTTTTCCATGCTTGGTGCGCTACGTTGATGCACCTGTTATGATTATTCATGATCATCTCCATGGAGGACTTACAACTTGGCCAATATAAATGCAGCAGTGAAATTGTGGCGGTGGTGGTAGGGGTGGAAAAAATGACTAAATCGCCAAATAGACCACAAGGACCTTAGATGGTGAATGCTGAATTAAGAGTACTATTATATTGAACTGTATTCCCAGGCACATTATTATATTATTTGGAAGGAAGCTTGATTATATCATGAAACGATTACTAGCTGCACCAGAGGAGTAACAAGCAAACTCAATTCTTCTTGAGCACTGCATAACGTCTGTCTGTTCACATGTTCAGCCATCTGCTGCAAACCTCAGACAAACGATAACATTAGACATGTTTGCAAATGCGTTTTAACAACAAATATGCATTTTGGCAAATCCTACTTTACACTCTGTATAATGGTGTTAGAGATGCTTGAAATGTTAATAAGTTCCATGTTAAAATCGATTTATTTATTTTCCCAAATCCATTCCAGAGTTTTATGCAATTTAAGCAGTGGCGGTCATATTGTAACACATTTTTTTTATCATTTTATGCATACCAGTGTAGTGAAGGTATAATAATAAGGTTTTTAAATCTTTTCTCGGTTATTTTTTACTTTCTACAAAATACATAATTTCTTTTTGTTTAGTTTTTATTATTATTATAAAACTGTGGTTTTGCAACTGTTTTGTATGTGCAAGAAAATACTGGGAAAAAACCCTCTGTGATAACTGCTCAGTACATATTTATAAAGAGGGACTGTCACCAGTATGGCCCTTCCCTATTCCCACAATTCAGTAGACACCACTAAAGAATTCAGTGGTGTAAGATGTGTTGAGGCAGGAGTTACAGTTGCACATTGGAAACCAGTGCTATATTCCCCAATGTGAAATGGGTATCAGTTTAGAAGATGACATATGAGTCCCAGAGAATTCCTTGAATCCCCTTAATATCTCCATACATACACACAGGGTCACCTCTAGCACTTGAGGGGCCCTGGGTGAGAACATTTTTGGTGCCCCTCGCCACACTTTCAATGTCACACTTCCTTGTACTCCACCTTTTCTCACACACAGATAACACACAATGGCTCCCCGATCTTCCCACCTCCCCCCTGTTTAGATACCCCTGACCCCTCTCGTGCACAGATACTCCATAGAAAGACGTCCCCTCTCCCCCCCAGATAGAGAGGTAGCTGACAGTCACTGACACTTTTTCTCACACGTAGGGTTTCAGCAGTAGTGCGGGGCCCAGGGTTGGCTGCCTGCTCGCCCACCCAATGGGACAGGCCTGCATACACATGGGGTCTTTTTGATCTCTTCCCTTGCCTCCTCAATATGGAAGACCTACAGTTACCTGAATTCTTTGGGTTCATAACATGGTCATCGACTCGTGGATGGGAGTTGTAGTTCAGAATGATGGGGGGGGAAGTTTGCGATCCCTGATTTAAACCAGGCCAACATAAGACTCAAACTATGACATATATGAACCTACAAAAACATTCCTTGATAAAATAGAAACAAAACATGGCACATTCCACAGTTATTGGGTTGCGGGCAAAGTCCAGACAGGACAGTAATGCTTCAATGATTAGGTTTAACATATGCAATTTGCTGTGGCTCTTCTATTTCTGTATTGGTGAAAACATTTGCCTTATAGAAGATTTCTGTCAAATATGTGCCTCGTATAGATCCTGCAGACTTTTTCCTCCCTAGGCGGTCTCTATAGAGCGTTGGACGTGTGTTTTTATTCTTATCTTCTCAGATAATACAATATCTGAGTATCCAATCTATAAATAAGAAACTCACAACAAGAAGACAGACTGGAAGTTATAAGGCCGATCAGAGGGATCTATTTCACCCTTTTCAATTCTCCCCTTGCCAATACAAATAGGCATATCACTGGATACAGATTTTATCTGGTTTAAAATAAGGCATAAGGGAGGAAAGATTGATTGTTTCTGTTGAAAAGCACTGATATAGTTCTTGATTTATAAAAAATAATAAAATTTATTATTATATTTAATATAATATTATAAATATTACGAAGTGGTTAAATGTTCTCTTGGAATGTAGTGATAGTTGTTTTAATTACAGTCTTAATATAGAGATAATTTATGTAAATGAGAAGGCATAATGATTGTATGCAGTGCTGGGTTATATACTGCTGTGGCTACGTTAAATGTATGGATACACGCCAATCTAGTTTTTGTTATTTCTGTCATTTGCAAAGATGACCTTGTCACGGTGATCCTTGCTACTAAAGAACAAGGTAAACCTGTAAGCATTTTTGCACCATTGTAGAGTGGCAATCACTGCCCATTATGTGGATATTGTAAAACGCGTCTGTAATCCTTGTTTAGCATGTGCTGTATGCTGATACAGGTTACATCTGTTTTGCCTCTCCTCCTGTTTTAAACTTCAATATCATATTCATTCATACCCAGGACATACTTGAAAACGAGAGAAATCTCAATATATCCTTCCTGGTAAAATACTTTATAAATAAATAAATAAAATTGCAGCGCTGGATCCCTTAGCACTGCTTCAATTTAGTAACCACTGTTACTTTCTGTAACTGCACCGTGCCAAAGCAGGAGAGGAGGATGCTTGCTCGAGTGTCCAACCAATCCAATAGTTTTCAATCCCAGAATCTTATTAGCGAACACTGATCAATAGTTTTGTTGGTGGGAGGCTAAATCAGCCTATTAAGACATCAGACGGTGGGAGAAGACACTCAGGTCATCATGATCATTCAGATGACTTTCAATCATGGTGCATAAAGTGTTTCATTAAAGATAAACTAGATTGTAAACTTAAACCTATGATGGAATTCAATCCTTAAAACAAGAAAAATACACATAACGTAATAACAATCTGTTACACATAATGAAAATAGGGCAAACCTATTCACATTTAAAAATGAACAGGCTATACCAAAACACAACAAAACAGAGATGGATGGTACATGGTAACCCTAATCCTAGCCCTCTAACCCTATCTTGAAAAATAACCATAACCCTAACCCTAGTCCTAAAAATTACCATATTTTCTCTATATGAAACCCCTATATATTCGGAATCTATCCTATAGCAACTCAGTCCGATACATTCAAATGGGTCCAAATCGAAAATCTCCAAATCTGAACCAATATTTTTAGCTATGCACATATCTAAAAGCGGTGTGAGTGTGTAGTTTAATTGCCCAGTTGGCACAGTACTGAAAGTGTTTCCTAATTTGCATGAAAACAGTCATATGTCACCAATTTATTCATGGCCATTTTTAACGAATTCTAAAAAAGGTATATTTTTCCAGAAGGCAGTCATTTCACTACTGACGCATTCTGCAAACCTGTCTGTGAAAGGGAGTTCCCATCCTTCAATGAAAAATAAAAATGCATAACTCTTGAGTGTTGGGGAAGAAATGGGAAACATCAAGGTCAGTGCAGGTATGCTGGTTGGATAACAATAGTGTGCTAAAGGGTATACAGAACAGTATTGTAAATAGGAGCAGGTTACATATTAAAATCTAGGAAAATTGGTAACGCATTGTATACAGCCTGAAACACACAGTGGTTTCAGGGCTCCGGCTATAATGAGTTGAAATAGAAGAGAATGCAGAAAATTACCTACAGGGTTATAAAAAAGAATCGAAAAGTCACCGTACGATCGGCGACTTTTTGTTCCCTACACTTCGGGGCGATTCGGCAATCCTATTTCGCCGACCCTGCGGTGTATTCAGCAAGAACCGCAGGGCCCCAGTAGTGCAGGGAAAACCCAGCCGAACACTCGCTGCAGAAAACAGCTGGAGTAACCCCGCCGAACACGCCAGAGAAACCAGAGCAGCCGCCGGAAAAACCCGACACCGCAGACGAATGAGGTGAAAAAAACCAAAAATGTACGCTTGAAAGTTTCTTAAATTTGAAACACTGTTTGCAAAAAAACTGCTGAATGAAAATGCTTGGAATTTACATATAAGATCCTATGAATCATAATAAAAAGGTCTGTTACAGAAAAAAGAAAAAAAGATTAAAAAAAACCCCGGAAAAAACTGTTTGCAAAAAAAATCCAAAAAAATGCCTAAAAGATCCTACAAAATCTATAAATAAAGAGACTTTTTACTGCAGAATATAATATTAAACAGTTAATTGGATATTGAGTTAAAACGGGAATATTTTTAACATTGAAGCCTATGGGATTCGCCTGAATAAACCTGCCAAATGAAACCACCGAATAGCAGGGCATTTCGGCAACTTTTCACTGCTGGTTTTTGTTCTCTGAATAGACAAAGCATTGCTTCTCTATGGGGATTTCACTGCCCTCGAACAGGCACCGTATGTGCAGGCAATTCGCCAACATTTGGCGAACTGCCTACTCTCTGAATAGCCGAATGGCCAAGAAAGGTAACCGTACACTGAATTTCAGTGTTCAGTTACCTTTCGGCCACAACTCGGATCTCTTTGAATAACCCCCAAGTTGTCTTTTGGTCAGATACCGCTCTGGTCTCACTGTCTTTCACACATACCAGGTCTCATGCGGAGCGCACTCAGAAGTCATCTTTGCACAATACTTTACAGGCCTTATTGATTAATCCATCAATAACGTGTTCAAATATACCATATTATGTATCATACTCAAAGGTTTGTTCCAATCCATTCACTTCGCTCTGCCAATCGTCTATTATCATCTCCTTCTACCTGCTCTCCCAATTCTCGCCTTCAGGACTTTTTCCATGCTGCCCCATCTACTGAACTCCTTCCCTTGTAATATTTATCTCTCCCCAGGTCTCCAGTCTTTCAAGAAGTCTCTAAAAATGCATTACTTTAGAGAGGCCTATCAGCTTACTCCATAATCCCTCCATGGCACCTCTCCTGGTCCATCTACTATACAACCCCCATTCATCCCATTACTTCTCATACTCAACTATTCTGCCTCACCTCTGTGTGTCACCCAGTCCTCTTAGACTGTTAGCAGACTCCTCTTTTATTTACATTCTCCACATATCAGACGAACTTGTTCATTCATATTTGTTTTGTTTTGTTCTACCTATTGTACATTGCTGTGGAATATGTTGGCGCTTTATAAGTAAATTGCAATAGTAATTATTTTTATTGTCTAGTGTGGAAATATCATGCAGTCTCCTCTATGCAACGGGGTACAGCACCATCAGACAATTGTTTCATCCTTCTAAAACTTCAGTCATATGTATAATATATAAGGGGTCTGGTCTGAATCCTATACACTTAGAGAGTCCCCTAATAATGTCAAAATTATAAAAACTTTGGTTATGTTAA
This sequence comes from Leptobrachium leishanense, assembly GCA_009667805.1. Classification (NCBI taxonomy): domain Eukaryota; kingdom Metazoa; phylum Chordata; class Amphibia; order Anura; family Megophryidae; genus Leptobrachium; species Leptobrachium leishanense. Next base: position 326,950,218 of record CM019065.1, read on the forward strand.
TGGTGATGAAGGAATGGTCACTCGAGTCATTACAGTGCAGGGAAGTACTTAGGCTTGGCGATGCCCTAGGCCAGGGATCTCAAGCTCTAGCCCCCCAGAGGTTGATTGCCTACAATGCCCCAAAATTAGGGATGTGCAATTCGTTTCATACAGATTTTGTTTTTCCTACAAAATTTACCATTTTCGTGCTTCCGAGGGCATTCCGAATCCGAAATTTCAACCACACGAATTTTCGGATCGATTCAAAATTTCGGGCCAAATTTCGAATTGATAAAAAAAATTTTTTTTAAATGCTTAAAAGATCCTAAAAAATATAAAAATAAAGAGACTTTTTACTGCAGAATATTATAAGCAACAGTTTATTAGACATTGAATTAAAACTGGAATATTTTTAACATTGAAGCCTATGGGATACAACATTTCCCACACTATCGAATTTGATATCAACTATCAAATTGATTTTAATTTACAATACAAGTAATAGTCAGCAAAGGACTTTATGAAACAAATTAATTTCATTTCACTGTTTAATTTGACTCAAGTATAAAATCGGTGACACAGCTTAATATTTAATAGGGATGTGCGTTTCGATTCGGACCGATTCGTTTTCTTCACAAATCAGGCCGATTCGGTGCTTCAGATTTGTCCGATGTTCCGAATCGGATCAGCACCGAAATACACAGCATCCAAATTTTTTCCCGATCTGAAACAAAATAATTTCGTTATTTTGTATGAACGTGAAATTTGTAAAATCAAGTCATTTTCGTTCCATTCATGATTTCAGTTCCATTTCAGTCATTTTTCATCGTATTTTTCGGTTCCATTGCTGATTCCGTAATTTCGTATCGTTTCGATCAAATTCTATAGTTACTTGATATCCATTTGATAGTTCATTTCAAATTCGATAGTTGCAGCATATGTATCCTCACACTGCCGGGCAGCACCTCTACAGTATAATTAATGCAGCATATGATTCCGCACACTGCCGGGCAGCACCTCTACAGTATAATTAATGCAGCATATGATTCCGCACACTGCCGGGCAGCACCTCTACATAATGCAGCATATGATTCCGCACACTGCCGGGCAGCACCTCTACAGTATAATTAATGCAGCATATGATTCCGCACACTGCTAGGCAGCACCTCTACAGTATAATTAATGCAGCATATGATTCCACACACTGCCGGGCAGCACCTCTACAGTATAATAATGCAACATATGATTCCGCACACTGCCGGGCAGCACCTCTACAGTATAATTAATGCAGCATATGATTCCGCACACTGCTAGGCAGCACCTCTACAGTATAATTAATGCAGCATATGATTCCGCACACTGCCGGGCAGCACCTCTACAGTATAATTAATGCAGCATATGATTCCGCACACTGCCGGGCAGCACCTCTACAGTATAATTAATGCAGCATATGAATCCTCACACTGCCGGGCAGCACCTCTACAGTATAATTAATGCAGCATATGATTCCACACACTGCCGGGCAGCACCTCTACAGTATAATTAATGCAGCATATGATTCCGCACACTGCCGGGCAGCACCTCTACAGTATAATAATGCAGCATATGATTCCGCACACTGCCAGGCAGCACCTCTACAGTATAATAATGCAACATATGATGCCGCACGTGGCGCTGCCAGACAGCACCTCTACAGTATAATAATGCAGCATATGATTCTGCACACTGCCGGACAGCACTTCTATAGTATAATTAATGCAGCATATGAATCCTCACACGGCCGGGCAGCACCTCTACAGTATAATAAGGCAGCATATGAATCTGCACACTGCCAGGCAGCACCTCTACAGTATAATAAGGCAGCATATGAATCTGCACACTGCCAGGCAGCACCTCTACAGTATAATAAGGCAGCATATGAGTCCTCACACTGCCAGGCAGCACCTCTACAGTATAATTAATGCAGCATATGAATCCGCACACGGCCGGGCAGCACCTCTACAGTATAATAATGCAGCATATGAATCCTCACACTGCTAGGCAGCACCTCTACAGTATAATAATGCAGCATATGAATCCTCACACTGCCAGGCAGCACCTCTACAGTATAATAATGCAGCATATGAATCCTCACACTGCCAGGCAGCACCTCTACAGTATAATAATGCAGCATATGATTCCACACACTGCCGGGCAGCACCTCTACAGTATAATTAATGCAGCATATGATTCCACACACTGCCGGGCAGCACCTCTACAGTATAATAATGCAGCATATGATTCCACACACTGCCAGGCAGCACCTCTACAGTATAATAATGCAGCATATGATTCTGCACACTGCTGGGCAGCACTTCTATAGTATAATTCAGCATATGAATCCTCACACGGCCGGGCAACACCTCTACAGTAGTGATGGGCAGAACACGAATTTTAAAGTGCCCTCCAAGAGGGCATATATGCAAGATATTGGCCATAAAAGGTGTATGGGTGTCCGGGCACTGCCCTGGGGGGATAGGAAACCATGAATATAAAGTAAAAAAAACACGTTTTTTAAAAAAAAAATAAAGAAATGTGCACCGATTTGGATATCGACTAACTATCAAATGGATATCCATTTGATAGTTCATTTCAAATGTTAAAAAAAAGGTGCGGGAAATGTTTTACCCCATAGGCTTCAATGTTAAAAAAGGTGCGGGAAATGTTTTACCCCATAGGCTTCAATGTTAAAAAAGGTGTGGGAATTGTTTTACCCCATAGGCTTCAATGTTAAAAATATTCTCGTTTTAATTAAATATCTAATAAACTGTTGCTTATAATATTCTGCAGTAAAGAGTCTCTTTATTTTTAGATTTTTTAGGATCTTTTGAGCATTTAAAAAAAAAACGTTTTTATTAATTCGAAACGAAACGAAAACGACCCGAAACGGAAAAACAACACCTGGAAAGAAAAACGAAACTAAACTAAATTTTTAGCTCTGCACATCTCTACCCAAAATCTTTGAATGCAGTAGATGGCCAGAGAATTATAGGAGTTGTAATTCAGAAACATCTTAGGCTAGGGTCAGACTAACGCATTTTTCACGTTGTCCGTGAAAATGTGCGTTCGAAGAATGGACGTATTTTTTCACGGAATACGCAATAGCGGTCATACTATGCGCAGTTTCATCCGTGATTTTGTACGGATCATCAATAAAACACTTCTTGTGTCTGGACGTTATGTTGGCCGGACATTAGCAGCGTCTGATGTCTCCAAATCACACACACACGCCGCTAGCGGACGCAGCGCACTCTGTACGTCAGTACTAGTGGTTTAACGTTCTCGAAAAAATGCGTTCATTTTCCACTTGCGTTGCGCAGCCGGACTTTTGTGCGACCGTACTTCGTATATTGGCCGTCATTGCCCGGCATCTGCTGCTAGTGCGGCCGTGATTAAGTGCGCCAGAACGCGCGTTCGCACTGCCTCAGTCTGACCCTAGCCTTAGGGGGCAGAGTTTTAGACCCCTTGCCTTTTTAGGTATTCCAAATTCTGCTGCCCCCCTCCAGTATCAAATATATTTATAAGCATGAAATGAAGAAAATACTGACAACCTATCACAGCTATTCACGTCACTAAAAATGTAATTTAGAAAATCAAGTTATCGTATTTCTACCAAATAAAATCTCTAACAATATTTATAACAGTTTAGAGAATCCTTGCAGGGAGTTGTATTGCTTTGCAGCTCTGTTATGCACCCGTACACCCCAAATATATGGAGGAAGTCCCTTAGAAAGGAGGATATTTGGAATAAAGGTGATGAGATAGATAGATATCTATCTCAAAAGTGGAAATGCACAATAAATTTATTTTGTGCTGCATATTCCAGCAGTGTCACCGTGCAGCCCCCCTCCCCCTCCCCTCCCCAGGCTGCACGGTGACAGGAAACAGCTGTCTACCTTGACCCAGCTCGTCTCTGTCACTGGCAGTGGGGTGGAGAGGAGCTTCCCTGCCTCCTCGCTCTGCTCACACTGGGGTCTGGTGTCTGGGTATACATGTATCTGGGGTCTGATGTCTGGGTATACATGTATCTGGGGTCTGATGTCTGGGTATTGTTATTTTTGTAACTTTATTCTAAATAAAACCTTTAACAGTGTAATTTCATAAGATAATTTAAGGGTGTGTGTTTAGGGGCAGAGTTAAGGGCTGGGTAGGGTTTAGGTGGGGCAACTGCTGGCGAGTAACTCTTATGGCCTGGTTAGTAGCTTGGGACTTGAAATTTTGAGCCCTGTGTGTATATATATATATATATATATATATATATATAATCTTTTTTTTAAGCATATCCCTCAAACTAACTACCCTTTCTCTCACACAGCAAGATTTTATAATATTCTGTTCCCTCTTCAATTTATTGCCCTAGGCCCAGCACTAACTACCCTATGCAAAAATACACCCCTGTGTCAGGACATTTGCTGCTATCCATTATATGACAGAAATGGTATCATTTTGTAATGTAACAAAGCAGGACACCTAGATAAACCTTTGCACAGCTCAATGTATGTTACACGAGAGAAACAATATGCCATATGCTCCTGACGAAGCCACGTGACTTGAGTGGCGAAACGTACGTTGAGCGCGGTACAATACCGATGGGTCTTTACCCTTTTTAACAGCTTTTCACTATTTCTTTAATCGAATTCTTAAACACTATGGACTGGTGGTAATAGCTCCTCTGATTTTGAGCTTATTCCGTTTAGCTTCATACTCATATTGGTTATATTCTCAATTATATTGCCCTCTTTCTAGCTTTAGGCTGTATTGAGGATTTGCTCTATAACCCACATCAAGATACATTGTAGCTGACGATACGTTTAATTTTCAAAATATTTTCCACTTGGTGTGTGGTCGTCGTTCAATACTCATATGAGAATCTGCTCTATATATACAATATTGGGCGTCTGTCTATATATTTTCCATCTATATGTATGATTGTAATTGAATTATATCAAGGCTGAACAAACAACCTCATGTTGAAATATTACAGCTATTTATGTATATATGACTTTATTCTATTACTATTTTTGCAGTTCAACAATCTTTCCACTTGGTGTGTGGTTGCTGATAAATAAAAGCCTGTTCTCTATAAGCTATACTGGGCACCTATATACATATGACCAATCGGAATCTTTTTATCTATATGTATGATTACAACCAAATTGCATTATTATAGAGATGTATTTGATACCTTAATTTTCAACTATTTGAGTAACTTACAATGGACCAATTAACTCTATTATGTATTGTATGGCACAAATAGCTATTTCTGCTCACTGTGATTAATAATCTGTCACATCTAGCGGTAGCTCTAATCAAAGTCTACAATCTCATACATACCTTTTACAATCGTCGCAATCTAACAACCAGCTGTTAATATAGATTAATTGTTTAGATTTTGTGATATTGACAAGCCGCTACTAATATAGAGATTTTTCTGATTCCCAATACATCCGTATCCAACTGATGTTAATAATGGTTTAATTAATCTCTCATCAACCTCTTTTATTATCAGCGACATTAGTTGTCTGTATATCAATCGGTGCGATACTCTATATCTGGACGTTTAACAAGCTTCCTATATATCGGGCAAGTTAATTTCCTTCTGTTACTATCTATTAAGCTGATTAATTATAGATCTAATTCTACTCATGGTTATTAGGTTGCCAATATCATATTAGTTACCTATGGATTCTAAGTGTTAATTTTCTAGCTTGTATGAGTTTAATTTAAATTGCTGTTTTATCATCAACATTGGTCCACATTGCTTCTGTTTACTGACTCAATAACTATCTCCGTTTTAGGCTAGGGTCAGACGAACGCATTTTTCACGTTGGCCGTGAAAAAGTGCGTTCGAACGAATGGACGTATTTTTTCACGGAATACGCGATAGCGGTCATACGATGCGCATTTTCATCCGTGATTTTGTACGGATCATCAATAAAACCCTTTTTGCGTCTGGACGTTTTGTTGGCCGGACAGGAGCAGCGTCTGACGTCTCCCAATCACGCAAACACGCCGCTATGCGGCCGCAGCGCACTCTGTACGTCCGTACTAGCGGTTTGACGTTCTCGAAAAAATGCGTTCATTTGCCACTTGCGTTGCACGGACGAACATTTGTGCGGCCGTTCGTCGTATGCTGCCCGGCATTGGACGTCATTTGCTGCTAGCACGGCCGTGATTTCGTGCGGCTAAACGCACGTTAAAACTGCGTTCGTCTGACCCTAGCCTTAAAACGTTATTGATAACTAATTACATATACGTTGGAGGGATTACGTTTCAGACAATTAATGTGTCTGACTGTCGGTTTGCTCATTACTCATATATTATCACTACAATTTCTATACTTCGTTATCATACATCATTAGAGATGTCTTATATAGTCCATGTTACTCTTATGGCTACTTAGCAATATTGGTCACACGGGACTAACCACCATTTTGGTACTTATGACCCACTAATTACCAAACATATTTATTACATTCGATATCACTTCAGTCCATAGTGACACTTCCATTGCTCATTTATTCATGTGACATCCTGTCTCGTTTTACAACTGTCTATATATTGTTTGTTTGGCAATGTCCATTAATAAAAGTTACTACTAATTTTTTAACCCCAACTTTTCAAGGGGCTCTGTGATGGTGGTTGTCCACTAATCATTTGAACCTATTCTACACTTACTCACGATTCTAAGGCTGGGGTCAGACCAGCGCACTTTTAACGTGCGTTCTGGCGCACATAATTACGGCCGCACTAGCAGCAGATGACGGGCAATGACGGCCAATATACGAAGTACGGTCGCACGAAAGTCCGGCCGCGCAACGCAAGTGGAAAACGAACGCATTTTTTCGAGAACGCCGAACCGCTAGTACGGACGTACAGAGTGCGCAGCTGCGGCATAGCGGCGTGTGTGCGTGATTAGGAGACGTCAGACACTGCTAATGTCCAGCCTACATAACGTCCAGACGCAAAAAGAGTTTTATTGACGATCTGAAAAAATCACGCACGAAAAATGCGCATCGTATGACCATTTTCGCGCACTCCGTGAAAAAATACGTCAATTCGTTCGGACGCACTTTTTTACGTTCGCGTGTAAAAATGCTTTCGTTTGACCCTAGCCTTAGAGGGTTTAATCCCATTCTTGGTTGGGGTGCCCTAATCCAAGCTTCACTTTCCCAGGTTTGGGATTTGTGATCTGTTGTCTCTTTTTCTCATACAATGATTTACAGATCTTTGCCCCTTTTTCTAATCTCGTAATTAATATAATATAAAGAAAATTATAAGTGACATTTTTGACAAAATAACTTTCTCCTATTTCTTGCTCGTCAGGATTGCATTCGGTGCACGCAAGATCACCAGAACATGACTCAGAAGGGACATCTTCATTTTCTGCACACTACAACAGCATACAGTATCCTACAGTCCATCATGCAATGGCATCATCCCCATACCATGCAAATTCAAGCTATTATTCCCAGCATTCGGATGACTGGTGCTCCAGTGGAATATATGAGTTAAACAGAGTACCTTCTGAGAGCTTGTATTCAATAGACAGTGATATACTGGACTTGCCAATCAGCAAGAAGAGCAGAGTCAACCCTTGTGTCGGGAGAGTTAAAGGGGACGAGTTGTGTGTTGTCTGTGGGGACAAAGCATCTGGATACCACTATAATGCATTAACGTGTGAAGGATGCAAAGGTAAGAAAACAAAAATGCTTGGTATGTGCATAAAAACATATATACATATATTATATGATATTGGATAAACTGTGTTAGTCCAGATGACAAAATCTCCAGAGTATAGCAGTAGGGGTGATACCTTTTTAATGGCCTAATGTTTCATTTAAAAGAAAAGTTTTCGAGAGTATACGTCTCTTCCTCAGGTCTGGAAGCTATACTGAGCAAAATCACTTATCCAATATTCAGTTATTACGACACCCATCCTAACCCCCCCCCCCTTCTGTTTGGCTCTTTATTGTTCAATTCTATGATTTTGCACAGTATAGCTTCCAGACCTGAAGAAGAGAGGTTATACTCTCGAAAGCTTGTCTTGTAAATGTAACGATAGCCCAAATAAAAAGGCATCCCTACAGCCTGCTATACTCTGATGATTTTTATAGATATGCAGGGGTTCCAAAACTAAGGTTAATGTCAAATAAATAGTGATGTTAACTGATTTTTCTTTTCAAAGAAAGCTTGCATATTCAGCATTTATTAAATACTTGCTGTCAATCTCCACACATTTTTCAAGCACTGCACCCACTTCTCAGAACACCCACAAAAATCTTATTTTACCAACATAGCCAACTGCTCTTGGGCAGCTTGAGTGCTGTCTTCACAGCTCTCGATGGTCTTTCCTCTCATGGGTTTCTTGATTGAGAAGTCTTTTGTTGTGTGTTCAGCAAACATGTGAAAAGAGCAAGTGCTCTTCTTAGTGAAGTCCAACTCCCCATGAAGAATCCTCAACATGCTCGTTTTTGGAATGTCAAACTCTTCCGCAAGCTTTTTGTGAATGATTTGAGGTTCCTGATCCAGAAATTCCTTCAACATGGTCTCATCTGTGGATGTGAGGAGGGGGTAGTTCTCTTGGTTCATCGCAGACATCAAAATGTCAAGACTTGTATTGGCTGAGCCTCTTGTGGACCTTCTGGAGACTCATGGCTTCATCAACAAGATTGGGTTTTGAAGTCCTCAAAGCACGGTTTTGCAGAAAATAGAAATGGTAGACCTGGAATAGACACAAGGGAATTGCTAGAGCATGATGGTTTGATTTTGATCCTTTGACAATTTCAATTCTAAGTGCTGACCACAGCCACTTCTTTAATCCCCTCGTGTCTTCATGATCATACATGTATTAGAAGGATTCGGCTTTCTTTGGAAAAAAGAAACCTTGACTTTGCTTCATTATTTCATGGATTTTAACCTTATTTTTCGAAAAAAAAAATATATATTTATATATATATATATATATATATATATAGCCGAAGTAATCCACACCCAAGAAAGTCAAACATTCTGGCTTTGGTGTTGCTCAGCCAATATATAAACGCAATAAAAAGGTGCACGCTCAGAAGTCTTCTTTGCTCAATATTTTAAATACTTTAAAAGCTTTTTGATGAATCCATCAATAAAGTACTGAGCAAAGACATCTGAGTGTACTTCTCTTTATATGTACTGTGTATATATTTATTTGAACATATTTTAGCTTTAACACGAGTCCTCAAGTGAATACATACTATTCTGTGGACCTCAGCACGGGGCACTCTGTTATGCAAATTCTGTTGGTTTTATTCTGGATAAGTGCTATATATTTGTTATATATCTTTAAAAAAACTGGGACTGAAACATCAATTGTTCAATAAAGGTTTAATTTATTCTTTACAAGTTTTCTTGTGTTGCGGGGCGACGTATTTGTGGATATTTACTGACCAGGGCACAGCACTGGGCACTATGAGAAGTTAATTTTGCAGTGCGGAGACTGTGGATTGATTTTTTTGTTGTGTGTGTGTGTGTGTATATATATATATAGTGTGTTTATTATTGCAGAAGCCACCTGCACATCATAGCAATTCAAAGAATTGCATCCCAGAGCTCATGTGCCACATTCCCCATATGCAGCAAGGAATTCTGGGTAGGATATGCAAATGACCTCTGTCTCACTTTTATGCATCCTGGATCTGTTATTACACAGAACCCTAAAAGCGATGTATATACAAATAAATATACATATTGGACTTGATTCCCAATGTGCTGTATGTGAACTGGATCTTAAGAACTGGATAAAATCACATTTATCTCCACTGGTTTACCTCTGTTCTGTCTCTTTAAATCCATGCCGATGCTAAGCATCATAGGCGTGCGCACAAGGTGTGCCTGGTGTGCCCAGGCACACCCTAATGTTGGGTGAAGTGTTCATCTTTGACCCCTACATAGATATTTTGGATGTTCCGTATCTGTTTCATGATAACTTACCTGAATAGTGATTGTATTGCAGCATAAACATTGGTTATGTCCGTAGGTATGCACAGGGGGTGTGTTTGGTGTGCCCAAGAAAAAGATGAATAGATCCTTTTTCACCTCCTACATTGACATTTTAGATGTCCCTTATCTGGTTCATGATAAATAACATTAAAACTGACTGTATCTCTGGTTACAGGCTCGTTATTTCGAAAGAAAAATGTGTGTTATTTGCAGAATCTTGTAAACTTTAGTTTTCAGTTTATAAATGTTCTTTGGGTGCACACCCTAATGTAACGGGCTGCGCACGCCAGTGCTAAGCATCATACATGATGTATATTAACACCTATCTTTCACGTCATGTTTAGATGTTGTTCTACGTTTATTGGCAGTCACTGAATGCTATACTGCATCTACAATCACTATCCATATTATGTATGACATGTTATTTTCTGTTTAAATCTTGCCATGCTATCATACTGCCACAGGGGCAAAAGCTTTTTCTGATGATTATGTTTGAAAAATCACACCGCAGTGCATGCATTGTCTACTTATGTATAATGTGTCAAACCTACTAATGTGTGACCTAAAATGTATAAGGCTGGCGTCAGACGAGCGTGCTATGTGCGCCGGTACTGACGTGCTTACCGGCGTCTGTCACAGCATTGTGATGCTGCAACGGGGCCGGTCACACACTTGTGTGCGTGCATGAACTGCGCGCGCAACAAGCATCCGTTGTCCAAGCCTCCCTGTCGATGCGCTAGGACGCACGTTGACGGGCCTGCAAAGCACGATCCTCCATAGGAGGATCGTGCTTTGCAGTGCTGAGCGCACTAACTGCGCTCAGCGAGGCCAGACAGGCGTCGAGTGGAAGGAGCGTCCACTCTCACGGACGTTCCTTCCACACTCCAAAGACGCTCGTTTGACACTAGCCTAAGCGCTCAAGCAGGGTCCTCTCTCCTACTGTTCTGTGTGTAATGTGTACCTGTATGGATATTTGTTATTTTGTCTCTCCCGTTGTACAGCGCTACGGAACTTGTTGGTGCTTTATAAATGCTTTTAACTGTAACTGTACTGAGAATCTAGTAAAAAATAACATAAAATAGCAATAAATTCTAATATTTTCTGCTTGAATATCATTAAAGAATTGGCTCGTATTGGGCTGTGGGTCACAATATCCCTGCATCATTCTTCTACTGATTAATTTAAACATGAGGTGCGGTGGGCTTTTTATATCCATATGTCATTTAGGAAGAGGTTTAAAATCTGCAGGATTTGATGTAAATGATTATAGCAGAAACCTTCATTACAGACTGATTTTAGGGCTGATGAAACGAGTGTTCCAGTAGTCAAGGTGGGAGATAGCCGGAGCATTGACAAACCTTCTAGTAGCTTCATACAGGGATGGGTGTGTGAAATGTTCTTTAGCTGAGAGTGAAAGGATTTGGTGATTAACTGTGAGAGTTGAGTGAGAGATCAGAAGCGGTGTATATACAATATATATGGTACTGGTAGCAGTCGGATTCTTGGGTATTACATGCTACAGAATTGAATTCCCTGTCAAATGAGCTATAGTTGTTGAAGACCTAACTTTGTCTCTTTAAACATACCTTAGCATCTATTTATTAGTAATGGTCATAGATCAATGACTAACAAAACAACTTCTTATCAGTTACTCCACCTTCACAGCATACAGTCTGATCGTCACTCGTCCCATATGTGACAGATGATAATCTCAACATAAAAATCTATTGAGGGATCAATGAGATCTTTTTCATTTTACTGAATTCCTTCACTCATCTACAATGAGTCAAGTTGATCAACATTTCAAGGTTTGCCTTTCATCAGTTTCCACAGTTACTGATTCCAGTCAATGCTACAAATCCTGCAAAAGAATGAGGTGATTTCAGTGTAATAATTGACCAATTTATCTAAAGATCTATCCAGGAATTTGGACATAGTTACTATTAAAGGGTCATTACTATAACTGATTTTATTCAACTTTTGCCCCTCGATGTGCGTGGCTCCTTCTTTTCAGCTCGGGGACGTCTAAACTGGGAAGTCCCTGCGGCTATCTTATGCTATGTGTGACCCTACTCAACTTGCATAGCATAGGAACAGCACGCAAATTGTGCACCGCTAAAGACTTGTGAACTTCATGTACGCAAGTACTGTAGTACATGTTCAGAACGATGGATTGGAGTTACATGTGCATGCGCAGATCTGAACCATTGCTGCCCCGTTTGCTGTAGCAGGCAGTCACTGAGAGGGTGACGTGGCCCAGGGTCTGTGTGCTGATGTCACTAGTGTCAATCTAGGGCTTGGTTACATTCCTAACACTAAAATGGGGATGCTAATGGGGAAAACCTGAGCCTGCAGGTTTCCACGTAGTGTCCCCATTTTAGTGTTAGAGCCCAAGGTAGGCGTTGCCTTGGCCCCGGAACGAAGCACTATCCTCAGTGATACTCGCAGTAGCGCCTCCACACCACCGCGAATATCACCACTTGGAGTCCATAGGACTCCATGGAGGGTTGCACTGCTGGGCTGATGCAGGCTCTCGCGAGATCGCATAGGGAGACTGGGGACAATTTGTCCCCAGTCTCACTTTGCTCACAGCCAGGACAAGCAGCGGATCGCGCCACCATTCTCATCGCGGCATGAGAGATGAGTATCGGATTTAATGTGGGGGGTTTAGGGGCTGCTAAATGATTCCGCAAAGGCAGAATCCGTTAGCACCAGCTTTAAAGTGTCGCTAAAAAAAATAATTAAAAACCCATTGGTAAAGTAACTAGCAGTAGGACTTTGTCATACCTTACTTAACATGGGGATTGCAATCAATAATTAGCGTTAGGTTAAGTATAGGATGCGCAAAGTACAGTAAAGATGCGCAAGCTAGCACAGCTCTTTGAAGTCACCCAGCATTTCTGCCAAATCGGGGTAGCAGGGAGGGGAGAATCTACACATCTTCTTGACCATTTTAAAACTGAGTATTGTGACCCTTTAACACTGTAAAAACATACACAGTGGCATATTAAGGGCTCCATGGGGCTGTTGCTGGATATTGTAGTGTGCCTATGTCCTGCCACTGAACTGTAGGGATGAGCCGAACACCCCCCGAGTTTGGTTCGGATCCGAACCCGAACTTTCCAAATGTTTGAATTCAAATCCGAACCCGAACTCGAACTCAATATAAGTCAATGGGGCTAAAAATTCGATTTTTAGAGTGCCCTCCAAGAGGGCATATATGCTAGATATTTGCCATAAAAGGTGTATGGGGGTCCGGGTAGTGCCCTGGGGGACAGGAAACAAGGACAAAAAGTTTTAAAAAAAAACGTTTTTAAAGGGACAGTGAGTTTTCCATGAAATAAGGGTTAAAAATAAAAACGAAAAATTCCTTCAAATATCGTGCCTAGGAGGTCCCCATAACCTGCCTGTGAAGTGGCGGATTTGTAGGATGTATAGAAACACTTAAAAACAAAACAATGATGTTTCAAATGACGGTAAATGCTTTTCCTTTAATCTATCCATAAACAACTGCTTGGGGCGGCAGTCTGTATGAAAAGAGGAGACATTTTCGGACACGCAGAAAAAGTATAGTGATTTATTTTTGGGCTAAATTATTGTGGAACTTATGCAGGCTTTGGATGAAAGTAACAATAGGTGCTTTAAGGCTGGGGTCAGACTAGCGCACTTTTAACGTGCGTTTAGGCGCACTTAATCACGGCCGCACTAGCAGCAAATGACACGCAATGACGGCCAATATACGAAGTCCGGCCGCACAACGCAAGTGGAAAATGAACGCATTTTTTCGAGAACGCTGAACCGCTAGTACTGACGTACAGAGTGCGCTGCGTCCGCATAGCGGCGTGTGTGAGTGATTAGGAGACGTCAGACGCTGCTCATGTCCGGCCAACATAACGTCCAGACACCCAGAGTTTCCTGGTTTGGATCCGTAAAAAATCACGCGCAAAAATGCGCATCGTATGACCGTTTAAGCGCTTTCCGTGAAAAAACACCTCAATGCGTTCGGACTCACTTTTTGACGTTCGCTGCGAAAAATGCGTTCGTTTGACACTAGCCTAAAATTGTGCCTTTAGCGTCGGCAACAGTGCCGTCACACAGTCTCACCCCTCTGAGGATATGAATCTGATACAGGCGTCAGTGGCAGTGCAGCCAAATATTGTGCCTTTGGTGCCAGGCCAGCAAGTGCCATCATACAGTAACCCCTCTGTGGTATTGTGGAAGAGTGCAGGGGTGGACCATGCGGTCAGGGCCGGTGCTAGACTATTTTACGCCCTAGGCAAGACCAGCTACTTGCACCCCCCAAAAAAAAAACAACACAACATGAAACTGCTAAATTTCTTTTTACTTAAGAATAAAGTTTGGAAAGCACCAATAGTAAAGGTAAAATAAATATAAATAAACTGTATTAAACCATTTTAAATTAACTCTATTAAACAAATTAAAATTAACTGTATTGAACAAATATAAATTAACGAAAAAAAAATAAGAGTTGTCACGTAAGACACATCAAAATTTCACTTTGCGTGCCTTATCCTTTGCAAATTTTCATCATGTGTATCTATATATTGCCTAGTGGGTCATGGAGGGTGTCAATCGAAAGGCCTGAGCATGGCCTTTCGAATGATACCCAACATGACCAGGTATAAAGTAAAAAAAATTAAAAATTAAATAAAAACATGTATTTTTTTTTGTGTGTTATTTTTATTAATGCAGCAATATTGTTCACATTGCAATTATAATGTGAACGATGATGCACTAATGATTTTTTTCTATGGGGTGTGTTTGCTATAAATCACGTAATTCCCAACACAAAATGTAACAAGTCCCCATTTCTAATTTTTGTACAAGCGCACCCCATAGAAAACATAACTGCAAACGCTCATGTGCTAAAATGTGAAAAAAAACAACACTTTACACACTGCAGATGATTAAAAGGACCAGGGCTCTGTAAAGTCCATCATTAATGATGTAGATGTTACGTCATTTGTCATCAAGGGCTTAATAAAATCTTTATCACACTCCTAGTATTTGTATGTCAGGCCCTCCGGGAGAGGTACATATGTGAGCATACAATTATTATTGTGTTAGCTTGTACGCTTTATGATAGACATTTCTGAGTCCCTAGAGTCTCTGACTATCCATTGTCATATATACCTTGCTTTATACATATAAAGCCCCGTTCACACTGTGCGATTTGAAAGTCGCGTGAATTTCCGTGCGATTTTCATATTTGCGACATCGTGCGATAATGTCGCACGATGTCACGCGACGTCGCGGTTTTGTGCGATTTTTGCAAAGCACCACCAATGAAAATCGCAGATAGCAAATCTCAAAAAAAGGGTCATGTACCAGCGACATGCTACCGCGACGCGCGACATTTGACGTCGCGCGGCAAGATGTGAACAGCTCCATTGAAATGCAGTGGAGAAGCTACACAGTGCGACATCACACGGATTTTGCTGCAACGTCGTGGCAAAATCCGCGTGATAAATCGCACAGTGTGAACGGGGCCTAATACATTCCCTCATCATACACCCCATAGAAAACATAACTGCAAACGCTCATGTGCTAAAATGTGAAAAAAAACAACACTTTACACACTGCAGATGATTAAAAATTCTATTTTTATTACATTTTTTTCATAATCTACAGCCAAGGCAGGACGTATACATATAAAAATGATATATTATGAATCTGCGGAGTCTGCCGGAAAGAACGATATCTAACATGTCGGTCATTTAACAAAATGTGGCTTCAAAATCGCGTTTAAACATGATGAGCGAAAGCGGTAAAAATGAGCTGAGCACACAGCGGTGAAATACAGCATATTAGAAGTTTTAGGAGGGAAATTAACACTTCTCAAATCTCAATCAGAAGCAGTCACCACCCCACCCCCTCAGTATAGTCTACAATGTATCAAATTGATTAGACCAGACTAAAACACCTGTTGTTGTTATGCCGTTTGAAAAACACAGGTCATTTAGAGTTGAGAATCTTTGCACGTACACAGTAGTTTTTAATTCAATATCTAATAAACCGTTGCTTATAATATTCTGCAGTAAAGAGTCTCTTTTATTTCTAGATTTTTTAGTATATTTTTTTAAGCATTTTGTATACTTTTTTCAAAATTTCATTTTTTTGCGAACTCGAACCGAACACACCCAAAAAGTTCGAAGTTCGTGAACTTTCGAACAACCAAAGTTCGGTTCGAACTCCAAACCGTCCGAACCGAATAGCTCATCCCTACTGACCTGCCCTAGGACCACTGTCAGGATTGACCATGGACTGAAAAAGTCAGTCACCTTTAACTAGTGGTGAGCATTTTTATCGTTTGTGCTCGGCAGAATAATGTGGCTACAGATAACAGGGTGCATAGTAAAGTTTTAATAAAATTATGAGTTTATGTGGATTTGCTTGAATGACCATAGAGCGATAAATTAGATTGATTAAAACAGGACAGATAAATTTAAAACATTGTGGTAGGCATGATCAGCAATTGTTTTTTGTTTTTTTTGCAATTGATTACCTTTGAGGAACATGTAACAAGGTCAAAGTTCAAGCTGTAATCAGTATTTTTTTCTTTCAGTTCTATCCATAGTGCTACCTCAGATTATTCTAATTTATTTATAAAGGGCAGCAAATACTGCAGTGGTGTATGTCATGACCCTTTATGCGCGCTGCTGCGCAAAGACGCCGGGTTAAGCTGCTCACTATCTATCTATCCTAGACCCAGATAATCACGCGCGCTTATCTACCTGTCCCGGCCACACTTTCTCTCACAACAGGCACGTAGAGCGCGATATACTGATCCCAGGATTGCAACGCAGTACAAATCTTCTCTTGAAGCGGGTAATGACTACGTCTCCCACAATCCCTGAGCTCACTTTCTTATTCTATTAGTAACGCTGCCACCAGTCCTCATGGACACTACGCGCATCGTAACAGGAGACGCAGGGCTTAGCAGCTGCACTATCTGCGTACCCTAGACTCTGACAGTGACTACAGATCCCACAATCCCTGCCGTCTGATGACCGCAACTCGCAATTTCTTGTATATAACCGAGCTTAAAGCAAATAGCAATACTCCCAATCTCTTAGTTAGCGTGGATCTCATCAGCCAGAGTCAAAACTTAAATACTTTTTGTTTATTTATGATATAGAAAAAAATCACAGTGCTTTGTTACAGAAAAAATTATAACTAGAATAAATCAATTAATTACACACTACACGGCACATAAAAGAAAAGGGGTTAATCACAAAGCCTTACTTACGACGGACTAATCAGTAAGCTAGCATCGGTGCCTCCTGGAGCCTGGAGATAGCATGGACAGATCAGTCATCTTTCGAATGTACCCCAATTGATCAGCCAAAGCACATGACCAGTTTTCAGAATTTATACACTTCCTGATCCTTCCAACCCACCCACAAATGGCCCAGCCGCCTGTACTACATATCCCAGAGTGCCCTTCTCGAGCGCGCTCAGTACGCTTGTCAATTAATCTTTAATTGCCCAAAGGTGTCCATCTCTCCCCCCAGACCCCCCTTTAGAGATCAAGGATGTGCTTCCTGTCTTTGAAGATAGGGTCTAAATCTTGGTGCCTGGCTGGCTCCCAAGGTGTGATTTACTATGTCAGTGTACAAAAGCCATTCCATTTTACAGTTACGTGTTATATCCTCCCCCCAAGGGAGAAAGCTAACCATTTTAATTACATTTTAGCAGGTCTTCCTCACCAGCTGTGGACACAGGGATACGCTTCCCAAGTGGTCAGACACCAATATGAATACGACGATATGGAGGAGATTATATATATATATATATATATAGGCACTTAGACACATATACACAGGCAGACCCTGATATAGATAGAAATACAGATCTAGTCTGCCACAGTGTACAAGGCAAGTGGCCAATGGGATTGTACATTGCATCATAAGTACATCCAATCTATATCACAGATAATACAGGAGTTAATTTTAATCAGCAGTCATTCTTTGGCTATTTCAGGGATGTGTGTGTCTGTATATATGTATACTGTAACGATGGAACAGCACCTAAACTATATAAATTGCGAAATCCCCATCTATGTGTCTGGACAAAATCCAATGACATGTTGACCAGTCACTTCTCTCAAATATCTAGGTATGTGGTTAGTAGGGATGAGCTGTTCGGTTCGATCAGTTCGGAGTTCGATTCGAACATCGGCAGTTCGAAAGTTCGCGAACTTTGAACTTTTTGGCGTGTTCGAAAAAAATATTTTTTTTGAAAAAAGTATAAAAAATGCTTAAAAAATACAAAAAAATCTAGAAATAAAGGGACTCTTTACTGCAGAATATTATAAGCAACGGTTTATTAGATATTGAATTAAAAAACTACCTAATGTCGTCTACTATAGGTGCAAAGATTCTCACCTCTAAATGACCTGTGCTCTCAAACGGCGTAAACAACAGGTGTTTAATTAGTGTTTGTAAATAACATGTGCTTCTAATTAGCAATTAGAATTTGATACATTGCTTGCAGACTGGGTGTGGCCTGCACATGTATGAACAAACACTGTTTGTTTTGAATTCTAAGAAGTGTTCATTTCTACTATATGATCCTCTCTGATATGCTGTTTAACCCCTTAAGGACCAGGGCTCTGTAAAGTCCATCATTAATGATGTAGATGTTACGTCATTTGTCATCAAGGGCTTAATAAAATCTTTATCACACTCCTAGTATTTGTATGTCAGGCCCTCCGGGAGAGGTACATATGTGAGCATACAATTATTCTTGTGTTAGCTTGTACGCTTTATGATAGACATTTCTGAGTCCCTAGAGTCTCTGACTATCCATTGTCATATATACCTTGCTTTATACATATAAAGCCCCGTTCACACTGTGCGATTTGAAAGTCGCGTGAATTTCCGTGCGATTTTCATATTTGCGACATCGTGCGATAATGTCGCACGATGTCACGCGACGTCGCGGTTTTGTGCGATTTTTGCAAAGCACCACCAATGAAAATCGCAGATAGCAAATCTCAAAAAAAGGGTCATGTACCAGCGACATGCTACCGCGACGCGCGACATTTGACGTCGCGCGGCAAGATGTGAACAGCTCCATTGAAATGCAGTGGAGAAGCTACACAGTGCGACATCACACGGATTTTGCTGCAACGTCGTGGCAAAATCCGCGTGATAAATCGCACAGTGTGAACGGGGCCTAATACATTCCCTCATCTAACAGGATAGTAGCCAGTCCCTGTGCATTTTAACCCCTTAAGGGTGGCTAGGTGTCGAGTGTGGGTCTCTGATGGCATTGTTTCTATACATCCTACAAATATGCCACTTCACGGGCAGGTTATGGGGACCTCCTAGGCACGATATTTGAAGGAATTTTTCGTTTTTATTTTTAACCCTTATTTTATGGAAAACTCACTGTTCCTTTAAAAACATCTTTTTTTTTAAACTTTTTGTCCTTGTTTCCTGTCCCCCAGGGCACTACCCGGACCCCCATACACCTTTTATGGCAAATATCTAGCATATATGCCCTCTTGGAGGGCACTCTAAAAATCAAACTTTTGAGTCCCATTGACTTGCATTGAGTTTGGTTCGAGTTCGAACTCGAACCTTTGAAATTGTTCGAATGCGAACCGAACACGGGGGTGTTCGGCTTATCCCTAATGGCTACCATGGCTCTCGCCGTCTCTCGTGGCCCCAGGACTCCCGGCCCTGTGGCCTCTTCCGTGGCCCCTGGTTATCCAGGATTTCCGGGGCGAGCCAGGTACGTCACATTACTTGGGTAGTTCCCCCCCTTTTTTTTTATTTCTCTTTCCCTCCCTCCCCAGCCATATGTTTTGTACTCCTCTTGCTGTTCCACGAGACTCCATTTACCCCCCTTCCCTGGTCCGTACAGACTCTTTTTATTTCACTGTTCTTCCCACCCCTTTTTCTTCTAGTCGGACATACTTGTATCTTCTGAGAGAACCTACTGCGGAATTTGTTCTTGGCCCTGCGCGGCCATCATTCTATACTGTGTGTTTTATTGATGTGGCTTTTTCAAAATAAAATTTTTTGAAACAAAAAAAAAAAGCGCTAAACTGGCTGTCACTGGAATCTAGACGCACCCTTCACCTTTCCAACCTGGTGTTTAAGAGCTTTTCTGGGAAGCTACCACCCTACCTGAATAGGCTGCTTCCCCCAGCAGTTCCCTCCATCTATAACCTCTGATCCAGGACCACCACCTTACTTGCGATACCACAATACAAAAAGAAAGTGTCTCGATCCTCATTTTCCTACAGAGCACCACAATTATGGAATAACCTCCCAGATGCCATCAAATCTTCGCCCAGTCTAAAGTCACTTAAGAGCGCTCTATTGACATACCTCAACATGGAATGTACCTGTAAACATGTAGCATAGTGAATATATTTCCTACATATTTATTTTCTGTATTAATCTGTATATTTGTGTTTTTTGTGTTTTTTAATCTCTTGCATTGTATTACTTTGTATTTCTGTAACGGCTGTAACATTTCAATGTTCTTGAACCGAGAGAAATCTCAATGTATCCTTCCTGGTAAAATCCGTTATAAATAAATCTACTTACTGTTTTAAGAAGTAACACACCTGATGTCCAGTTGTTCGGAATCTTTGGAATACACAAAAGAACATGTGCGAACCAACAATAGCTTTGCATATATGAGTAGGGAGTGCTGAGAACTATTAAATCTAATCTTTATTAAATACTAAGACCTAAAACACTCCCAAGAGAGAATCAATAATAACCAAGACACCAATACACATAACAATCTGACACCTAATGCAGTCAGTGCAGAAAGAACCTAGAAGGGTTAATTAGTACTAGAAAGTAGGGATGGGCTGGCGGTTCGATCCGAACAGGAGTTTGATTTGAACATTGGCCGTTCGAAAGTTCTCGAACATCAAACTTTTTGGGACGTTCGCCAAGAGTTCAAAAAAAAATTGAATTTTTTTAAAAAAAATCTAAAAATAAAGAGACTCTTTACTGCAGAATATTATAAGCAATGGTTTATTAGATATTGAATTAAAACGGGAATATTTTTAACTTTGAAGCTAAAACATTCTTGTTGCTAAAACATCAGGCAGACGAGGCCCTCTAATCAGGCACTGTAGAGGGCAGCCTGCTGGGGCCTCCCAAGGACACCTTGAGGAGCATGTGGCCGCAGGATGACAGAGCTGCGACTGTGCCGGCCGTGTGCATGTGGCAGAGACTGGTGGCACAGGGAGGGAGCCACCGCAGACCCCCCCCCCCTACAACCAGGATCCAGGGAGCCCCCACTGACCACCAGGCTAAGGTAAGGCGACACATTTTTAAAAAAAAAAAAAATCCGAGGACATCTTGAAATGTCCCCTGGAACATAAAATACATTTATTTATTTTTTCTTTCTAATACTCACCTGATTCCTAATAGCATATCTTCTCGTTAAAGCTAGCATCAGACTGTAGAGGTGCTGCCCGGCAGTGTGAGGATTCAAATGCTGCATTATTATACTCTAGAGGTGCTGCGCGGCAGTGTGCGGAATCATATGCTGCACTAATTCTTCTTCTTACACCATGGGCCCCGGGCGCATGGTGCCGCCAGCTGGCCGAATGCCAGGAGCTCCGGCGGCCCCCAGCGCAGCTGTGAGTGATCGGGGCAGGGCGCGGCGTGATGACGCAGAGCCGCCGGGACCTTTAAATCAGGAGCGTGCGCTGTACACCTTGCCTTGCCGTGGAGTTTCATTCCCGCATCGCTAGCTTACCGAATCAGTTTGTATACTTGTTACTGACCCTGCTTGTTCTGCGGACCCGATCTGTTGCCGGCTTTGCCTGCCATTTGACTATTCTCTCTGTGTACTCCCTGCCTGTTCTGTTTGCCTCCTGTTGCTACTGGTGTGCGCCAATTCTCACCATATACAGTAGCGCAGTACTAGTGCCTAAACGTTGTTGACCCGGTTTTGTTATAACAACTACTCTCGCTCTGCGCCCCTGTCTGGTATATTCGCTGCTTGTTACTGCTGGTGCGCTTCCATCCTGCCATACACTATAGCGCAGTAATATTTGGGTGCACTGCCACTGGCGCGTGTACCAGATTCCAATCATTTTAATATTTGAATGCAGAGTCCACCCCTGCACTCTTCTACAATACCACAGAGGGGTTATGATGTGAAGGCACTAGCTGGCACCAAAGCTCCAATTTTAATGCACCTGTTGTTACCTTCATCCAAAGCCTGCATAAGTTTCACCATAATTTAGCCAAAAAATCTCTAAACTTGTTCTGCGTGTACTAAAAGTCTCCTCTTTTCATACAGGCTGCCGCCCCAAGCAGTTGTTTATGAATAGATTAAAGGAAAACCATTTACCGTCATTTGAAATGTCATTTTTTTGTTTTTAAATGTTTCTATACATCCTACAAATCCGCCACTTCACGGGCAGGTTATAGGGACCTCCTAGGCACGATATTTGAAGGAATTAACCTTAACCTTTATTTCATGGAAAAAATCACTGTTCCTTTAAAAATGTATTTTTTTAAAACTTTTTTTCTTGTTTCCTGTCCCCCAGCCAGGGCACTACCCGGACCCCCATACACCTTTTATGGCAAATATCTTGCATATATGCCCTCTTGCAGGGCACTCTAAAAATCGACGTTCGAGTCCCATTGACTTGCATTGAGTTCGGATCCGGTTCGAGTCCGAACTCGAACTTTTGAAATTGTTCGAGTTCGAAAGCGAACCGAAAACGGGGGTGTTCGGCTCATCCCTACTAGAAAGGACTTTGATGCAATCTCTAAATAAGAACTCAATTTGTTACCATAAGCCATGCGCCTGTCTTACATTTTTGATAAACCTTTTTAATCAATCAACCCAGTAAAGTATGCATAAGACCCTGGCTTCAAATATGCCACCCTGCTTAATATCGAGTCATATCCTCTACAAGCCGCTAGCCCTTCTTGAACAGATCTCTAATTGAAAAGTACCTAGAACAATGCGTCTACCTCTCGGTCTATCATCCAAAATAAGGGAGAGCAAGAGATTTGTGCATCAGAAAACGCACTCCTGCAGCTTCTGACCCAATGGACCACTAGAGAGAACCAATAATTTTCCATGGAAGTTTTGGATTACACGGTGATTGATTGATCCTCCAGATGTTGCCACAAAAGCATTTGGGATTGGGACAGGGGCACATTCCCTGCTCCCTACGGACCAGACTGCTAGGTTTCTTTTCCATGAAGGATGATTATCTAGGTCCATTAAAGCTCCCAAATAGATTTTCAATCAAGCTGCAAAACCGCAAATGGCTATAGAGTGTGACGTACAGTCAGGTCCAGAAATATTGGGACAGCGACAAAATTCTAACATCTTTGGCTCTATACACCACCACAATGGAGTTGGAATGAAACAAACACAATGTGCTTTAACTGCAGACTGTCAGCTTTAATTTGAAGGTATGTACATCCAACTCAGGTGAACGGTGTAGGACTTGCAGCAGTTTGCAGATGTGCCTCCCACTTGTTAAGGGACCAAAAGTAATGGGACAGAATAATAATCATAAATCAAACTTTCCCTTCTTAATACTTGGTTGAAAATCCTTTGCACCGATTTTTTTTTTCGGTTCGATTCGATTTTTCGGATTTTCAAACTTTTCGATTTGGCTCGTTTCGACCGATTTTCTGTTTCGATTCGGTTCGGTTCGACTCGTTTTTCGTGTACATTTTTTTTCGGAATATCGACCATTTTTCGTATTTTCGTGTCACTTAGCTCGTTTTTTGTATCGACTTTTCGTGATTTCGGAAATTTTCGTTTTTCGGAATTGTAGATGTTTTCGGAATATCGACCATTTTTCGTATTTTCGTGTCACTTTGCTCGTTTTTTGTATCAACTTTTCGTGATTTCGGAAATTTTCGTTTTTCGGAATTGTAGATGTTTTCGGAATATCGACCATTTTTCGTATTTTCGTGTCACTTTGCTCGTTTTTTGTATCGGCTTTTCGTGATTTCGGAAATTTTCGTTTTTTTGGAACGTCTGTTCTCCTCGTTTCAAAGCAATAAATTTCGATTTGATACATTTCAAGTCCATTCGAAAATTCCGAAAATATTTTGTTTCGGCTCGGAAAACTTTTCGGATCTGACGTTTTCAGATCTAAAAATTTTCGGAAAATAGGCCGCATCCGAAAACACGAATCGGGAAATTTCGTGAAAATTCTGAAATTCCGAAACCCGAAACGCACATCCCTACAATTCAGCGACCTACGGTGGCAGTGAAATTGTCCCATAGAGAAGACATGGTTAATTATTCAGAGAACACTGAACTGCATCGAAGAGTTGGTGAAATATCCAGATTTTCGGTGCTTCAGTTCAACCAGTTTAAACAGACGACCCCTATAGGTTTCAATGTAAAAATAAATGACAGTTTTTATTATTTTATTTATTTGCTAAGTATTTTACCAGGAAGGATGCATTGAGATTTCTCTCATTTTCAAGTATGTCCTGGGTTTTATTCAACTGTTTATTCTTTTCATTTGCAGCAAAAAGTCTTTTTATTTATTTTTTAGAGTTTTTTTTTTTAGACTTCGTTCCAAAAAAATTATGCAAAATATTTTTTTTTTTTTTTTTTAAATTTTGTAACATACCTTTTACATAATATTTTATAGGACTTCCATTATTATTTCCATGCATTTTCATTGTTCTAAACGCCTTTTATAAAATTGTGTTGTTTTTTTTTGGGTCTCTTTTACCCTCCGTACGGCAGCTGATCGTCAACATTCGGCGGACCCCGTTCGGCACACTTTTGGGGACCCTGCAGTGAAAGTGCAGTCGGTGAAATGAAGCTGCTGAAGCACGCCAAATGAGAGAGCACTGAAATTTTGGTGCTCTCTGAATAACCCCCTTAGGTTCAACGCATTATGTGAGAGCTGCGCTCATTAGACGAGTAGAAACTGCAACTCGCAGTCGGGCGCAAGGTTTTTTGTTCCTTGCATTGAAACAGCAGCTGCAGTTAGTTACAGTGCCTAGAATATCCCTTTAAGTTTTAATTTTGATTTAATCTTTGCAACTGCATTATTCTGCAGAAATGTTTAATTATCAGAACTACAACATGCATGACAATTAAAACATATTAGCAACAGATCTAAAAATGTGTAATTACAACACATTTACTCTAATTGTGCCATTTTGTCTGAGGAAACCATTTAACTTAAAAATGATGCAGTCTGGCTTTGTATGATGACTTTAAGGCTAGGGACAGATGAGCGCATTTTCTGCAGCCACCGTCAAAATGTACGTCGATGCGTGCGCACGCATTTTTTCACGGAATACGCTTAAGTGGTCAGACGATGCGCAATTCTGGACGTATTTCATGACGATGGGGTAAAAAGAAGTCTAGGGAAATCCGGCTGTTTGAACGTTATGTTGGCCGCACACTAGCAGCGTCTGACATCTCCTAATCACGCACACACGCTGCTATGCGGCCGCAGCGCACTTTGTACGTCAGTGGCAGCGGTTTCACGTTCTGATAAAAATGCGTTCATTTGCTGGTTGCGTGGTGTCGGCGCACTTTCGTACGCACGTACTGCGTATATTGGCCGTCATTGGCCGTTATGTGCTGCTACTGCCGCCGTGATTTAGTGCGCCTGCACGCGCGTTCCGACTGCCCCACTCTGACCCTAGCCTAAGGGTTATTCAAAGAGCACTGAAATTTCAGTTAAACTTTCGTTTGGTGCAATTTGGTGAATCTAGTTCGCCAACTCTGCAGTGAATTCAATATTCTCCGCAGGTTCCTCGAAGTGTGCCGAAAGTGGACCCGCCGAGAACCGCCAAATGCCACTGACCGCCCATACGCCTCCAAAGAGCGCCAAACAGACCACCCAATGTCGCTGAACTGCAGAAAAAACCCCGAACTCTGCTCTTCTTTAACCCTTTCGCTGCTGAGGTGTTTCACGCCTCTGTGCTGAGGTCATTTTTACCTGTTTTGCGCATCATGTTTAAATGCGTTTTGAAGGCTTATTTTAGTTTATGACCCAGACATATTATATATCGTTCTTTCCGTCAGACTCCGCAGATTAATAATATGTCATTATTATATGTATACGTCATGACCTGTCTGTATATTATAACAAAAAATGCAATAAAATATGAATTTTCAATAATTTACAACGTGTAAAGTGTATTTTTTTCACATTTTAACATGCGAGCAATTGCGGTTATATTTTTTATGGGGTGCGCTTGTTAAAAAAATTAGAAATGGGGTCTTGTTACATTTTTTTTGGGGGAAATTATGCGATTTTTAACAAATGCACCGCATACAAAAATCGTTAGTGCAGCATCATTGTTCACATTATAATTGAAATGGGAACAATATTGCTGCATTAACAAACCAAAAAAAAAAAAAAAACTTGTTTATTTTTTTTTTTTATTTTTTTTTAAATATTTTTTTATTTTTATTTTTAATTTTTATTTTTTTAAAAAAAACTTTTTTCACAGTCGTGAAGCCAGTCCTCAGGGGGAGTTCCCGGAGGCTTGGCCGACATCCAAGATGTTGGCCAGCTCCGGGAAAGGATCACGAACCGGCGCTTTTCAGCGCCGATTCGTGATCCGGCTCCCCAGGGGTTAATGACAGCCACCGTTTGGAAGGGCAGGCTGTGCCCTTCCAAGCGGTGCCTGTATTAACACCCTGCTCCCCGGCGATCGGGAGGGAGAGAGGTCTGAAGGACCTCCCCCCTCCCTTTCAGGCACCTCCTCCGCACATGCGGGGGGGCACCTGAATTAGATGTCATTGCGTCGCCGCGATGACATCTAATGTCCCCACCGGGTTCCCGAGTGCTGGGCTGACATCCAAGATGTCAGCCCGCACCGGGGGGGCGCAGCAATCCGCCGGAATCCGGCGGATTGCTGCCTCCTGTGCTCGGACGCGCTGAGCGCGTCCGTAGCACAGGAGAACCACTTGGCTGGACGCGCTGAGCACGTCCATAGCAGCCAAGTGGTTAAAAGGAGTTTAAAACCATGAAAATGTGTGGAAATAATATAAAAGGTCCTATAAAAAAATAAAGCGGTTTGTTAAGCAATAAAAAAAAACGCCATTAAGAAAAAATGGGAATCAAAAATGTTGCCACAAAAATTCCAAAAGATTCTAAAAATTAAATAAAAAGGCTTTTTGGTCAAACTGAAAAGAATAAACTGTTGAATAAATATAAATGATACTATTTTTTTTTTTTTTTTTTTTTTTAATAACATTGAAAACTATGGGATTCACCTGTTTTAACCTGTCGAACTGAAACACCGAAAATCAGGGCATTTCACTGACACGTCGCATTCTCTGAATAGATTAACCATTTCACTGTCGCAGAGTTGCTTCAATCTATGGTGAACTGCACCAGATTTCTCTGTCAAGTATTCGGCAAATTGACAGCTTTCTGAAAAGCCGAACTGCCATGAAATTGCACCATACGGTGAGATTCACGGTTCGGTGGCAAATTCAGAGCTCTTTGAATAACCCTTTTTGTTTTAGCTAAAATCATTGTTTGCCAGTGTAGTTAAGTCGTGTCACATTTGTAACCTGCATCCCTCAAAATTTAAAGTTCCCAGGAAGAGGCATGTTTACATCTCTGTTCAAATTTGACATCATGTGGCTACTTATTGTATAGCTCCTATAGACGAATGGGAAATTAAGATAAAACAGGGCAGAGAATTTAACTTAATGAAGAGGAAACGGGGTCACGGAAAGGAAATGGACATTCTTATTAAAGAAAACTCCTGGCAGCTGGAATGTAAATAATGAGATAATTTTGGATAGATTAAACTTGAATGTGTCATTGTTTATCACTTTGCGTTTATATTGCTCAACCACCAAGCTATGAGATGAATCTTTTATTGATTTGTGACTCCGGTATTTCTAATGTTTGGTGTGCTTTATGTACCAGGCTTGCGTATATAGAGTGGGAGTTTGAATGGCAACTGAGTTTATTCTTTGTGGGACTAAAGAGAGATGCAAAATACAACGCCAAACTGTGTGAGGAAACAATTGTATGGTATTAAATATCTTATTACTGGTAATTTCAATCTACTGTAAAGCAGTGTTTCCCAAACCTGTCCTCAGGACCCTCAACCAGGCCAGATTTTGCCAGGCAGATATTAAGTGGGAACCAATTTGGTTTCCTGGTCCCTGATCTGAGAAGTTTAGATCAGCTCTTGCTTTTCTGAGCTTCTGGGTAGGACTAAACCCCTTCACTTGGAGGGCTGAATCAGCTGCCCAAAAACCCCTCAGAGGGGGGAGAGGGGTGATTGCGCTGTGACTACTCAATTTACAAGGAACACTATAGGCAGAATTTAAAATATAGCATACTTTTGTAAATTTGACATTTTTACATTAACCCCCTGACGGTTTTCTCGAGTGTGGCTCGGGGTTCACTTTCAGTGCTGAAAGCGGTAACCGCGAGCCACACTAGGGCTGCATACATTACCTGTCCCTGCGCTCCCTCGCTGTCCCCCGCAGTCTCCTCTGGCGATCGCGACCTCATACTTCCTGATTCCCTTCTCACGAGAAGGGAACCAGGAAGTATTAGGGTCTCGATTGCCGGAGGAGACTGCGGGGGACAGCGAGGGAGCGCAGGGACAGGTAATGTATGCAGCCCAATGTTGTGGCTCGGGGTTACCCCTTCCAGCATAGGAATTTAACCCCAAGCCAAACTCGGGAATACCTCTAGGGGGCCAAAAAAAATGGAACGATTCTGACATCTGTGCTGAACTTCTTATTTGTGTATATTATTATTATTATCATCATTTATATAGCGCCAACAGTTTCCGAGTGCTTTACAATAACCAAAGAGAACAAGATACAGATAAATGGACATAGGATGGAAACAAGAGGTGTAGAGGGCCCTGCTCATATGAGCTCACAGTCTAGAGGGATCTAGGTTGAGGAAGACAAGGTGAGTTTTACTAGATGTCAGGATCATAAGTGCCAGTGGTTCGGGAATGGTGCGGCCATGGAAACTGCTTCAATCATGATGCGTGAGTAGGTGAGCAGAGGGATGAGTTGCATCAGTGATGTGGTACGCTAATCTGAAGAGATAGGTTTTGGGGGATTTCTTGATAGCCCGAAGATCAGGTGAGGGTTTGAAAGGGCGAGGTAAGTCATTCCACAGTACCGGAGCTGCCCTTGAGAAGTCTTGGAGAAGAGAGTTGGCAGTGTGGGTGTAGGCAGTGGACAGGTGGATCACCCGCCGACTGAAGTTGTCTAACGGGACGTACTTGCAGAGTAACGAAGACATGTAAGGGGGAGTCGAGTTATTGAGCAATTTGAAAGTGATACTTTTGATACTTGTGAATACACAAGTGGTATCACGCAAACTATTCTTAGAAAGCAGGGAATTACGTTTGAAACTACTGTTCCATACAATCCAGAACAAAACTGGGTTGCAGAGAGAATGAACCGTACTCTATGTGAAAGTGCCAGGAGAATGTTGTTTGATGCTAATTTGCCAACCACATACTGGGGAAAGTCAATTATGACAGCCTGCTATATCCAAAACCGATTGCCAGGAATAGCAACCGAGAAAACGCCATATGAACTATGGAATGAAAAAACACCGGATTTGGGTCATATCAATTTTTTTGGAAGCAAAGCCTTTGTGCATATACCAAAAGAAAAATGTACAAAGTGGAAGCTTGTGCAAAAGAAGGTGTTCTTGTAGGTTACAGTGAATCACAAAAAGGATACTGAATTCTACATCAAGACACAAATAAGATAACGATCAGCAGAAGTGATTATCGATTAAACTTCTGTGTGTGTTCAAAGTTACGAGAACTGACTCAAGCTGTTTCAATTGAGGGAAACTCTATGTCAGCGCTTCAGGAAGACCAGGAACAAGGTGAAATAGAAATTAACCCAGACAATCCATATACTGAAAAAGAAAAAGCTGAACTACAAGGGACTTCAGTGAGGACATCAAACAGAAGTAATAAAGGTATTCCTCCCGAACGTCTGTCTTATATGGCTTGTGAAGCACCTTAGCCAGAGCCCAGTTCATGGAACGAGATGCAAAGACTACCCATCCATGAAAAACAAAAATGGATTAAAGCGAAGAAGAGCATCTTGTGTGCAAATTGCAAACATCCATGATTTGATTGAACAAAATGTGATTGTGCTTACATACTGTGAGACTGAAAACATGATTGCTGACGCTATGACAAAACCAATGACAAGAAACAGATTTGTTGAACTAAGATCCAAAATGGAATTATTGTTATTATTATAAGGAGTATTAGAACAAAAAAGAAAACATTGAATTGTGGCTATTTTTTCATGCCTATTGGCTAACAGATTAATGCCACTAGTGCTGGTAAAGTTATAAGAAGAACAACAACTGTACATATAACACTGATGGTTTACTTTATTAAACAATTACATATAAAAATCTTAACATAAATTGAATGATTCACAATCTGTTTGGTAAATGATGGGTTGAGCCCAATGGCAGTAATATATTGTCAAGTTATAGTTAACTCTATGGTCCTAAATACCTATAAGATTGAATCTAGAGACATACATAACTATTGATAAGCAGATATTAGAAACCTCCACTAGGATAGCAGCCAATCAATTGTTAGGTTAGTTCTACCCACAGAATCAGATAAACCTCGGGTGCAGTGAGACGATATTTGATACTATGTGTTGTCACGGTGGCAGTACCACCAGGCACGCACCACCCTATCCTTGCCCTCCGATCCTTGGAAGTGGTCGGTCTGTATATATATCTCTAAGAATATAACTAGCAGCAAGGTGAGGTCAAGGTTCCTGAGAGAAGCCCCTATATGCAGAGATGCACTGTAAACTGCAAGGACAGGTGAAAGCAACACAGGGTTAACAAAAGACCTCTGTACGGCAATACCAAAGATTCCCTGCACTGAAAGGCCGGTCTTTAGAATAGCCGGATCTAATCTAAAGGAAAGTATTACCTTGAAACCGTACAGAGTCTTTTGTTATATGCAGATGACAGGGTTACTTAGAAACGGTACAGACAAGGAATGTACTTAGAGTAGTCATATAGAGGAAAGCCAAAGGTCATAACCAGAGAGAGTACGTCATACAGAATATAGGAATAGGAACCAGAAGGGAAGTCAGCCAAGCCAAAATCAGTAACCGGGGAATCTGAATGGAACATAAACAGCAAAACAAAATACAGAAATAGACAGAACTAAATACACAGAAGGAACTGACATAAACTGGAACAGAAATAATAGAGACAAAAACTGAACAAGGATGAACAAACGGAGGATATCAGGAACACAGCAAGGAGCTCTCAGGACACAAGTGGCAAGGAGACCAGGCAAAGAAAAATGACCCAGCAATGTCTTATGGGTACATAGCTCTAATATAGGCAGGAGAATCAGGGCAAGGATCAACAGGTGAGCAGCACACAGAACGCCAATTAACCCCTGGGAGGCCACCCAGGAATTGGCAGCAACAGAAACACAAGGGAAAAAACATATATACAAATACAGAGGGCAGGAAGACAGATTTTCCAGCACAGAACGTGACAGTATCCCCTCCTCCATGGGTGACCCCAGGGCACCCAAAACATAAAACATGACAGACCGTGATCTGGTTTCCTGCTTCTAACACCAGTCACCAAAATCCATTAAGGACACACTCAGTGTCGTCTTCCTCCTCCTCAAAACACATGAGCGCATTAGGGTCTTTCCTGATCATGGCCCAGTGTGCCTCACGGAACAACATCCCGCATGGGGATCGTATATAACCCTCGGGTACAGGGCTAGAATTAGGGATGTGGGTACCAGTCAGGCCACTACCCTGCTGGATCTCCTCACGATAGGCACAGAATACGGCATCAGACCCATCCTGGAGCGTGGTATTCTTGGAACCAGATTGACTAGTGTTGGTCAGCTTCCCCCGTCTCCTCCTGGATCGAGACTTGGAAGGGGTGACCACCATACCTGACATGGCAACAGTGGGAGTAGGCTCACCTACCTGTGCCTTACCATGAGGTTTGGAAACCCCGGACTCTCTGTGGGGCATGGGCACAGTGGTGCTGCAACGCAGCTTTGGCACTGCTGACACACAGCTTGCCATGGATCTGACTGGCAGCTTACCAGAATCAGACATCACTGTCACCGCTGGCTTCGTGCCAGGATCAGGCAACATTGGTAGCGCATTGCCAGACGGAGACAGGACTGGCTGCGCATTGCCAGACGGAGACAGGACTGGCTGCGCATTGCCAGACGGAGACAGGACTGGCTGCGCATTGCCAGACGGAAACAGGACTGGCTTCTCATTGCCAGACGGAAACAGGACTGGCTTCTCATTGCCAGACGGAAACAGGACTGGCTTCTCATTGCCAGACGGAAACAGGACTGGCTTCTCATTGCCAGACGGAAACAGGACTGGCTTCTCATTGCCAGACGGAAACAGGACTGGCTTCTCATTGCCAGACGGAAACAGGACTGGCTTCTCATTGCCAGACGGAAACAGGACTGGCTTCTCATTGCCAGACGGAAACAGGATTGGCTTCTCATTGCCAGACGGAAACAGGACTGGCTTCTCATTGCCAGACGGAAACAGGACTGGCTTCTCATTGCCAGACGGAAACAGGACTGGCTTCTCATTGCCAGACGGAAACAGGACTGGCTTCTCATTGCCAGACGGAAACAGGACTGGCTTCTCATTGCCAGACGGAAACAGGACTGGCTTCTCATTGCCAGACGGAAACAGGACTGGCTTCTCATTGCCAGACGGAAACAGGACTGGCTTCTCATTGCCAGACGGAAACAGAACTGGCTTTACATTGCCAGACAGAACTGGCTTACCGCCAATTGGCACTGGGGTTGCGGCTCTACATGTAATACAACCAGTAACCATACGTAGGGACTGTCTTTTGGCTGCCAGTCGCTGCTCAGAACCAGCCAGTTGTGTCTTTAAAACCTTACAGCCATCAGAGGTATCTACAGAAGTCTGAGGTTTATTATCGGATGCCTCTTTCTCAGACCTGGATTTCTCAGGAGGTCTGAACTCAAAGTGGGGTCTGGTGCCATCAGATCCCCTACGTGGTCTGGCACTATCCGACTCCCAGCTAGGTCTGGCGCCAGTGGATCTCATGCGTGGTCTAGCTTTAGCGATCTTACTGTGGGACATGGGCACAGTTGGCACTCGGCCAGTATCAGGGCGCACAGACTCACCACAAGTCTTGAGACGCACCGGCACTCCAGCCCCAGGACGCACCGGCTTGAGGGGACATCCAGACAAAAAGTGCAACGAACTGGCACAATAGAAACAGAGATTGTACTCACGTCTTCTGTTCTTTTCATCAGGAGAAAGCGGACCACGAACCCTGCTTTCAAAGGAGACCTGATTGCCAGAGTCTAGACACAGGCTCAGTAACCCTTTGAGGTGAACCACAAATTCCTCAAACATGTGCAATATGGTTTCCAACACGGTACACATCTCTGCGGGCTTATGTAAAGGCTGGGTCATTATGTCACGGTGGCAGTACCACCAGGCACGCACCACCCTATCCTTGCCCTCCGATCCTTGGAAGTGGTCGGTCTGTATATATATCCCTAAGAATATAACTAGCAGCAAGGTGAGGTCAAGGTTCCTGAGAGAAGCCCCTATATGCAGAGATGCACTGTAAACTGCAAGGACAGGTGAAAGCAACACAGGGTTAACAAAAGACCTCTGTACGGCAATACCAAAGATTCCCTGCACTGAAAGGCCGGTCTTTAGAATAGCCGGATCTAATCTAAAGGAAAGTATTACCTTGAAACCGTACAGAGTCTTTTGTTATATGCAGATGACAGGGTTACTTAGAAACGGTACAGACAAGGAATGTACTTAGAGTAGTCATATAGAGGAAAGCCAAAGGTCATAACCAGAGAGAGTACGTCATACAGAATATAGGAATAGGAACCAGAAGCGTAGAGTGGAGAAAAGTCCCCGTGTGACTGCTGAGGAACTGAGAAAAGATTTGTCAGATGTGGGTACTGAAGTTTCAGCTCAGACAATACGGCGCACACTGCGTAATGAAGGCCTCCATGCCAGAACTCCCAGGCGCACCCCCTTGCTGTCTCCAAAGAATAAGAAGAGTCGACTGCAGTATGCCAAAAGTCATGTGGACAAACCACCGAAGTTTTGGGATAGTGTTCTGTGGACTGATGAAACAAAATTAGAACTGTTTGGGCCCATGGATCAACGCTATGTTTGGAGGAGGATGAACAAGGCCTATGAAGAAAAGAACACCTTGCCTACTGTGAAGCATGGCGGGGGGTCAATCATGCTTTGGAGCTGTTTTGCTTCTGCAGGTACAGGGAAGCTTCAGCGTGTGCAAGGTACCATGAATTCTCTTCAGTACCAGGAGATATTGGATGACAATGTGATGCAGTCCGTCACAAACCTGAGGCTTGGGAGACGTTGGACCTTTCAACAGGACAATGATCCCAAGCATACCTCCAAGTCCACTAGAGCATGGTTGCAGATTAAAGGCTGGAACATTTTGGAGTGGCCATCACAGTCACCTGACTTAAATCCGATTGAGAACCTCTGGTGGGACTTAAAGAAAGCAGTTGCAGTGCGCAAGCCTAAGAATGTGACTGAACTGGAGGCTTTTGCCCATGACGAATGGGCGAAGATACCCGTAGATCGCTGCAAGACACTTGTGTCAAGCTATGCTTCACGTTTAAAAGCTGTTAGTACCACATCCTTTTACAGTTATAAGTACTAAGATTGAATGTCACTTGGGGGTTGAATAAAACTGATAATGATGTGAGCACAGAAAAGACATTTGTGGTTATTTCATTATAAATGTTATGTTATATTTGTCTGACCTACACGTGCCTCTTTGATTTAATTGTAAGCAAAATGACTGAATGATCAAAATCAATGTCAAACTGGCCAAAACACTAAATTTCAGTGGGGGTTGAATAATTTTGAACACAACTGTATATATATGATTTGGTGATAGGTAGGGTTTAAACTGCGTCACGCATGTATGCTTAAATTAAGGTCCCATACCATACATTAAAAGAACATTATTTGAAGACGTCATAAGGGTGGAACCATCAATAATAGTAGCAGTGTCCACGGCACTTAATATCCCTTATTCAAGTCAGGTACGGGGGTCTATTCGTGTTGCTCCCAGTCTGAATTGCGGGAGCCTAGCAGCCATGTGTATTTGATAAATAAAATAAATTGCAATAATCCGACAGCTCTACTCCGATATTGATCAGCAAATTATGACTGGAAGAGATCATGTAAATTACAATGGATGAATGCTCATCAAACAGTTATAAATGTCATGTATTCAATTTTGACCCTTTGGAAGGAGACTAATTAAATGCAATGTACGGAATAGCCCAAAATACTGGCTAGATGAATAAATTTAGATCTGCTTGAAACTAGATCTTAAGTTCACCACTTGCAATAATTCGCAATATCCGCTCAATAATACACATATATTCTGAAAAGCACACCCGTAATAGGGATAAGTCTTGGACTGCAGGTTGAAGACAAAATATTGATCACATAGAATCCATCCACAAATTAGCTGCCCCCATATAAACACCTGGGATCCCTCAGTCAATTAAATACGAGGGTCTGCTAGTATTGCCACCAATCTAAATTGCTGTCAGCATGAGAGAGGATAGAAAAAGAATGCGTTTGTATACAAGAACGGATTGCGATTTTCCAAAATGAAACTCTGCACCAATGTTGGTCAGCAATTTGAAAGCTGGAAGAACAGTTTAAACCTATAAACGGCACAAATTCACTGCTGTGTATAATCTAGCCCAAATTCTTGGCTAGATACACCTATTACGTTCTAATGAAGGCTAAGTAACAGGTTCACCAATTACATTAATAAGCAATATCCGCTCCTGAATATCTCCAACATTTACTGACAATTATTACAGGTTGAGAGAGTCAACAAAAAATATATATAGACCTCCATCAATTACTGGGCCATATTCAGCAGCCTAAACAATGCTAGTATCAGATGTCGATTCAATGTTCTACATCCCTAGTCTTGCAGGTTTCTACTACCCTTAGAGTCGCATTCAGGCATTCTTGGACACCGGCACAATCAACTGGGATCCAATGCTCAAACCAAACAAGTCACCGGTGATAAAGTGAATTCTGTTAAAAACATTTGGCCATCGCCAAAATAGATAACGCTGACGCGCGTTTCGCCGTATCGTCACGGCTTCGTCCAGAGCGTGGATATACACCCACCTTCATCCCCTATTTATACTAGTCCAGATGTAAAAAATAGAAAATGAGTAAATCCTCCACCCGGCGTGGATAATTTACAGAATTCCATTTCCGCGGTGGTTGTCGATCACATGGTCATTTTCCCACCAATAGGATCCCATGTTTCTTCACATTCACCTCAATCCTTCTAGGTGTAAGCGAAGCAGTTAGCACTTCGTATTGTATAAAGGTCAGGTGACAACTGGGAAACCTATCAAATTATGTCGTACATTCTACCTCTGTTCAAAAGTGGTTAGACCTTATAGAAAAACTCTCTTCAATGGACGAGATACGGTGGTTTATAACGACCACTACAAACATTAGGATATTTATCTTGTAAGTAGGGGTAACCACTCAAATTAATTGGATTCCTATATAAGGATCTGGAAAGAAGGTAGACAGGACTAGAAAATCAGCAGGTTTAGGGTGACAAAAGTAATATAAAAAGAAAAACAGAAAAAGTTAAGTGAAATGTAAATAAAATATTGATTATATTATTATCTACGGTGAAAAAAAATTGAGAAAAAAATATGTATGGTTTAAAATAAGAAGTATTACTTGCGTACAGAGACAAAATATATAAATGTTTTTTATCCTTCTCGCTAGTTTTTAATTACAACAGTGAGATCACTAGATAAAAGGAGTAAAGGTGAAGCCCTCATTTAGACCTTCGGGGGCTAAAGTATGTAAAGTATAGATCCAGTAACATTCCCTACGTCTTAATTTTAGGTCATAGTTTCCCCCCCTCTGTGGGCGTTTGACCAATTCAATTTCACAGAATCTCATGTGGCTGATGTTCCCTCCTTGGCATTGCCTCACATGTCTCGCCACCGGGGTGTCGATATGTCCACCGACCGACCTAATGTGTTCCCTGATCCTGTGTTTAAAAGGGCGGAAAGTTTTTCCTACATATTTTTTACCGCATCCACACAGAATCATATACACCAGGCGGTCGTGTTACAGTTGAAAAAAGTCTGGATTTTGAAATCTTTTTCTTTTCTGGCATCCTGGATTGATTTGGAATCCTTCAAGATGTTGGCACAACTCTTGCACCTCCCACAACTATAGGTCCCTTTCAAATTATTTCGTAACCAGCTAGTTGTTTGGACCGTTTTTTTGCTCATAGTGACTATGAACCAATAGATCTTTGAGATTCTTACATCTTCTATTCGTTATCGTTGCGTGAGTGCCTATTGATTCCTTCAGATGTGGGTCCAAAATCAATAAAGGCCAGTATCTATCCATGATCTTTTTGATAGCGTTATTACCGGTATCATAATTCCCGATACATCGGATCAACTGAGAATTAGTTTTTGATTTATCCATGAGCAGAAAATCTCTTAAATTATTCGCTGCCTTCTGATATGCTCGTTTAAGAACCCTATTCGGGTATCCTTTCTCTTTTTAAAATTCTTTCGTAGGGTTTTAGCTTGTTTTTCGTATTCGATGTTAGATGAACTGATTTGCTTTAACCTCAGGTATTGTCCATACGGTATTCCCAATTTAAGTGGTCTCGGATGGAAGCTAGACCAATTGAGCAGATTGTTCGTAGCTGTCTTTTTACGGTATATGGTTGTGTTAACCTTTTCTTCATTACGTATAATGATCACATCCAGAAAATTTAAAGAATCTTGATGGATCTCATGTGTAAAGTGTAGATTTAGGGTATTTCTATTGAGAAAGGAGATTAAATCTAGAAATTCGCCTGGGGTCCCGCCCCACACCAGAAAGATGTCATCTATATATCTCTTCCAAAATAAAATTCTGGAACGGAACGGTTTCTGATCCGAAAACACTAGCTGTTTTTCCCAAATGCCCAGATATATATTGGCATAGGCTGGGGCACAGGTGGTGCCCATTGCCATGCCCTGGATTTGAAGATAGAATTTCCGATCGAAGACAAAGTAGTTATGTTTCAGAATGAAGGCTA
Organism: Leptobrachium leishanense; assembly: GCA_009667805.1. Lineage (NCBI taxonomy): Eukaryota > Metazoa > Chordata > Amphibia > Anura > Megophryidae > Leptobrachium > Leptobrachium leishanense. The sequence continues at coordinate 326,988,394 of CM019065.1, forward strand.
AGAGGTCCCTGATGAAGCCAATGGACTCTTCTGAAAAGTCATTCGATTCATAGAGAGCCAGTTTTACATGTGACAACCCCTCTGCATGAGGAATGGAACTATATAAGGCCTCGACATCGAGGCTACATAGCCATGCATTTTTGGGAAGTGTAAAGTTATTCATTAGTTGTAATAGTTGCTTGGTATCACGAAAATACGAAGGAAGAGCCTTCACTATATTCTGTAGAATCTGATCTAGATATTGGCTACAGTTTTGTGTTAGGTTTCCGATGCCTGAGACTATCGGTCTACCTGGTGGTTTCTCCAGATTTTTGTGCACTTTAGGCAGTGCATAAAACGTTGAGATTGTAGGTTTATCTGCCCTAAGGAATTTATATTCATCCTCTGTGATGAGACCCTTTTCGTAGCCTTGGCTAAGGATCTCACCCAGCTGGTCCGTAAATCTCCTAGTCGGATCTTGTGGCAATCTCAGGTAGACTTTATTATCATCAAGGAGTGTTCTCACCATATCTTCATATTGATCTTTAGACATTATAACTATGTTCCCCCCCTTGTCTGAAGGTTTTATAATCAGATTCGTGTTCATAGTTAATTCCCTAAGTCCTTTTCTCTCCTTTACAGTGAGATTGTTTAAAGTGGTTGTTATAAACCACCGTATCTCGTCCATTGAGGAGAGTTTTTCTATAAGGTCTAACCACTTTTGAATAGAGGTAGAATGTACGACATAATTTGATAGGTTTCCCAGTTGTCACCTGACCTTTATATAATACGAAGTGCTAACTGCTTTGCTTACACCTAGAAGGATTGAGGTGAATGTGAAGAAACATGGGATCCTATTGGTGGGAAAATGACCATGTGATCGACAACCACCGCGGAAATGGAATTCTGTAAATTATCCACGCCGGGTGGAGGATTTACTCATTTTCTATTTTTTACATCTGGACTAGTATAAATAGGGGATGAAGGTGGGTGTACATCCACGCTCTGGACAAAGCCGTGACGATACGGCGAAACGCGCGTCAGCGTTATCTATTTTGGCGATGATGGCCAAATGTTTTTAACAGAATTCCCTTTATCACTTTGACTTGTTTGGTTTGAGCATTGGATCCCAGTTGATTGTGCCTGTGTCCAAGAATGCCTGAATACGACTCTAAGGGTAGTAGAAACCTGCAAGACTAGGGATGTAGAACATTGAATCGACATCTGATACTAGCATTGTTTAGGCTTCTGAATATGGCCCAGTAATTGATGGAGGTCTATATATATTTTTTGTTGACTCTCTCAACCTGTAATAATTGTCAGTAAATGTTGGAGATGTTCAGGAGCGGATATTGCTTATTAATGTAATTGGTGAACCTGTTACTTAGCCTTCATTAGAACGTAATAGGTGTATCTAGCCAAGAATTTGGGCTAGATTACACACAGCAGTGAATTTGTGCCGTTTATAGGTTTAAACTGTTCTTCCAGCTTTCAAATTGCTGACCAACATTGGTGCAGAGTTTCATTTTGGAAAATCGCAATCCGTTCTTGTATACAAACGCATTCTTTTTCTATCCTCTCTCATGCTGACAGCAATTTAGATTGGTGGCAATATTAGCAGACCCTCGTATTTAATTGACTGAGGGATCCCAGGTGTTTATATGGGGGCAGCTAATTTGTGGATGGATTCTATGTGATCAATATTTTGTCTTCAACCTGCAGTCCAAGACTTATCCCTATTACGGGTGTGCTTTTCAGAATATATGTGTATTATTGAGCGGATATTGCGAATTATTGCAAGTGGTGAACTTAAGATCTAGTTTCAACCAGATCTAAATTTATTCATCTAGCCAGTATTTTGGGCTATTCCGTACATTGCATTTAATTCGTCTCCTTCCAAAGGGTCAAATTGAATACATGACATTTATAACTGTTTGATGAGCATTCATCCATTGTAATTTACATGATCTCTTCCAGTCATAATTTGCTGATCAATATCGGAGTAGAGCTGTCGGATTATTGCAATTTATGTTATTTATCAAATACACATGGCTGCTAGGCTCCCGCAATTCAGACTGGGAGCAACACGAATAGACCCCCGTACCTGACTTGAATAAGGGATATTAAGTGCCGTGGACACTGCTACTATTATTGATGGTTCCACCCTTATGACGTCTTTCAAATAATGTTCTTTAAATGTATGGTATGGGACCTTAATTTAAGCATACATGCGTGACGCAGTTTAAACCCTACCTATCACCAAATCTTATATATATATGTATCTCGGATACCATTGATACTGTATATATATATGTCTATACTATTTTTTCAGTGGATACATTACAGAATCATCATGACGGATTGTGGATCCAAAGACACATAGTATCAAATATCGTCTCACTGCACCCGAGGTTTATCTGATTCTGTGGGTAGAACTAACCTAACAATTGATTGGCTGCTGTCCTAGTGGAGGTTTTTAATATCTGCTTATCAATAGTTATGTATGTCTCTAGATTCAATCTTCTAGGTATTTAGGACCATAGAGTTAACTATAACTTGACAATATATTACTGCCATTGGGCTCAACCCATCATTTACCAAACAGATTGTGAATCATTCAATTTATGTTAAGATTTTTATATGTAATTGTTTAATAAAGTAAACCATCAGTGTTATATGTACAGTTGTTGTTATTCTTATAACTTTACCAGCACTAGTGGCATTAATCTATTAGCCAATAGGCATGAAAAAATAGCCACAATTCAATGTTTTCTTTTTTGTTCTAATACTTACTAATAAGGTTTAATCCTATCGTGCTGGTCAAAAAGCCTAATTTGCAATTCTGGACCTACTGAGTGGCTCCAGAATTTCTTCCATTATATTATGAGTAGTTGTTGAGTGGGGGTGTTAGAATACTGTACTCATGTATTATAATGCAACAACCATTGTTTATGTGATTTAGGTGCTCTATACTGTTTAGACTGTAGATCACGATGTTTATAGTGTTTAATGTTCAGCACTCTATGGTATGTTCTGAACTCTATTGTTTCTGTGTTCGAGATTAAAGCTCCATGCTTGAACTGCTGCCATGCTCTTAAAAAAGATAAGACTGTGAACACTTTATTTCTCTTCAGCCTTAAAGAATTTCCCAATATCGTTCCATTTACTCGTAGAGAGCATTGAGTTTTTCTTGGAGGGAGGAACAACGAGAATTTCAGTTTTGGCAAGATTGAGTTTAAGGAAGCGGAAAGACCTCCAAATCGAGACGACAGAGAGACAGTCAGTGACTCGATCCAGGAGAGCAGGAGAGAGATCAGGGGAGGAGAGGTATATTTGAGTGTTGTCAGCGTATAGGTGGTCCTGGAATCCAAAGGAGCTGATCAGTTTGCCTAGAGAGGCAGTGTAGATTGAAAAAAGAAGAGGGCCCAGTACTGAACCTTGGGGCACCCGAACAGAGACAGAGGAGGTACTTCCAGAAAATTAGACACTAAACGATTTTGGACAGGTAGGAAGCGAACCATGAAAGAACAGTATCTTGAAGGCCTATATCACTAAGAGTTTGAAGGAGGAGGGAGTGGTCAACTGTATCAAAGGTGGCAGAGAGGTCAACAATGATGAGCAGAGAGTAGCACCCATTTGATTTACCATATATTTTTTAATATATATATACACAAAACCAGGAGGACCAAACTCCAAAGCATTCCATGCAAATGTCAAAAACTTAAAACCAACTGACTTTGGGGAAAACCTGATGAATGTTACAAATTAATTTATACCCTTCCTTGTCACATAGTTTGCAAGTACCTCATTACAAGACCTATTTAACTCTTGAACGGTAGAGCGCTCCAGGAGGCTGTAAGAGCAGCATTAGGCTTGCATTGTTAGGGACCTGCCTTGGATGAAGTACATTGATTTTGACACAGGCTTATGCAAAGTATGATCATATTTTGTAATTAAACCCTCATAATTTTTCCCCAGGTCAGGTGTTTTTTTAATCTTTAGATCAGGGGCGGGGAACGTCCGGCCTGCGGGCCGTATGAGGCCCGCGGACTGACTTGCTCCTGCCCGCGGCTCCCTGCGAGTGTCCGAAGCCATATAGCTTCGGCGCTCGCCTGGGGGAACCACATGACCAGCCGAGTTGTCGTGAGATCGCGGTTGGTAACGTGGCTCCCCCAGGCGAGCGCCCAAGCTCCACGCCGCTGGACGCTCAGAGGGAGCTGAAGATGCGGCGGTGGCAGGAGTTGAGCTGGGGGCAATATAGATGTGCGATGGGGCATATCCATGAGAGCTGCTGGGGGCATATCCATGAGAGCTGCTGGGGGCAATATCCATGTGCGCTGGGGCATATCCATGAGAGCTGCTGGGGGCAATATCCATGTGCGCTGGGGCATATCCATGATAGCTGCTGGGGGCAATATCCATGTGCACTGGGGCATATCCATGAGAGCTGCTGGGGCATATCCATGAGAGCTGCTGGGGCAATATCCATGAGAGCTGGGGGCAATATCCATGAGAGCTGGGGCATATCCATGAGAGCTGGGGCATATCCATGAGAGCTAGGGGGCATATCCATGAGAGCTAGGGGGCATATCCATGAGCTGGGGCATATCCATGAGAGCTGCTGGGGCATATCCATGAGAGCTGGGGGGCATATCTATGAGAGCTGCCAGGGCATATCCATGAGACCTGGGGGCATATCCATGTGAGCTGGGGCATATCCATGAGAGCTGGGGCATATCCATGTGTGAGCTGGTCTGGGGCAATATATCCATATGTGAGCTGGGGCGCAATATATCCATATGTGAGTTGGGGCAATATATATCCATGGGTGACACCGTGAGTTAACGCACTGGGCGAAATTTTAAGTTGTTAATTTTGTATGGCCCTCGAATGATCTTATAAATCTCCAAATGACCCTTGGCAGAAAAAAGGTTCCCCACCCCTGCTTTAGATGTATGTTTGGTGTAACAAATAAATAAATAAAAGGTCTTTGAAAATCATAATGAATATTGCTATTGGCTGATTAGTTTGGGGATATTAAAGTTTGTATTAACAGGCCCATTGAATGACAAGCTTGTTCTTACATGTCTGTGCATTAATTTGTAGGTTTCTTTAGAAGAAGCATCACAAAGAATGCTGTATACAAATGTAAAAGTGGAGGCAACTGTGAAATGGACATGTACATGAGGAGGAAATGCCAAGAATGCCGCCTGCGGAAATGTAAGCAGATGGGGATGCTGGCTGAATGTAAGTAAATCCGGAAAACTAATCTGGAACTACTTCCTGACCAGCAAGGCCATGTTATGCATTATTAGATCAGTGTTTTACATACGGCATTACAAGGGAATATATACTACAGTTGGTTGCAGCTATAATAGCAGTGTAGCCTAAACTTAATTTATGTTAATCGATTCCTGTAGATTCTAAAATATATTGCTCCGGAATCCGGATGCGGCTTTATACATTTTCCAGCTGCTAAACTGCAGTATGGAATTCAATGGTGCTGTAATAACAGTTTTGTAGGCGGCTTTCATTGTGGAAACAATATATGCCTTAGAAGCAACAGGAACCTCCAGAAAAAAGAAGTAGGGAGCATTTTTTCTCCCCCAGTCTAATGGTTAAAAATTTTACATCAGCAGTACAGCTGGTACATACATATATGCCCTGGATCATCCGTCCACTATCTTAAATCAAATTCTTGGAATTGTAAACCCTGGGTTAATGTCCATGTAACCCCAGACATATCACAGCTCTATTGATACGGTGTCACAGAGAGTCACTTTCTGCCAAGGCTACAGTTTATCTAATTTCCAAATGGAAAGGACATTTTTTCCCAAACACTTTTATATGTTCTTAGTATCGAATTTTAGCTTCATTGCTGCATTGTTCATTTAACTTTGGCCTGGAAAGCTCAACTTTGTAGAAGAATGCACTTGGCAAATTGATGTTGAATACATTATGATATATATAAATAATGCGGTGAATATATATATTCTTGATCATAGTAGCGTCTATTCACAAAGCACCGAAATTGAATGCAATTTCGGAAATTTGCAATTTTCAGGGCTTTTCAGCTCACTTCGGCGATTCCATTTCCCCCAACAATCGGTGAATTCACTATTTATCGAATGGTCACCCTATTTTGTTAAAATTGGAGTAGCTGAAGCAGTTATCGTACGTCGGTGAAAACCGTCGCACTGCGCCGATACCCGTCAAATTGCAGCCAACTGCACCGACTTGCCATTGGCGAATTCCACTGAACGGGGGGGGGGGGAGGAAATCTCCTATTCTCCTGATAAGAGTGTAAGTTAATAAAAATGTAGTAAAGAGGTGTCCAAATAATAAAGTCTGTTACAAAATAGAAAACCAAAAAATATCTTTAAAAAAAATTACAAAAACATCTTTTTTAAAAAAATGCAAAAATTAAAAGGGGTTGTGCAAAAAATAAAAAGAATAAATGGTCTAAGAAAAAAAAAAAGATATTCCATTATTACACTGAAACCTATTGGATTCCCCTGTTTAAACTGTCGAATTGAAAATCAGGTAATTAACTTTGCAAACTTTTCGTGCAATTCAGCTGTCTTTGAATAGATGATTCGATAGTTTCCAAAGGGGAAATTTCATTACAGCCGAACTATGTCAAATTGCACTGTAATTCACTGTCAATTTGCCTGTATTTGGCGAAGTGACATCTTAGTGAATAGACGAATTGTACCTATGGTGAAATTCACAGTTTGGTGCAATTCAGTGGAAATTTCAGAGGTTAGTGAATAACAGTGAATTTGTTTTTATTTCAATTTTTTCTTCTTTTTTCTGAAACGTTTGCAAAATTATTTGCAATACCATTGATATTCAAGACCCCAAACATGACCAGGATATATGTAACAACAAAAAATAAAATAATCTATTTCTTTATTTTTTTCTTTCTAACACAGCAATATTTTTCACTTTTCAATTATAAAGTGAACAATAATGCTGCAGTAACTCACAACATCTCATTACTCATGTCACCAACAAGTGTGGAGGTGAAGGTACAATCCGTTGTTACAAATTGCTACATCAAAAACCTAAACTGCCGTACTGCAGCAAAGAGCACGGGGGGGGGGGACTTTAGAACCCTACCTCACAAGGTCAAATGAGGCGTCATTGGACAGGTCAGAGTCTGGTCTTTGCGTTGATACCAAACGTGACAGTGTAAACTCTAAAATAAAGATACAAAAAAAACAATTTATTGAATTTTTGGTTCTAAAGCGATGGCATTGTCCATTTGTCACGTATAAAATGAGCAATACCACTGTTATTACTCACCTTCTCATTTCCCACACTGAGAGCAAGGTCAGTGTTTTATACATAGTCATATTATTCATAAAGCATCATCCTCCAAAACAAAAGGGAAATATTTCCTTTTTTCCCCAATTATTTGGTTAAAATTTTATGTTTTCTCCGCAAAATGCAGTAACGGGTTCCCATTTAAATTTTTTAACAAGAATTCCCTATAGAATATATAACCACAAAGTTTTGGATGATAAAATTTAAAAAATAATTTTACACTCTGTAAATGATTGAAATCTGAATGGAAATTTACTCCCACAGTATCTGCCTGGTTACATATACCCGTATCTGCCTGGTTACATATACCCGTATCTGCCTGGTTACATATACCCGTATCTGCACGATTAAATAACCTAAATATGTTTTCATTTCACTAAATTTCAAAAAAAGCCCCTAAAACCTTCAGCTCCAGGCCCATAGAGATCTTAATCCGGCCCTGTCCCTAATCTGGAATTACTCAATTCCGGTTTTCGGAGTTTTACAGATTTTAGAGTTTCAGATAAGCATCGCTCAATCTGTACCTACGTTTCGTCACCTCAATTATTTATATGAAGGAAAGTTTTACATACAAATGTGTTAAAACTGAAAGAATATTACACCATGCAGTCCAGTAACTGAAACCATTGATTGCAATAAATAAATAAAAAAACAAACGAAACAAAATCCACACTCAATAAATCCATACTAGCGGATAACATTATAGTTTGCATAATATTGCGCAATATTGCATATTTTGCAAGTGGAAAATATTGTAAATATACTGTAATTTCCACTAAATGTCATTTTGGTATCTTGCAGAGTACAATAAAGTGTAGTTATGCTCACTACATTTCATAATATGTCACGCCAAGGGTGTTGTAGCGCTTTAATGTAGACAAACCGGAAAGTCACTTTGTGCGTGTGTTTTTCAGGTTTGTTAACAGAAATACAATGTAAATCAAAGCGGCTTCGTAAAAATGTGAAAATCCCATCAGAAAAATGTGTGAATGAAGAAAATGAAGGACATGAGCAGAAACAAGTAACATCGACAACAAAACCAAACAGGGTACGCTTTTATTTTTGTTAATTTTAATCCTTTTTAAATTGCAGTTTCCTGCAACAAAAAACATCGCAATACTGATATACTGGAAAATCTGCAAACTAGGTGATTTGACCTCTGAATAGGACACCATAATGCCATATTCAGCACTGATTCTCTGGCAGAAATAGACTGGGCATACTAAAAATTGTAGGAGTCTTTGGGTTTATTCCTCTACCCTAGTGCCTACTCTTCTTTCAAAGCGTAAAAAAAGGTTAAGCAAGGAAACATGTCTGTAAAACACTATGGGCTTGTCATGTGACCAGTACATTGACCTGAGTCGATATGGAAAAAAGAAATGTAATACCCTGGCTCTCTGATTGACAGGGCCTCTGGATGGAGTTACACGTTTGGACTGCAGAATCAGGAACCCTGCACCATGACCACTTCACTAATCCAAGATGGTTTTGGTGCTCAAAGTATTTTCTTTAATTTGAATAGAGATTTTGAATGGACAGTCCTTTGGGCATTTTTGTAAAGCATGGTTCAGAAAACGTGGATTCCCCCCCAGATAATTTGAACTACATTTCCCATGATGCTCAGTTACTTGTTATGTTGGCAGGGCCTCATTCAAAATGTAGTTCCAAAATATCTGGAGGGCCAGTAAAAATGGAAGAAATGCATGTTTTAGAATTGGAGGAGAAATATCATTTTAAATTTTGTGTTACAAGTGACCTAATTTATTTCAAACGATATCAAAGACCGTGGTGCTTTCTAAACTCACCTTTACACATGTTGCATAATCCTACCTGTTATTTTTATAGAAATGCCGGCACGTATATACACACCTGCTTTTTCTCATAAATTGGGCTGACAGCCCACGTTAAACTGTAAACACAGTGTATAATAGCTCCGTCTATTCTTTAACCTGTGACTTGTTATTATATTATGTACTGTACATAAAAGGCAACGTGACACATGACATTTAAATATGGCTCCTGCCAATGCCAGGCAAACACTGAAGATTTCCTTGTAGCGTCCCCATGTTAACGTGGTATTCCGGGGCAGGCGCTAGCTCCTACACCTCACCCTGGAACACAGCGCTCACCGCAGTGATACTGGCGGTAGCGCTTCCGCCCGGCCGCTGCAAATATCACCTCCAAGAGTCCATACGAATCCATGGAGGGTTGTGCTTCCGGGCTGCGAGCCCTGGGCAATCTCAACCTCACTGGATCGCGCAGCATTCGGAGTGATTGCGGAGGGAGCCTGGGAACTATTTTTTTCCAGTCTCACTCTGCTCGTGGCCAGAAGAAGTGGGTGATCGGGCCACCCTTCTTGTGGTGGGATGAGAGGTGAGTAAAGCATTTAATGGGCAGGGTTCACAGTAGGTGTTAAATGATTTTACAAATGCAGAATCATTTAACACCAGCTTTTAGGAGGTGCTGACTTTTGGCTCTCCGTAGCCCGACCGTAATTTGCACTAGAACTTTGTAATACCTCACTTATCAAAACGCTAATTAATTCTTGTGCATCCCGTGTTAAGTATAGGATGCACAATACACCGTAACCTTGCGTAAACTCGTGCAAGCTGCGAGGCGCAAACGGATTTCACCCCAGTGTGGCGTCGGGAATGTAATATGAATGTACACCAGCATAAAACTCCATTATCGTGGCGCTAACGATTACATATCGAGATGCTACATTAGCACAAGCTATGGAATAGAGCCCAAAGTCTATGGAGTTGTTAAGTTTACAACAGCTCTGGTTAAGTTAGCACCAACTTTGGAATATTTCCCTCAATGTATATTGAGGTTACTATGGAGATGCATGTGAAGAAGTTCTGCCAGATTTAACACTGGCTATTTCTCATGGAGTATGTATTGCTTGAACACCTAGTACTGCAAAGGTATAGCCATCACAGAGATTCCGCTTCATCCCAATTGAATACTTGGTGTGATGTTGTACGGATTGTAGATGATTGTTGACGGACGTATCCAGCAGTTTTACTGTTCTAGAACACAGCCCACATGTTCATAATCCGATAATATTAATACTTTTATATAGCCCCAACATATTCTGCAGCGCTTTACAAGCTATGTGACATGTTAGTACTACATGCATAGCTTAACAAGTAGCTTAACAAGGATGACACAGTACAGTACAAGCCATATTTAAATGTGAAAATAATTAAAAGCGGTAATTTTGGTATTGATTAAAACTGTGTAAGTGTACTCAATGCAGGACGCATCCCTATGACTAACAAAAAGTTTACTTTTCCTTGAGTTTTTTTTCTTTAACGGAGTTTGCAGTTGACAGATTATTTGTCATTTTCTAAAGCTCTTTGTTTTTACAGACATTAGAACTCACCCAAGAACAGATGGAACTTCTACAGTTTGTGATGGAGGCGTACACTAAAAACCGTCTACCTCATGAACTGGCCACAAAACTAATTGTAAGTACCATTACTATCAAATAGATTGATGTGGAGGTGTAATACTTGAAGTTTACTTTAATTGCATGCATTGCATCAGACAAGACACCCATAATTGGGCAGAGGATGCTGACACTTTATATACCCACTTTACGTACGTAAATTCCGTAGCGCCTGCGCAGAAAAATGGATCGGAGCTGTGCATATCCGATCCATTGGCTGCCCCTCTGAGACTACTCACTACACCAGGTGGTCTCAAAGAGGGTGATGTCAGCACATTCTTGGCGTACTGATGTCACTAGTGACCAATCTGGTGACCAGCATTTGAGAAATTTAAAAAATCCGGCTGCTGGAGGAAACTCCTCCACTTCACCCAGCGTTTTCTATCAGATCGAGCAGCTAAGAAGGAAGGAAGGTGGGCACGCCTTAAAACTATAAAGTGGTCAGGATGAGTAAAGACCCAATGTAAAAGAATGCTGTTGAGAATACAATACAGCGATAAAGTCACTATCAGGGTTATTCAGAGAGTGGTGAAAAGCAGGAGAATGGAGAATGGAAAATTCTAGGTCAAGATAGCCAAACCAAAACAATTCTCCCATTTATCTCACTTTCCAAATCGGCTATTTTGACCTAGAATTTTCCATTCTCCAGCCATTCTCCTGCTTTTCACCTCTCTCTGAATAACCCTGCTAATATTATAATATGTGAATGATATGTTTTACCCTAACGTAGTAACTGTAATGTAACTGATCTTCAGTTGGCAGGAAGGGTGTTTTCTTATTTTCTTTGTTATTCCTACACAGGTTTTACATTTAGGAAATACTAACTATACCTCACTGAGTAAGGCTCACAATCCAGATTGTAGGGTGAAGTAAATCAGTGGAAAAAACAAAAAATAGAATGAAGTAGTAAAATAATAAAAGCAACCAGACCGTAAAATGAATAGTGCAGTATTACTCATGCTGAATGCTGGAGTGATCGGCTATTCTGCCCGATGTAACATCAAGGGGGAGAGTTTCAACAACAATTTTAAAAAAATTACGGTGTATATAAAAAAAACTTAAACAAAAAAATATTAATATTAACCTGACTATTAGATTCCTTCTAAATGACTTACCCCTTTTTAAAAGTAAATTTCATATTTACTGAACCCCACAAAGGGGTTAAATACACAATTAAAGTCACACTCAGATAAGCACACAGCCAATCGTTATCAACTCGTGGTTCTAGTCCATGCCGGCTATTATCCTTTTAAATGGTTCTTGTGATTGCAATATGACTTGATACATTAAAAAGAGAAATGAAAAATTTTAATACTCACTTCTGATCCACGGGGAGGTGGGGGTTCCGTCTGTTGTATAGTCTCACTGTACTTTGTAGGATTCGGAGACCAGTTCTATGTCCTTCTGCCAGCTCAGCATAATCCAATGAGATTGTATGCGCGTGATCTTGTTCAACACTCCATGGAGTCATATGGATGAACCATTTGTATAACGCCCGATTCTTAACGGAACCTGGTGATTGGCAAATGTAAAGCTAAAACGCATTACGTGGTATGTTCACCTTAGCTACTGCCAATCACCAACTGACTTGGGATAGTGGAATAGAGCTCTGATACTTTAAGAGAGTTGTTTTCAAGATAGACCCAAACATATCTTATTGGATAACCCCCATGGTTTTTCTTCATCCAAATAGCTCTGCACTAGTTAGATTTATAAAGTCACATGTAACTTGCTTAATATTTTACAGACTTGACTTTGAATGCTGTGGCGTTTCAACTGAACTTGCCTAGAGTTGTGTTCTACTGTTGTTTTCCCCATAGTTCGTATGGGAGGTCTATTGAGATATCCACTTTAAAAACGCCAATGTATACAAAGCTAAATGGAGTTTAATGTTTTTACCAAAGAATAATGCTGGTACTGTTGTTCTGCATTGCTCACAGTTATTGGCAGGAACTCCACCTGCTGATGTAGACCGTAGTTGCTTGCAACAGTGATTTCTATCGTTGTTTGGAACAATTCTGAACGTCAACGCTTTGTGATGTCCCCTGTGAATGTCACGACCTTGAATGAGCATTACTAGTTTATTTTTTGCTTATTTGGCCTGACCGCCAGTTCACTTGCACATTAGGTTACGCAAGTTACGCCAGCCTTTGTGTGTAGCGGAGTCTGATTGGGGGTTTAGGAGACCGCACATTTCTGCTCAGATGGATTGGCAGTGAATTTATTTTATCACTTACAATAGAAAGGAGCCCTTACTTTGAGATTAGCGTTAAATGATAAATTGAACCCTTACTGTTCATTTTACACATCCGTTATCACATCTATGCGCTAATCTGCAGGATTAGTATGAAGATATTTCTTCTGTTTTGGAATGACCGCTATATAACATCTCGGAACATGCTGTGTAGTTAAAATGATCATGAAAACCTCTAAGAATTCAAATGATGTCATAAAAATTGCATTATCATGTCTACTGATAACTAGAATGGCTGTTTCCTTGACTGGATTGTTTGAGGACTGGAGACGACACAATTTTACTCACAGGTTGTGTACAAAACAGCTAGAAGGAGCTGTAAACAAAAATGTCGAACTTCCTTATACAAACTGTAACATTTTGTCACTGTACCATGCAAAACATCCAAGAACTCTTCTTTGGAGTTTAAAGAGGTCATCCAGATAAGAAATCTAGGGTCGTAAATATAGGTACAAATCTGAATTGGTGTGTGCAGAATTGGGACACAGTAAAGGTGCCAATTCAATGTAATATACGGATCAGTGCTTGTGATAAGATAAGCAATCTTCAGTGATGTTCAGATAAATATGTCTCCAAGGATTCTGCAACTATTTCAAGGTTAAGAGCGCGCATGGTTTATCATAAACCGTATGAGCAATATAATATCTTTTACAGCATCACCGTTGCGTAGCTAAGTCAAAGTTAACTTGTCACCTACAAACTGAGAGCTTCATACAATGAGCAGGAACTTGTGGTGATAACCAGGAAACAAAGGATTGGCTTAAAAAAGCATTCTGCAAAGAAAAACCTATAATCATGGGGAAAAAGTGTATAAAGGTCACTCTACCGACACATTTTTTTTTTAAACATTGATTGCAGGCAGGGCCGGATTTATAATTGGGCAGAGTAAGCATATGCCTTCATAAAGAGGAGGATCTACAAAAGATTGAACATATAAGTATACTTGTGTCTTGATTTTTCACTCTTTAGCACTTGCACGTGCACCAATATATGTAATTTGTTACCATAATTGTCTTGCGCCATATGAGCTCTCCCTTTTTTGTATTTGTTTTATACTGTAGTGTTTTAGTCTGAGGTTTTACACTCGATATTCTCTCTTTGGTTGCATTATCGGTTATATTAAGTTATATTACCATATAATGGTTTATTTTCAAGTAGCACCCACAGTATTCACTTAACTCACAAATTCATGTGCCTACAGGTGCCTGTCACAAGGTAGCGCCTTGTTCTGTAAGCGCAATTCACATTTCACAATAATTTAGACCCCTGTATCTCTGGAGCCCTATGGGCTAGTAGAACATTTGAGGTATCGTTGTAAAGGTCAGTTGGCCTTTCCAATGATACCAAAAGTGACCAAGTTAATTTAAAAATAAAAAATATTTTTTGCCTCTTTTTCTTCTTCTATGCAGCACTATTATTCACTTTACGGTTATAAATTGAAGAATGATGCTGCACTAACTCACCTTCTCGTTTCCCACACTTACAGCAAATGTGGAGGTGATGGCATTATGCATTGTTTCATCGACAAAGTAGACTGCAGTGAGGAGAGACCAGGGGACTTTGAAAGCCTGCATCTCTGGTTTTTACACCACACTAGGTCAAGTGAGGCCTCACTGGAAAGGCCTGAGTGTGGTGTTCCAACTATACCAAACATGACCATGTAATGTGTAAATATAAAAAACTCAAAAAAAATAACTTAATGCCACTGCCTTAGAACAGAAATTGATGTGCTTTTACATATAAAGAAAACAGTTCCCACACCGTGAGCAAATGTGTTGGTGATGGTGCAATGCGCTATCACGCATTGGTTCATCTAAAACACAAGCTCTGCTGTGAAGACCCCTGTATCTCCAATATTTATACCCCACAGGTTCAAGTTAAGCCTCATTGGACATGTCAGAGTCTGTCCTTTCTAATGATACCAATCAGAACCATGAAATTGTAAAAAGGAAAATCAACCCCTCCCCTTTTTTTGTTGCAAAGGCAATGTCCATTTGTCACGTATAAAATGATAAAAGATGAAGTGGTAAAGTCACGTCTTGAAAAAGACCCTCAGCCGTGGTCGTATTTTGATGCCCAGAACTTTGGCTGCTCTGGGCCAAAATTGATTATTTCCATAGCTAAGGTTACAAATTAGGGTTAGGTTACTATTTGTGCTTGTTTTAGGGATAAAACATCTTGACAGGGTTATTCAGAGATCACCGGTGACGTTTCGGTGCTCTGATTTGCTGCACTTCAGCAAGTCCGATTCGCTGACCCTGCGGTGAATTCTGCATCCACTGAAAGGTCCCCGTAGTGCAGCGACTCGGCTGCCGAAAGCCGCCACCAACCCGCTGGACAGCCACCAAATGCAACCGACAAGCCACAGAGCACTGCGCCGACCAGCCGCAGAAAACAGCCAACAAGCCGCCGGACGGGTAAAAAAACAGAACATAAAACGATTGAAATTTGAAACGCTGTTTGCAAAAAACTACTGGACAAAAATGTCTGGAATTCACATATAAGGACCTATGAATAATAAGAAAAAGGTCTGTTATATTAAAATAAAAAGACGCTATTTAAAAAAAATCAGACAAAAAATTTTTGGCAAACAAATCCTGAAAAATGCCTAAAAAATCCTAAAAAAATAAATAACTAAAGAGACTTTTTACGGCAGATTAAAAAATTAAATTGTTTATTAGATATTAAATTTTTTAACATTGAAACCTATGGGATTCGCCTGATTAAACCTGCCGAAAGAAAAAAAAAGTTTGCAGAAGGAAAGCTGGATAAGCCTTGCATTTGTAGAAAGGTCGTAAACGCAATTTAGGTGTGAAAGGAAGACAAGAAAAATTACAATAATTAGAGGGCAAGGCAAAGGTCAAGGGCGGGTTTTATTAAGACGGGAGTGACGAGAGCATGCTTGAACTGGGTTGGGATGAATACGAAGTAGAGTGAGGGATTAACGAGATGAGTTAAAGGGGAATAGGGTTTGAAGCAATTAAAGAAATGAGTTGAGAAGTTAAATGATTGATAAGAAATGGATAAGGTTAATGGATTGAAGATCTGGAAATGTAAAATTACAAATAAAAATTGAAGTAACATTGAATGTTTTTTAGGGACTTTTCACTACAGATAACAATCTGAAATTGTCCGTTATGGAATACGTAGTTTTTTTATTACCGTACATTATTTCTTTAGTTTCAGGATGATGGCAACAGTGACGACGAGAACTTTGTATTTTTGACCAATATGGCTACAAATCACGTTCAGCTTCTTGTTGAATTTACAAAGAAGTTACCAGGTACACTCAGTTGAATTAGTAATAAAAAAGCATAATGTTCATTGTTGCTAAGTAATTATTTTTTGGCCATATTGTTCAAAACGCTTCCTGTGCCAAGTAATTGTGTGCCAATAAAACTGAATTGTATAACATTGGGTGTACTGTCCCCTTTCTTGGTCAGGTTTTCAGACATTAGACCATGAAGATCAGATCGCTCTTCTTAAAGGTTCTGCTGTGGAGGCAATGTTTCTTCGATCTGCTGAGCTGTTTAACAGGAAGTTACTCGATGCGCACACGGCACGACTAGAAGAGAGAATTCGGAATAGTGGTAAGTGTCACAGTTTGGTATAGGTGGAACCAATGTGTGGAGGCAGATTGCGACAGATCAGAATGCGCGATACAAAGAGGGTAAACTCCAAAATGTCGGTCAAGGACAGTCCGGGTCAGGGCAGCTGGCAAAGTTTGGTAGTTAGACAAGTCAACACATTGGTACACAAAAAAGTATACATATACCTGCTACACTACACATCGGGGGATGTATAAAAACACTGCAGCAAAGGTCAGAATGATTTGCTGCACATTATATAGGCAGATGAGGTGATCACACATGCCTCCACACCAAGCCCCCAGCCTACTATAGGTCCATACCTGAGAGAAGGAAGACCTTCTCTTATCTGGCCCTGCAGACCCCGTTCTGGCGTGAGCCATGCCCCCCTTCCCCCTGATGTGTCATAGGTGAATCCTTGGTCCTGGATGCTACCTTGACTCCGCTCCTCATGAGTAAGGCAGTGTGAAGCCTCAGCCAACAGCCTCTATATGACAATGTGGGAGGTACCACGACAAGGGGCATCCACTCTGCTCACATAGCAGTGAGTGACGACCAACGCTGGGACTCAATGTCCTCCCACGGCTGGGTTAGTGTGCCACTGCCATTCAGGAAGTCGGCCAAGGTCGAAGGGAGTGCCCCTAAGTGGCGGTGGTGTGTGGAGGCAGTAACAACACAATACGATTTGTGTTTTTCTACTTGTCCCGAGCTGTGCAGTAAGAAAGAAGGAAGAAAGCAAAAAGCAAGCAGATCATGAAACGAAACCTCATTATTTGACTCCTGAATGTAGCTGGTACAGTCTAAGTGCCTGACTAAATTAGCATTCACTCTACATAATTAAAATCCCTTATCCTCCCTGATCACTAATTAGCTTTTTTTAATATATAAAATGAGGTGCACTAGTTTTATAATCCTTACAAGCCCAATCAGTAGATCAGATTATACCATGTGGGTTCCAGCTGCCTGCATTCATCTGGTTCTTCCATTCATTATGTTATTCTTCTATATTTTGGCCTTGTTGATGCATGCATCATGGATCTTTTCATAAAACAGAAATGCTCCTGTTTCATGAGCTTTCAAATGTTCTCAGTCTTGCTAATTAATCTAATTATGGATAGAACTGATAAACAAATGGTTATTGTCTGGTTTTCCAAATTTAGCTCTTATTGCCAGTGGAGGCTCGTCCATAGGGCAGTTTTGGGTAGTGCCCCACCAGTTTTTTTTACTTCAACAATTTAAAAATTATTAAAAACAGAAAGAAAATAGCAATAGAAAATTTTAGAAAATAGCACTAAAAAGATTTAGGGATCATTTTTATTTCCTTTGGGTGTTGGCTAAACATTAGATTTTTTCAAATAGATGCTCGGACGTTTCAAATCGAGCTCTTATCTGTCCCCAACTCCCTGTTAATACGTCCATGGATACCCCTAATTCAAATGTAGTGGGTGATCTACCATGCAACCCGCCAGGGTGGTAGT
Organism: Leptobrachium leishanense; assembly: GCA_009667805.1. Lineage (NCBI taxonomy): Eukaryota > Metazoa > Chordata > Amphibia > Anura > Megophryidae > Leptobrachium > Leptobrachium leishanense. The sequence goes on from CM019065.1 coordinate 327,006,475, forward strand.
CACATGAGTGCAGCCCTCTGATTGCCAGTCTCACTACAGGAGGGCCACTGTACTACTCTTGTATGAATGGCCTCCATTGACCACTGCATATTGGAAGGTATCCAGCGGTGAACCACGGTGAGTTATTGTTTCTAATAACTCATTAACCTATCAGATATCACATCATTAGTGCAAGTGGCGGAGAAGGGACTACATCCAGGTACCACTGGAAACCTATGGAATTATTTAATTTGCAGTTTCTTGAACACAACGTCTCGCCATCTGTACCAAGGATAATAAAGGTACAGGCCAGATGCAGGAACCAGCCAGAGGAAAAGAGACCGTGTTGTTGTTTGCAGAAAGATGCACTGATGTTTATAGTGTTCTGAGGAAAGGTACTTAACCTGAAACGTTTGTTCTCTATGCTCATGCTGTAAATTAATGTAGACCACATCAATGCACCTTTCTACAAACACCGGAGCTGTCACCTTTCCGCTGTCAGATATAACATTAATCCCGTTAATCAGTACATTACCCTCTGCGTTAGGAGTTATTCCACCAAACCTGTTCACCTTAAGCAGTTTTATAGCAATACAGAATAGGATTCATTGCTGTGTTATTGTCTATGGTGGTGCCTCCACCTACAGGTGGAAGCTATAACTTGCAGATTTACTGCAGTCCGTAGCATATGCACAACATTGCAAACATGGGGATTATAATGAATACATAGTTACAGGAAAGGCGAGACTTAACAAGAAGGCCAAGCTATAATGCACAACGCTGGATTTTGGATATGGAATTAAGCACACTGTTTTTTTGCTGTTTGTTTTCTGGTTCTTCATCTACATTAGCAAATCAAAGTGCTACAAAAGTGCCCACAAGTTCAATCTAAAGTCCCTGATATTAAACTGATATTTGATATACTGTGGCTTAGTAAAATAATCCTAAATATTATGTTTGGGATGCTGGTGGGGTTTGGGATGCTTGTGGAGTCTCCTAACACCGAAAGTGTGCAAACTGGCTACACAGGGGCTAATAAATAAAAGGGAATTGAGTAACATCACATGTTGATGGATAAACCCTGCCATGTTTGGTATCAATGGAATGCCCTTATCTTGCTGTGTAAAATATCATATTATTTTGTATATAATATGTAAGCTGTTAGTTCTGGGGAGCATTCTAAATATACTGTGAGATCTGCCAGACGCCTGCCATGCTGAATTGATGGAGGTCGTAAATGTTGACATTCACTCCTTTGTTCAACCATGTGACCTGTTGATGAGTTAATGAGTTGGTTCAGGTAGGAAGGGATATATATAAACTAAGGAGTTACCTGGAGATTTAGAATTTTTCCTGTATTTTAATTTTCACCATCGATAAGGACACTGGGAGTACCAGAAACTTTGTAACTTTAGTTTCTCCATTATGTCCTTGTTTACTCTATAGAATTGTTGTTATTTATCATGCTGTTTGTTATATTTTATATATGTCTTTTTATTCTTATTTTATATTAATTACTATAAGTTGTTCATCTTTTATTATAATAATTTAAGATCTGTCTTAACTCTAGTGTATTTACATTTCTGCCATAGAGCTTAGTTTTCATGTTATTGTTGTGTTTTTCTACTTGAGTATTTTAACTATATATGGTAGGGCCTGGTTTGGGTTGCTATATACTGTATATAGATGAGGTGGAAGAGTAACATGGTGACTTTGAAGTAGGTTGGCAAAATAATGGTCATCAAGCTAAACCTTTCACACATCCATGGTGCTGCTGTTGATCCAAAAGTAGTCAAACTCCGCCTCATTCCCCTCTAAAAGAAATAGAGCTATAGAGGTTGTTCACTAACCTCCGAATTGACCCTGAATTGCACCGGATGGTGAAGTTCACTGTTCGGTGCAATTTTGGGTCAATTCGTCTATTCACTAAACTATCAATTCACCAAATATTGGTGAATTGCCATTAAAATACGGTGCAATTCATTGCAGTTTGCCACAATCCGGCGGCACCAAAATTGACCCATAGAAGACTATCGTGTCTTTTATTCACAGAACGCTGAATTGCCCCAAATTCCAGCGTCATGCCCTGATTTTCAGTGTTTCCGTTCGACAGGTTTAAACAGGCGAATCCCATAGATTTCAATGTAACATAATCTGTTTTAAATAAAATTAAAGACCATTTATTCTTTTTATTTTCAGAAAAAAAACTTTTTATTTTTTTATTTTCTAGAACACCTTTTAGTATTTTTTTACACAACATTTTTGGGTTTTCTTATTTTTTAAAAGACTTTTTATTTTGTAACATAATTTTTTATTTTTTAAAGGACTTTTTTATTATTTAGACACATTTTATTGATTTATACAATTAGGAGACTTCTTTCTTCTTGCAGTTCGGCGTTATTCGCTGATGCCAATTCGGAGATTTTCAGTGCAATTTGGTGGTTTTTTTTGCCAACATCCGATAACTGCTTCTGCAACTCCAATTTCAGGAAAATGCAGTGGCCACTTGCTAGCTAGTGAATTCACAGTATTTTCGGTGAAAGGGAATCGCCAAAATGCAGTGAATTTCAGCGAATCACAAAGCGCCGAAATTGCTGCTTTGTGAATAGACCCTTATACATGACTGTTCCTGTTATTAGGAGACACGAAAATCGTTTGGCCCATTTCGAGATTTATTTTGAATCTCCGCGATATGTTTTGCTGTTTCTTGCTCTTTTCTATTTATTTTTTTATTTTTCGCTTTTTGTTTTTATTTCTATGGGCCAATTTTACCTGAATTGTTATATTGCAAATTCAAAAATTTCCATAAAAATTCTCAACAAAAAAAAGCAAACACAAATTGTTTTGGAATGATCATTATAGCTTTCTTTCCTAGGGATTTCCCATGACTACATTAACCCGATGTTTCATTTTTATAAGAAGATTGGTGAGCTCAACATGGCAGAGGAAGAATATGCTCTCCTCTCAACAATAGTGATCTTAACTCCAGGTATACTTTTGTAAACAGTCATGCTTTAAATAAATGTTTTCACAGAGAACTCAATATGATATGGGTATTGAATATGTATATCAGGCCTCAAAATTTCAAGTCCTGAGCTACTAGCCAGGCCTTAACCACTTCAATGCGGAGGACGCGCTCAGCGGGTTCCGGCCGATCGCTGGCCCCTCCGGTGCGGGCTGACATCCTCGATGTCAGCCCGGCATCCGGAACCGCCGCCGCTGAAATTAGGTGTCATCGCGACAGCGCGATGACACCTAATTCAGGCGCCCCCCCGCATGTGCGGAGGAGGCGCCTGAAAGGGAGGGGGGGAGGTCCTTCGGACCTCTCTCCCTCCCGATCGGCGGCGTTGCGGGGGTTAACCCAGGCACCATTTGGAAGGGCACAGCCTGCCCTTCCAAATGGTGCCTGGCATTAACCCCTGCGGAGCTGGATCGCGAATCAGCGCTGAAAAGCGCCGGTTCGCGATCCTTTCCCGGAGCTGGCCGACATCTTGGATGTCGGCCATGCCTCCGGGAACTCCCCCTGAGGACTGGCGTCATCGTGCGTAGCACGATGACGCCAGTCCTAGAGTTAACCCCTAACTGCCACCAACGGTGGAGATAGGGAGTTCCAATGAACTCCCTATCTCCCGATCCGTGGCAGCTAGGGGTTAAAGTTTGGTATTGCTGGATCGGCCGTTCCAACGATACCAAACACTACTGTGAAAAATTTTGTAAAAAAAAAAAATTAAAAAAAAATTATAAAAAAAAAATTAACAATTTTTTTTCTTTTTTTTTGGTTTGTTAATGCAGCAATATTGTTCCCATTTCAATTATAATGTGAACAATGATGCTGCACTAACGATTTTTGTATGCGGTGCGTTTGTTAAAAATCGCGTAATTTTCCCCAAAAAAAATGTAACGAGACCCCATCTCTAATTTTTTTAACAAGCGCACCCCATACAAAATATAACCGCAATTGCTCGCATGTTAAAATGTGAAAAAGAAAACACTTTACACGTTGTAAATTATTGAAAATACATATTTTATTGCATTTTTTGTTATAATATACAGACATGACATAACGTATACATATAATAATGACATATTATGAATCTACCGAGTCTGACGGAAAGAACGACATATAATATGTCTGGGTCATATACTAAAATAAGCCTTCAAAACACGTTTAAACATGATGCGCAAAACAGGTAAAAATGACCTCAGCACAGGGGCGGGAAAAGCCTCAGCAGCGAAAGGGTTAAGAGTTACTCGCCACTAGTTGCCCCACCTAACCCTTTTCCAGCATTGCCTCTGCATTCCCACTCGCCCTCATATAATTTCCACTCGCCAAATGTGAGCAGGCGAGTGGAAATTTTGAGGCCTGCAATGTATATACTGTATATAGTGCACGCAGAACAAATTCAGACACCTTCACATTGATATCATATTTGTTTATGTTGCAGTCTTGTCCTATTAAACGTCACTGAACTGCGTAGAATTACAAAGCAAAAACAAAATGTTGACAACATTGCAAATTTATTAAAAATTAATAATAATATGGTTGTGGGCTGGGGGCCATAACCCTCCAAAATAGACATCTATAGAGCATGTGTCAGATGCCCTCAGGAAGGACAGAGGACCAAAAATGTCCATTTCTGGCATGCTCCGTTGATGCTGCTCCCCTGCTGACATTATTCAAAAGTTGAAGAAAAAAAATTACTTCTCCTCCTTCCACAACCCCTCCTCTCACCCCCAAGGGAAAATGTGTTCCAGCGGTGCCTGTTTTTAACCACTTAGGTGCCGGATTGCGAGTCGGCACCAATCGGAAGTCTTTGGTAAATGACATTCACAATCCAATTACTCTTGGGCAGTACAGTAAGCTAGCAGACAACCACATAGTTACAACACACACAACGTTTTTTAATAAGCAGTGGGCTAGGCTTATTACTTTATTAGCCATTTAAGTAGACCAAAATCTCTGCTTTTTATTGATATGATCAATGGGATTTTGAGTGGAAATGAAAAAAATTCTCTTGTGCCCTGTAATATGTGGTTGTCTGATAGGATTGTGTACGGAATTTATTTTAGGGTTTATTCAAAAAGCACCAAAATTTCACCACACACTTTGGAAAGCTCAATTCACTGACCCTGCTGTGAATTCAACATTCACTACAGGGTCCCCCAAAGTGCGCCGAATGGATCCACTGAACGCTGCCGATAAATCCGCCAAACGTAACCACAAACCACCGAACGCCTCTGATAAACCACCGAAAAAACAACGAATGCATTTGATAAACTGCCGAACGCAGCCGACGATCTGCCAAAAAAAATGCTGGACGCCTCCGATATGGAAAAAAAACACAACAACTTTTAAATGGTGCTTTTAACAAAACTAATGAATGGAAATAATATATAAGGTCCTAATGAATAACAATAAAAAGATCTGTTACAGAATAAGAAGAAAAACACCATTTAAAAAATCGGTGCATTTCGCGAATGGTGAATTGCCAGGTTTTTGAATAGCCAAATTCCCACAAAATGGCACCGTACAGGGAAATTTACTGTTCGGTGCAATTTAGTGGCAAGTAGTACCGGCTGGGTGGAGTAGAGGTAACATCACTGCTCTGCGTGGAGAGAGCCTGTGGAGTCATGGGTTCGATCCCGGCCAGAGCACCTCTCCAGTAAGTGTCCTTGGGCAAGACACCTAACGGTACATACTCGCCACCCAGGACATACTTGAAAACGAGAGAAATCTCAATGTATCCTTCCTGGTAAAAACCTTTCTAAAAAAAAAAGGTTGACTTTCTTTGAATAACCCCTTTTGGTGTGGTCAATGAAATAGTTTGTCTTGACAGGTCTTCTGATTATCTAACTCATAAGGATGGTTAAAACAAAGGCAAAGTTGAGGGTTACTAGAGGATAAGGATTAAATCATTTTTATTGCCAATACTATTACCAGATCTTTTGTTCAAGCTGTTGTTTCTTGCAATATGTCCAAACAGATCGACAGTACATTAAAGACAAAGAGACGGTGGAAAGGCTCCAGGAAAACTTCCTCGATATTTTGGAGAAACTCTGCAAGCAAAATCACCCCGATAACCCACAGCACTTTGCTCGATTGCTGGGTCGCCTCACTGAATTACGGACATTTAGCCATCACCACACAGACGTGCTAATGTCATGGAGAGTAAACGATCACAAATTTACACCTCTTCTCTGTGAAATATGGGATGTCCAATAACCAATGTTTTTGTTCACCAATTGAATGTCATTTTGAAGGCTTATCATTTTAGATCATTTTTAAGGTGCCCCTGTTCCTGTACTCTGGTAGATACGTTTAATATAAAAAAAAAAACGGTATAGATATTTTCTAAGTAATTTGACATTTTGTATACTTGTGTAATTTTCTGTAAAGCGACACATATACCAATACACATGTTATTAAATCCACTATCTGGACTCTTTTGAAGTTTAAATCTCTGTACACCACAGCGGTCCTGTTGGTTAATAATATAAAAACCAGGGCTGGGGCGTGGCCGGCTCTGCAAGGGAGCAGATGTGCCTCGGTGGAGCTCTGAGGGATTCTCCTGTTTTGGAGGTTTTTTAGCTTGAGCTTTTCCGAAAATTACCCGCTATTGGAGTCCCTGAGGAGCTGGCCATTACGGGGATTGCTCCGGGGCCCGTTTTTGTCCCGTCCCCCCCCCCCTCCGGAGTACAGCCGAGTTTTTTTTTTGTTTTTCGGCCGTCAGCCATTTTGAGGCCTATCTTTCAGCTCCTAGATGCTTGGCTCTATTCCGCCACCTGCTTCCCTCAGTAAAAAGCGATTGCCGGTAGCAGGCTGCGGGGCTGGAGGACCCCCATCTTCCGGCCGCACCAGGTATCCCCTTGGAGAAGATGTCAAGGGAGCAGGTAGAGTGGTGCAATCTGGAGCAACCCCCCGCCGGAGTTATGGAGGCTGCGTTTGCGGCTCTTGAGGCCTGCTTGGCATAACTGCCGGAGGAGGAGGAGAGTCCGATCTCTTGAGGATCCTGGAGGCGCCTGATGGCCGCGCTGGGAACTAGCCATGTGGCTGCGGACCTGGTGGTGGAGGAATCTGGGGATACCGTACCTGCTGGACACGTGGATGGCGGTTGATGGAATGCTGAGCCGGGAGGTGCGGATCCTACGCTGAGCCTGTCTTCTATGGGGTTGAGGGGAACCCTTGAGCTGCGCGGTGGCACCGGGATGTCTGCCTGCTGGAACCCTGCTGTGACGACGCTTGTCGAGTTGACTTCCGAGGTACCCCTCAAGTGGTCTGCACTGCCGGCGCTGATCGGACCTGAGGGCCTTGGCGCTGAGGGGAGGCAGTTCTGGCCTTGGTCTTGGGTTGGGGCCGGTACAGCATCCATTGGGACCTGGAGGATGGTGGACTACCGTGCCCTGAGCTACAGCTGCAGGCCTGAAGAGGACTTCCGCCCCGCATTTCTGCTAGATACAGGCTGAGGGGTCCCCTCTAGGCCTGCTTGCCCGCTGTTCCCCGACCACGATGTACCCAGTCCCAAGGTGGCCCCAACACATCGCTACCCCGTGTTCTCTGTCGGACACTTGTTAGCAATCTGACATTTTTGCAGTTCCCCGTCGCCGAGTTATTAACTCCAGTTACCGAAAACGCTTCTACAGATACTGCTGTTGTTTTTGGGCACGAATATGTCTTTTGCTCCACAGTTTTTGTTTCTATTTGAAGACTTTTGCGCCGTTTATGTGATTTTTGCCCTTTTTTGTGATGTGTATGTCCCCGGCTGGGGTCGTCTTAGCAATGCCTTTTTGTTTTCTTTTTAGTCTGAGACTGTTTCCCCCCCCCAATTTTGGCCTTTGCCATCTTCCCTGCCACCTCTTCCCCCCCTTTTTTTTTCTCTTTCCTTTTCTCTCAGAAATATATCAGCTGACTTTTATTGTGTTCCCTTCCCTCTGCTTTTGACATTTTGAGAGCTTCTTATGAGACCCCCACTTATGTTTTGCATATTTGAACATTATAGACATTTACTATTTTTGCTCCCCCCCCCCCATTTTTTTTGTACACCTGATTGACATACTGGTATTACCTGCTGACCCCTAGGGCTTTTTGCTGTTCATCTGCTGGAGCTCCGGGGCCCTTTCTACCTCTCCCCCATTTATTTATTTTCTTTTTCTTTTTTCTGGTGTTGGACATAGGGAGGAAACCTGGGCGAACCGCTAGGGCTGCTTCCTAGGCTCTGCCCGTCCTCTTGGCCCCAGTTCTCCCGGCCATGTGGCCTCTTCCATGGCCCTCGATTTCCTCAGGGTTGTCGAGGCGAGCCGGGAATGCCACAACATATTAGGCAGTCCCTAACCACCCTCACTTCCCTTTTTTTTTATTCTCCTGGTGCTCCGGAGGTCCGACTCCAACGCCCTTCTGTATCTTTCCCCCCTGACGAGTTTATGCCTCCCTTGCCCCTCCCCCATTTTGTCCCCCTTATGAGCTGGCTGCCCCCGCCAGGTATATTGAGGTCTTTTTCGATGTCTTCTCTAATGCTGCTTTTCTTATGTTTTTTTCTATGGCCCTACGCAGCCATTCTGTTGTGTTCTGTTATATTGATGACGCTTCTTTGCAATAAAAAACTATTAATACAAAAAAAACACAACAGGGCTAGCCGGCCACAAAGCGGTTTGGAACAACCACTCCAAGCGGCACATTTTGGGGGCGGCATATGTTTGCCACCGAGGCCAACCGCTGCACTATTTTTTTTTATCGGCACAGCACTGCCATCTCTTGGAGCCCGGCGCAGTGACTCTCAACCGTGCCCACACACATGCGGCCGGCCAGGAGTGGGAGAGCGAGAGCAGCGAGAGACAGAATAAGGCGTGTGTTTGGACAAGCTGGATCTCATTATGCAGCAGAGCAGCTCTGCTCTGCTGCAGAATGAGATCCAGTCTGCCCACACAAGCCTTAATCTGTCTCTCGTGCCACTCTGCCACTTCTGGCCGAATGTGTGTGGACCCGGTTGACAGTCACTGTGATGGCACTCCAAGAGATGCCAGCGCACGCATAAATTAGTGCTCATTTCCAAAAGCGGGTAGCAGACTCAGAACAGCTCGTGCTTGTCCCTCCTGGCTCCTTCTGACTGACCATGGCACCAGCCTCCACCAGGACCAGGTACCGTATCTGGTAAATAATTGTAAATGCGAACAGTGGAAAGATAGATTGTTTTAGAGGGGACCGGAGGACAGATAAGGGACACTGGGCTTCTCAGATCTGGCTGTCTCACTGAGCAATCCTGTCACCTGGAGGCAGCTTGCCTGTCATAGCAGACATCAGGGAGTCCTCCCAATTGAATGGTGCTGCCTGTCTCTATATCTCCCTGTGTGTGGCGAGGGATGCAACCAGTGTGTATATGTATGTATGTGTATATATATGTCAAAAAGGTTATGCACTCACGGTTCACCACTCGTTTTCAATACCCGGTGCTCAGCTATGGCCTCAATAGACACCAAACCGCAGGAAAGCCAGCACTCCAGGGATTCTTACATGTTTGTCCTGAAGAAGGCTCATTGTTGTGAGCCGAAACGTTGACTTTTTATGGATCAATAAAGTGAAAATTTTCTTAAGAATCCCTGGAGTGCTGGCTTTCCTGCGGTTATAGTCACATTATTGATAACAGAGACCTGTTAAAATTGATCCTTGGTAACCATGAACACACTGCATTACCAGGTGCAGAACAAAGAATAATTTGAATAATTTCCTGGAGGTGGTGAGAGGGCAGCATTTCATCCTTTGCTCCGGGCAACAAAATGTATTGGGCCAGCCCTGATAAGAACTATGAAATAAATAGAAACGGAATACAAAATATTTTTTGTTGTTCCTTCAAAGTTTTAAAAGCTGCCCTAAACTTCCAAGGTCAATTATCTCCTTCACTACCAAATGCTATTTGTTGAAACAATAATGTCACAACATTTATTTTAAATGTGGGATGTGAAGTTAACATTTAAATATAGAGTAAACTAGATATTTTGCATAGAAATTGATTTTATGAGAGTTAAAAAAATGTAAATAATGTAAATTTGCTCATATTTAATTATTCACGTATTCATTTATCCTTTACAGAAATATTGTTGGAATGAAAGATTCTGAATGTTATGTTGCTCAATTTCAAATGGGGTCTGCATTGTCAGCATAAAAGGTAGTAATAGCCTTTGTATCAAATACAGTATATGTAATAAAACTAGATAATAAAAACATTCAGATCTCCTGCTGATGGGGGTTTGTAGTGATCATAATGAGGTTTTTGGCAATGCAGCTTCCAAAAAATACCAATAGAATACAGTAATACCTTGGATTACGAGCATAATTCACTCCGGAAGCTTGCTTGTAATCCAAAGCACTCTTATATCAAAGCGAATTTCCCCATAACAAATAATGGAAAATCTGATGATTTGTTCCTCAACCATTTATTCATATGAAAATGATTACACTAATACAAAATACTGTACAGTATAAAGTAAAAATAAAACAAATTAACCTGCACATTGCCTTTGAGAAGAGTTGTGGCTGGTGTGAGGGAGAGGGAGGAGAGGAGGGTTATTGTGCAGAACGTTTACCACTAATGGGATCACTATCTGTTAGGAAAGTTTCAGCACGTCCGGTGTAATGTGTGATACTATTACGCATGTTACACCGTGTGGCCCTCCCCGTTAAGCTGCCAGAATGCTGCGACGGACGCAGGGAGGAATGTTGACCATGGCCCCAGTTGTGATGTGACGCTCGGCAGACAAAGCCTACGCACTTTGACATCGCTTGTATATCAAGTCAAAATTTATAAAAAAAATTGCTCTTCTTGGAAAACGCTCTCAAACCAAGTTACTCTCAATCCAAGGTGTATATCCAGATAAAAAAATAATATCTGTATGTGACATAATGCCTCTGTATTGAAATTATAGTAACACCTTGTATCTGTACTGTACAGGCGGTTTCAATCATTATAACCCTGGTGAGTGATCCCAGAGCTCTCGCTGCATTCTGCCAAATCCCGGGCTGTTGTAATGCAGGAGCAAAGTTTTTGAGCTTTTTGTTACATGGAGGTTTAGGGCTGCTGTTTGCAGCTTGTTTTACATTATTATAGCGGGACAGCAGTGAATTTTCAGTGATATTTTATTTTTTTTTATCCACAAGGGGCACACTAATCCTGTCGTAACCCTTTGCCTTTGGGAGGGTTGTACACGACGGGAGGGATTTAACACCGATAGGGCCTACTAGTACTCCCCGTTTGCTGGCTACTGCGGCTGGCCCCTTCTCCGACCCACCTAGCAGCTGACGTGCGACGCACATCATTGGCTGCAGGGGGCTGCTGGGTGGGGCGAAGGAGGCCCATTGAAGTCAGCGGGCGTGCTAGTACGGCAGCAGCTTCAAGGCCCACCCGCCGCAGGGACCGCATAGTAAGCCCTGAAGCGGAAAAGGGTTAAAGAGATATGCAAATTAGGTTTGATATGCTTATGATTTGCTTTTCAATGTATTACAATGCAAAATCGAGTTAATGCGACCTTGGTTTTGAAGGGGTTAAAAAACCTATGTCACCAGTTAAATGAAGAAAAACCCAGGTAAGACAATAAGAAACTGAAAAGTAAACAACACAAAACTGTGTGTTTTTCGTACTGCGTTCGTCTGACCCTAGCCTAAGAAAAGTAGTAACAAGCTGACTATAAGCACAATGATGTAATGGAGTAAAAAATGGGAAAAAAAAGAAGAAAAATTTGAAACTAAATATGAGTTGTCAGGGATAAAACCCAAATAGAATGAGGGGGTGTTAGAAAACATACTTCTGTAATAATATCTTGAATGCAGTATTTTCAACCCAAGACATAGAATGGAATAACGTCAATAATCAATATTATGCAAATGAGAAAAAACACATGAAAGCAGGCGATCTGTTGGATGAGGGAAATGGTAAGCCTATAACAGAATTACATAGATACATTTGGTAAATTTATCACACAAAGAATGTAGTTGGGGTTTAATTTAGAGAGATGAGTAAGAGCGTCAGGAAAATGGTCTCCTGAAGAAAAGGAGTGGGGAATTCAGGGTCAGTTCCCAGTGGTGAGCAGGAGGACAGCTTCAATATATTAAAAAACCTCACAAGCGATAAACCCCTTCACTACTGTGATAATGTATACATGATCCGCATGATACCTGAGGTGCTAATACTTTTAAAGCCAGTTGGGGAATGTTTCTGCTGGACTTTTCCTCAGTTGATCCTGTACGAGCCTCATAACTGTAGAAACGTCTTTTGACCAACAGATGGTGAATTCTACCTGCCAAATAAATTATTACAATCTGTAATGCATTGGGAATATTCCCTAGTATTTCTTACTGAAAAATTTATTTAACCCCTTGCTGCGGTTTATGCTCGGTGGATGGGTCTTAAGGCCCTTGAGGCGTAATAGTATGCCCCACTTTCCTCCGGGCCCCGGCCGGCCCCTCCTTCAGCCTGCCTATGCAGCTGATGCGACAAGCGCGTCATTGGTTGCAAGGGGTAGCTTGAGTTCAAGCCGTCTCACGGTAACAAATGCCATTTGTCGTGCGCCAGCTGGTGGGCGGGCCAGATGAGGCCCATAGATGCCAACGGGGCGTGCTAAGCCATCTCGCGGTATTGAGTCCCACCCGCTGTGGGGACAGCATAGTGCACCCCACGGCATAGAGAGGTTAAAATGATTTTCCAAAAAACATTGTTTCCTGGCTGTCATGTTTCCTCGTTCCAGCCCTGTCCCCCTGCCCTCTCTGTATGCATGTATGCTTGTGCAGGCCTAGACCTATGCTGCTCTTGCCTGGGTAGCAGCCCAGGAGTTAATTGCTTCTCGGCTGATCAGCTCACCTGTTGGCCCTTGTATGCTGATCTCCTCCCCATTTAAAGCAATGAGCCCATTATCCATTGCTCTTTCATTTGGTTCACTTTGCCTGGTTTCCAGTGCTGCTGTGTTCTAGAGTTCACTGCTGTTTATTCCAGTCCAAGTTTGTATTTCTTGTTCTAGTTTATTACTTTGGTTTTCCCTGTCTGTCTAGCTGTTTCTCTAGTCATATTTGTGTACTGTTCCTGGTTTACTTCGGTTTATCCTATGTATTCTGTTCATAGTTGTTTCCCTCGCTGTGTTTTGGGTTTTCTGTTTGTTATATGTATTCTAATTCCCTGGTTCTGACTTACTGGCTTGTATGACTTCCCTCCCGGTTCTGATTCCTGCATCCTGTATGACGTTCCTGTTCTGGCTTCCTGACCCCTGGCTACCATTTGTACTACTCTCTCGTTTAATCCTTGCCTGTACCGTTTATATTGTCGCCTGCCATCTGTATATATCAATAGACTCTGCACAGCTTCATGGTAATCTTTTCTATAGAGCAGATCCAGCTATCAGGTCAGGGCTGTTTTGGTATTCGCTGTGCAGAGGTCTTTTGCTTCTACTGTATTCACTCAGTGCTGTTCTGTATCTGTTGTCTGCATATTGGGTCTTTCCCAGGAACCAGGCGTTTGCCAGGTGTCCCCCAGCGTGACACTGGCAGTGTCTTTTTTGGAAAATAACTTGGTAGGGAAGGATTTAAAAGACAATCGGCAGAACCCTATGTCGGATATAATCTCTGCGCGTGAATACAACACGTTTATATATATTGGACTTATCAGCCAAGCCTCCAATATGTCTATATTGGACTTACTGGACCTACCTCGGCAGTTGCCTCCAATATATCAGGGATTATTATTTCATAAGAAACTTATACGAGACACAAATATCCATTGTCTATATTTCTTAGAAATTATCCTGAATTCTTTTAATTGTCTGTGTTTTGCTTTAAAAAATACAATGATCAATAATCGGATAAAAACATATATATATTTATTACGTATACAAAAAAGTTTCAAATCTCATATCATAAACAACAATTTATAAACCACAATCCATCAGCATATAAAAACTAGCTTCACAATATATGTATCTCCGGTTAGTAACTGCATATATGATTAATATCATTTACCTTATTAGTTAGTAACTAATACACAAATGGTTAATAAACATTTCTGCTTAATACAACATGCATTTCCCAGCAAACAATGTTTAACCAGCCAGCTCTTATATATATATATATATATATCTCTATCTATATATCTATATCTATATCTCTATCTATCTCTATGCTACATGGATCAACAAAAGATGAGCTAATTTAAGGATAAGTAATAAAAACTTATTTAGTGAATCCTCCCCTAATCTCGAGAATTAAACTTCTAATCTTTTGCTTTTTATTTTGTAGTTATATAATTCCTTGCTCATTAATTTTAATCACAGTAATTTCCAAATTCAATATATATTGGTATCAATCTTACAACATTTCTTTAGGAATAAATCCTTATATCCACTTCTTCATATTTCCATCTGCAGATTAGAAATACTTAGAATTTGGATTTAACCGTATCCGAGAAGTCTCAGTCTACGTTGCAAGAATCTCTACAAATATATAGTTACATTAATTCCTTATTTCATACATTACCTGTCCAATTTGGATGTTGATAAGTCTGCCTTGGAATTCCTGACGTAGTAATTTTTGGAATGTGTGAAGATTATCGATATCAGATAATCAATGCATGTGAGTTAGAGATTTGGTGAGATTCAGAAATTTAGTGAGAATCTTGATGGCCTCATGTCTTGGGATCTGCCTGCATCGTAGTGTGAGTCTGAGTGTTGGAATCTTGGACTCTCAGAGTCATGTCTAATGCATTGCAGTGTGAGTCTCTGAATGCTGGAATCTCCGACTCCAGAATGTCATATGTAATGGACGTCTGAATGCATTGCGATGTGAGTCTGTCTGCTGGAATCTCTGACTGACTTGTAACCAACATTGTCGCTTATTATAGCCAATTTGACGTCACGCAATATTTTTAATATTATGAATTATAATATTTACTATCCTCTAGAGGGCAGTATTGCACTTCTTAAATTAATTCCACCATTTCTTTTTAATTCTTATCTCGGGTCAAAAAGGTCAGACTGACTTAACAAAGACCTTCTCTTCCAACTAGACTGTCTCTGTCTCCATCTGTCATACCTAATTTATATTCCCACTCCCTTTTGAAATTACTATAGAGTCCTATCAACTAAATTCTTTTCTGGTTAACTCAATTCTTTAGTAATTTTATTATTTACCAATTATATACTTTCTACAATATTTTGGAGTATATATTTCATACTGTAATTATAATAAAATATACCTTGATTATAAACATATATTTTGTGAATATAAATCTATATTAGAGAAATTTTAACTCTTTTTTCCTATACCCAAAAGGCAAAATATCTTTTGTTTTAGAAACTTAAGACAGAGCAATAAATTTAATTATGACACATCTTAGCACTTAAACCTTAGCCTTATCACACACAACATTCTAGGTTCCATTCATGTCTGGCACTTCTTAAAAAAAATATAAAAGACTTCACCCGGGAATGAACTCTGTAAAAAAAAATCTCATTCATTTCTAAATTTAGAGAAATTAGAAAGAAAAACTGTCTTTCAAAACAAAATGGCTACAGGCATCCATTTTAAATCCTTTGTGTGTAATATATCTGACACATACCTTCCTTACCATTTCAGTTCTGCCTCCCTTATTCTTTGACATGTCTCATGTCAAATGATGTCATATGATGTTTTTAGTTAAAGCTGCCATAGCTGTAATATTTATAAAATATTTTGTTTTTCTTAGAGCCTGGACTTACCTTTTAGTACACCAAAAACCACATGAAGTCTGTCAACACCCTTACCCCACCCAAAAACGTTTTTATTTCCAGGCACGCTCTGAATGAGCACCAGCTTGTGTTTACGTTGGTTACTTATGGAACCCACCTAACCAATTGGTTTTAAAAGCTTCATTTTCCAGAAACTCATGTTTCACTCAGCAGCCCTGGGAATCCGTCCAACATCCTGACGCGCAGATGTTCGTGACCACCTGTTGACTCACGCGACTTAGAAAAAAGTTGTATTCGGCTCCCACATTTTTGTAATTTCATTTTTTAAATTGCACTTTCAACCATTTTGAAAATTACAAGCCGTGAACCCAACCCACCCACACGCGTGCATTCTCCATAAACATATTGCAATGAATGGTTTGCAGTGTTTATTTTTATATAGTTTTGGCTGTGTCATACACTGACAGCACTCCACTTCTTAAAGAAACCCGATCTCCGAAATGGAAAGAAAAATATACTCCATAAATTGCGGGCACGGTGGAATGGAATTTAACATGAATATACATATCATAATGTTGTTTTTAGTCTTCCCTGAGTGCAGAATGTTAAATTTCTCCTCAGGGGGTCAAATAACTAGACCCTGCCGTGGGTTTATTTAAAATCCGCTCAGAAACATGTGAAAACATCCTGGGTTAATTATATCAATTGACAGGTCTTTATATTTTCCAAACAGTGTGTTATCTATCAAATCAAGGGCATATTTAGACTTAGTAATGCCCAAGGCGCTCCAAAACCTGCTGTCCTGCCCTGTGATCTCAAATAAATACGAACGACATTGAATTAAGGCAAATATTCATGACATGACATGATCAGTGTACTGTATTCATCCTTTAATGTGATATTGTAGCAGTTCACTTTAGGCCCGACGTGCCTTCCGGAGTCCATCGCAGCGTTGTGACGCACGCACGCACGCACTAAAAGTATCCGTGCACATAGCCCCCCCCCGTCAAGACGCACGTTGACGGGGCTGTAAATCGCGATCCTCCATAGGAGGATCGAGCCTTGCAGCACTGAGCGCACTAACTACGCTCAGCAAGGCAGCCAGACAGGCGTCGAGTGGAAGGAACATCCACTTTCACGGACGTTCCTTCCACTCTTAAAAACGCTTGTCTGAACCTGGCCTTAAAGGGGTACTACCACTTACATAAGCTGTAAAGATTACTTGTGCATTATGAATAAAACCACCTTATAAAATACATGCTGTTGTTTTTTTTTTCTCTTTGTTTAAAGTAATTGCATGTAAAAATTAGAATTTTTTTTATCTCCCTACCATTTTGGTGTTTTTTTTTCTACATGAGGCAATATTTACCAAAGGTTTTTCTTTACTTCTGTTGCTTATCAAATCTACAGTATTTAAGTTAATGAGATAGAGAAGGGAATGTTTAGATATGGCTACAGTGAGCTACTGTTCTTCAGGCTATTCGAGATGAGCGCCGGCCACTAAATGAGATAAATCAAAGCTTTAAAGACTTCTAATCTCCCCCTGGTGATGTTCTTTGAATACATCCCACACAATACAATGAGATTTGAGACAGTGATTGGCTCATAGACTCTTCTATGGCCATTGCCACAAAGTGAGGTAAAGATACTCTGGGGGAGCAGTTTACAACACAAAAGATCACGCAATGGACGCACCCAGTGACACATATAGAGTAAAATAATATTTTATTTTAATATACAAGATAAAAACAAAGCACATGTAAGATCAGCAACTTAAAACAAATATAAAATCATTTCATTTTTTGGTGGGAGTGGCCGTTTTAAATTATGCTTTCATCATATGTAAACCCAATTGTCAGTGTGACATGTAATGTATTTATTTGAATTTGGGATTGCTTCGGAATGTAATTCAGAGTATTTTTAAAATGTTGCCCAGAGGCATATGGTGTGATAGATTGTGTGCGTGAATGCTGCATTGAGAATTCCAGTCAACATGTGACTCCGATCAAGTGTGAACCAGCCGTTCTACTTTCTAACTGACAAGAAGTCTGCAGTCGCAACTGGGGATAATCCACATTAATGAAGAAAAAAAGGACTGATAGATACACCGCTTTATTCCTGGACACCTGAGTAACACTTCTACAGGATGACAGGTACTGCACAAAGGGTTTTACCCTGTGGAATATAGAATTCATATGCTTCCTGAATGGATTCACATCATCTCAAGGAAGAATGAACAACCGTAAACTGTCGTATACAAAATATAAACTGTATATAAAATTATTTTAATTTAAAAAGCAGAAATACATCTGAAATAAAAGCGAAATCACTTAAAGGTGACATTCTACACACCCTCACCACTGTAGCTTTTTAAAGTGGTCAGACTGTGTGGAGAGCCCCCCCCCCCTCACCTCCTTCCAGTGTCGCAGAAAACACAAAAAAACCTGAACTCTAGTATTTATCTAAAAGGTGTTCAAACCAATAAAAATGTGTGTGAATAATAAAACGGTCTGTTACAGAATAAAACAAACGCTTTTTTTTAAAAAAAATTGGGTTTCAAATATTTAGTCTTAAGAGAAAATACAAAATGTTCCAAAAAATAAGAAAAAAGATGATTTGCTGAAAATACGAAACGGCTGACTGAAAAAATCTAAGAGCGATAATATATTTTTACAGTGAATCCTATGGGATCCGCCCGGTTAAATCTGTCGAACTGATTCACCGAAAATCTGGGCATTTCAGACACATTGGTGTTCTCTGAATAGATTAACCACTTTGATGCGGAGGACGCGCTCAGCGCGTCCTCCGCATGGCTGCTGGTGTGCTGAGGACGCGCTGAGCACGTCCTCACATTGGGGTCAGCGTTCGGCCGAGTTCCGGCCTATCGCTGGCCCCCCCCGGTGCGGGCTGACCTCCTCGATGTCAGCCCAGCATCCGGAACCGCCGCCGCTGAAATTAGGTGTCATCGCGGCAGCGCGATGACACCTAATTCAGGCGCCCCCCCCGCATGTGCGGAGGAGGCGCCTGAAAGGGAGGGGGGGAGGTCCTTCGGACCTCTCTCCCTCCCGATCGGCGGCGTTGCGGGGGTTAACCCAGGCACCATTTGGAAGGGCACAGCCTGCCCTTCCAAATGGTGCCTGGCATTAACCCCTGGGGAGCTGGATCGCGAATCGGCGCTGAAAACCGCCGGTTCGTGATCCTTTCCCGGAGCTGGCCGACATCTTGGATGTCGGCCAAGCCTCCGGGAACTCCCCCTGAGGACTGGCGTCATCGTGCATAGCACGATGACGTCAGTCCTGGAGTTAACCCCTAACTGCCACCAATGGTGGAGATAGGGAGTTCATTGGAACCCCCTATCTCCCGATCCGTGGCAGCTAGGGGTTAAAGTTTGGTATGGTTGGATCGGCCAGAGCATGGCCGTTCCAACGATACCAAACACTACTGTGAAAAAAGTTTTTTTAAAAAAATAAAAATTAAAAATAAAATGTTTTTAAAAAAAAAAACCATTTTTTTTTTCTTTTTTTTGGTTCGTTAATGCAGCAATATTGTTCCCATTTCAATTATAATGTGAACAATGATGCTGCACTAACGATTTTTGTATGCGGTGCGTTTGTTAAAAATCGTGTAATTTTCCCCAAAAAAAAAATGTAACGAGACCCCATCTCTAATTTTTTTAACAAGCGCACCCCATACAAAGTATAACCGCAATTGCTCGCATGTTAAAATGTGAAAAAAAAACACTTTACACGTTGTAAATTATTGAAAATACATATTTTATTGGATTTTTTGTTATAATATACAGACAGGTCATGACGTATACATATAATAATGACATATTATGAATCTACCGAGTCTGACGGAAAGAACGATATGTCTGGGTCATATACTAAAATAAGCCTTCAAAACACGTTTAAACATGATGAGCAAAACCGGTAAAAATGACCTCAGCACAGGGGCGTGAAAAGCCTCAGCAGCGAAAGGGTTAACCGTTACTTTTCTATCGGACAATTCCACTGCTGCCGAATATTGCCAAATTGTGGCGAACTGCATCGTATTTCGCTGTCAGTTTGCCAGTATTTGGTAAATTTAACAGTTTAGTGACGAACTGCCACGAAATTGCACCGTACGGTAAAATTCACTGTTCGGTGCAATTCGGTGCCAAGTTCGCTGCTTACTGAATAACACCTTATGTGAAGCCGAGAAGTTTCCTCTGCCCATACATGCGTCACCAGGCAGCTGGGAGATTTTGACTTTGCCGTCCGTTAGTCACAAAGTCGGTTACCAATGATATGATCCTCTCTGAGTGCTTGAAATGCTGAGCATGCTGAAAGAAGGCAACCTCTGGATTGCTGCTACAAAGTGAGTATTTTCTTATAAAAAAAATATTCGGCAGATGCTGTCAATTATTTAAGGGTACAAAGTGGAGGGGGGGGTACATTTTCATTAACACCCGTTTCTTGCAGATGTTTATTTTCTTGAAGTGGTGAATTAACAATAAAGAGGGGCCCCCTTTTTTTTTTTTTAAAGACTGATCCTTGGTCCCATGTCATTTTTCTGATTTACTTGTCACTTATTTTTCCATGAATACTGACTCGGACTGGTCGTATCAAACGAGATGGTCAATATGTCATTGTCTGTGTCAATTAAAGTTTTAATTGGAGCATTTTATTTCCCATGTTTACTATTTGATGATATAAATATCCTGAGTCACACCGTGTGTCCATCGGCTGATATCAGCTCACAGTGTTCATTGTGTTCAGCAAAACAAGCTGGCAAACACCAGCCATTCAGCAGCCTGTGTGTCACAGATGTTTCCCATCCAGTATACATACAGGATAATCCCTTTGTAAGGCTCATATCCCTCTTTCCTTCCCTTTCTCTCCATCCTCTAACTGGCCTGGGCGTCTTCTTGCATAACTCATTCTGAAAAGTGTTATGGGGTTTATTCGCTGAACAGTGACTATCATATTCAAGAAGTTATAGGGGCAATTTTGCGGAAATTACGGTGATTGCACTATGTAGCGAATGTCACTGTATTTTGCTGAAAATTGAGTCGGGGACGTTGGTGAAAATCACCGAATTTTACCGATAAACGCCGAATTGACATCGAGCAAACTGAAAATAAAAGAAGTCTCCTATTCTCCTAATATGTGTATAAATCAGTAAAAATGTAATAAAAAAGTCCTTTAAGAAAATGGTCTGTTACAAAATAAAAAATATTTTAAAAATATTTTGTGACACACTAAGAAAATGATACTAAGGTCTGTCTTTACCCATTACATCTTGTACAGCGCTACGGAATGTGTTGGCGCTTAATAAATAATTTTTTAAAAAAGGTGCAGATGTCTGGCTGCAGGCCCATTTGTTTTCATTCAGGAGGTGAGTTGATGCTCAGGGAATGAAGTGGTGGTCTGTTCTGTAGTGCAGGGCCCCTGTCTGTCCCCTCAGAGCTGAGCAGCAGCAGACAGCCTCCTGCCTCATCACAGCCACCTCATGCCCGCGGGGCGGGGCCTTACCCTGCTCTCACATTTACAAACACAGAGTTCTGGCACTTCCCATTGGACGGTTCGAAGCAGGGCACCCCCACACCGACCAATCGGCTCGCGGGATGGAACTAGGGAAGGGCAGGCGGTCTGTCCGAATGAGCGAGGTCTTGTGAGCTCCTGGCAGTGCGCGGCCTGAGTGAGCCAGGCATGAATGGGGGGTGTGGAGGAGGAAACGGGGCTCTCTGTCAGCGCAGCCGGCGAGGGGAACGCGGGCTTCCGTTGCTGCGTGCCATTCTACCAACGCGGTGTTACTCTGCCAGGTCAGTGTTCAATCGGGTCCACTGTCTGCGTGTGGAGTGGGGGACTGTGATTGGCAGTAATGCATGCTCCTTGCAGCTGATTGGTCAGCGGAGCTGTCAGTGTTGGCTTTTTACCCCTGGAAAGCAAATCCAGGGGGGAGGGACTCAGCCCTGGCAAAGCGTCATAGGAGTTGCAGTTTTTCTGTCGCTGGGAGATGGATGAGGCCAGGGATAGATCTATTTTGACCACCCCATTATCACAGGCCCTGATGTCTCTTTAAAGCTTGGCACATATTTACCAACAGGGTTATCCAAAGAGATCCGAATTGCTTGAGAAAGGTAACCGAACGCTGAAAATCAGCGTTCGGTTACCTTTCCTGGCCATTCGGCTATCCAGAGAGCAGGCAATTCGCCAAATCCTGGCGAATTGCCTGCACATACGGTGCCTGTTCGGTTCCTGTTCGAGGGCAGTGAATCCCCATGAAAAAGCACTGCTTCGGCTATTCAGAGAACACAAACCAGCAGTGAAAGGTTCCCGAAATGCCATGTCATTCGGTGGTTTAATTCGGCAAATTTATTCAGGAGAATCCCATAGGCTTCAATGTTAAAAATATTCCCGTTTTAATTCAATATCTAATAAACCGTTCATTATAAAATTCTGCAGCAAAAAGTCTCTTTATTCATTGATTTTTTAGGATACTTTAAGTATTTTTCTGTTGTTTTTTTTTTTTTTAAAAAAGTCCGATTTTTTTTTTTTTTTTTTTTCAGTTTACTTATTTTTTTTGTAACAGCCCTCTTTACTATCATTCCCTGGACCTCCTGTGAAAATATCAGACATTTTCGCTCAGTAGTTTCTTTGCAAACAGCGTTTCATTTTCCCAGATTCATACAAATGGTTTTTCTAATTTATTCACTGCCTCCTCTACGTCACAGCTGCTTCGGCTCTGTGTGATTCGGCTCCTGTTCGGCTCCTGTTCGGCTTTTTCGAAGGTTAATCCAGGTGTTTTTGCTTGTTTTCAGCGTGCATTCGGTGAGTTTTCGTCGGGTTTACGGCAGCTTTTCCCTGCAATTCGGGGACCCTGTGCTGTTTGCTGAATACACCGCAGGGTCACCGAAATGCAATCGGCAAAAGGAACCGAATTGAAGAGAACGAAAAGTCACCGAACGTGTGGTGACTTTTCGAATCTCTTTGGATAACCCTGCAAGTGTCCCTGTTTGTGAGGGTCAGTCCCATTGGTGTAGGAAGCCCCAAAATGGGGGAGGGGTGGGGGCACTCTATCAATCCAAAGGTGTCATGTTATTGCCAATACAGACTAAGATCAGTTTAATTTGGGGCAATTCAGCAGTTTTAGGGGTTAAATAAATCATAAACTTCAATACTTTATTAATCCCAGGACCCATTTCAATAAGGAACACTGGGGGACCCCCCCCTTAACTATGGTCAGTCACTGGTTTTGAGACCAAGACTTTCTGTCTGTCCTTCGTTTCTATCCTAATGTCCCCCTTCTAACCCATTTTTGCCCAGTATTCCAATATTTGAACTTTGGGGAATAATGGGATTCTATATAATCACATTGATGAGCTGTGGGCGCCACATTTCCAGGGACCTTCATTCTCCTGACAGTGGATGGTGTGGGATGACAGCGCAACCATGTCTCATGAAGCATGGGATAACTACTTCATTCATGAAAAGTGCTGCTCTCGAGTATGCGGGGTGGGGGGTTTTGCTACAGGGCAATATATATAATTTTTTTTTTAAAAAAATTAAGTCTAATCAAGATGATTCCTTTTTTGGATGTTTTGTCATTGATCTGATGAATCGGGGCAGCTCATGAATCCCCCTGCTCTGCACCTCAGGATGCGGGTATGATGTGTGTCTAGGAACACGTGGTCCCTGGGGCTCTCAGTAATGCTGCTGTAATGCGACTTGTATTTCTAGCAGTAGGGTCACTGCTGTGTATTGATCGCTGGTGCCTCTTGCATCCACATCCTTAATACAAGACCTTTTATCCTGATACTTGATATTACTGGATTATCATCCAATAACCCGAAACTGAACGTATCGAATGCCCCAAGGTTCGCTCTGTCGCTGCGCCACATGTGTATGCATTTTTGGGATTTAACTTTCTTTTTTCTTTTGTCAATGTGACACCGTAATTTAATTGGAATTATACAGGGTTATTCAGAGAGAGGTGAAAAGTAGGAGAATGGCTGGAGAATAGAAAATTCAAGGTCAAAATAGTCGATTTGGAAAGTGCGATAAATAGGAGAATTTTTTTGGTTTGACTATTTGACCTAGAATTTTCAATTCTCCAGTCATTCTCAAGGTTTTCACCTCTTTCTGAATAGCCCTGATAATCGATCTCCTGTCCTTTCTTCATATGTTTGATTTGGCATAGTGAAATCTCATTTTGCTGGCCGTCCTTCCTGGATATTGATTTTATAACTATATGAAATAGTCGCTGTAGCAGTATTTACAGTAGGAATCCTAGGTCAGTAGATTAGCGTGTAAAACACAAATCCTGAAAGCCTGCTCCACCAGCGCCCTCGCGCCTCTTCCTTGTGTCTTTGTTGCATTTGCTAGTTTTCTGCCTGGTTTTTGTTTCATTCATGAGACCCACGGTGATTGCAGACAGGTTACATGTACATGCAAGTTTATCCATGGGTTTTAATGACGTGTGTTTTTTTCTTTTTTATAAATCTGTTCTACCCAGGATGTGGCTTGGATCTCTCAGCCAATCCCAATGGGGTCTCTATTAATCTGTCAGTCAAAAACATAACATCCACATAAAAGATGTGACTCATGGCATCTTAAAGATTTTTTTCATTACAACCATGCATGTTGTTGAGGGTTTTGACATTTATTCATTGATCCACTGTATCAGCTGTCACCAGGCTTGGCCTCTGCTTGGTTTTGGAATTCTATTTTCCATGATGCCAGGCAACTGCGCATCATGGGAAATCTACTTCCATTGGATCAGAAGTACGAAAAAGTGGCTGATGTTGGTGGCCTACCATTCCTTGAATGCAGTAAATGCCCAGGGAATCATGGGGGGGGGGGTGGCGTCTACAGTTTGAGGTCACTACCCATCTGCGGGAACCCTGCATGACCTCTGCTTCCACAAAGCCTTTTTATGGGACTTGTGTGACTTCCGAGACGTTTAAAGGTTGTTTTTTGTGTCATCTGAAGCACGGGGACTTCTCCAGTAAGCAAAGTGCATGTGTTTAGGTCTAGAGAAAGTGAGAAGTCCGTAGACTTCTTTTTTAATTGACTTGACTCTTTTAGGCTGGGGTCAGACGAACGCATTTTTAACGTGCGTTTAGACGCACTTAATCACGGCCGCGGTAGCAGCAAATGACGGCCAATATACGAAGTACGGCCGCACGAAAGTCCGGCCACGCAACACAAGTGGAAAATGAACGCATTATTTTCGAGAACGCAGAGCCGCTAGTACTGACGTACAGAGTGCGCTGCGGCGGCGTGTGTGCGTGATTAGGAGATGTCAGACGCTGCTCATGTCCGGCCAACATAACGTCCAGACGCAAAATGTGTTCTATTGACGATCTGTAAAAAAATCACACGAAAATGCGCGTCGTCTGACCTTTTTCGCGCATTCCGTGAAAAAATACATCAATGCGTTCGGACGCAGTTTTTGACGGTCGTTGTGAATAATGCGTTCGTTTGACCCTAGCCTTAACCATTTTTATCCAGAGCACTTTATAAATATAGCAAATACTATAGGTGGAGCTTTATACCATATGTTTTTATGTAAAAGAATAGAGCCCTGGCTCCGATTTAACATTCATAGCACTTCAATTAAAAAGTGTTATGCAAGATGTTTGACCGGTGAGCTTACTCTCCAGTGTATCATCGTCAACCTTTCCTTCCAGTTTGAAGGAATTCATAAACGGAGGATAAAAAATACTTCTTGACTTCAAATAAACAAAACTATCCACACGCCATTTGTCAACAGACATGAGAGTATACAGGTGACAACTATGAATCTGATGGGGCTCATTTCCAGGGTTATTCAGAGAAAGGTGAAACTCTGGAGAATGACTGGAGAAGTGAAAATAGCCAAACCAGAAACATTCTATTTATCTCACTTTCCAAATCGGCTATTTGGTCTAGATTGTTCTCTTATCCTGCCAATTCTCCTGGTTTTCACCTTTCTCCAAATAACCCTGTTAGTAAGCTGTGATGCTCCCTTGTGTGTTCAGGCTTTGATGGACTTCTTAAGGGGTTTCTGCAGATCTAAGGAAACCATTAGGACTCTTGGTACCCTCCTTTTTATCTGAGATCCCATCTGCTTTTAGTTTTGTCCTCATTTAAGATGTTTATTGGTTTAAGAACAGCCATAAATCCGTTAAACGAACAGTAGGGGGTAAAGAAAAAAGAATGTTTTAATATTGACAGAAATTCACCAGGGGATCCTCATCAGGTTTGACCATGGTGTATGATTCCATGGTTACTGCGCATCTGTTGTAAGCTGTGCGTGCCCATAGTATGCCAGAGAAAATGCTATTCGTAACGGTCAACACTTGTGACATCCCCATTTTCTGGTCATGCTATATCTATCTTATCACATTGTGGCGCTGATGTCATGTTCTTCTCAGGAAGAAGTGACTCAGACCTGTTAGTAAAGGGTCTACTACAGCGGAAACAATTGTATCATATTACTGTAGACTTTTTTTTATTTTTATTACTGTTCAGTTTTTGTTGTATTTTTCAGATTTTGTAAATCAAAACAAACACTGGTATAAGAGCGAGGGTATGATCAGCTGAATGTCCTTCGGTAGCGCAGTTGTTATAGGGGGCTGCTGTATTGATTACTTTCCATTATTTGTTTTTGTTCTCTTATGCATTGCATTTCCATACAGTTCTCTGTGCTGTCAGGGCTTTCTCTTGGTAGTTTTTTATTTTGTATACTTTTTCATTTTAATCAGTCGACAGTTCTCCAATTGTAAAAAAAAAAAAAAATTACTGACATCAGCAGAATAGCAAAGGGACCCACAAAGCTGTGACATGTGATTTTATTGGAGCTCTTTAGTCACCCATAGCATCTGATCTGTGTTTTATAGAAAAATGGGAGGGGGAGGTGGGTTCCTTTTTTTGAGAAGTTCAGTGTAGTTTCTTTCTGAGAGTTCATCCACCCATCCTATGATACACTATATTGCCAAAAGTATTCGCTCACCCATCCAAATCAGGAGATGGGCAGGTGAGCGAATACTTTTGGCAATATAGTGTATGTACTGGACCTGTCTGTGATGTTTACGGTTCATTGCACCTAAAATAGTATAACCACGCAGAATGGTTGGATGTGTCATGTATAAGCCCCCCCCTCCCAAAAATACAAGTGAAAGGTAGCCACCAGCTTGTAGAAAATCACTAGGGCTGAAACAACTAAATAGTTGACAGCTATTTTAATCCTGTGTACAGCACACACTGTTTAGCGTCAGACCAAGTTAAACATAAATAACCTTAGCTTCGGAGCTGATTAAAGAAGACGCGCCGCTGCTTTACTAGCTATGATTTAGTTCTAGGGTTATGTCCGACACAACCAGTTTGTTTTTATTTCATTTACAACAGTAGAACTGTAACACAAATAGGATACTGCCACTGGGTGAAGGAACTGTACGCCTGTGTTTTATCCTTGAAGCTGGAGTCCTGTGCCACCACCTCACACTCCCTGCCATACCCTCTTTGGTCGGGAACTGCCATTCCCTCCCTTTTGGTCTGGTCCCTTTCCCCAAATTCACTCCCCCACTCAGATCCGGTCTTTTGTCCATACCTGCTTCCTCTCACACTCAAGTCAAGTCACTCCCTTCCATCTCCAGTCCCGCTTCCCACTTGGTTTGTTCTTGAAATTATTTAAAAGGACAGTCTACACACCCTGACCACTTTAGCTTATTAACCCCCGATTTTCATGTCGTCCTCCACTGTCTCCGTCTCTCTATTCAGAAAGCTGTCAATTTGCCAAATACTGGTGAATTGACAGCGAACTACGGTGCAGTTTGACGCAATTCGGTGATCTTTGGCAGCAGTGATTTATTGTCCCAATGGAGAAGTTTTGGTTAATCTATTCAGAGTGTCGAAATGTCAGTGAAATGCCCTGAGTTTCGGTGATTCAGTTCGACAGGTTTAAGGCTGGTGTCAGGCAAGCGGTAGTAAGAGCGGAGGGAACGTCCGTGAGAGTAGACGTTCCCTCCACTCTACCCCCGTCTGGCCACCTCGTTGAGTGCAGTTAGTGCGCTCAGTGCTGCAAAGCTCAATCCTCCTATGGAGGATTGCGTTGTGCAGCCCCGTCAATGCATGTCATAGTGTTTCGGGGAGGCTTGCAGCACGGCCGCTGTCACGCGCGCAGCAGTGTGTGGCGTGCCCAGTCGCAGTGTCACAATGCTGTGAAAGACGCCGGAAGGCACTTCAGTATGGCCATGTGCGCTCGTCTCACCCCAGAATCCCATAGGATTTAATGTTAATTTTTATTATCCGCCATTTTTATTCTTCTCCTGTTCAGAAAACCGTTATGTTTATTTTTACACTTTTTTTTTTTTTTTTAAACCTCCCTGGTGGTATTCCCGAGTGTGACTCGGGGTTAAATTTCGCTACCGCGAATGGTAACCCTGAGCCACACTCGGGCTGCATACTCACCTCCTCCTGCGCTCCCTCGCTGTCCCTTGCAGTGGCGTTCCTGGTAACGCTCCCTGCGAGTCACAAGATGCAGGGGGCGGGACCAGGCAGCAAACTGATTTTTTTTCTATAATACTCTGTATTCTAATGTACAATGTCATGAACAGCCACTAGGTGGCACTACAGGATAAGAAACAGACCATACATAGTCTCACCCTTGTTTTCAGACAGATTTCAGTGTGTTTTGTTCATTTTATTGAATATAATTTATTATTTTAGATAATAATTTTGGGATAACAAATTTATTATGTCATGTTTCAAACTTTATCGGACTCGGTGTATTTACTAATTTATTTATTAAGGATTTTACCAGTAAGGACTCTTGCTTGCACGGATTTCAGTGCGTGATTCCTAATTATTACAGGCTAACTATGTATAAAAACACGTTTGCTTTAAAAGCATCTCAATTATTTTTTTATTTTTTTTTTAGACACAAAATTTTGAAAAAGTTAGACCGCCAGGGAGGTTAAATAATGGCAGAGATTTTTTTTTTTTTCTCCTGCTGTTTGGCGGCTCCCAGTTTGGTGCTCTTTGGGGACGTGCGGTGAATAGTGAACTCACAGCTGGGTCAGCGAACTGGAATCGCCAACCTGAGCCGAACGAGAATGCACTGAAATTGCATAACTCCTAATTTTGATTACTATTCTGTTGAATGCCACATTTTATAAGAAATATTCTAATCTTGTGGAGTACAGACCCTCCTCATGACTGGACAAATCCAGCGGACAGGTAACCAAAGGTTACTAGACTTTTTTTGGCCTCTAGACCACTGTCTCCTGTCTATTAAAATTATAATTTGCGGTGGTCCCGAGCTACCCCCTTTCTATGAAACTTCCTCCCCCGCAGCATTAGACTCTCTCCGTCTCTCCAGTCCTTCAAGTAGTCTCTGAAAACACATTACTTCTAGAGAAGCCTATCGGCTCTCTATATTCCCCCGCCACTGTATATCTCTTGCTCCATCTTCCCAATCAGCCCACATGCGCCCACTACTACACATACTCCAGGTACCCTCACCTAGCGTGTCAACCCTCTCCTCTTAGATTGTAAGCTCTTGAGCAAGGTCCCTCCCTCCTACTGTTCAGTCTGTGTAACGTGTATGTATATTCGTTTTTCTGTTTCTCCCATTGTACAGCGCTAAGGAATCTGTTGGCACTGTTATAAATGCGTGTAGCGGTTTTACAGGTCCCAGGGAGCTGGTAGACATGGATACAAAACTATCTGCAAAGCTATATGGTTTGCAGTAAAGAGTCTAATATTCATACGTCAAAAGTGAAATAAAGAGAGCCTTGTTCTTGAAATGTCAAAAAACAAAGGGGGTGAATTCTCCAGCATAGTTACACAGCGATTTATGGATGTGGGGCACAAAAAAAATGAAATGTCCCATTCAGTCCAGGTCCCCCATGGGGTCAGGGAGTGGATTGCCATGTACAGAATTTTTTTCTTGTCATTTCTGAAGTGACAGCCAGGCATTGCTGGATGATTCCCAGAGCTCTCATTGCATTCTTCACGCTGGTCAGTAACTTCATAATTCTGTGTATATAGTGTAGGTTAAATGGCGTAAGCTACTTTTTAAGGGCTTTTCTTTATGTATTCACTTGTGCCCGAAATGTGTTCATCATGACTATCTTGGCATTTTGGCAAAGCCTAGAAAATAATGATTTTTAACTGAAAAATAGTACAATGAGTGAATGTTGTGTTTTGCAGCTGAGCGTTCTGTCTCCCTTTCTCTTGACTCTGTAACCTGATATCAATGCTCTCTAGCTACAGAGAGCAGCAAGTAAAGTAACAGTCTTAAGCTGGGGTCAGACGAACGCAGTGCGAATGTGCGTTGAGCCGCACTTTATTACGGCCGTAGTAGCAGCAAAGTACAGCCGCACGCAAGCAGCAAATGAACGCATTTTTTGAGAACGTGGAAACGCTAGTACTGACGCACAGAGTGTGCTGTGTCGGCATAGCGGCGTGTGTGTGATTAGGAGACGTCAGACGCTGCACATGTCTGGCCAACATAACGTCCATTTGTTTGCTATCGCGTCTTCCGTGGAAAAAATGCGTTTGGACGCATCAACGCACTTTTTGACGGTAGACGTGAAAAAATGCGTTCGTCTGACCCTAGCCTTAAATTGCTAAAATACTTCTGATTCTAGCCTGTTCAGTTCCTTGGCAGCTGCAAGTGCTAAGTAAGCAACTTCTTATTCACAGCCAAAGCGTTCAGTGAGACTGCTGCGGCAATGTAACAATTCAGCAGGTGCTGAGGAACTGAACAGGCCCTGGCTTCATGTATTGATGTTTACAAAAAAGCACTTGAATGACATTTTAACAAATGATCTGTATGGAAATATAAGAATTGTTGTTTTTTTTTTATGTAGTGTGTAAATGAAAATGAGCACCTTTTGGATTCGTAATGTACAGTAGGCAGCCGTAGCGGGAGCGATTAGTGTTAACGAGCGAGGTCATAATACTTGACGCTTGATGCTTGGCTGGAATCAGAATCCGGCCCTGAATTTGTTAAAGCTTACTTTGAGAATAAATAAAGTGATATTGTATTGGTTAAATGGAAACGGCTCGATGTTCAAAGCAGCTGTGTTTGAGATTTGGAAAGAACATATGGGAAGATCAAGAAAGAAATGGAATCGGGGTTAGATTTTAATGTTCGGAATGTATTCTTTCTTCTATGTTGTGCAAAGGAAGCCATAAAGGAGGATGTGAATTCCATTCATTTCTTCCGAAGGCCTCGCATATCCGTTACAGTGTGTGTGTATCTCTCTAGGAGTCGGGCATTAAACAGGCATCTGTGATTTACAAATAAAAAAAAATCTCATTTTATATTCAGAATGCAACTAACGATTTACGGTAGTTGGTCGATTTAATTGATTCATCGGATTAAAAAAAAAAATTGTTTACGGAAAGGAACACTATATGTAAAAAATCAATCCCTCCTTTTTCCGCACTTTTTTCTTACGCAATTTGCAGAGTGTAAATAACTTTCGTACGTTATGCGAATTGTTTAAGGTACACAAGCATCTGGTCAAAGAACTGGATTGATTGGGCTCGAACCCATGTCTGATTTCTCCCTGACTTAGGCTAATGTCAGAGTGCACTCTGCGTGCGTGCGTGCATAATGGACAGACGTACTGACGGAAGATACTGTAGACACTAGGGATGCACCGATACCACTTTTTTAAGACCGAGTACGGGTACCGATACTTTTTTTTTTTTTTTATGCCATGTGACCGCTTTCCAATAAGAACAGACCTCATATAAAAATGCGCCCCCCCCCCAGCTCACCTGGCAATCTCTGCAATCATACTTGCCCTCCTGAGTGACGCCGGGAAAGTCTTCGCGCGTGCGCTCGTTGGAAGGCCCCCAGCCGCGATCACGTGGGACCACGTGATTGCGGCTGGGGGCCTTCCAATGAGCGCACACGTGGAAACTTTCCTGGCGTCGCTCAGGAAGGTAAGTTTGAACGCGGAGAGCAGCTGCAGGGCCTATCCGAATGCCGATAGAGCATTCGGACAGCCGCCCCAGCCCCTCGAAGCCGGCTTCCGATATCGGGGGTACTGCACGAGTACTCCTGCAGTACCCGGTATCGGCACCGATACTAGTATCGGTATCGGTGCAACCCTAGTAGACACCAGTGTTTGTTTTTTTTTTGTTTTTTTGTTTTTTTTTGGGGGGGGGTTCTTCTTTGACGGACATAGAACAAAAAAGGGAAATAAAATGAATATGAAAAATGATAAAAATTGGTACATATGAAAAGCCATTTAGTCCGTCAAGGTGCTGGACGTCGCAAATGCGTTACGTCTGACATCTCCTCATCACTCACACAGACCGCTACGCTGACGTGGCGCACTCTGCGCGTCCGTGGTAGTGGTTTTACATTCTTGCCTAACTTGTGTCCGTTTGCCACGTGCGTTGTGCGTGTGCAGTTCGGTGCACACGTACTTCGTGTGTGGGTCTCATGATTCTATGCTACGACAGCCGTGATCACAGCGTTCGTCTTACACGGGTCTTAATGCTGCTACGAGCGCTCAGACAGGATGTCAGCATGCGAAGTGGGGTGAGGGGGGGGGGCGGGGGGCCCTCCCTGTAGCCTTACCACTTTAATAGGCAACCCGACCACGGTTTGCTTATGAGTGTGTCTTTAAAATTCATGAACAAACGGGAGTTTAGGCAAGGGACCAAATCAGAGTGTGAGAGAGAGTTTGGGGAAATAGACCTAGATGGGAGGCGAGGCAGCCAGGGAGTATGGGGTGGTAGCACTGGACTCTTTATCCAAGTAAGGATAAAACGCCAGCAGGACAGCTCCTCCACCCAAATTGGGTTATGTTTGACCTAACCCAAGAACTAAATCCTACAGGGTAAAGCAGCGGCATGTCATCTCCAATAAAGAGCTTGAAGTTATGAATGTTTTAACTCCATCTCATTCTAAACAGTCGGGCTATTCAGAGAGAGGTGAAAACCTTGAATGACTGGGGAATTGAAAATTGTGTGTGTGTGTGTGTGTATATATATATATATCTCCCATTTATCTCACTTTCCAAATTGGCTAGTTGTTCTAGATTGTTCATTCTCCTGACAGTTCTCATGGTTTTCACCTCTCTGAATAGCCCTGAGTGTGTGCTGTACAGATACCGATTAATCGATAATGAAAATAGTTGTCAACTATTCTCATTAATTGATTTTTTTTTTTAGTTTTTCAGCCCTAAATAAAAAAAATATGTATTTGTATTCACAGGATCATTAATTAAATATCCAATTAAAATAGAAGAAAAAAAGATGACGAATCCAAATTTGCTAAATACATCTTTAAAAATGATTTATACCTTTTTTTTTTTTGTTGTTTTTCCCCTCTCCAGCCTTTCTGAATTTTCTGAGCTGTAGTAAAACACGCCTGCATGGGAAAAGCCCTGTGTGTAGAGGCCTCTCCTGCCTGCAGAACTCATCACATGTAATTCACTTTATTTACAGCTCCAAAGGAACAGAAACTTTCATGGTTATGTTTCTAGTTCTTGCCAAGGGTCGCCCCTAGAGAGTGAAATGTATAATTTGAGTTGGGATGCGTTGGCATCTTTACAGGCTCCCAGCTGCTTAGTATCATCTTACAATATTTTCCTCTTTCACAATTTAATCTATCGCCCCCTTCTCTCCCACGACTTTTAAAATCCATGTACAGTATGTGTCTGTTTTGAGTAACGCACATGGGGGGGGGGGGTTATTCACAGAATGTATATTTATGATAAAAGCTGCCAGGATACTGGCGTTAGAAAAATCTTAACGCTGTTTTGGCTTTAAATTTGTAATTGCTAACCTGCCTTTTTACCGAGTAACCCCTTGTGATATCGGTGGCACTAGTGATCAATCTGTTCACTGTGGCAGCTCCATTGATTAACGGAGATTCTTCATGGCATCCGCAGTGAATGTGTCTGACCGGCTTGCGTGGGATTTTCAATGATATGGGTTTTCCATGCTGTTTTTGTTTCTGTGTTCTCTTGGACTGAAACAAAATTTCACTTGTATTTTTGTGAAACGTACCATTGTCTCGATGAAGTGTTTGATATTTTGGAAAACAGCGATACGATTATTCATTGTCCTTGACTACAGTTCTCTCGAAGAGCCTTGGTGATGGGCAATAAAGGACCATGCGGTGCTCCAATGCTGATGCATACTAGCTACATTAGTTTATTTATAAAGCTTCAACATATTCCTTAGCGCTGTACAATGGGAGAGACAGAATAGCAAATATAAATTCATGTTACACACGAAACAGAAGAGGACCCTGCTCGAGATCTTACAATCTAAGAGGAGAGGGGTGACCCATTAGGTGAGGGTGAATAGAGTGAGTGAAGTGGCGGGTTGCAGGAGGGCTGACTGGGAAGAGGAGCAGGAAATGACAGTGGGGAGATCATGGAGTGAGCCTATAGGTTTCTCTAAAGTAATGCGTTTTCAGAGACTTCTTGAAGGACTGGAGAGACGGGGAGTCTAATGTTGCGGGGGAGGGAGATCCATAGAAAAGGGGCAACTCAGGAGAAGGACCTTAAGAGATCACCTGCATAATCCTAGCTATAATCTATATGTGGGATTTATTTTGTTCGCGAGTTGTCAGCCCTTTTCATACAAAATACACCCGGAGGGCAGCACTCAACCTTTACCAAGCATAATGGACAGGTGCTTCTCTCAACACAAAAAATGACAACAAACCAGGAGGCGAACTCAAATTCCGTTATTCCCGGCTAGCGCTGCAGACATATAATGTCCCTCTCAGTATCCACCATCCATGTAACATTAGCCACATTGATCTGTATTACAAGAAATGGATGCTGCTCAAACCCTGCCGCCTCGTTCTGTGCATCAACGATGCTGCCCCGTGTACGCAAAATCTGCACCGCAACAATGTAATGTCTTCATTTGTGTAAATGCCATTAAATGTTTTGTCTCCTCAATTCATTCAGCTTTTCGTCCCTGGTATTTCCGCGGGCTGGTTATTTTCACGTCTCTCTTGTGTCACAGGTATCCTGTCTGAACAATATGCCAGGATCCATCTAACACAGTCCTAGGGATGATCGGGGAGGACACGGAGCGCCAAAGCTGGAATAACCCACTAGTGCCTTACTGGAGAAACCTACCTGTACAAGAATATTGTGAGCTTTCCTGAAAACTGACAGGAAGGGAAAACATTTCAAGGTATGGCCTGGATGATACTCTCAAGTTTCTAAAATGTGTTGTTGTGTGCGCCTTCCATCATATGCTAGTGTCAAACGGTACACTTCATATTTCCATTATACTTGTCATTATTCGGCCACTGCTCAACATATTCCACCTTAAAGCGTCGCTCTGTGTGTTTGATTGCAATAAACATTGTATATGACCTTTTCGATCACATTCATGATTGAATAAACGCCCATCCTCCTACCATGTGTGGTAACCTATTAAATACAACACCCTCTCATCATGTGGTCCGTAGCCCATTCGGCTGGGGTCAGATGAACGCGTGTGCAGCCACACTTTATCACGGCCGTAGTAGCAGAAAATGACGTCCAAAGACGGGCAATCTACAAAGTACGGCCGCACGAAAGTTCGGCCGCGCAACGCAAGCGGCAAACTAACGCATTTTTTTTTTTTTGAAAAGAATTTTTATTGGATTTTCAGTAATACAACAATAAGGCACTCATGAAAGCACATAGAGCGGTGCATAATCTCAGGAAATCAGGAACAAGAGTAGACTTAAAAAGGAAAACCGAACCTGTTTTCTTTCCCTGAGGCATAACGGTACCTCGAGAGAGCCTGCGAATTATACATAGTAACAACTTTATTAACAACAGAAATAATACCAAAAAGAAGAGAAAAAATAATAATAATAATAATAATAAAAAAAACAACTTTAAATCAAGGTCTCAGTGTCCCACATTACTATACTCGATTACGTCATAGTCTGCGACGTAACCCAAGGATCCCAAATCTTTGTGCATTGTTGGAGCGTGTCATGTAATTGTGCTGTTAGGCGTTCCATTTTATATAAAAACCACACTTTCGCAACTATCTCCGGAAGTGAGGGAAGGTCTCGTTTCCAGGATCGGGCTATACAAATGCGGGTTGAAGTACAAATACGGTGTGTCAGTCGAAGAGAGGGGCGCAATAGACCATGTCGTCTAGACGGACTATTGAGAAGAGCCAGAGCAGGATCAGGAGAGACTGCCAGACCCAAGGCACGGGAGATCATAGCAAAAACTGAAGACCACAGGACAGTTACCAGCCCACACTCCCACCACATGTGATAAAACGAACCTCCGCTTTTTTTTTTTTTTTTTAACGTGAAACCGCTAGTACTGATGTACAGAGTGCGCTGCGTCGGCTAGCGGTGTGTGCGTGATTAGGAGACTTCAAGACGCTGCTAATGTCCGGCCTACATAACGTCCAGATGCAAAAAGTGTTTTATTGATGATCGGTACAAAAATGCGCATCGTATGACCGCTATCGCGTATTCCGTGAAAAAAATACATCCATTCGTTGTAACGCACATTTTCACAGACGACGCGAAAAATGCGTTCATCTGACCCTAGCCGTCAGTACCCCTACCCATTTCCCCTGTGGGTTGGGAGTCGTTTAATGCAGCGCCCGCAGAGTCAGTCATCCTTTTGATAACTTGTCCTGCCACCCCAGTAAGTAGCCCATTCAATGTACCATCCAACAGTGGATCAGACCTTCATTTAGTTCCTCGCCCTCTTGGCATTGTTCAATAACCCGATTGGCTGATTGTGTATGGAATTGTAACTTTTCCCCTCTCCATTCTAGAAGCAGAAGATCCCCTCGCTGTCTGGGAAGCATGCAGCATCACACAGTTCAGGTATAAATTCACATCCAATTCAGCAGAATTTGAGAAATAAGAAGTTGATGATGTTTGGATTCGTTTGCCTATGTGCCTGTAGATTTCAGTTGTCACTTATTGCACAGGTTTCTCTTTGCCTTTTTATTTTCCCTCTTTTTACTGGAGATAAGATTCTGCTTTATTATTTGGTTTATAGCCTAGAACTGTTCTTTAAGTCTACATATTGCCAATAAATCATATCCAATTTCCCCAGGTGTGGTTCGGAGATGACCTCCCTTTAGGTTCCAGAAGTCCTTTGACTCCTAGACATGGACCAGGTCTTGTTGACGTTACTCAGTATGACCAGTGGTTGGCGGTGCGCCATGAAGCTACTTTAATCCCGATGCAGGAAGATCTGTCCATTTGGCTGAATGGTTTGCTAGGTATGTTACGTTTACCTGAATGCATTAAATATTTCTAGCTAGCAGAACATTTTGTTATTGGTCACTTCATTATGTTTGCCAGAAGTAGGACATGGCATGTGATCTTATTGCCCTGCTCTTGAACTCTTAATTTTACAGGGTGAGTGCCCCTTATTCTTAATGCTTGGGGTCAAAAGTATTTTAGATTTATTTTTTTTAGCTTCCGATTTTTGGGCTATTTGCACGTATTAAGAGATCTTGGTGATGGGACTCAAATCTAAACACTTTGTTTCATATACACTTTTTTGCACAGAAGGTAATTTTAATAGTTTGGTTCAGTTACGTGAGGTCAGATTTGGAATTTCCAACTTGTGGCATCATGTCGGCGTTCAAAATGTTGCTGAGTTTGGAACATTGTGGATACTCAGCCTTTCTGGTGTCAAGCGGTACGCGCTCATGCATGTTGGTACTTAAAGGAACACTCCACTCAAAAATCACTGACACGAGGGAGGTTAAGGGCCAGCCTGGCTGGCATAACTGTAGGGAGCATAAAAAAATGGGAAGGTAAACTAAGCAAAGCTGCAGAACAACAAACCAACTCTGTTAATGGCATTTATCCTGGTTTTCAATCTGTTCTATAAATCTTCAGACATTTAAACACACAGGGTTTGCCTCCTTGAACAACATCAAAATGTTAATTGGATGCCCCAGCTGCGTATCTTGAGACTCA
The DNA here is from genome assembly GCA_009667805.1 of Leptobrachium leishanense. Classification (NCBI taxonomy): domain Eukaryota; kingdom Metazoa; phylum Chordata; class Amphibia; order Anura; family Megophryidae; genus Leptobrachium; species Leptobrachium leishanense. The sequence continues at coordinate 327,044,077 of CM019065.1, forward strand.
AGTTAAATGTTTTTTGATTAGAAAAAGGTCTTGAATGATTTATATTGTAATGAAAGCTAGCGGGGTCTTGCTGAGGAACATCAAAAGATATTGTCCCTTTTATATACACTATAATGCCACAAAAGTCCCAAAATAGAATAAAATGGAGAAGTGTTAGATTGTGAAATTATCTATGTAACAAAATGATTTTGCTATATTCGTAACTGGAATGTGATTTCAGCCGTCTGCTTTCTTTTAAAGGGGTGGACGTTAGACCTGAACACTTCATGAAAGATCTTGACAATGGCGCTCTCCTCTGCCAGTTGATCAGTGTAGTCCAAAATACCGTGGCGCAGTGCTGCACAGATGAAGAGCTAGAGGTAACATTATGTCAGTGTGTTGTTTTATTTTTTGTTTGTTTTGGTCCCCCCCCCCCTCCCCCCAAGATAAAACTGCAGCAGTAATGTGCATTTATTTATTTTTGTGGTTACTGTTGAGCTTTCAACTGAATATTTTGATGTGCTTAAACCTTGGGTTGTTTTCCAGCAGCAAAATACAGTTGTGTTCAAAATTATTCAACCCCCAATGCTGTAAAGGGTTTTAGGGAATTTAGTGTAAATTTGTAATTGTATTCAGAATGAAATCCTACAAGGACTTTTTAAAGAACCATATGCAACTAAAATGACATCAATTGGTTTTGTAAATGTTTCTTTTTGTGAATTCTTCATTGACACAATTATTCAACCCCTCTGAAGAACAGAGGTTCATTCAAGTGTTTTCAATGAGGTATTGAAAACACCTGTGGATGTCACGGAGCAGCAATAAAGCATAATAAGCACCAATTAGGCAGCTTTAAATTGACTGTGATACTCAGCTCCTTCTAGACATTTACTGGTGTGGTTACAAACATGGTGAAGTCAAGAGAATGGTCCAGGAAGACCAGAGAAGAGGTGATTACTCTGCAATCTTCTTATAGCCATTGCCCTTCCTGTGAAAAGATGTTAAAAATACCAAGAGAGACCATAGGAAGCATCATTCGCAAATTCAAGGCAAAGGGCACTGTTGAAACGCTACCTGGTCGTGGCAGAAAGAAGATGCTGACTTCGACTGCTGTGCGCTACCTGAAGCGTAGAGTGGAGAAAAGTCCCCGTGTGACTGCTGAGGAACGGAGAAAAGATTTGGCAGATGTGGGTACTGAAGTTTCAGCTCAGACAATACGGCGCGCACTGCGTAATGAAGGCCTCCATGCCAGAACTCCCAGGCGCACCCCCTTGCTGTCTCCAAAGAATAAGAAGAGTCGACTGCAGTATGCCAAAAGTCATGTGGACAAACCACAGAAGTTTTGGGATAGTGTTCTGTGGACTGATGAAACAAAATTAGAACTGTTTGGGCCCATGGATCAACGCTATGTTTGGAGGAGGAAGAACAAGGCCTATGAAGAAAAGAACACCTTGCCTACTGTGAAGCATGGCGGGGGGTCAATCATGCTTTGGGGCTGTTTTGCTTCTGCAGGTACAGGGAAGCTTCAGCGTGTGCAAGGTACCATGAATTCTCTTCAGTACCAGGAGATATTGGATGACAATGTGATGCAGTCCGTCACAAACCTGAGGCTTGGGAGACGTTGGACCTTTCAACAGGACAATGATCCCAAGCATACCTCCAAGTCCACTAGAGCATGGTTGCAGATTAAAGGCTGGAACATTTTGGAGTGGCCATCGCAGTCACCTGGCTTAAATCCGATTGAGAACCTCTGGGACTTAAAGAAAGCAGTTGCAGTGCGCAAGCCTAAGAATGTGACTGAACTGGAGGCTTTTGCCCATGACGAATGAGCGAAGATACCCGTAGATCGCTGCAAGACACTTGTGTCAAGCTATGCTTCACGTTTAAAAGCTGTTATAACTGTAAAAGGATGTTGTACTAAGTACTAAGATTGAATGTCACTTGGGGGTTGAATAAAACTGATAATGATGTGAGCACAGAAAAGACATTTGTGGTTATGTTATATTTGTCTGACCTACACGTGCCTCTTTGATTTTAATTGTAAGCAAGATGACTGATCAAAATCAATGTCAAACTGGCCAAAACACTCAATTTCAGTGGGGGTTGAATAATTTTGAACACAACTGTAGGTGTTTTGAACCAAAGCATACAATCCTTACTGCAACATGGTGTACATTTAAAAATGTGGCACAACATCAAACAATCTGTTTGTAATGCTGTCTCAAGTGATTTCTTTCATATGTTGTAGATTAATCCCTTCACTGCTGAGTCATTTCACGTCTTAAAAAAACACCCTTTTCTTATTATTTTTTGTTTTTTACTTTAAACATGGTCATGTTTGGTAAATATCATTGGAAAGGCCATGCTCTGGCCTTTCTAATGATACCAAATATGACCCTGCTAGCTGCCAACAGTCGGGAGATATCGGGGTTCAAAGGAACCCCCTATCTTTCTTTAGGAGTCAATGAGGACGTTCCCCACACGTCCTCAGCAGTGAAAGGGTTAAGCTCTTCTGTAGCATAATGTAATTATTTCTCATGTCTATGGGATTGCTGGGGTTTGTGAGCTGCTTTTTATGAAGCTGAATGAGCAACTGGGAATATGGTTCTTTTATTTATAAAGTATTTTACCAGGAAGGATACATTGAGAGTTCTCTCGTTTTCAAGTCTGTCCTGGGTACAAGAACATCCTTCAGGATGCTAGAGCCGTCTTTATGTGGTCCATCCAATGTATAACTCTGATTCTTCTGTCAAAACCCATACATCTTCTAAAACGGCAGTTCTCATCCCTGTTATCTAACAGGCCAGGTGTGCCAGATCTCACCTGTGCTGTGATTCCGATTTATAATTTGCTCTCGGTGACTGCAGGATTCAGTCTACATTTCCCCAAGGTCACGGTGTAAGCCACTGCACCAGAAATGGAAACCTCTGAGCACGGCCCTCTACACCTTGTGTTTTTGGCTCCTAGGTTTACTTGTAATTTTATTTCATTCCCCGTTGTATTGTAAAGAGCTGTGGAAGCTGTTGGCAAAGCTTAAGAACCTAATCTCTACCAGTATTCTGAAATATTATGGTTATTATCATTCCATAGTGCCAACTCCAGGAACATTTCAAAATATGACCTTTTAATTCTTGTATTCTGTGGACAGACTTTAAATTTTACAAAAACACTTTAAGAAAATGCAACTTTCTCATTGCATCGTTTTTATGACCCATGTTTCTCAAACCTATCCTCGGGACCCTCTAACAGGCCAGATGTTGCAGATCGTTTTGTGGAAATGCAGACTGAATCCTGCAATCACTGAGCAGCAAATCATATCCCCTGTGCTTTGCTTCAGATATCTGGCAAACCTGACCTGTTGGCAGCTCCTGAGGAGCAGGGTTGGGATACACTGGTTTATGAAGTCTCTGCATTCATGTATATTGTTGATTTGCAAAATCGAGAAGCACATCCCTGACCATGCAGTGACATGTTATACTGTCGCATTTATCTAGATTTGTAGAAAATGCACAAGAAGTGCTTCATGACCATCCAAAATATACATTTTAAAGGCTTAAAAATGTATAACTGCAGAGAAAGTCTTAGTGGGTAATGCTCTATTCTCAACATGGACAAACTTGCATTACTTCATGGGGGGGGGGGGCTTTCTAACTCAAATGTGTCGTGATTGTAGCCGATATGGCGGAAACACCCCACCCCTCTACACCTGATGCTCTCTGGACTTGCGCTGTCAGTTGCAAACATGTTCAAGTCATGACTGAGTCACTGGGTCCTTTCTGGGGAGTGGCATCTCTCTCCAATCTCCTAAATTCAATAAATCCTGTGCCACCATATATACTCTAATGATCTTGCATTTAGCTTTACCTGAACCTGCTCAAAGGGCAAGGTTTTGGAAATTTACAGGTCTATTCAATAAAGGTGAAACTCTGGAGAATTAACTAAAGAAGTGAAAATTCTAGGTCAAAATAGACAAACCAGAAAATTTTTCCCATTTATCTCTCACTTTCCAAATCTGCTATTTGGTCTAGATTGTTGTCTTCTGCCAGTTCTGAGCTTCACCTTTTTTAGTGTATAGACCTGTTGGTAAATTTTTTTCCAGGGCGCCAAGAAAATCCAGTGCATGAATAAGCCTTCTGACTTTAAAGACTAGTGAGAGAGGAATGTATATATTTTTATGTTCTTTAGTGACTTTTCCAATCTCTGTGTGTATCATCATTTTTAGGGTTTTCCTATGAGAAGAGTTCCCTGTAGAGGAGACGCACCTTCGGGATCTTTCTTTGCTCGTGACAATACTGCTAATTTTCTTCACTGGTGTAGAAGCATCGGTGTGGATGATGCTTATCTCTTCGAGTCAGAGGGTTTAGGTAACTGTCGTTATTATTAATTATTATTACTGTTCTATTTTTATCCTGTTTTTTTATTTTTGGAATGTTTACTTTCTGAACAAAAGATTCCATTCTAAACAGTTTATCGCAATCTTCTTTATTGACTTGTATCTTGGAGACGGATTGGTTCCAGTGATTCCAGCTTTTTTATGACTGGCAGCAGCAAAAGAGGAAAGCTGAAGTAAAAATAAAGCGTAACAAAGGATGCTATTGAGTAAATCTGCTTTAATGAAATGAAACCGTCTTAATATAGATATGCGTGTCTGTGAAATAACTACAGGCTGCCCGGGATCTTGTGTCGGGAACAGATCTGTTCCATGCAAGGATGGAAACACAAGCGGCCATAGAAACGGCCTTGACTGGTTCCACTGTGTAAGCGCCAGATGATAGTGCTTTGTGATCATGCCTCAAAGTGTCTGACCTAAGCTTATGACCAACAGCTGCTGTGTACATTTTTTTCACATAGATTGGAGCTGACGGCTCATTACTAGAGTGTAACTTCATATCTCGTAATTAAACTGTAATGCTCCATTAAGCACTTTTCAGTTTGCTAGATGTTTCATTTAGTGCATCTACCCTTAAGAAGACAAATATACTTTAGGGGTGGGAGATGGATCTCTCATTTCCTTTTTAACGTACAACTTTAGCAAATAAAACATGACTGCTGCTCGTGTGTGTTAGTTAAAAATGCCATTAAATAAAATCAGGGGTTAACTATTAATCTCTGCCACCCCCTATTTTTTTTTTTTCTTCTCACCTTTTTCAGCAGCCTATTTACTTTCTTTGGTGCCAGCTGCAGGAAACAGCTGGATGCCTGACCTGATGTTCAATGTATGTTGAGAACTGAGGACAATGACCCACTAATGCTTTTCATAGAACCTCATTATGAGCGGGGAGGTGAATGCTCGACACGCTATCGACTCCAATTGCATCCACACACTGATTAGCTTTTGTAATGGTGCATTCCAAACCGTGGAAGGAAAAGACGATGGCCACTAACAGCCCTTTAAGGTGGAAGATAGACAACCCTCGGTTTGAAAAGGTTTTATAGTGGCCATAGACAAGGTTGGAGAAAGGAAAGCGACCGTCACCATGACAACTTATTTAAGTTAAAGTCGTTATGGTGCTAGAGTGAAGCCTAAGGCTTGGGTCAGATGAACGCTGTTTGAACGTGCGTTTAGCCGCACTTAATTACGGCTGTGGTAGCAGCAAATGACCTCCAATGACGACCAACATACAAAGTACAGCCGCACAACGCAAGCGGCAAACGCTTTTTTGCAAGAACGTCGAACCACTAGTACTGACGCACAGAGTGCGCTGCGTCGGCATAGCGGTGTGTGTGCATGATTAGGAGACGTCAGACACTGCACATGTCCAGCCAACATCACGTCCATTTGTTTTTTATAGCACCGTCAAAAATCACGGCCATGCGTCCGGATGCACTTTTTGACGGAAGATGCGATAAATGCGTTAGTCTGACCCTAGCCTAAGGAAACCTTTTTGAAAGCTAATGTATCATTTGTATTGTGATCAGATTGCTGCTATAGCCGGCTATTCCGTTGCTCTGCAGGGCTGATCAGACTGCGGCGCTGCTGGAAAATTTCAGCTGTCACGATCTAGTCATAAGGATGAAGATACGCAGGGGTTGTATTTCTATAACCTATTGGGGTTTTGCATCTCAGTCTTTGTACAGTGAGGACAAAATAACCTCTTCCTTTACAAATCTTAAACCCTCTATGTATATTTCGATTTTAATATGGTGTTTTTTTTTTGTTTTTTTTTGTCTTCCTCTGCTTGACCTCATTTCTGCAAAATAAAAATTTTAATAAAGTAAAAAAAAAATATATTTAATTGTAAAACCTCATGCTCTGTAGACTCCCTGATTACACTCATTAATTAACTTTAATTAGCTGTGATTGGAGTGTGTTGTTACTTTGGTTTTCAGGTAAGTAATGAATTTTTAGCCTGGTCAAAAGACACGTCCTTGCATGATTGTTTTAATATTAATTTAATACTTTTGCTCTTTCTTTTTCTCTCTTTCTATAGTTTTGCATAAAGATCCGCGCCAGGTGTGCCTGTGTCTTCTAGACGTGGGAAGGATAGTGTCCAGGTGTGTAGACTGGAAGAATGCCCCTATAGTCTTCGTGAATCTAGAAGATTTATCTTTGCAAAGAATTTGGATACTAAGGCCCCGTTCACACTGTGCTATTTGAAAATCGCGATAATGTCGCGCGATGTGGCGGTTTTGTGCAATTTTTGCAAAGCCCCACCAATACAAATCGCAGATAGCAAAAAAGGGTCATGTGACGCGCAACATGTGACGTCGCGCGGCAAGATGTGAACAGCTCCATTTAAATGCATTGAAGCTACACAGCATGACGTCACGCGGATTTTGCTGCGACTTGCGGCAAAATCCACACGATAAATCACACAGTGTGAACAGGGCCTAATTGTTCAATGATCTGGTGGAAAACTTGTTATTGCTGGGAAAATAATTGTTGTAATTGTCATTTTGTAGACATAAGAGTCTATTCACTAAGCACCGACATTCCAGCACTTTTCAGTTCGGCACAGATTAGTGCACTTCAGCGATTCCATTTCACCGACAGTATGGTGAATTTACTGTTCACTGGATGGTCACTGTAATATGTTGAGGATGGAGTGACCATGAAAAAGTTGGAGAACGTCGCCGACGAGTGCTGAAGTGGCCTTGCTGAATTCCATTTGACTGGAAAAAAGGAACTCTCCTAATAGGTGTTTAAACCAAAGAAAATGCATTAAAATGTGTCTAATCTTTAAAAAATAAAAAAAACCTGCTTTTTAAAAAATTTGGGAAACACAAATTTCGTCAAAGATGTAGGAAAATGATATTCTAAAAATTTTGCTGAAAATGAAGAAAGTATTTAAAAAAATATAAAGAAAATTACGTTTTTACATTGAAAACCATGGGATTCACATGTTTAAACCTGTCGCACTGAAACGCCGAAAAACAGACCATTTCACCAACACTTTGGTGCAATTTGGCTTTCTGTGAATAGATTAACCATTACTTCTCTAAAGGACAATTACACTGCCGACTAACTGCGGCAAACTGCACTGTATTTCGCTGTCAATTTCCCTAGATTTGGCAAATTGACAGCATCGTGAATAGACTAGCTACCCTGACACTGCAATGAGCGGTGCAATTCGGTGCTTGGTGAATAGGCCCAATCGAGTAAAAATGCTGAGCATGTCAAATGCGCTTAGGACCAAACCTTATTCTACTCGATTTTAAAATGGATTATGAATGATATATATCAATTTTTTTAAAAAAATAATTTTATTTTACTATTTCTCCAGGTATGGCGTTGAACCTCCGGTACTTGTTAAATTGGAGAAAGAAATTGAACTGGAAGAAACAATATTAATGGAAAGGGGACCCTTGGCTCCAACAGACATCCAAAAATCCTGCTGTCACCATGAGCTCCACGAGGCGGTGAGATACCTTTCCATAAATATTTATAATTCCATTGACATGTCTGGGGCATTTTATGTCCCGTTGACTTTATATATTAAATACATTTTTTGTCTGTGTTCTCCGTTGAATACAGGTGAAGCACATCGCGGAAGATCTTCCTTGCAACTGCTCTCACAGATTCTCTATTGAGTATTTATCTGAAGGGAGATATCGATTGGGTGATAAAATTCTTTTCATAAGGGTAAGTGTAATTTTGGCAATAAAATTCGGAAAGGGTTTTAACTTTCCTCTATAAAAGATATAGCATATAGTGAATGTCGACTTCTACATGTTTGTGCAATTGGGCCATACATCCGCTTTTAGTGAAGAAACCGTGCTTTGTGCCAACTTGTTAGGGGTGTATAAATTTGCATTTCTTTTGGTGTACAGTATGCTTTGTCAATTATGGGCCTCGGGACACTTGTAGCTACCTAAAAATTGTACCTGGTACCTAATTACGCAGTGCTGCTTCGCACGGCTCCTGATATTGTGGTGTGACTGGCTTTATTTTTTTATTTTATTTTTCATCTCTGAAGTGCTCAGAACTTTTGCTGGTATATGCTTGGATTGTCTGTTACGCTTACTGGTATATTATAACTTTATTACATTCAGTATACTGTAAATTCGGAACGATTTATTTTATTAAAAATAAAAAAAATATATATATATATATATATATATATATATATATTCCTGATCCGCAGTAAGCTATTAATTTACAAGCATGGTGGTATTCTTGCCAGTGTCCGCTTTTAATTCTGAAGGGTTCAAGAGCATCAGGTCTATTCACTAAAGGTGACACTCCGGAGAATTGACAGAGGACAATCTAGACCAAATAGCTGATTTGGAAAGTGAGATAAATGGGAGAATATTTCTGGTTTGGCTATTTTGACTTAGAATTTTCACTTCTTCAGTCATTCTCCTGAATTTCACCTTTTAGTGAATAGATCTGCATATGAATTATGTTTTAAAAAAAAATGGCTTTTGGATAACTTAATTGATCATTTTGCAAGTTGTGTAATTTTGATCTTTTATTGGTATAGTAGTGGTACCTTGGACTAAGTTCACTCTTAAATCCGCTACAACATTGCCGTTGCATATTTTAAAGCCATACCATATGATTAAATTTCTGTAGGTGGTGTTATAGCGGTTTGCCGGTCATTTTAGGGGAGGTTTATTTAACAATCACAGAAATGTGCATTTATGCTTTGAAACACACAGCTAGTGTAACAATTGGAATGTGGGCCACGCAAAATATCAAACCGGACAGACCTTGTTGTTCAAGTCTTTGGTCACTAGACAGTGCTTCATTCGTGCAATCTCCAATTTAGAGTATGTGTGGGAGACATAAAACAGCTTTTATTGGGTTTCTGGTACATCCTTGCTCCTGGAAAAGGGGGGGGGATTCATTTTAAAAGCCTTCCAGTGGGGAAATTCACAACTGCAACAGTGTTCCCAAACCTGTCCTCAGGACCCTCAACCAGGCCAGATTTTGCAGATCACCTTGTGGAAATGCAGACTGAATCCTGCAATCACTGCGCAGCGAATCGTATCACCTGTGCTGTGCTTCACATATCTGGAAAACCTGGCTTGTTAGAGGGTCCTGAGGACAGGTTTGGGAAATGCGGAACTAGAAGTATGAGCTGCTAGAAAATCTCTTGTCTCTAGTGTGGACGATCATGATTTGCAAATCTATCCAACCATAGGATTGTATCGGATATTTTGCCACATACAGGGTTTGATTCCACGGTTGAAGGTTAAAACAAAGATGGTAAGTGTAGTGTAAAAAAAGACTAACATTTTTTTTTTTTGCAATTATACCGGAGATAAAAGCTTTGTTCGTTGCAGACCTGGTGTATTTCCATCTGAAAAGACACTAACGATTATTCTCATGGATTAGTTGGCCGATTTTATTATTTAGATTAATCGATTAATCGGATAAAAAAGATTCCTTTTAAGTAAGCAATTTTATGTAAAAAAAATAATAAAAAAAAAAACACAACCCCCACCCCCTTTTTTCATAAGCAATTTGCATAGTATCTGTAACTTTCGTATTTACATACGCAAATTGCGTATTGTGCGTACTTTTCACACAAGGTATGCGAGTGCTTGGTCAGAGGGATGGGTTGATGCTGCATGCGCATCTTAAGCCCATGTTTGCTTTCTCAAATGAATGCAGCTACAAGCACTTGGGCATAGATGATGGTGTCAGCATGACAATGGGGTTAATAAGCTTAAGTGGTCAGGGTGTATAGCATGTCCCTTTTTAAATAATTACGTAAACAAACTGAGTGGGAGGAGGGACTGGAGGTGGAAGGGAGTGACTTTGCTCAAGTAACTTTTTACCGGAGTGGGTATGGACAAAAGATCGGATCTCAGTGTGGGAGTGAGTTTGGGGAAAGGGTGTCCCAAGACCCAGACCAAAGAGGGTGTGGCAGGGAGAGTGAGGTGATGGCACAGGACTCCAGCTTCCTGTAAGGAAAAAACACAGGCATACAGCTCCTTCACCCAGTGGCAGTATCCTACTGTTTGTGTTATAGTTCTGCTACTGTTGTAAACGGAATAAAAACAAACTGGCGGTGTCTGACATAACCCTAGAACTAAATTATACCTAGTAAAGCAGCGGCACGTCTTCTCCAATCAGCTCCGAAGCTAAGGTTATTTGCGTTTAACACAGACTGACTCTAATCGATGATTAAAATGGTTGTCTACTATTTCCATTATCGATTTAGTTGTCGCTTTTTGATTGCTTTTTAGTTGTTTCAGCCCTAAAATACACAGTAGCCAAATACTTGTGGTGGCATCACAGCCGGTATCGGCTCTTGGAGTCCATAGGACTACTTGGAGCCCTGCATGTCCCAGTCACTCTTTCGATTATCGTGAGCACTACAGATCAATCGCGGAGGGAGACTGGGAACTATTTGTCCCTATCCCCTGCTCCTGGAAAGAGGAGGTGGTGGCATGAGAGGTGAGTAAGGGATTTTATGGTGGGGTTTGCACAGTGTACCAAGTGATTTTGAAAATGTAAAATCGCTTTTAACACCAGCTTTTTGGAGATCTATAATTCTATATTTTGGAGAAATACCGGCTCCAGAATAGAAGATGTAGCTACCTTGTAATAGCTTGCACTTCAATTTGTAGGCACAAATGAACATTGCCTATACAAAGTATAGTAAGCCCTTACAGTAAGGATGCACAGGGAATGCAAGGCTCATGTCCAGCTTGCAGCGACTGGATTGATTCCCGCCATTTAAGATGACTACACGTGGTGCTATGTGTAACGTCGCATGCAGTTATCTTTACGGCAACTCAGTAATAGATCACATGGACTATTCAATGTTGTACAGGTTTAATTAGGAATACATGACTTCTTCACAACTTTTTGTAATTAAATTAAAATACAGGGATGCTGGGTAAGCTTCTATAGTCATTGTTGGAGGACAATGTTGGCCAACTTTCATTGCTATCTTGTGGTAAAAAGCATTTTCATAAATTGAGACGGGTGTGTTTTTTTTTTTTTTTTTTTGTCATTTCATAATTAATGAAGAAAAAAAACATTTAGCTTATTTGTTGCTTCTTGAAAGGAGACCCAAAGGACAATACTAAATCTTCTGACTGTCGTTTTTTTAGAGACTGCCTTCCGTTTGTTAAAAATTGTTTTAGTACTTCTATGTTTTACAGCAACTAATATGATATCTATTGAAAGATTAATAATAAAACAAAGTGGTTTTGGAAATCATTTCAAAAATATCAAATGCATTTGTGATGACTCTAGTTGAATAATTATCTTAGAAATAAATAATAATGCAAATCCATGGTGGGGTTCCCCCCTCCCTCTCCATGTGATTATAAAATACAGATTGGCCTGTAGACATTTATTTTCTACATTTCTCCTTTCCAAATGACTCCTAGAAAAGGCTCCCCTTTGTCTGGAACCTCAGAGAAATGTACCAAAGGTTAATCATTTCTCCAATACCTATTTGCACAATGTGGGATGGTTAGAGGGCAAAATATGTTGCCTCATTAGTGTCGGAACGCTGAAGTGTGAACGATAATGATTTTAATTAAAACATGTGAACATAAGGGTTTTTTACAGTTTGTTAATAGCGGTTTTAATGTTTAACCCCTCTGCCTCGTCCCGTGTTTAACCTTAAAATTCCCTAATCCATGGACCCAGCAATATGTGATTCTTCCCGTTCAGCATGTCACATGGCCGCAGGGAAAGCTGGATGCTAAAGCCAATCCAGTGGTACTTTATGATGGAAGGATGGGGCTGGATCCCGAAGCCCTGCAACCTGAGCACAGATGGAGCTCAAGTTCTGGGCAGGGCTATGCCCTTGCATAAGGAGGGCTGAATTGGCCCTTCGAAACCTATCTTAAATCAACTAATCCCACTTTCAGAATGCTGTCCACCAGCAGCTGAGTTGCAGCCCTCAGGGCAGAGGGAATATCTGCCATTTTTCAATGGCTCACTGTGCTTATGAACCTCTAGTTGAAGAGTAAATTACAATATACAAACCAATGATGCGTGGCTACACCATATTATCCCCTGTTATGCGGTGAATAAAGGATAAAAGTGTGATTAAGCAGAAAGATCCGGTGTGGCCTTTCTTCTATTTTAATCTAATTGAAGAGTGTGAGGACATTCATCTCGCTATGACAATTTAGAAATTAGTTTTGGGTAGAGTGTCCCTTTTTTAAGTTACACAAAAAAAGAATATTTCATTAGTGTGGTGGTTTTCATTCATGACATGTTGGACCTTAGTGCAATATACTGACTGACTGTAGGGTCCTGTGAGCTGTTTCCTAAATTTTGTATTTTTGTGAGTTAAGAACGGAGAATTTAAGTGCTGCAGAAACTGTTGATGCTATATAAATGATGATCTACTGCTTTTTCAGATGCTACATGGAAAACATGTTATGGTTCGTGTTGGTGGAGGATGGGACACCCTTCAAGGGTTCCTGTTGAAATTTGATCCTTGTCGAGTGTTGCAGTTTACAACATTGGAACAGAAAATTCTACAGTTCCAGAAAGGGGGTCAAAATGAAAATGTGCCTTCTAAATCAGGCAGGACCCCTCAACCTCCTTCGATGAACCCTATGTCTGCGATTGATGGAAATCAGAAACCAAACTCGAGAGCCGTTACTCCAGCTATGCACTCCAGTGCTAACGTTGGTAGTAAAAGTTCACCTGCTCTGTCAGCACAACGAGGAACAAAGAAAACCTCTCCAGAAGTCCAAATTACTCCTAGAAAAGGCTCTCCTTTGTCTGTGGAACCACAGAGAAAAGTACCAAAAAAATCGAATTCCCCACCACTCACAGCTAATTCTTCACTTGAAAGCAAAAGCTCACAAAACAGTTTTCCTGGAAAGAACTCTTCAATGCAGAGTCGATCAAGAGCAAAGGTTCCTGGTCTTGTAGATAAAAGCAGTGCCTCATCTCCTTTGGCTAAAGTAACTCAAAAGCCTGTAACCTCACAATCGTCTACTGCAAACGTGTTACAACATACAAAACCAATCCAAAAGGGGGACCCAACAAAGACGCCTGGCACTTTATCATCACATCTCAAAGTACAATCCAAGCCTAATTCTCCACCACAAATGGGACCTTCTAAAGTACCCATGAATTCAATTAAGCCAGCGACCACCACACCTCCCAGAACAGGATCGTCTAATTCCAAAAGGGCCAATGAGGAAGTAAAATCAAGATATAAAAACCTAACCAAACAAACATCTCCTTCGGCTTCACAGGTGTCAAAAGAGCCAAAAGTAAAAAGGAAGGCAGAGGTGCCCAAAATCAACCTAACGGACAGGAAGCCATTTGTGGTGTCTTCTCGCACACCTACACCAGCACTACTTTTTCCATACTCTTCCCAACCTCCAAAACCTATGCCTGCGCCCCAACCAAAGATATTGCCTAGAAATTCCCCTAAAGATATCAAAGGCCAGGGTAATGAAATGAAAAGGACTGCAAACGAGGCTCCAACAATTTCTGGACGTACTCCCTTGTCGTTGGTGAAATTGCCGCAGGCTCCAAGCAAAGCGCAGCCCGTACAACGGACAAAGACGCCTATGAAGTCTCAGCCTTTGCAGAGCAAGACTGTCAAAAACGATAAAGTGCTGGGCACCGTAGCCCCTAGAACTATGGGTGCCAAGACCAAGCTGGTGGTTCGTAAAGGGGCCCCTGATCCAAAGAACGATAAGCTAAAATCCAAAAAGGAAGAAAAGTTTGTTCCAAAAAGCAGTGACAAATAGTGTGGGTAAAACCTCTACTTTGTGTTTTAGAGATAAACCGTGCTAACACTGTCTGAAAGGGACCATCTTCTGTCTGCAGGAGCGGTCTCGCATCCCTTTGTTTACTTTATCCAGGGGCGCAAATGACCTAGTGTCCAGTGTGTCCAAAATACCACTTTGCAGGTCGATTTGCAGCTGCCCAGATCTATGCGCTCATATTAAGAACTATGCAGTTGTGCCGTGCACCTTTTTTATTTTATAGATTTAATTTGAACTTTTTTTTTTTTTTTTTCTTCTGAACACTTCATTTAAAATCTCGCACTCTTAATTTAGTGATCAACCTTACAAATGTTTTCATTAAATTATTATTTTTTTTTTTTATTTTTTTTTGTTTCTAGTCTTCCGTTTGCTTTATATATAGAAACAAATTTGAGCACAGGTAGTCTGAAGATTTTATTTCCTTTAAAAATTCCATCCTTTAGTAACTGATATTCAATGTGTCACCTTCCAAAGAATTCATACTTTCATTTAAAAAAAAAAATCGTTTTCTTCACACTTAGAATATTCGTTTAAGTGTCTTTTCGAGTTATTTACACTTTTAATTTACCATTGCCTTAATTCTAGGTTTTGAGACATGTTTTAAAATAAACTGAGGTGTGGTTTACATGATATTATGCAAGTTCATTAATCCAGATCGGTTTTTAGAGCTTGTATCATAGTCCTTTTTAAAGCGTCTAAGGTAAATCTCATACAGATGGTAAAATCGGCAGAAGTGCCATAGGTTAGCCATCAATGCGGTGTACAAGACCGAAGCCATAGTCCTAGCTGGGATTTATGAAGTCAAGAATTTTTTTTATTTTTTTATTTTTATGGGGAACAAGAGGAAACTAGCTGAAACACTAAAATAATTGATTTTACTGTAATTAATGGACTTCTTTTTCCCAGATAATATAATTTATTTTAAATTCTTTTTTTATTTCTCCCCCCCCCCCCCCCCTCAAAGTTTACCTTTTTTAGGATTCCTAGGGAAGAAATATTCATACAGAACAATGAAAAAAACAATTTGGATTGTACGAATTTGACCAACTGATTAATGGAAGCCTGGTTATGGTTTCCCATGTGTATGCAGAAGGGTCTACCTGCTTTCAACATTTTTGGCCCTTATCTACACTTTTTGGGGGTTAATTATTTGGTTCAGGCAAGTAATGTAACAAGTGGACATGCTGAAATATGGACCACACATGCTGATGGGCTTTATATTCATATCTATTGTAACTTCTAGTGTACTCAACATTCCCCTGGTATCCGAGAACAGTTTGTTTATACTGTATACAGTTATCGTTTTTTTTTCTGTTTGTTTTTTACACTACAAAATATATCAAATTTTTTCCTTTTTTTCTTCTATGCTATAAATGCTAGTTGATTGCCTTTTGTATCATTGTAGATTATCATCACTGGAAGTGATGGCAGTGGACATTGTTTTTGTGTTTATATTCAGATCTGTCCAACATGCAAAAAGTTCAATTTTATTGGACTTATTGTTGGTAGATGATACTGAGGGTATTATATGAAATTCATAACTTTCAAGCTGTAAAGTTTTGTCCGCTTTATCATTTTTCATCAGCCTTTCCTCTCGGTGTATTCACTAATCATCAAACTGAACTCGCTCATTTAGGAGTTTCACTGCCAGTTGAGGCCGGGGTCAGACGGTCGCACTATGTGCTCTCGTACTGACGTGCCTACCGGCGTCCGTCGCAGCGTTGGGATGCTTCGGCTGGGCCAGCCACACGCTGTATCGTGCAGATGAATTGGGCGTGCTGACGACGTTCTGAAAGCCTCCCTGTTGAAGCGTTATGACGCGCGTTCGACGGGGCTGCAAAGCCCAATCCTCCATAGGAGGGTCAAGCCTTGCAGCGCTGAGCGCAGTAGCTGCGCTCAGCGAGGTGGCCAGACTGGCGTCGAGTTGAAGGTACGTCCACTCTCACGGATGTTCCATCCACTGCAAAACGGTCGTCTGACCCCGGCCTAAGGCTGCCAGGTTGGCCATGTTTTCCTGGCCACACAGATCGTCTGCCTTGTCCTACACGCTAATGAGTATGTAAAAGTAATTTGCTGCAAACTGGAAATGCTCACTTTAATTCATAATGTGACTTCTACATACTGCTTGCAAGCTCTTTTTAAGCATTGACCATTCCATGGTAAAAAGTGTGTCCGGAAATCCTGATTTCAAGCTTTCCATAGATTGAGTTCTTCTCCATATCCTGCTTTATATTTGATTCTGTTGGGAAATTGGTACTTGAATTATATCGGAGCACACAAGATAAACGTACTGTTGTCTTCAGGATTCTCGTACATGGTGAAGGATCTTCAAGCAATGGAAGGCACTGGACTAAAAGTGTCATAATTTCCATGATTTTTGTGGGAGTTGTAGGTCAAGACCAGCTGAATGGCCACTTAGATATGGGTGGAACATTGGTTATCACTGAATAGATATGTTCTGTATTCCTGCTGGGCTTAGGTGGGTTTTAAAGTGTAAAAATGTATTTGTGATCTAGTGAAAAAAACGATAGCTTTATAATACTCCACAAGGAAATGTTCTACTTGAGGGATGTACAGCATAACCATCAACTAGGCTTTCTTAGGCTTTATCTTTTCTATAAAGGATCATATGTCAAGATCGGAGTGTAACCGCTCTGTTTACAACGCCCTCCGGTGGGATAAACGTTCTGGTATTTGGAATCTTTTAACTTGTATGAGAGGCAGATGTTGGAATTTAATACTAAAAATGTTGCAATAGCAGATTTCTGCACTTTTGTTTTTCATTGGCACGGTTATTGCAATTAACACCAAATATTTCCTATTATGTGGTAGTGGACAGCAATGCTGGAATCGTTACATTTGATTTTATTATGCTGCAAGCTAAACTGATCCATGTTTAAAGGAGAAGTCGGGGGGGGGGGGGAGATACTTTTTTAATTAAAAAAAAAAAAAAATGCATTCCATACAGTATGTGATCTTTTTTACTCTATATTAAAGGAACAAACCCTCTAAACATCCTGACAACTTTATCTTTTTGAAGTGGCCAGGATGTGAGGAGTGCCCCCAGCCCAGCCGAACTGGTTAAAAAGCTGGTTGGAGTACCGACAGAAAAGCCTTAGGGACTCCCTGACCCGAAGAGGAGCTGCGCATGCCGAGGGACAAAAAGGTGAGTAAAATGGGGCTAAATAAAATCAACAAATTGGACAGTGGTTGTCGGCAACTTCTGCCCAATTCTTTAAAAAGAAAAAGAGGACAGTACTTTTCCGTAGTGTTCCTTTTAATACATTTAAGGTTTCAAGACCTGTATTGGCTGTAGCCGCGTAGTTTAAACTATCTTCAAATTTTTGTTTGTGGTTTGTTCTCCTCACTTCACAGGGTTCTGATGAACCTTTTTAATATCTCTTTAGCCAAAGGACTCCAAGGTATCGCAATTAAAATATTAATACGATCAATATATTCAAATCCAGCTTTTCTTATAGCGGTGTGCGAAGAACCTAAAGACATTGCCTGAAATGCACTTTTCTCTCTTCAAAGAATGATATTTTTTTTAATCCTCCAAAAACCATTTGTGTCTTGCAAAGTTTAAAACTATATGCATTTACACTGCTATTTTTAAAAAGCTTTGGTAGAACAATATCTGTGGTACTTGACTCCCAACAGCTGCCATACAGCTGCATCCTGGTAAGAAAATGCTCCTGGAAATGGTGCCTTCATTTCCTCAGGTAGAAGTGTGTGTTTTTTTCTATTGAGTCAATCCAGTCTCTGATCTTTCTGTGCGTAAATGTCCTCTAGACTAGCTGCTGGCCATATTGTTAATGTTTTTATTGGGGGGGAGGGAGGAGTCTTATGTATGTTCGCACTGACCCTAAAGAACGATCCCTTTCCATTTTGGCGTTCAGGCGCAATATTTTCCAATCGCAATTTATGGTTTATCCATAACACTATTTGATGGAAAATCTATTTTTTAAAAGGAAAGGATATTTACCGTCTGTCATCAATTTTGTCCAATTCCTTCCTTCGGTTTATTTTTCCCCTCAATGTGTCATGAAAAAGAAACTGGTGCTTTCAGGGAAATCCGTTTTAATTTCCATCAGTTGTATATTTTAATGTACTTTGAATCAAATAAGATTGCAATTGGCTGCTTTAAATCCATCGGTAGGCGGCCAAAGGCTACCATAAATCAGAATCATGAGGCAGTGTGTAATTCTTTTCATGATGCACATAAATAACTCCTATAATTGTGCAATGGTTTTAATCTTTAACACTATTGGTAAGGCTGAGGACTTTGCAGTTAATGCTTCCTGCACTACAACTCCCAGAGACAAGATGCAACTTACTCAAAATGAGCTTAAAATGCTTCCCTTCCAATTGAAGGCTGAGAAATGGTCATCTAATATTCGCATTTAAATGTTTTTATTTATATTTTTACCTGTAGCCTCCATTACACCCCCTCCAAGAGGCCGTGGTGTACCCAGCTCGTTTCTCTGCAGAACAGATTTGCACCCAAATGGTTAGGAAGTTTTGCGAAGAGCGCTTTTGCTCACATCTATGTAGGGCTGCCAGATCGCCATGTTTTCCTGGACCCATAATTTATTCATGTTGATGGGCAGTGCAGGAAAAATGCAACCCTGCAGTATGTAGAATTCATATGCCTTCTTACGATTTTGTATGATTTCTTACATCTATTGCTACTGGTCGAGAAACCTTAAATTCGAAGGGGTCATGGTGGTATGTGAAAGAATCCTTATTGGAGCTTGTAGATTTTGTTCAGTATTGGGGGGGGGGGATATACTGTATACAAATGTGCCACATTTTCAAATTTTGAAGCCTCTGAAACAAATCAATGTATTCTCCATCCTTTTTGTGTGTCTGCTTTTAACATGTTTACAGTGCTATCCGTACACGGCTCCTTTTACTTTTATTGTAAATAAATGTTTATATTAAACTTGTGTCTCTTGTAAAAATTGCACTTTATTAAAGTCTACTAAGATGTTTCTTGTGTTTTTTTTTTTTTTTTTTTTTTAACTACACAACGACACATTGTGTTGTGTAGTTGTGTTTTTCGGGGTTTTTTATGTGTAGTGTTGGTGCAGCGTAAATGCGGATCCGGTGCCCTCCAGCGAGTGAGGGAAGCGGGGATACCCTACCACCCCTCATTCTACTATTCGCCGCGCCCTGAGGTCTGTGGGGGGGGGCGGGGAAAGGGTGAAATTAACCCCTTTATTGCTGGACCATTTCACCCCTGTGCACTGAGCTCATCTTTACAGTTTTTGCTCATTATATATCGATCTCCCAAGACAAGTTATATATCCTTTATCGACACTCAGCAGATTCATAATATTATATGTATACATCATGCCCTAGCAAAAAATGTGAATTTCCAATCTACAGCGTGTAAAGTTTTATGTTGTTCATTTTCTCATCCGAGCCTTTGTCGTTACATATTCTAGGGCAGGGCTGTCAAACTCCGGCCCCCCAGATGTTTCTGAACTACAACTCCCAAGATTCCCTGGCCATCTATTGCATTCAAAGAATTCTGGGAATTGTAGGCATCCACATCTGGGAGGCTGTGAGTTTGACAGCCCTGTTCTAGGGGGTACTCTGTTCGATATTGCTTCAGGTGATAATATGCTCGATATGCCTTTTAAAATAGTTTGCGTCATTTTGGATGAATCCTTTGCGCAGGTTGTACAGAGAGCACCAACATGGCCACCACCATGTGTTCAATGACCACCAGGAATATGGCCGACAGCCATGTGGCCAACAGCCATGTGCTCAAGGAGTAAGTAACAAGCAAAACTACAGAACGTAAAATGGACTTATTGCTTGTTTTTTTTGGGTGCTATTCTCTGGTTTTCAGGCAGGGTTATTTCCCAATATACCTGATGTCTACCATTTTGTATTTTAAAAGTTATATCCGCCAATAACGTGGACGAAATATAACAAGTAAAAGACACACACAGAGGGATGGTTAAATTAATTACCTTTTACTTCTTCTAAAGTAAATTAAAAGCAATATCATCTGGTCTGGAACAACAACTTATATGGTTTAATATCAACTATTAAAAGATTCTCTCCAGAGATTACGCTGAAATAACCTCTGGAGTTAATAATGAACGGCTCTCCCGAGCGATTAAACATGAGAAAATTTAAAACAGTTATTTAACATAAAAACCTTTTAACTTGATTCTGGACCTTAAGAAAAACAAAAGACATGCATAGGTGGTTTACGTTTTAAATGCAAAGGAAATTCAGAAGCGGCAGTCATTTACCCATCCACATAGGGATCTCACAACACAAGCAGATTGCTCAATTGCCCGTGTTCCCTTCATCAGCTCGACACCAATCTGTTGGTCACTTCCTGGCTCTCTCTGGATCAATTCAGAGGACGTTGGAACACGCACACGCGACCGGACCAGGTACCGTATCTGGGGTCTGATACCAGGGTATACATGTATCTTGGGTCTGTGTATTTTTATATAGAGAATGAGGCTGTATATATGTAGTAATACACAGGATACAAATATACAGCCTCATGCTCTATATAAATACAAAGGGTACATGGAGAATGAGGCTGTATATATGTAGTATGTGTTACTCTGATACAGTAATGTGCGGTGTGTATGAGCGTGAGTTTTATTGCTGTGGAGCTCTGTTGCGCTCATACATGTCACGTGTGGGGGGGGGGTGCGCGCGCGTGCGCAACATTTCATCCATCACTCCAGGCAGCACAGTGGCTTGGGCCGGCCCTGTGTCCCCACGTCCATGACGTCAGTATGCTGGGAGGGGGTATAAAAGTGGGATCTGACTTCAAGGAAGTCGGACCACCCCGGAGGGAGAGCCCCTTAGCAGATGACATGTAGGGAACTTCCGTCTCATATAGCAGGGAATCCCCATGATCTACCCCACACAATCTTCCTCATCTAAGGGGTTAATTAAAGGGGGTGGGTGAAATGAAATGGAAAGGGGGTTGAAATGAATACCCCCCCCTAGTTCATTTTTAAATGTTTACGTTTTTATTTTATCTTTCAGATCTATTAATTATAAAAATTTCTTCCTAAATAAATATAGCTGACTAAACTTTGTTAATTTTGTATGGCCCTCAAATGATGATATAAATCTCCAAAATGGCCCTTGGCAGAAAAAAGTTTCCCACCCCCTGCTTTAGTGACTGGTAGGGGGGGGGGGGGGGAAGGGCTACAAATATCTGATATCGGCATCCAAATATTTTATTTTGGCCAAAATACTGTAAATGGGTCCTTTTTTAATTTTTTTTCCTGCTGTTTTCTCAATACCCGTGTTTTTAAACTTTTTATAGACTGCTAATTGACAGCACACATTATTTCAGGTGACCCAATACTTTGTTGTCATCCATCTGACTTGTAGGCTCTATTTCCGTTACATAATGTATACTTGTGAATGTATCAGAATCTGTGATTCTGGCGTTTCTAATGGTATTTTGACTCATAGCTAAACAAACCTGTGACTGCGCAGAGTACAGTAATACTTGGACAAGATGAAAACGATGTTGTAGAACATAAAGATCTATCTGTAAAAGCATAACAATCTCTCATGGTATATGTATAGTGAATATGGGTTATCGAAGCGAACTGAATGGGCACCACTCACATGTTACTGAGCCCCCAACTCATAGCTATATAGGTTATATATACAGTTGTGTTCAAAATTATTCAACACCCACTGAAATTGAGTGTTTTGGCCAGTTTGACATTGATTTTGATCATTCAGTCATCTTGCTTACAATTAAATCAAAGAGGCACGTGTAGGTCAGGCAAATATAACATAAGATTTATATATTTATGAAATAACCACAAATTTCTTTTCTGTGCTCACATCATTATCAGTTTTATTCAACCCCCAAGTGACATTCCATCTTAGTACTTAGTACAACATCCTTTTACAGTTATAACCGCTTTTAAACGTGAAGCATAGCTTGACACAAGTGTCTTGCAGCGATCTACGGGTATCTTCGCCCTTTCGTCATGGGCAAAAGCCTCCAGTTCAGTCACATTCTTAGGCTTGCGCACTGCAACTGCTTTCTTTAAGTCAGGTGACTGCGATGGCCACTCCTCCAAAATGTTCCAGCCTTTAATCTGCAACCATGCTCTAGTGGACTTGGAGGTATGCTTAGGATCATTGTCCTGTTGAAAGGTCCAACGTCTCCCAAGCCTCAGGTTTGTGACGGACTGCATCACATTGTCATCCAATATCTCCTGGTACTGAAGAGAATTCATGGTACCTTGCACACGCTGAAGCTTCCCTGTACCTGCAGAAGCAAAACAGCCCCAAAGCATGATTGACCCCCCGCCATGCTTCACAGTAGGCAAGGTGTTCTTTTCTTCATAGGCCTTGTTTTTCCTCCTCCAAACATAGCGTTGATCCATGGGCCCAAACAGTTCTAATTTTGTTTCATCAGTCCACAGAACACTATCCCAAAACTTCTGTGGTTTGTCCACATGACTTTTGGCATACTGCAGTCGACTCTTCTTATTCTTTGGAGACAGCAAGGGGGTGCGCCTGGGAGTTCTGGCATGGAGGCCTTCATTACGCAGTGTGCGCCGTATTGTCTGAGCTGAAACTTCAGTACCCACATCTGACAAATCTTTTCTCCGTTCCTCAGCAGTCACACGGGAACTTTTCTCCAATCTACGCTTCAGGTAGCGCACAGCAGTCGAAGTCAGCATCTTCTTTCTGCCACGACCAGGTAGCGTTTCAACAGTGCCCTTTGCCTTGAATTTGCGAATGATGCTTCCTATGGTCTCTCTTGGTATGTTTAACATCTTTGCAATCTTCTTATAGCCATTGCCCTTCCTGTGAAGCGTAATCACCTCTTCTCTTGTCTTCCTGGACCATTCTCTTGACTTCACCATGTTTGTAACCACACCAGTAAATGTCTAGAAGGAGCTGAGTATCACAGTCATTTTAAAGCTGCCTAATTGGTGCTTATTATGCTTTATTGCTGCTCCGTGACATCCACAGGTGTTTTCAATACCTGATTGAAAACACTTGAATGAACCTCTGTTCTTCAGAGCGGTAGTCTTTAAGGGGTTGAATAATTGTGTCAATGAAGAATTCACAAAAGAAACATTTACTACTGTATTACAAAACCAATTGATGTCATTTTAGTTGCATATGGTTCTTTAAAAAGTCCTTGTAGGATTTCATTCTGAATACAATTACAAATGTACACTAAATTCCCTAAAACCCTTTACAGCATTGGGGGTTGAATAATTTTGAACACAACTGTATATATGGCATAAATGACTTGCTGATCCCACCCTCATTGTCACCAACAGGGTCCACAAACTTAATACATCTTGCAGTCACATATGAAGGGAGGCAATCTTCACAATATATTGGTGAGTATCCTCAATTTCCTACAGAGCACCGCAATTATGGAATAACCTCCCAGGCGCCATCAAATCTTCCTTCAGTCTAAAGTCCCTTAACATACCTCAATACAGAATGCACCTGTAAATCTGTAACATAATGAATATATTTATTTTCTGTTAATATGTATATTTGTGTTTTTTTTTTTTTATTTTGCATTTTATTACTTTATTTCTGGAACAATTCAATGTTCTTGTACCCAGGACATACTTGAAAACGAGAAATCTCAATGTATCCTTCCTGGTAAAATTTATTTATTCCAAATGAGACCAGTAAAACCACAGAGTAGAAAACCCCCAACTCAAAATGCTACAAATAAACATAATTCCAAAAGAATGCTCTTCTACGCAAACAGCACGAGGAAGAAACCTGCAAGTTCTTTCTTTCTATGCCATTGCAGTCTGAGCTGACTCTGGCTCAGTCTCACGTGAGTAATGCAAATTCATATCTTTAGGATAACTTTAATGTTATGGATACCAGATCTAATATTGGAGAACCAATAGGAACAATAAGTATTACTGTACTCTATGCAATGTACCAGTGGGGTACCTCAGGGGTCAGTACTTAGACCCATTCTCTTTTTAATATTTTTATTAGTGATATTGCAGAAGGTATTAATGGTAAAGTATGTCTTTTTGCTGATGACACAAAGATTTGCAACAGGGTTGACATTCCTGGAGGGATCAGCCAAATGATTTAGGTAAACTAAAAAAATGGTCGGAGCTGTGGCAATTGAGTTTTAATGTGGATAAGCGCAAGATAATGCACCTGGGACGTAAAAACCCAAGGGCTGAATATAGAATATTTGATACAGTCCTAACCTCAACATCTGAGGAAAGGGATTTAGGGGTTATTATTTCAGAGGACCTAAGGCTAGGGTCAGACGAACGCGTTGTCTGTGAAAAAGTGCGTTCGAACGAATGGATGTATTTTTTCACGGAATACGCGATAGCGGTCATACGATGTGCCTTTTCGTCCGTGATTTTGTACGGATCATCAATAAAACACTTTTTGTGTCTGGACGTTATGTTGGCCGGACATTAGCAGCGTCTGACGTCTCCCAATCACGCACACACGCCTCTAGCGGACGCAGCGCACTCTGTACGTCCGTACTAGAGGTTTGACGTTCTAGAAAAAATGCGTTCGTTTGCCACTTGCGTTGCGCAGATGAACTTTCGTGCGGCCGTACTTCGTGTGTTCCCCGGCATTGGACGTCATTTGCTGCTAGCACGACCGTGATTTTGTGTGTCTAAACGCACGTTAAAACTGCTTTCGTCTGACCCTAGCCTAAGGGTAAGTAGTCAATGTAATAGAGCAGCAGGAAATGCTAGCAGAATGCTTGGTTGTGTAGGGAGAGGTATTAGCAGTAGGAAAAGGGAAGTGCTCATGCCACTGTACAGAGCACTGGTGAGACCTCACTTGGAGTACTGTGTGCAGTACTGGAGACCGTATCTCCAGAAGGATATAGACATCTTAGAGTTCAGAGAAGGGCTACTAAAATGGTGTACGGCTTGAAGGAGAAAAGTTACCAGGAAAGGCTTAATGATCTTAAAATGTACAGCTTGGAAAAAAGACGAGACAGAGGAGATATGATAGAAACATTTAAATACGTAAAGGGAATCCACAAGGTAGAGGAAGGGAGTATATTTAAAAGGAAACAAAGTAGCAAAACAAGAGGACATAGTCTTAGATTAGAGGGGCAAAGGTTTAAAAGTAACACCAGGAAACATTATTTTACTGAGAGGGTGGTGGATACATGGAACAGCCTTCCAGTAGAAGTGGTAGAGGCCAAAACAGTAATTGAATTTAAGCAGGCATGGGATAGGCATAAGGCTAAAGTATCTATGTAATTGGGCAGACTAGATGGGCCGAAAGGTTCTTATCTGCCGACATTTTTCGATGTTACCAGTTTCTATTCATTTTTTTTTGTCTGCACGTTGTGTGTAATTGTGGGAGTGAACACACACTGGTGAGCTTCTGCTTCACCAGACCTATTGATAGCACTTTCCCTCATTTAATTTTGATTGATGGCATTGACTCGTGGCAATAAATATTTGGTAAGCAATTTAACCTTCTCACTTTTGGTTTAAGGTAAATAAAAGTTTCAGTGACCTGATTTCACGTTCTTTTTCACGTAAAACTTAAGGAAGGGAAGGTAGTGAAAGTTTCCATCTTGATTAAAGTCGAACGCTTGGCACAGTGTATCAAATTCCACTGGTCCCACATCCAGCTTCAGCGCTTGGAACACTGCGCAGATTTCTGGGAAGGAAACACAGCCTGTTCCGTGCGGGTCTCTGGTTTTCACAACTGCTTTTATTTCGCTCCAGTACTTGACGATATCTGAGGCCAGCTTAGCTTGAACACTTTCCACAGGATTCCTCTTCTTGGGGCCTAATAGAGTAACAAACAATAGTATGAAAAAGTTGATTTGGCATTTAACAAGTTGAAAAAAGATTTGAAACGCAGTGTTTGCAAATAAGGCTAGGGTCAGACTACCGCATTTTTCCGTCGTCTGTGAAAAAGTACGTTCAAACAAATGGATGTATTTTTTCACGGAATACGCGATAGCGGTCATACGATGCGCATTTCCGTCCGTGATTTTGTACGGATCATCAATAAAACACTTTTTGCGTCTGGACGTTGTGTTGGCCGGACATTAGCAGCGTCTGACGTCTCCTAATCACGCACACACCCCACTAGCGGACGCAGCGCATTCTGTACGTCAGTACTAGCGGTATCACGTTCTCCAAAAAATGCGTTTGTTTGCCGCTTGCGTTGCGCGGCCATACTTCGTATATTGCCCGTCATTGGCCGTCATTTGCTGCTACTACGGCCGTGATAAAGTGCGGCTGCACGCGCTTTCGCACTGCGTTCGTCTGACCCTAGCCTGAAGGGTTAAATGGGCCAATTTGCTCTTGGCCCAATAAAACTGTCAGATTCACTTTCCTAGTGATCGCTCTTAGGCTGGGGTCAGACGAGCGTAGTGTTCACGTCCGTGATTGCGCCTAAAAGTACGTCTGTGATGGCATGACAGCCCATTGGAGCCTGACACATGAAGTACGTCCGCACTGAACTGCGGACGCACAACGGCCGCGGCCCCCGGACGCAAGGCAGCCAAGAACGTACATCCCCTAGAACGGCCAGACAAAGTGCGCTGCTTCCGCAACGTCTGCATAGCTTTGTGAGTGATGGAACGTGGTCAGACGGACTGCATTTATACGTCCAGCATTTTTCACGGACAAAATGGTTTGGCTTTTTAATTTATTTTCCCTCCTACATCCGTCAAAATATAAGTCAGTGAATAAACGGACTGTGTGGCCACTACTGCGTCTTCCGTACTGACGTCCGTCCGTGTGCACGGACGTACGGTCCGTAGAAATCACGCTCGTCTGACCCTAGCCTCAATGCTATAGATATGACATTGATCATAAATATCAATGCTGTATCGCATTATTTGATGAGATGGCACAAAACGCAACGTACACAGGACTTGGCCCCCATAGTGATGTTGACATGCAGATACTTTCAAATGCATGACGTCATTCACGGAGTCTGCTCGTTTCACGTATCTTTGCACAGTGTCTCTTTAAATCTCTGTCCCAATGATTTGTCAGGTGTGACGGGAGAGGAAAACCTTGTGTTTAGAGGTTTGCTCAAGGGTAGGGTTAGGTTAGTTATTTGGTTAGCACTATATATAGATAATATTCGGAGAGGTCTGTAGAGTTAATGAGCCTATAGGCAACACTCAAATGGGAGACCCCTTTGTTACGTTAAAATGCTGATATTAAGCAGATAAACTCTAATAAATTTAAGTCTCACACATGTTGCTGAATTATAGGACCACCTCTGATACTTTAATCCTTGTCAAAATAGCCTAAAGGGATTATTCATCCACGATCTGAGGGCAATCCGGTATAGTGAATGCACCTTTTTTTTAGGGAACTTTCATCATGGTTGGTCTCACAGTTCATTCCTACGTCTGGCAGACATCTCTAGTGAACCCAGCCCAATGGCGATTCAAACAGTCAGTTGTCGATATGCTACTACTATGCGGTTTTATTATTCTCTGAAAATAACCCTGCCTTAGATCCTGTCAATATCCCCTTCTGTATCATAATAAAGGTAACTTAATAATGTATGTTGAGGTTTTACTTGGCGGGGGGGGGGGTGTATTAGAAAATCCTATTTGTTGTTTATTTTTAAAAAAAATGTATTGACTTGAAAAATTATTTACTGGATTGTTTCAGGTTTGAGATAACCGGGACCCTTTAAAAAAAAATCTTTCATGTTTTAACTTACCAGAATCGTTTGGCTCCGCTATGTTGACAAAATAGGAGAGCAGCTTTCGTAAGGCAATGGATTGCACGGGGTAAGTGAGAGGTAGACTGGACCATAGTTTCTCCAGTTCTCCAGGCAAGAGAACGATATTCATCCTTTGTGGAAAACATACACAAAGACAAGGACCTCGTGTGGGGAAACAGCTTTTGAAATCAATACATCTCCTAGACGTGTGTGACCTCTTGTGGCCAGTGCGTAAAGCATTTTATTTTCTTTAAATTGTGAAGCTCTAATAAACTCTGCAGACAATTAAAATATATATTTGTGTCTACGATTTTACTGTATATGACGTAGCGACTGCTCAAACATATGGATGAAGCCCAACCATATTAACAAAGTGTGGATTGATGACAGTAGTTCTTTAAGTATGAAGGGGGTAATCCAGTATGGCGAAATCAGACTCAAGTTGGTAAAAGTACCGCCTGCCGGGGTAGCAGAAGGGATATTAAAACATTTTTAATGTGATAGAATAATTTAGAAAACTATTTTTCTATTGTGTTGCACCGGATCTGGACAAGGAGATCCCTTCATTTCTCTTCCTTGTCTCCATCCATATTGTTGCGACGAGAGATTTTTGAGAGAAAGGTGTGGGTTGCCTGAGAAGACGCCTTACAAAAATACCCAGCTGCATTGGTCCGCCTAGAGCCGGTGTTAGGGCTCTAATTTTGTGAGTGGGCAAACTATATATATTAACATTCTTATCACCGTGTATGACATACTACACCGATATATGCTATATTTTGCTTTGCTTCTTATGTGTATCCATGTGGATGAGATTATTATGGGACCGATCTGAACCCCGAAGCGTTGATGTTCGCGCTGACCAGATACGTATTACCAATACATTAAAAACGTTTTTAATATCCCTTCTGCTACCCCAGCAGGCAGTACCTTTTGCCAACTTAAATTTTTTTTTATTATTCTCAACAGGGTTGCACTCGGGCAATAAATACATAGCACCTATGTTTTTTAATATGTAGAAATATTATTTATTATGATCCAAAGTGCGTCCACATAGCGTTTTGTTGAATGTTAAGGTAGGCTAATACCCCAATCCACATATCCTATTTGTGTTAATTTTTTTTGGCTTAAGGAAGTGCAAGAATTTGTGGGTCTGTATATATGTTTATTTATAATATACGCTCCATAAAAAAGTGCCAACTTAAATTACATAAACTCATACAGGGTAATTCAAAGAGATTCGAAAAGTCACCACACGTTCGGTGACTTTTCGTTCTCTTCAATTCGGATTGTTTTGCCGATCCCCTTTCGGTGACCCTGCGGTGTATTCAGCAAACACCACATGTCCCCGAATTGCAGGGAAAAGCTGCCGCAAAACCCGGCGAACGCACGCCGAAAACCCACAAAAACATCTGGATTAACCCGCCGAAAACCACGGAAAAACCCGAGCAGGAGCCGATCGCAGCCTCCGGAAAAAAGCCGAGACCACAGAAGAGGCAGTGAATAAATTAGCAAAACAGTTTGCTTGAATGTTTGAAAACTGAAATGCTGTTTGCAAAGAAACTACTGAGCTAAAATGGCTGAAATTTGCATATGAGGTCCAATGAATGATAATAAAGAGGGCTGTTACAGAAAAAATAAGTAAACTTAAAAAAAAATAAATCCAGAAAAATGCTTAAAATATCCTAAAAAAATCTATAGACTCTTTACTGCAGAATTTTATAATGAACAGTTTATTAGATATTGAATTAAAAAGGGAATATTTTTAACATTGAAGCCTATGGGATTCTCCTGAATAAATCTGCCGAATTAAACCACCGAATGGCAGGGCATTTCGGGAACCTTTCACTGCTGGTTTGTGTTCTCTGAATAGCTGAAGCAGTGCTTTTTCATGGGGTTTTCACTGCCATCGAACAGGCACCGTATGTGCAGGCAATTCGCCAGGATTTGGCGAATTGCCTGCTCTCTGGATAGCCGAATGGCCAAGAAAGGTAACCGAACGCTGATTTTCAGCGTTCGGTTACCTTTCTAAAGCAATTCGGAGCTCTTTGAATAACCCTGATAGTAAGACCTTATGACTCCATCTGTAGTTTTCGCATACACCTATTAAATAAAACAAAAAGTTTTTTTTTTTTTTTTTTATTCATGTCATGGCATTATCCACCCCTTTTTTAGTTCTTTTTTGCCAGTGCTTTCATTATATTTTTTTCACACAGTCATTTGACATACATGGTCTCTTCTGTTAAATCTGTAGGAACCATCATCTAAAACCTCATCTCAATTCCTTTAAATGAAAATGATATTGAAAGCTCGCTATGGATTATTACCTTGACAAAGATGGACCGTTTTCCTTGAGACAATACCACCCACCCGCTCCCACATGAGCTTCAAGCAAGACTGTCTCGGATACATACATATTGCACCATCAAACATGACCCGAAGCCTTAAATTAAAAAAATTGAAGAATTACCGTAGAAAAATAGCATCCAGCTTCTCCTTGTCTGCTGCACAGTCGTCGTTTCTACAAACGCTGATAAAAACTTTGCAGAACTGCCAAAACTGACTTTGAAGAAGGTCCCAGACTATAGAATACAGCTACAACGGAAAAAATACATTTATTATAGCAAGAAATGTGAAAAACACACTATTTCCTGCAAGTGTACATTAGCATTAATGAGGCATTCTAGGAAATAATCCACTCGTAGGGATGTACAACATATATTCGCATATAAACGTAGATACTCGAGTATAGCGTGACCCGAATATAACGCAATGGATAGAGTTTTATTATGGAAATGAGAGAATATTCAAGACTCGAATATAACGCGAGGAACAAAATTATATCGTACTGGTAAACAATTAAAATCCTTCCACGTTCTCTTAACACAGGCTCCCCCTCAGGCCAGGGTGCTCTGCTCTAGAATGATTGCAGTTGTTACGAAGTATGAAGCCGCCAACCACCCGTCTTTACTAGTGATTAGATGGCCGGCGGAGGCGAGCGAGGGGGATGATTGGCTTAAACTGAGCGTGTCCTCTGGCCGTGATGGATCCCACATCTCCCGAATACGGGAGTTCCTGTAGTGTTTGCAAGCATCAGGGAGCCCGCATTCATTTCAGTGAGACTACCGGAACTTCCGGGAGACTTGGGATCCAGAGCAAGGCAAGTTTTTTTTTTTTTTTTTTACATGCGATGCAGATGTCTCGAATATAACACGACCCCTCCAATTTTAAGGTAAATTTTTTTGTCACCAAAATCCAGCTGTATACTCGAGTATCTACAGTAACTTCTCCAGTGCAAGATGGAAAAACACTTGTCATAGGTGTGGGCAGGGGATGTGCCTGGTGTACCCCGACACATCCTAATGTTGGGTGAAGAGGTCCTCTTTCACCTCTTATAGTGACATTTTAGACGTTCCTTTTCTTGTCATGATTAATAATATAAAATCTGACTGGTTCTCTGATTACAGGCTTGTTATTTCAAATGAAAAATGTGTATTTTCTGCCAAATCTTCTAAACGCAAGTTTTCAATTAATAAATGTTCCATGAGTGCGCACCCTAATGTAACAGGCTGCGCACGTCAACACTGTGGTTGTAAAACAAGCATCAACCAAATACCTCTTATTAGGACTCGACTATGGCCCAACTCCAGAAATGTTTTAGAATTTTAAAATATTTTTATTCTTCTCAAAACCGTCCGTGACTGTTTCTCAGATTTATTGAAGGAGTGCTGTGCTCACCTCTTGCAGGTTTCGTGGAGTTTGTGCACGATGGTATCTGGACAAATCCATTTTGATACTTTTCTGGTAGCGGATTCTATCCAATCGATGACGGACTTTAATTGCAGAGGAACGTTTTTCAATCTCCTCTGTAAGTTCAAAGGTTGTGGGCCTTTTAATATGACACAAAAAAAGACAAATTACTGGGGTTATTCAAGAATTTAACTTGAAACCCTTACTGATGAATGGAAATGTGCTGAACTAGAAACTATAATATCCCAGCTCTAAATGAAAATAACAAGCTATATGTAGAGAATAGACTGCAATGTTTTTTTACATATTGTTTTGGAAGCATTTTCATTTTGCATTATTTCTGTAACACGTTTAAAGCTGTCGTCAGACGAGCGCACTATGTGCGCCCGTACTGACGCCCCTTCTGGTGTCCATCGCAGCATTGAGACGCTGCGACGGGGTCAGCCACACGCTGTTGCGCGTTCAACAGCGTCCGTGCAGCAGCCCTCTACGTCAAAGCGGTAGGATGCGCGTTGACGGAGCTGCAAAGCGCGATTCTCCATAGAGGATCGAGCCTTGCAGCGCTGAGGGCACTAACTGCGCTTAGCGAGGTGACCAGACAGGCGTCAAGTGGAAGGAATGACAACTCACGGACGTTGCTTCCGCTCTTCAAATACGCTCGTCTGAGGCCAGCCAAACATGGGATGCCTTTTCAGATAAAGTATGTTTGACAACAATGTTGCTCAAAAAAAAATCATTACAAATCTCACTACTTTTTTTTTCTTCTCATGAGTCAGCAGTGGTATATGTTTGGTTCTTTTCATCACGAGATAAAAAAAAGCTTTTTTTATTTTAATATTTTGTATTTTTATATTGAATGTTTCTTGAAACTTAAAATTTTGCAATTTTTAAATTCTGCTCATCTGCTTCCAAATTAGTCCAATAATTAAAACGGGGTTAAATTGCATATGTACCATTTTAAAAATAAATAAATTTAAAAAATCTCCCCCACACCCCCTCCCTCCTCCATTATCTTTGAAGTAATGTAACCAAGACCAGCATAAAAACCACAGCTGGCTGAAAACATACCGTCCCCTTTGTCATAAAACCCCCCCTTGATACCATTTTTAATTGTGTATATTTAATAATAGAGTGGTTCTACCTGTCTTGGATGAGTGCAAGAAAATTTCGGTAAGGCAAAACGTTTGTAGCATCCTGTTCTGCTAGTAATGTAGCAAAATCTGTCACTTGTTGGTCTGTAAGCTGAACGTCCATTGTTTTCTCAATGATGCGTCTGAAGTCTTCGTAACAAACAAACCCATTTCTAGGGACATCTGCTTTCCTGCAAATTGTATTAGATTCATGTGATTCTGTGAAGCATTTTATGAAAATCCGTACATTTTATTCTACATTACATTTCATGTTTCGTTTTGCAGCTAATTTCGGTGAGGAAGATATAGAAATACAGAATTCTTGGTTTATTTTTAATTATCAGAGATTTTATTGTCTCAACAAAAGAATTGTTGAGCTGCAAAAATACCTTAGTTACAGCTGTTCCAATTCAGGTGTTTTTGTCCTAAACATTTTTTTTTTCTTTTTTGAGAAAGTATTTTACCAGGAAGGATACATTGAGATTTCTCTCGCTTTCAAGTATGTCCTAGGTGGCGAGTATGTACCGTTATGTGTCTTGCCCAAGGACACTTACTAGACATTTGCAATTCTCATGCTGCTTTACCACAATTCCAGTATCACTGAATCTATACCTATAAAATCGTTTGTCCGTCGCCGCGCATCGGGTTTCTGTTGGCTGCGCGCGCGTCCAACAAAAACCCGATGCGCCGCTTCGGACAGACACCGGATGCGCGCGCAGCCTCTACCTGTCGGCCACGTGCGCATCCAGGAGAACAGGATGCGCACGCAGCGGACGGGTAGAGGCTGCGAGTGCATTCAGGAGACCAGGATGCGCATGCAGCGCTATAGCTTGGCTGCACGCGCATCCAGGAGAGCCAGATGCGCTCGCAGCAGACTGGTAGAGGCTGCGCGCGCACCCCACGACAGCCAGATGCCCTCGCAGCCCGATAGGGACCCGCCACACACTGGACCCGCCGCACACCGGACCCGCTGCCCCTGCTCAGTAGTACCGAATGGGGGGATGTGTGTGTGGGGATTAATGAACTAGAAGAGGGGGGAGAAGAGGGGAGGGATAAGAGTGTAGGGATGGGGGCAAAAAAGGGAGGGGGGAAAAAAAAAGTCGGCATGCATGCAATGAGAAAAAAACAAACTGATAAGCCCTGCACCCGGTCAATGGACGCCGCTTACTGGACCCGGCACTTACTGAACAGGGGTGAGGGGAATGAAAAGAGTGGAGGGGAGGGGGGTTAATGAAAAGGGGGGGGCAGAGCCAGCCAGCCTGCCCTGGGAAGAGGAGCTGCTCATGGGAGCTTACAATCTGAGAGGGAAGAGGAGCCCATTCACGGGAGTTTACGATCTACGAGAGGGAAGAGGACCCGCTCCCGTGAGCTCACTATCTAAGAGGGAAAAGAGGAGCCGCTCCCATGAGCTTGCAATCTAAGAGGGGAAAGAGGAACCTGCTCCCGTGAGCTTACAATCTAAGAGGGGAAAGCGGAGCAGCTACTGTGAGTTTACAATCTAAGAGGGGAAAGAGGAGCCGCTCCCGTGAGTTTACAATCTAAAAGGGGAAAGAGGAACCGCATCCCTATATATAAAATAGTTTTCTCCGTCGCTGCACTGGATGCGTGCGCGTCCAGCACAGCCGAAGCGGATGCGCTCACAGCCCTACCAGTCGGCTGCGCGCGCATCCAGGAGATGCACTGAGAACAGCCAGATCCTGGGGAACACCTGAGTAGCAAGATTCTGGGGAGAATTGAGCAGTCAGATCCTGGGTGCGATAAACAGCCACATCATTGGGAGCACTGGGCAGCCATATCCTCTACAACAATAGACTGCCCTCCGGGCAGGCTTTATACCTAGTAGATTATATACAGGTTAGAAAACTCCTTCCAGCCAATTTAATTATAAAATTAGCTGATTTGTGAATAAATCAACACATTCTCCCCAATCCCATATCAATTGGGTTATAAACAAAGCACCCAAGTTTTATTTGCAAATTAAAAAAAAATTCAAATTTCCTTTGAAATTTCAACTCTAATGCTGACTAAATGCAATATGGGGCTCTCTTTGGAAACCAGTCCAAAAAAAGCTCAGATTAGCTTTAGAGCAGTGGTGTCCAACCTCGGTCCTCCAGGTGTTTTGGAACTACAACTCCCATGATGCTCTGTTGACCAACTGAGTGGCTGATCATCATGGGAAATGTAACTCCGAAATATCTAGAGGGCCAAGGTAGGACACCACTGCTTTAGACGAGAATAAAAAAGGTTCAGATTTGATTTTTTTTTATTTTTTTTTTAAAAAAAGGAATTTGGATATTTCTCACGCCCCTGGTTGTATCAGTAGGAAAGGACTGAGGGTATGTTATTTATTTATTTATAAAGGATTTTACCAGGAAAGATACATTGAGATTTCTCTCGTTTTCAAGTATGTCCTGGGTTCAAGAACATTGACTGGCATCAACGACCATGAATCTTTACCAGACAATCAGCTATGATACCTGTAGTGTAAATCCACTGCACTGATGACAATAGTTTTTCACACATTTCCCCCCCATTTTTCAAGCCTACAAACTCTTGATGATGTCAGTCTGTGAAGCAGAACTTTTAAAACAAAATCTGTTGATTGATACAAGCAATCTCACAGGTAAAAGAAATTACCCAAATTCTACTAGTAATTGAAGAAAACGTCCATGGCACATCTGGAAAAGTTTCTTTTCTGCATCTGAAGCCGATAAACATTCAATCTTATTTTTTGATGTTACTCCAACACTGTAGCAATCCAGCCTGAAATTATAAAAACATACAGGTGTAGCGTTGTGTTAAAATCTTGCTGCTGGCAGTACCTATTTTTGGCCACAAGATGGAGACAATCGCGATTAGAGACACTGGACATTGGGACTACATTTCCCGGCGTGCTTTGCAAAGAGACAGGAAGTGGGTGGGACCCAGCACACTTACATCCCGAACCTCGTGGAGAACGCGCCAGAGCGCGCCAGGGAACGAGAGAGAGCAGACGCAGTGCCAGACATCGCGAGAGGGCCTAGGCCAGAGCGCGAGTGAGACCTGCCAGTTTCTTTATCGGGTCATTCAGCACAAGTGAAGGAGACCTCCAAGTTCCAGAGATTGCTGCAGATCGAACAATCCGAAGACCTCGAGTGAGGAGTTACCGCGAGTTGATCTGATACGGAGAGCAGGCGGTGAGCTGGATAAGTCGTGGACAAGCTACGGAAAGTCAGACAACGGATCCGGCCGCAAGTATCCCCAGTCAATATCGAGCGGAGAGACGTCCTGGATCAGCGGAGCCTAAAGCAACCGGTGGATGGGTGAGAGGCCTCCAAGGCCGTTTGTAAATAAAGAACACGCCGCTGTTTTCTCTTTAAAGTCCACAGGGCCCCAACTTGACTAGTCGAAGACATTCCTTAAGTAAATTCACTGGCCAGTTGAACAGTACCCGGGTACCACACACACATACACACCTTTTACATTTCGGGACTTAACCTGTGCAGGACTCATTCTGTTACGAATCGGAACAGGGGTTAAAGATACGTTCCGAATAATATTTTTCTCTTTTCCGCTGCGCGTTTACCGTAATACGAAGAGATTGTATTTTTGGGTTTCGCTACGTGTCCCTTTTTCGAACTATCAGGCAATTGCATTTCTTTTCTGTTCGGTTGCAAATATTTTATTTTTTCCGAAATGCGAAGCCTCATGTTTCGTTTCTTTTCCGCTACGCGTTTTACCGCGATACGAAAATACTGTAATAATACCTGTGAATACCGTGTCTCAACGTCTGCTTACTATTTTAGTAAACTATTTAAATGATAAAAACTCACAACGGTGTTGGAGTATATTTATTCCCTAGTGCGGGGAGACTGACCCGTGGTTCATTTTCAGCGGCTCCTCCGGGAGTGAGCGCTACACAGGGTAATTCAAACATTCGGTGACTTTTCGTTCTCTTCAATTCGGTGCGATTTGGTGATCTCATTTCGGCGACCCTGCGGTGTATTCAGCAAGCATCACAGGGCCGTCGTAGTACAGGGAAAAGCCGTCGCAAACCAGCCGAACACGCACCACAAAACCCAGACGAATGCACACCGAAACCGGCAAAAACGTCTGGATTAACCCCACCGAACACGCCGGAGAAACCCGAGCAGGAGCCGATCACAGCACAGAGCAGTCGTCGGAAAAAGCCGACACTGCAGACGAATGGAGTGAACAAAAAAAAAACGGTGCGCTTGAATGTTTGAAAAGTAAAACGCTGTATGCAAAGAAACTACAGAACGAAAATGTCTGAAATTTACATATAAGATCCAATGAATGATAATAAAAAGGGCTGTTACAGAAAAAAGAAAAAAACGCTTTAAAAAAAATAGGAAAAAAAATGTTTGCAAAAAAATGCCTAAAAGATCCTAAAAAAAATCTATAAATAAAGAGACTTTTTACTACAGAATATTATAATCAACGGTTTATTGGATATTGATTTAAAACGGGAATATTTTTATCATTGAAGCCTATGGGATTCGCCTGAATAAACCTGTCAAATTAAACCACCGAACAGCAGGGCAATTTGGCAACTTTTCACTGCTGTTTTTTTGTTCCCTGAATAGACGAAGCATTGCTTCTCTATGGGGGATTCACTGCCCTCGAACAGGCACCGTTTGTGCAGGCAATTCGCCAACATTTGGCGAACTGCCTGCTCTCTGAATAGCCGAATGGCCAGGAAAGGTAAGTGTACGCTGAATTTCAGCGTTCGGTTACCTATCGCCAGCAATTCGGATCTCTTTGAATAACCCTGATAATGTAACATATGGAATGTAACAATAATGATTTAATAATCTCTGAACTGGGGTTCGAACAACTCAACGGCCGAACATTGTTCTCAAAATATCACCAAAAACTTGATTCAACAAAGCAGAAAAAAGGTCCTGATGTTGGGAATTTTGGAGATCTAGCACCATGCCAGACCAGATATTTTCTATTGTCTATTTCCAGATCGGCCTGGTACGTGTTCCGAATAACTGCCTTTGTGTGGGAATTATGAGTATCTGAGGCAGAACAGATGATTTTAATGAAGCACCTCATCCAGAGTCTGAAAGGCCATCGGCAGCTCTGCTTTACAACACCTTATAGGCTGAGTATCCCTTATCCAATATGCTTGGAGCCGGAATGGTTCTAGATTTAGAATTTTGGAATATTTGCTTGTAATAATGAGATATCTAAGGGATATGACCCAAGTCTAAACACAACATTAATTTATGTTTCCTATACACCTCATAAACACAGCTTGATTGGAATTGTATACAATATTTTTAATAATTTTGTCCCCATCACATGGGGCTAGGAGTGGAATTTTCCTCTTCTGGAATTCTGTTGCGCTCGAAAGATTTTCGGGTGAGGGATTCTCGACCTATACAATACTATGGTAAATGTGACTATGAAATGAATAATATAACCTACCTTTGTACTGGGTTTATGGTAGACCTAGATAAATAAATAGCAACTCTGAGAAGGAAATTGCAAGCCTAGCCCTTATAAAACAATTCTCCGCAATGTTATTTTTCCAAGATGGTGCCATTGTTGTGAAAACTACATTTCCATTGTCTGTTTACCACAATTTCCAATTTAGGAAAAATAAATTTACTAAGGGGTTATTCAGAGAGCACTGAAATGTCACCAACATTTACCGAACGGGGTAAAAAAAAAAAAAAAACAGTACATTTGAATGTGTCAAAATTGAAACGTTTTTTGCAAAAAAAACTACTGAACGAAAATGGCTGGAATTTATATATAAGATCCTATGAATGATAATAAAAAAGTCTGTTACAGAAAAAACATTTTGCCGAAAAATGCCTGAAAGATCCTAAATAAATAGACTTATTACTGCAGAATAAAATAATAAACGGTTTATTAGATATTTATAAAAACGGGATTATTTTTAACATTGAAGCCTATGGGGTTCGCCTGAATAAACCTGCCGAATTAAAACATCAAACAGTAGGGCACTTTGACAACTTTTCACTGCTGGTTTGTGTTCTCTGAATAGATGAAGCATTGCTTCTCTATGGGGATTTCACTGCCCTGAACAGGCACCGTACGTGCAGGCAATTCGCCAAAATTTCCTGAACAGCGGCTCTTGAATGGCCCCGAAATGTCCCTGTACGCTGAATTTCAGTGTTCGGTTACATTTTGGCGACATTTCAGACCTCTCTGAATAACCCCTATAGTGTTTTTCCTCTAGTCATATCTAGGAATCTTGATTCAGATTCACCTTGTGTCTAGAGCCATTATCTCCTTTTTCCTGTTATATATTGAGGTTACTAGAGGTACCCTTATATAATTTATAGCCCCCCATGACCTTGCATGTTTATCTTACTTGTTCTCTTGTTTTGTTATTGTCCAAGTTAACGTGTCCTGTAACATGACAGTCACGATCTTCTAGATCAACCCTATTAATATTTACTTTAGCCATACCTGGCCTGTTTCGCTTAGCGATGTTGACTACACCTGTAGAAGAACTGATATGTTGTAATTTTACATTTTACATTATTTAAACCTAATTTGATACTGTTTGCCTCAGCCTGAACCTTCATTCAATGGAGTTGTGTTCTGCGCATGCTGTCAGAAGTATTTCACCTGGAGTCTGGCCCATCCAGTGCTCCACTCACTGGGGTCAAGCTTGTTGGAAATGGAGATCTCCACTCCAGATAGCTTGTCCAAACTCCCCATGAAGCTTAATGAAATAACATTGAATAATGCTTATGCTGATTACTATTGTAAGGCCATGTTTCTCGGAATATCTTGTAACATGAAACATATTCTAGCTTCAAAAAATGACATTGTTATAGAATTGCAATCATGTTGATAGCCCCAACACGAGATCCTGAATTTCCTCAGGGCAATATATATATAATATATATATATATATATATATATATATATATATTATATATATATAGAATTAGGAAATAGAGGATGCACTCACGGTCTTCCAAACAAATATAAAGAATTTATTTTACAAAACTCACATGGACATCAACGTTTCGGCTCGCAGAGCCTTTTTCAAGATAAACAAACAACACCAAATAACACATTTTTATACTAACAAACCAATGAATGAATTAACTCACCAATCTGTCAGAAATCTCACTAATGAGTTGCCCCACCCCATCCTGAATCAACAAGATTACGGGCGGGGGCCAACAACACCTTGATAATGGGACTGAATACTAAGAAAAAAATATATAACAATACAGAGATACAAAAATATAAAAAAGTTAAAAGCAAAAGATGAATGACTGAATATTATAACTAATATTGCAATGAAACAAAAATCTTCTTACACCAACTGACCCAAAAAAATATGAACCTCTAAATGTAAAGTCAGTGATTTAACGGGGAGATAAAAAAGATGTAAAGGAAATATATTTTCGTTCAAACCTCTAGGTGAAACTGTATCTAGTTTCATTGTCCAGAACGCTTCTCTTTGCAACAATAATTGAGACCGATTACCTCCACGTTTTAAAGGTGGTATATGGTCTATAGCCTTAAATTTGAGTGTAGGTAACCTATGCTGTAAAGCCAAAAAATGTTTTGCCACAGGCTTATCTGTAGACCCATCTCTAAAGGCAGTGGTAATATTAGACCTGTGGCCTCGGATCCTATCTCTAAGGGGTCGGTCGGTTTTTCCAACATAAGAGAGTTCGCAAGGACATGTAATTAAATACACCACAAACTCTGTGGTGCAAGTAATATGATGACGAATGGAAAAGATTTTTCCTGACCTAGGATGTGAAAAAGTTGAGCCAGGCTGCATATGGCTACACGTTACACAACTTGTGCATCTGAAGCAACCATGCCGAAGAGAGATAGAACTAGATGAATATGATTTATTTGGGTCTGTCTTGACCAACCAGTCACGAAGACTTCTGGACCTCCTATAACTTATTACAGGAGTGTTATGAAATTTAGAGGGCAAAGTACTATCGTATTTAAACATTTCCCATTGTCGATGTATATTTTGTGTGATTTTATGACTATAGGAATGATATGTCATAGGAAGGTACATCTTACTATTGGCCAAAGGATTTTCTATTTTCTTGGATGAAATTTTTTCACAAGCCTTCACAAAGGCTTGCTGAAGAACGTTGTCAGAATAACCTCTCTGTTTAAACCTATTATAGGTATCTGCTAATTGCAAAGTACAGCGTTCCTCATCACTATTGTTTCTTAATGTACGTAGGAATTGGGACACTGGCAAAGACTATCTGCTCTTTGGTGGATCTGTTGGCACTATTTAGTAATATTACTAATATTATAATGCCTGCAATATGAACAGATCATATTATACAATAGCAGATGTGTTGATCACTTTTTAAAATAATTTTATTCACCTATATTTTATACAACAGTTACATATTTATAATGTGTGTTCATCGTTTTTTTTTTTTTATAAAGATATATTAACCCTTTCGCTGCTGAGGCGTTTCACGCCTCTGTGCTGAGCTCATTTTTACCTGTTTCGCTCATCTTGTTAAACGCGTTTTGAAGGCTTATTTTAGTATATGACCCAGACATATTATATATCGTTCTTTCCGTCAGACTCGGCAGATTCATAATATGTCATTATTATATGTATACGTCATGTCCTGTCTGTATATTATAACAAAAAATGCAATAAAATATGAATTTTCAATAATTTACAACGTGTAATGTGTTTTTTTTCCACATTTTAACATGCGATCGTTTGCGGTTATATTTTGTATGGGGTGCGCTTGTCAAAAAAATTAGAGATGGGGTCTCGTTACATTTTTTGGGGAAAATTACGCGATTTTTAACAAACGCACCGCATACAAAAATCGCTAGTGCAGCATCATTGTTCACATTATAATTGAAATGGGAACAATATTGCTGCATTAACAAACCAAAAAAAAGAAAAAAACTTTTTTTAAAATATTTTTTTATTTTTATTTTACATTTTTATTTTTTAAAAAAAAACTTTTTTCACAGTCATGTTTGGTATCGTTGGAACGGCCATGCTCTGGACGATCCAACAGTATCAAACTTTAACCTCTAGCTGCGGATCGGGAGCCGATCATTGGAACCCCCTATCTCCACCATTGGTGGCAGCTAGGGGTTAACTCCAGGACTGGCGTCATCGTGCTATGCACGATGACGCCAGTCCTCAGGGGGAGTTCCCGGAGGCTTGGCCGACATCTAAGATGTCGGCCAGCTCTGGGAAAGGATCACGAACCGGCGCTTTTCAGCGCCGATTCGTGATCCGGCTCCCCAGGGGTTAATGACAGCCACCGTTTGGAAGGGCAGGCTGTGCCCTTCTAAACGGTGCTTGTATTAACTCCCTGCTCCCCGGCGATCGGGAGCGAGAGAGGTCTGAAGGACCTCCCCCCCCTCCCTTTCAGGCGCCTCCTCCGCACATGCGGGGGGGGGGCGCCTGAATTAGATGTCATCGCGCCGCCGCGATGACATCTAATTGCTCCGCCGGGGTCCCGGAGTGCTGGGCTGACATCCAAGATGTCAGCCCGCACCGGGGGGCGCAGCAATCCGCCGGAATCCAGCGGATTGCGGCCTCCTGTGCATGGACACGCTCAGCGCATCCATAGCACAGGAGAACCACTTGGCTGGACACGCTGAGCGCGTCCATAGCAGCCAAGTGGTTAAATGGTTGTCTGCCTGTTTTAGCTTTGTATATTCCCAATCTGACTCCTAGCATCAGTTTACCTTCGTATTGTGTGGTTTAAAGGGCCACTACCACCAAAAAATGAAATGTCTTTATGTTGCTGACACCTTACATGTGCTTTATTTTACTCTCTATGTGTCACCGGGTGCATCCATTATGTGATATTTTGTGTTGTAAACGGCCCCCCCCACACACACACACTATCGTTGCATCATTTGCCCCTCACTCTGTGGCAATAGTCATAGCATAGTATCTATGGGACGATCACTGACTCAAAAAATCATTGTATTGTGTGGGATGTATTCAAAGGACATCACCAAGGGGTATATTAGAAGTCATTCAAGCTCCCTGGCTTATCTCATTCAGCTGCCATCTCTGATCGCAGGTAGCAGATGAAGGACAGTAGCCTCCTGCAGCCTTAAGTGTTAAATACTGTATAAGACAAAGCACAGTCTCAAAGTAAAACTCATTATAAGAGATTGGTAAATGTTGCTTCATGAGAAAAATACACAAAATGGAATCAGGAGATAAAAAAAATGGATTTTATTTCCTTTTTACATGCAATTTCTTCAGAAAAAGAAAAAAACAGCAGCATCAGGTAAATTCAAAGAAATGTGAATAGTACGTCCTGGGGAAAATTCCCCTTAAGGACCAAGGATGTACTATGTACATCATGGTCCTTTACTCCCCCTCCCTATACTCCCCTTTGGAGCCCTCTCCCTCCTGAATGACTGCAGTTAGAAAAAAAATAAAGGCACCGCTGGAGAGGGCAGAGTCTGCCCTTTAACCCCTTAGGTGCCGGATCGCGATTCTGCACCAAATTGCGATTCACTCCCGGAAGTGTCTGACATCTTGGATGTCATCCAAGCCTCCGGGTCACCCCCCCACCCACTGACGTCATTGCCATATGTGCGATGATGAAAATTTGGACAGTCCCCCCCTAGCTGCAAAGTAGAGCTAGGGGGATCATTTGGATCCCTGTATCTCTCGATCTGTAGCAGCTAGAGGGTCATGTTTGGTATCCTCGGAAAGGCCAGAGCATGGCCTTTCCAAGAATACCAAACATGACTAGGTTTGGTGTAACAATAATAATAAAAATGGGGGTAAATTAAAATAGGACTTCAAATCACATTTAAACACGATGAGCATAAAGTTCGTAAAGGTGTTTTTTTATTCATCATATTTATAAAAAAATCATAGTACATTATATGATATGATGGAAATAATGATATCTTTAGAAAGTCCATTTAATGGCGAGAAAATGGCGAGAAAAACGGTTTATAATATGTGTGGGTTCCATAAACGAGTAAGAGGAAAAGTAGACCTAAACACAAACAGCGCAGAATGTAAAAACAGCAGTGGGCACTTTCAGACAGACGATGGTAAAACAACCTGGTCAAAATGGAGATACGGTTTAAAGTGGTATTGTGGAGAGCTGGCAATACTTCCTTTGGCCTATAAAGGGACAGTTTGCCATTGAATTTCCACAATCCTGTGACATTTGAACAATACATAAGGGGTTATTCAGAGACAGCTGATCTGGCACCGAAATGGCACGAACAGGGAATTTCCCCGTTCAGTGTCATTTCGGGGCCATTTGGCTATTCAGAGAGCAGGCAGTTCATCAAATTTTGGCAAACTGCCAGCAAGTACGGTGCTGTTCAAAGGCAGTGAAATCCCCCATAGAGAAGCAATGGTTAATCTATTCAGAGAACACCGAACAGCAGTGAAAAGTTTCCGAAGTGCCCTGCTGTTCGGTGTTTTCATTCGGCAGGTTTATTCAGGCGAACCCCATAGGCTTCAATGTTAAAAATATTCCCGCTTTTATCCACTATCTAATATACCATTTATTACTTTAATCAGCAGTAAAAAGTCTCTTTATTTATGGATTATTTTTTTTAGGATCTTTTAGGCATTTTTTGTGCAAAAATTTTTCCCCATTTTTTTTATAGTGAATTCTCTTTTTTCTGTAACAGACGTTTTTATTATCATTAATAGGACCTGATATGTAAATTCCAGACATTTTCGTTGAGTTTTTTTGCAAACAGTGTTTCAATTTTGACACTTTCAACTGTATTGTTTTCCTGTTTTTTCACCCATCGGGCGGCTTGTCGGCACTGTGCTCCTCGACTCGTCGGCTGTGTTTGGCGGCTGTCCAGTGTGTTTTGCGGTGACTGTTCAGAGGGTTGGTGGCGGCATGTGACGGGTTTGCAGCAGCGGCCGGCGGGTTTGTGGTGGCATTTGGCAGCCGATTCCCTGCACTTCGGGGACCCTGTGGTGAATAGTGAATTCACTGCAGGGTGGGGAATTTTGATTCCTCAAAGTGTGGGGAACGACAGAGCACATTTCAGCGACATTTCGGTTGCTCTGTGAATAAC
Organism: Leptobrachium leishanense; assembly: GCA_009667805.1. NCBI lineage: Eukaryota > Metazoa > Chordata > Amphibia > Anura > Megophryidae > Leptobrachium > Leptobrachium leishanense. The sequence continues at coordinate 327,088,851 of CM019065.1, forward strand.
GCCCATACTTAAGAGGCAGATATGATCAATCGTTATGTTGAATTGTATAAGAAAAGGTCTCCAAACCTGTCTTTGGCTTCCTCCATCATCCTGGTCATGAAGCTGAGGTGCGACCTGCTGTTTAGTTTGTTTATAAAGGAATCGTAGTCAACCATTCCATCCTTCCTTCTGAGGTTAAACCTACAAGCGAGTTAGAATGTCACAACATCTCAAATGATTTGTTGGCTTTTCCTGTCAGCAAAATAATGTGACAAGATGATGGACAAGAACAAGAGTGGCATATACTATTCTCCAAATACAATAATTTATCACCTGAACAAGGAACGCCTGCCAGTAACTCCATAATATATTGTCATCCTTTAATTTCCTGAATTATCTGCAAATACCAGGGCTTCACAGTGGCCACAGTGGTTCTGCTCAAACCAGGAAGTGGTTCAGCCAATCAGTGCATCACTCATTCATCTCTGTAGAAGCCCTTCAGATATGTATGATATTAATATTTCACTGACTTACCTAGCCAGTAAATGTTCTAAATCAACAGCTGTCATGGGGACATCAAAGTTGTTCAACCCAAGTCGAAAAGTAGATCTACAAATCTAGAAGGAAATATGCACTTGGTGAATTTTACCGGCTGATACAAGGATGGACCAAAGAGATTTCCCATCATTTCAGTAGAGTGATGGATACCAATGGTACGATTCAGCATGACCATTCTGGTGAAACCAAGAATGTGGTGAGCTGTGATATCCATGTTAATTTAGCTATAGTTGACTACATAACTAGAGGCATTTGGGTTTGATATATAGTAGTATCAATAAAAATATTTTAAAAAAACAGGAATGAGAAAAATATATAATAGAAACAAGCAAATCATTTTCTTCAATTATCTCTCTTTACACGAGTATATAGATCAAAGCCCCTAATCCAACCCTGACAAGAATATAACTATTCCTAATGGCAGCTCTAAGCATTTCCTAGAATTCATTGTGTAAAACAAAACATGAGCGAATCTGTTGCCCAGTATACTAGCAGAAATGGAGTTGTGCATATTTATTTATTTTATTTATTTATAAAGGATTTTACCAGGAAGGATACATTGAGATTTCTCTCGTTTTCAAGTATGTCCTGGGTTCAAGAACATTGAAATGTTACAGAAATACAAAGTAATAAATGCAAGATATTAAAAAACAACACAAATATACAGATTAAAAGAAAATAAATATGTAGGAAATAGTCACTAGGTTACATGTTTACAGGTGCATTCTGTATTGAGGTATATTAGTAAGGAGCTCGAGTGACTTAAGACTGGGGGAAGATTTTATGGTGTCTGGGAGGTTATTCCATAATTGTGGTGCTCTGTAGGAAAATGAGGACCAAGCCACTGTCTTTTTGTATTGTGGTATTGCAAGTAAGGTGCTGGTCCTGGATCCAACCAACAGCACCATTTATATTTATTCATGGATGGGGCTAGCGGTGACTGCATTCATCGAAAATTCAGTCAATGCTGACTGAGGCAGCCTGGAGTACACTGGGCGAAACGCGTATCAGGAAATCAGCACATATTCCAATTTGTTTCAATTCTTAAACTGTATATTTTATTGTGTTTTTTAGGAGATGAATAAAGTGATATTATACTTTATTTGGCCACAGTATACTTTTAATGTGCACTCTGTGGATATTACTTATGCCGTTTGGCTTCACCTGGATATGTACTGGAGGAATATCTTTGGAGAGAACTGGCCAAGATCAAAAAAAGAAGAGTGGATGCCACCTTTATGGGTGCCTAAAGGGAGCCTTTTTAGCCTAAAATTTAAGAAGCTCCAACAACGGTGAATTGTCTACTACCTCAGAACCCATGTGGTTATTTATTACAGATATATTGCCCTATATGCCTTTTTCACTACTTCTTGTTTTTCATATTGGAGGAAGTAAGCACAGACTGGAAGGGCTGTGCCACCCTGTAAGGTACAAGGATATATGAGACAGTTTACCATACAGGCTAAGTATCATGTGATTGTGGATCTTTCTACTCCTTTTCCCCTCTCATAAATTTTAACAGACGTAGTGCACTATATATCTGTTTTTTTATTCTATATACACTGGCATAAACACTACACACAACTAAAAGAATACAGATAATAAGAATATAAGTATCCTATTCCCCACTTTTACATTGGGTAGAACACTGAATGCATGGACTCTTCTAAGTGGTTCACAAAAGGTTCACTGGAACACTTAATTGTTTATATTGATAGAGCCACTGCAGAGACCTTTTAATGTTTGAAGGTTTGTTTTATTATACCAGCAACAGTTGCAGGCAGAGTGTCCACATGGAAAAAAAAAACAAGCATAAATACAACCCTACTCCTTTATTCGGAGTCTAACTAAACAATTGGTCTTCCCTTACTAACAATACTGGGAAGCTAAGCTGCTTACCAGTTAAAGAAATCAACAGAAAAAATAAAGAGCGTTTACTTCAGGTCTTCAGGGTCATGCTCCTCCTCTGCTGGCCCCAGCCAAAAGAAAGACTGTCTTCCCAGGGAGCACCACAGCACCCTATAAAGGCCAGGCAGTCTCAATCAGCTGGCAGTTAAAACTATATGGTGGGGAAAAGGGCTTTCTCCATCACCCAGCCACTATATATATATATATATATATATATATAGTCTATGTCTGCAGACATAGACTGCATGTGTAAGGCTGATGGTTGGAGATCACAAAGATGCAGAAAATGGGGATTGTTGTCAAAGGGGTCTGGACACCCATCCTAAGGGGGCCTGATGTAATACCTACACAGCTTCTGGGCCACTTCTCCCTTTCCTGCTTCTACATTTCCCTGCACCACGGACCAGAGAATTTCTGTTGCAAAGAGGTCTGGGCATTCACCTTAAGAGTGCCTGACGCTGCACCTACTGAGTCTAAGATTACAGGGCTCCTGGATCGTGACCAGTGCTGACTAAAGAAGGGTAGTGCCACTTTCTATATGGCCGGTGGCATTTACTCCTAGAGCCGGGATTTACGTAGGCTCTTATAAATGTGAGTGGTTTGTCATAGTGATATGAAGAGTGGGGCCACTTGCTATATCTATCTGCACCATTGTTTCGTACCTTGTTCTTCTTGTTTTTGAGAGACATTGAGGACGACAAGCACAAGCATCAAAGCATTAAGGAGGACCACATTGACTTTAGGAGTAATACTTGTCCAACTCCTTATACACTGGACCTTTATATGTGATAGGATTCACTGACTTATACACTCTCGCACCAATGAGTGGTTATGTTTACGGACTGGCTGTGACCTGTTGCATAGACCTGATCTTTGCTTAAACAAAAGCCATCTAGCATGGCATTGTATTGATTAGAGGGTTCTGTGTTAAGACAGACACACACAGGATGCAAAAAAATGAGAAATTGCAAACGTCATTTGCATGTCTTACCCAGAATTCTGTGCTGCATATGGGAAATGTAGCACATGAGTTCTCTGAATTTCTGAGATGTGTAAATGACTTCTGCAATAATAAACTTTATATATACTGTATATATATATACACATTTCTTTTTTTCATTATTTTTCTTGAAGTCCACATCCATTTTTTGCACCTCCGGGTTTTGCTCTGTATGCAATATATTTATTTGGCAAGTGAATGCTTGTGGTTCACAAATAAATTTAGCATAATTTAGATATACAAGATTTTGTTTTCTTCAAATTATTTTTTTAATACTGTCAAATTCCACTGTAATAATACCAAGGTATGGATCACTGAGCATCACTGGACTTAAGACATTTCAGAATAACTCTGTGTGCGCAGAAGGGTAACTGTATATATACCAATAAAATGGACGAGGGATGGAAGCAGTTTTCTTTGCAGGAGTTCTTGGTTTTTATTTATGAGTTGAAGACAAGCACCGGATTTTCAAATAACAAGTTCAGTCCCAAAAATGCCTCGGAATGTAGACATAAATGTATTTAAGGACGCTTTTAATTTCCACTGAGCGGCCAAGAGAGACATCAAGAGCAATGAAATGGCTTCTTAAATCCAGCTAGGGAACAACACTACCTTATTAAACCCAATGCTTATATGTGCAAGGAAATCCTGTTCATAACTCTGAAGATGAAAGGAAGATCTAAATCACTGCGGAGAATCTGCACAGCAAGAACTGTTTAATTGCATAGTGCATCAGATGCAAACAGACCAAATGCAGGACTAGGCCATGAATTCAGCATTGCCCCCTCTTGTTCAGCGGTCCATAATGAAACATATTTATATTAAAATAAGCAGGTGCAAAATTACTTAAGGAAAAAAATTGCTGTTTATGACAAGTCATCACCGGGCAGGGCAGTCATTGGGAGGGGGGGCAGCAACCCAATGGGTCAAGCAGGCACGTCAGATGGTTGCCCTCCTGGGACTGTGTCACTGTTACTGTTGAATGAAGCTGATCCTGCTCACACACCCCAAGGAAGACATCAATTGACAACACTCTCGCCAAAGAGCATAGGCCCTCAGATTCCTTCTTAGCAGTTTGACAAGATTACTGTTAATCAAGTTTTGGACTGGGTGAGCAGAATCCACTTCCATTTTCAGGATGTAGGACTGGTAATGCCTTCCAAGTGGGCATGGGGCAGTGCTTCTCAAACCTGTCTTGAGGTACCCCAAACAGGCCAGGTTTGCCAGATATCTGAAGCACAGCACAGGTGATATGATTTGCTGCTCAGTGATTGCAGGATTCAGTCTGCATTCCCCCAAGGTGATCTGCAAAATCTGGCCTGTTAGGAGTAACTGAGAACATTTTTGGGAAACACTGGCATAAGGGGAAGATTAGGTCTGGGGTAGGTTTTGGCTTTGGAGGACCAGCTTAGACCTTGGAGTTGATGAGAAACAGGTAATTAAAGAGAATACAGGTCAACCTGTAACATAATGCAAAAGTGGAGACAGATAAGATTATACATTATGCATGACGCCTTTTTCAACACAAAGACCATTAAGAGGGGTATATTTACCAGGCCAGATGCAGACGTGTCCATTTTACTGAATTCTTGTAACATCAGTGTGCACGCTTCATTCAGCTGTAACAGAGGTCAGCAGCTATTAGGTTCTGCAATCTTCATGGTTTTGTAAAGTGAACTTTTCTGCATTTTATAATATTTTTATCCATGAATTGAATAATGGATAATTCCCTGTGATTATCTTCATGTATGTATTCGGTTGTGTAATGTATCATTTCCTAAGGAACCTCAAACCTTCAGAAAAACTTGGAATAACAATCGGAAAAGAGAAGGAACCAAGACAAGCACTCAGAACTTTTAAACATGTTTCATGAATATAGATAAAATCTCAATTTTATTGGCTAGTTTAATAAAGAAGAGAGGAGGAAGGCTTTAAAACCAGATACTGGGGATATTAGAATGGGAAATAGTGAGAAATCCAGCTTACCTTTCCTTTTATTGCACGTATGACGTCCTCAATCTTTCTGTTTGAGTGCTGATTGCAGGGATTCCTAGCATCGCTTGCTGTGGAGCAAACACTATCAGAATACTTTATACATAACACAACAGGCTAGTTTATTTTATTATGGAGAGATCAATGCTGTTGGGGATTACTTTTTTATATTGTGTGGTAAATTAATGTAATATATAAAACAATAGACAACATGTTGCCATGGTTACATTTTCACATGGTGGTGAGGATCAACATAGTCTACATATGTGCAGTTCCTAACCATGTACTCAGGACCCACGAACAGGCCAGATTTTAAGGATTACCTTGGGGGGAATGCAAACTGAATCCTGCAATCACTGAGCACCAAATCATATTGCATGTGCTGTGCTTCAGAGATCTGGAAAACCTGGCCTGTTAGGAGTACCTGAGGACCAGGGTTGGGAACCACTGGTTTAGATAGAATGGAGCTTTGATTTGTGCAGATATGGATCATCCTCCAAAAAGCTGTTCAACCTTAAAACCGACCCAGGAACCTCCCCATGATCCCTCTCCTAGATGAAAATTTAGACCTGATGCAGACTGCAATCAGCTCGCTGAGATAGATAGTAGTTGCAGTGCACAATATCCAGATAATTATCTGCTTTTCATTCTGTAACACATGCATTCTCTGATGGCTATACCCAGCTGAGAAAAATGTAGTTATAACTCCCAGCATCTGCAGTGCATCAGGTTTCTTTGCGTTGAACATATGATTATGGGGATTAGGATAAACATTCATGGACTGATGGTTATGGCCAGGGCTAATGCAACCTTGGCCCTCCAGACATTTTGGGCTCTATTACGCTCTTAGCGTTAAAACGCGGGCGCAAGGGAGGAAAACTGCACCCGCAGTTTTCCCCCTTGCGCCCGCGTTTTAACGCTGGATTACAATGCAGGTGCAAAAAATGCTGCCTGCATTGTTATCGAGTGTAAAATCTTGGATGCTCGCGGCAGCGCTGAGCACAGCCGCAAGCATCCACTTGCTGGAGTCCATAGGACTCCATTGAGTTCCTCCCTGCCGGTCACGTGACCAGCCGGATCTCGCCTCGCGAGATCCGGCTGGTCGGCGTAGTGATACGCAGGGAGAGACTTGGGGGACTTTTTCCCCCAGTCTTTCCCTGCTCCCGCCGGCCGGAGGAGGCGGACAGAGCCGCTGTCCTCGCCGCGGGACAGAGGGTGAGTATCTGTTAACGGATTCTGCAGAAGCGGAATCCGTTAACACCAAGTCCTGGCTCTGGTTAACTTTTCGTTGACCAGAGCCAGGCGTTAATCAGCGCTGGGACTTTGTAATCCAGCGCTGATTAACACTTTGCGCTCCCCATGTTAAGCATAGGGAGCACAAAGTACAGTAACCTCGCGCAGAGGAGCGCAAGGTACCAAACGCAAATGGGTTTTTTAACCCGCTTGCGTTTGGATTGTAATATGCGGTAAACAACGCAGCAAACGTTAATGCTCACGCAAGTGAGCATTAACGTTTGCGTGAAGAATGTAATAGTGCCCTTTGTATCCATGTTTTCTATGAGGCTTGGCTAAGCTAGTGAGCAGTAGCGCATCATGGAAGATGTAGTTTCAAAACATCTGGGTGGCCAAGTTTGCTGACGCCAGGTTTAGGAGATGAGCTGTGGGGCGTTGACACTAGATTACAGGAGTTTTGGGAGTGGGTGGCTAAATTAGTCCTTCATTTTCCACACCATCTTTCCAATAATGTCTCTCGAATGACACAAACCTTTATAAAGCTGGAAATGCTGTTCATACACATTTAGAAAAATGTCGGAGAAGGTCGGTAATTACCTTAGACCTTGCAAAATCGTGTAATCATGTAATCGATCCTTTACAGGCTGCTTTCATATGCACTTACAATGTTGCCGTCAGGACAAATAGTTGTAAATGCTGACCAGCATTTTAGAAAAGCTGTAATGTAACCACCTTCACAACAACACTGTGCTGTTACCGTGACTTTGGGAATAGGAGATTGCAAGCTGTGCCCTAACGACTGTTCAGCGGAGAGGATGGGTGGAGGCTGAAGGTGCACCTAGAGTTAGTGTGGCCATAGGGAAGCCTCAAATGTAAACCCCCTCTTGTTCTACAAAAAGTACAGGAATGACCCCAGTAAGTTAATGAAGGATCCCCCTTATTCTATCGGTAGTTGGGAATGTGTGTGTATAGAGCTGTATTTGTGTGGAATATCAGCATGAAAATTACCTGAGCTAGTGGAACCTGGAAATGGTAGTCTTAGCTTGTTGAAGAGTGTAATAGAAGGTACGGCTGTACCTGCGGTGCTTCCAAATCTATGAAAGAATTGCAGAAATAAATTATCTTTGTGTATAAATTGCTTTCTTATTTACTTTGAAAAAAAAATGCTAAGTTTTGCCTTCTTTAAACACTTTCTAGACCAGTGATGGTAAACCTTGGCACCACAGATGTTTTGAAACTACATGTGATGCTCCGACAGCTATAAGGCTGGTGCTAGGCATCGTGAAACATATACAGGGCTATTCAGAGAGAGGTGAAAACCTTGAGAATGACTGGAGAATTGAAAATTCTAGGTCAAAATAGTCAAACCAGAAAAATTCTCCCATTTATCTCACTTTCCAAATTGGCTATTTGGTCTAGATTGTTCATTCTCCTGGCAATTCTCAAGGTTTTCACCTCTCTCTGAATAGTGTTGATAGTTACAAAACATCTGGGGGGCCTAGGTTCGCCATCACTGTTCTAGACACAGCAGCAGGGCCGGATTTGCATCTCAGGGCCTGTAGGCACAAAAAAGTGGAGTGCCCCTACCCCTCAAACATAAAAAGAGAAAAATATTATTTTATTGTATTTGTTATTTTTATATAAATCTAACTTGGTTATATTTGGAATCACTGGAAAGGTCATAATCTGACCTTTCCAATAATACCTCAAATGTCCCTCTAGCCCTTAGGGCTCCAGAGATACTGTGGTCTAAAACACTGTATATAAAATATATATACAGTATATATATTTTTTTTTTTTACAGAGAGCAAGGCACATGTCTACTCTGCTTAGTTATTAATCCGGCTCTGCACAGCAGGGAAGAGTTCTGTTTTAAAGTGCTTATATTATTAAATATACATGTTTTTCTCTATGGGGGTTATTCAGAGAGTACTGAAATGTCGCCGTCATTTCCGTGCTCTCCCGTTTCCTCCACTTCGGGGAATCAAATTTCCCCACCCTGCGGGGAATTCAGAATTTACTGCAGGGTCCCCGAAGTGCAGGGAACGGACCCGAACTCTCGTTGAAAAACACAAAAAAACACGCCGAACATGACCGGAAAAAGCCAACGAGCTGCTGAACACAGCACAGAGCAGCCGCCGGAAGAAGCCGACAAGCTGATGAACGGGGTAAAAAAACAAAAAGCAATACGATTGAAAGTGTCAAAATTGAAATGCTGTTTGCAAAAAATTACTCAACGAAAATACCTGGAATTTACATATAAAATCCTATGAATGATAATAAAAAAAAGGTCTGTTACTGAAAAAAGAAAAAACGCTTTTAAAAAAGAAAACAGAATTTTTTTTGACGAAAAATGACTTAAGGATCCTAAAAAAAAACAAACAATAAATAAAGAGACTTTTTATTGCAGATTAAAAGAATAAAACGGTTTATTAGATATTGTATAAAAAAAAAACGGGAATATTTTTAACATTGAAGCCTATGGGGTTCGCCTGAATAAACCTGTCGAATAAAACCACCGAACAGCAGGGCACTTTGGCAACTTATCACTGCTGTTCGGTGTTCTCTGAATAGATTAAGCATTGCTTCTCTATGGGGGATTTCACCGCCTTCAAACAGGCACCGTACTAGCTGGCACTTCGCCAAAATTTGGCAAACTGCCTGCTGCCTGAATAGCCGAATGGCCCCGAAATGTCACTGTATGGGGAAACTCCCTGTTCAGTGACATTTCGGGGCCAAATCGGCTCTCTTTGAATAACCCCTTATGTGATTTGTTGCTATTTATAGGTTTTGAATCCCAGGGATAGCTTACAGTGTGTTGGTCATGGACACAATAGCAATAGCCGATACCAAACATCAATTTACAAAAAAAAAATCACTAATATATATATATATATCTTTCAAAAAAGTTAGGTAAAAAAAAAATCCCTTTTTTTTAGCTGTCAACTCTCACTGTGGTCTGTTATGGAGACACTATAGCAACATTGGGTTGGAGTTTGACTTGCCAGTTAAATAGGAGGAATCACCTTAGGGCACCTTACGCTGATGACTACATATGTGTTGCAACACTTTACTATTATTTCCTAGAAACCCTTTCTTAAATCAGCGTTAAAATGTATTCTGACATTCCATAGGGCAACTCAGATTAAAAGCCTTGCATTGTGCAAGAACCGTAGGAGGAATGGGATGATATGGAAACAGCAAACTACTGCTATGCAGATCTGCTGCCAGTGGAATTCAGCACAGGATTTCAGATTATGTCATATTAAAATCAATATTTAAAATAAAAATGTTCGCAATTTTTCGACTACAACACAATATACACATGTATGCATTGCATTATACCCTGAAACAAAATGTTAAAAATATAGGAATGGAATGAAAATCAATAAGATTAATGGCCACCTCTATTTCAATTATATTCCCAATTCTCACATTATACTATTTCTTACCGTTTTCCACAAATTCACAGTTTAGTGAATAATCCCAGATTTTAACAATTACCCTTTTGTGTTAAGGTGTTTTTTTACATTATTGAAATTACTTTATCTTTATCATTTTCCGCTATACAAGCTTGAGTTGAGAGAGACGTTTAAATCAGTGGAAAGGGTAAGGGGGGACGACACACCTGGCCCCTGTGTCACTAGCATGAAGGATTTGTACACCACAACCTCTCAGCCCCATTCTTCTGCTGATTAAATGTATAAAGTGTGCTGGGCTGTCAATACACTACAGGAGATAGATGCTTCCATAAGAATAGATGCTTCCATAAGTTTAATTTACTCAATTATATATTTAAATATTTTATAATTAAACCATAAAAAATAAATACATGGTATTTTTAATTATTTGGTCCCTAATGGAAAAGGCTGCGCATACCTTTGGCCCTAAATGTATGGATAAAGGGGAAAACCACCACAATTGGACACTTGTACGTTTAAGCCTGCACAGGCTCGGCACCTATCATCAGGGACTATTTTATATAAAGTGACTAAAGCGGCTATACCAGCACAGTAGTAACTTATATGAATGTTCCTTATGTACCACACACGTGGTGGTCTTAGAGATGGACTCCCAATTATCCTCCCAAATCTGAGCCATCTTAAGCAGTGTTTCCCAAACCTGTTTTCATGGGAGCAATAACATTCCAGATTTCAAGGATTACCCTGGGGAAACACAGACTGAATCCTGCAATCACTGAGCAGTAAATCATATCAGCTGTGCTGTGCTTCACATATCCTGCAAACCTGGAATGTGAATGCTCCCTAAGATCAGGATTGGGACCACTGGTCTACAGCAGTGGTTCCCAACCGTGTTACTCAAGTACCCTAATGGGCCAGATTTTTCAGATCACCTTGGGGAAATGCAGAATAAATCCTGCAATCACTGAGCATTGAAATCATATCACCTGTGCTGTGCTTCAGATATCTAGAAAACCTGGCCTGTTGGGGGTACTTGAGGACCATTGTTGGGAACCACTGGTCTACTGTATCTCTCATCTCCCCCTCCCATTTCAATGTATAGGACAGGGATCCCTAATCTCCTGCTTCAAAGCTGACTATTCCCCTTTCTCTCCTCTTTTAAATCTAGACAATGTAAATGTTGAAAGTGTTGCATACTTATGAATTTGACAGAAATGCAAGAGCTGTGTTTACCATTGTATTATATTGTTATTACCCTGCATTTCTTATTGGCAGAAACAGACGTAAATACAATCATCAGACAGCGCACACTAACAAACATATAAAAAACTAATTTCATTGGAAAATGGAGCAAAGTGCTGTCCCTGCAGACAAATTAGGGGACAGTACCAAATGTAGGGCACCTAACAAAAATTTAAGAAAATAAGAAAAGAGGACTGATTTATGTGGTGGCTGCAAATTAGGCATTTTTCTCCTTCTGATCTGCTTAAAAACACCCACTCATCACAAATGAAAAGTCAGTGCACAACATGCATGGGGTACAGCAAGGTAACCTCACAAACATAGAACCTAATTTGATATTTTCACTGGTCAATGAAAATAAATTGCTACGTACCAATTCCATAAATACTTTGTATCAGAACCAGGAAATCCAGGACTTGTTGGCTTGTTGGACTTCTCCTACTGTTTTGTGTGTGTGTAAATGTATATTTGTTATTCTGTCTCTCCCTTTTGTACAGCTCTACGGAACTTGTTGGTGCTTTATAAATGCTTGTAACTAACTGTAACAGCAAATCATATCACCTGTGCTGTGCTTCAGATATCGGTCAGTGTCAAACTTGGCGAGGCGGAGGGTCCTGAGGACAGGTTTGGGAAACACTGGTCAACAGCAAACCGAGCATTAACAAATGACCAAATTGCACTTAATGATTATGTCTCACAAAATCCAAAAATGTACTTTGCTGTAATAATATACATATTACTAAAGTGCTAATTTTTTAAGTAACAACTTTAGTTGCACATGCAAACAAATCTTGTGTTCCTGCACCTCACAATCAGTAGTGAACACAGAATAGCCAATTCATACATACTGAAAAGGACATACAAAACAGTGTGTGTGTGTAAATATTAATGTATGTTTACCTTTTCCATATACTTGCAAGATCCTTATCAGAGAACTCTACACCCAGAGGCTTTAGTGCTTCAACAAATTGTGTAAAGATAACCAACCCCGATGGGCAGAGACATGATGACGGCAGATATTTATGTAGAGATTTACTGAGCGGGGGAAAACACTTACATATTGATTTATTGTCATCTATGATGACCGTGACCTGAATATATCACAAACAGCACACAATTGCATTATGGCATATACTCTTTGGAAACAAAATTGTGTTGTTAGTGGCTCACAAACAAACACCAGTTTGTGCAACGTGTCATTGCAATAAAATAGAGAGTGGTCCATACAGACAATACAGAGGAAGCTGGTTATAAGACTAGCGAACGGAAATGTGATTACCATCTAGGCTTGTAACATTACACCTTGCTGTGAAAAGTTCAGTGAATCATAAAATGTTTGTTATCCCCTTCTTCTGCACATGGTGTTAGGCTGCGGTCACACAAGCTTTCTTGAGAGAGGAACGAATGTCCGTGAGAGTGGACGTTCCTTCCTCTCCGAATGCCTGTGTGGCCACCTCGCTGAGCGCAGTTAGTGCGCTTAGTGCTACAAAGTGCGATCTTCCATAGGAAGATCATGCTTTTTAGCCCCGTCCTACATCGTAGCTTTTTGGCAGGGAGGCTGAAAGCACGTCCGGTAGTAGTGCGAGCAACTAGAGCGCACGTTACATCCAGAGCCGTCTTTAAGGCGGGGCAAATGGGGCGCTGCCCCAGGCCCAGCCATTGTTTAGGGGCCCAGTTAGGCAGCTGTCCCCAGTGGCGGAACTACCAGGGTCGCATTTGCATCCAGGCCCCGGTAATCCGCCACTGGAGGGGGGGCCCTGGCAGTTGCGTTTATAATTGGGACGGAGGAGCAGGAGAATTCAATTCCCCCTGACTCCTCCCTGATGCTGATGTGTCCCGTGAGTCAGTGACACAGCGCCGGCGCCTGTGATGTCACAACCGGCAGCGTGACCAGCAGGGAGCCAGCAGACAGATCGGCGCTTCCTGCCTACCACAAGTTGAAAGCTGCCGCCCAGCACAGTGAGGTGTGGAGGAGGAGGCTGCATGCTCCAGGGGTGAGAGCAGTGTAACCGAAGGCGTGTGACTGGGAGGGAGGGGACAGCAGCTCCGGGCAGTGGAAGGACCTGATGCCTTTAGAGTTGTTCCTCCTCCCGCCTTCATGTCCCTGGGGCCCTGCGGATTACAGTGCACACACAGGAGCCACTATGCACAGCCTCCAGTGAGTGCCTGCTCTCAGCTTCAGGGCTGATGCTGGGCTCCGGAAGGCAAGCTACAGGCTGTTCAGAGCAGCGGGAACATGGCATCCTGTCCCACGTGCTGCTGAGGGAGGAGCGGAGATCCCATCCGACCAGGCTGCCAGGTGAGAAACTATCTGCCCTCTGTCTCCACTGTCAGCACTCACATCCTGGCTTCCCCTCTGCAGCTGCAGAGACCCCACTCCCCCTGCTTACACGTACCCTCCTCCAGTGTAAGCTGTAATATGTGAGCGGTCTCCTTGTGTCGAGGAGCAGACATTCCTGGACACAGGAGACCCCTCAAATATTACAACCCCTGCTCAAAGGGACAATCTTCATGTGCTTAATGTGCTGTGGCATCTCCCCTCCTCCTCACCATGCTGTCCACCCAGCCAGGAGAAGACAGGCAGTGCCCTGCCCTGCCTTGCCTGACATAAAATAAAGTATTATGCAGGTCAGAAACAGGGCCCTAAACAAGCCACTGATTATAGGACCCCCTGCTCCCCCACCATCACCCCTCCCTCCATTTCCCTCCAGCTCCACTTAAATTGTCACAATTTAATTTTGTCAATTAAGTGTATATATGACATAGAAATGTGCATATGATTAATGCTTAATGTGTATATGTTGCATAAATGTGTATATATGATGTGAAAATGTGAATGAGGTGTATATAAATAATATAACTGTGTATAAGATGTGTATGTGTATACAGGTTGTGCATACAAATGGTACGTGTATATAGCATGTGTATATATGTGTGCACAGATAGTGTGTTATATATTTTTACAGTACGTGTATTAAAGATGTGTATATGATGTGTAATTGGAGAAAAAAAACGATTTTAGTTTTTTGAGACAAGCCCCTGTGTGTTTATTTATTTATTTTTTAGGATGTTGTGGAGAACAAAATTACATGGAGGGGCCCAAGAAAATGTTTGCCCAGGGCCCAGTCAATATTAAAGACGGCCCTGGTTACATCATGTGGCCCTCCCAGTCAAGCCGTCACAAAGCTGCAAAATAACAACTATACACACCTGTAAATATAAGTTGCAGTCATTTGATCTTATTTAGTAAATACAAAGCCACTGGTGGCTAGTGCCATGGACAAGCTGAAAGCCCTAGTCCAGAGGTCAGCAACCTTGTCCCTCCAGATGTCTTTGAAATACATTTTCGTTGAGGCTAAACCAATCTAATGAATGGCTAAGCATCATTGGAGATATAGTCCCTAAACATCTGGAAGGCCAAGGTTGCCGACCTGTGGCTTAGTCTGATGGTCCACTCATAGGCTTTACATTGCTGCTTCAAGCAGGAGAGGTTCGGATGTGATTGTAGAGAATCCATTCCATTTGTAACTGTTGTCTTGCAAGTGTAAATTTAGGGAATTATGAAAACTGCTAACTATTTACAATAAGAAATTAGGCAGAGATTTATACAGAATTATATTCAAAGCCTGCTCGATGCTCATTACCTCTTCTGCACATGGTCCTCCAGGGAATTCCATGCACTGTCAGCATTGCCTCCTTCATCCTTTGCCTGTATGCACTTTGACTTGTCTGTATGTTTTTGAAGGTGTTTGGCACTAGTTGGGTTCAACCAGTCAGTATTAGTAAACTAGACAAATAAAATATAAACTAAGCATTAGAATCTCCCCTTTAGCTCATATTAAATAAATATGCAATCATTTAAAACAGAAATTACAGATAAAATCTGGATGTTTATTCAAGATAAAAAAAAGAGTAACCAGCACCTTGTTCATCATAATATGTAATAAGATGATGGCCACCAATGCCACATACACATTGCTTTAATTTTTGGAACCACTAGACTGCAATTGATTCAATTTGATTGCGATCCTTGAATGTAGACAATCCCCCTTTTTTTACACAACTTGGCTTTCAGGTAGTGAGAAAAATTCAACAAGATAAATGTAAGGTTTGAGAGCTTAGATTTCTCCGCCCTGTCTCGTAGTTGCTGTTCCTGGTACTGTCACCCCAATAAATGCCGGTGGGGTGTATGTTTTTAGGTGGAGTGCAATGGAGGTGATAGCAAGCGCAATTAGTTCAGCATGGCTCTGGGCACGTTTACGTGCATCAATGTCTCAACTCAGAAAATGTGGTAAGATGAATAGAACAGGACTCCATGGAGCTAAGCTTGACCCCTCATGAGCTCTACATGAGTTTACATTGCAGGGGCCACAAAGGAGTTCCAGAAGGACACTGGGAACTATTTGGAATTTGGATTGCGTCTATGAGCCGAGAACAATTTACATTTGAAAAGCTCATTGTTCTCTGAGCCGATATTATCGTACCTATACAAAGTATAGCAGCTATTAATGTGCAGTAAGGAGCTGCTAATGCCGATCCTCAAGCAAAGCTTGCTGCTTGGTCGGAATAACGGCTCAAGCCATAACCTTAACAGCTTGGTTGGAATCAGGCCCTGAGTTTTTATATTCTCAGATCTAATCTAGGTTTTTTCTGTCCCTTTGATATCTTGTTCCTAATTCATCCTTGTATTCTGTTGTCCGTCTTGTCTATTTCTGTAAGGACTCTATCTAGTTCCTTATTTACACAGGGAATTGTTTTAATGCATAGATTATTGAGATTGTAGTGTGAATTATGTTTTTGAACAAAAAATAACGTATCACTGAAACCTCAGGACACAAACAAGATATGTGCCATTTGGGAAGTCATATTATTTATTACAGTATGGCAAACACCTCCAATCTTACCATATAGGTGCATTATAAAAGTATTATAAAACAGCGTAAGTATTCAGCTCCAGTAACAGCAAGTTTGTTTTCTATGATCTGTATGTCTATATAAAGACACTTAAATTCGGACCGGAGTTCTACACCCACTACTCCCGGGCTTCTCCATGTTTTCCTTTAGATTCACAGCCATAATTTATACATTTGGTGCAATTTATCCATATTATCTCCAGTCTTTTCTCAAATAATTTGGCTACATTCCATTTTATTTGTATCTTTGGAGAACACTCTTATAGACCCATGAAAATTTGCAGGAATTGCTTTGAGTCTAATTTAGGCTAACACAAAATTAAACAAAATATTGGTGGGCAGCACATGAACAGTGTTTCCCTACATTGTGGTAAGTTCTGTATATTCCATGGCAGCCCTTTTTATGCAAGGTTGGGATCAGTTGTTCAGTGTGGCTCCCCATTACGACTAGGTTCTCTCATTTAAGAAGATTAAAACAACAGAGCTTGCCCGAGCAATACTTTTCAGTTCATCAAATCATTGCAGGGAGATTTCTATTTCACTTTTGGACGTATAATAAAAGATACTTCTTGGGACACAGACCAGAATATAAGCATGGAATACTTAGCCCTGGAGGCATATAAACTTGTAGTGATGTAGCCCCCATGAACTTTGTATGATTAAAGGTATTTTTACAAATATACATTTAAATGAATAAAATTTAGGTTAATTTAGGTTCCTTTTAGCATAATCAAAGAGACCACAAATGGGTCACAGATGGTGAAATCCGATAGATGTTGCATATAAAAATGATTTTGTAATGATAAAATGAAACCTCAAAAATGTATGTTAATCCACTTAAAAATGCATGCAGTATATTAAAAAGAAAACAACAGAGACGCGTTTCGCTGGTTCTAAACCCGGCTTCATCAGTCAGTAGGATATATTACAGTATGTGCCCTCCATTGCTCCTCTTGATTTATAGTATGCCGTTTGTTCCTCCTTCCAGGGACGTGCCGCCTGGCGAAGCGTGTCTCAGTTGTTTTCTTTTAATCTACTGTGTGCATTTTTAAGTAGATTATCGCCCATATTTGATGTTTCATTTTATCATTAATAAATAATTTTTATATGCAGCATTTATCGAATTTGACCATCTGTGGCCCATTCCAAACGGCATACTGACAAAGAGGCTGAGGGTTACCTAAAAAAAACCTTCAAGCGCATCCTCCAGGAGCCAGAATACAGACTCCTCATATTGTAAGTACCCCATAGGGGATACTCAAAGCCAGTACCACCGTGTGCTGTGCAATGTGGTTCCTCTCTTTTTTTATGTTTTAGAACATGATGGTTCCGGGATGAGTGGTGAAGGAGAGCTCTGTTGAAAAGTGTACAATACGGATTTCATAACAAACGTTTTTTTTTCAGAAAGGATTTTACCAGGAAGGATACATTGAGATTTATCTCATTTTCAAGCATATCCTGGATGGCGAGTATGTACCATTAGGTGTCTTGCCCAAGGACACTTACTGGTACTCTTGCCAGAATTCGAACCTGTGTCTCCATGGTCTCCACAGCAGTGATGTTACCTCTACTCCACCCAGCCGGTACAATAACTATTTAGAGTGTGGAACTGTAACGGTGCGCTAACGGCGCTACCCTGGAGTAGCGTTTATTTGGATTCTTTAGGACAGATTCTTGAACACAGACAGCAGGAAAGGCTGTAGACAGGGGTCAAGTCCTGGGAAAAAAAGTGAGGGAACTCACCCACGAATTCCACAACCCCCATTACCTGAAGAATATATATATATATATCACGAGTATAGCAGTACGTGGTGATACCATTTTTATTGGGTTAACTTTACATTTAAAAGACAAGCTTTCAAGAGTGTAAACTGGAAACTATACTGATCAGTGAAAGGTATCACTACGTACAGGTATACTCGTGATTGTGGCAACTGGACTAACGCATTATATATATATATATATATCCAGGCACAGACCCCCAGAATAATATACACAACGCTGAGCCCCCAGAATAATATACACAGCGCTGAGCCCCAGAATAATATACACAGCGCTGAACCCCCAGAATAATATACCCAGCGCTGAACCCCCAGAATAATATACACAACACTGAGCCCCCAGAATAACATACACAGCACTGAGCCCCCAGAATAACATACACAGCACTGGTTATATGGATATATTTTCCCCAGTTCACATGGATATAATTGCCCCAGCTCTCATGGATAATGCCCCCCAGCTCTCATGGATAATGCCCCCAGGTCTCATGGATAATGCCCCCAGCTCTCGTGGATATGCCCCAGGTCTCATGGATAATGCCCCCAGCTCTCATGGATATGCCCCAGGTCTCATGGATATTGCCCCCTGGTCTCATGGATATGCCCCAGCTCTCATGGATAATGCCCCCAGGTCTCATGGATAATGCCCCCAGGTCTCATGGATAATGCCCCAGGTCTCATGGATAATGCCCCCAGGTCTCTTGGATAATGCCCCCAGTCTCATGGATATGCCCCAGGTCTCATGGATATTGCCCCCTGGTCTCATGGATATGCCCCAGCTCTCATGGATATGCCCCAGCTCTCATGGATAATGCCCCCAGGTCTCATGGATATTGCCCCCCAGGTCTCATGGATATTGCCCCCCAGGTCTCATGGATATTGCCCCCCCAGGTCTCATGGATATTGCCCCCCCGGTCTCATGGATATTGCCCCCCCAGGTCTCATGGATATGCCCCCCAGGTCCCATGGATACTGCCCCCAGCGTAGCTCACCTTTGCTGCTCCTCTGCTGCCGCACATTGCCAGCGGCCGCGTGCTTCAGCGGCTGCTGACAGGAAGTGCAGCCGCTCGCCTGGGATCTATGAAACAGCCAGGCGAGCGGCTCCACCTCCTGTCACCGGCCGTTGTAACAGGAAGTACGCGGCCGCCGGCAATGTGCGGCGGCGGCGTTCGGGCTCGGGCCACAGCGGGAACGCTGCATTCCCGCAGCCTTCCCCGCTGTGGGAGAAGTGCGGGAACGCCGTTCCTGCGCGTTCCCGCTCGACTCGAGCCCTGCTGTAGTACCTTGACTCCCACACCAGGGAGGTACTACAAGAAACCTAATTAACTCCTCAGCACCAAATGGCTTCGTGGCCAGGAGGTCACTTCGTGAAAACACGTTAACTATCGGTGCACTGATACATAGACATAACATGATACATGAACATGAACAAGATTGCTGAATATCAATGTTTGACGAGTTGTGCGGCCTGCAGGGCAGTCACACAATACCTAGAATTATACAGATACTGAAAACACAGCCAGCAAGAAAGGCTGTAATACCTTGATTCCCACACCAGGGAGGTAATACAAAGAAACCTAATTACCATCTCAGCTCCAAATGGCTTCGTGGCCAGGAGGTTGCTGGGTGTAAACACATTAACTGTGTCCTGACACATAGACATAACGTGATGCAAAAACAACATAAACAAGATTGCTGAATCTCAATGATTGTCAGAACTAAAGCACAGAAAACAGATGCAAGACTTACTTTTGAGACATACAGAGGGGGAACACTAAGTTCAATAGCCTGCAGGGAAGGCCTTCAACCTAAGATAGGATTCTGTATGTACTTAGCTATACAGAGGGGAACACACAGTTCAATAGCCTGCAGGCAGGCCTGCTATCAGCGATAGGCTTCTGTATAGCGACTGTCATGGAGCTGATGTAACGCTCCATGCTTCAAACCCCAAGAGACTTCATGTTCAATTTATATCGTGTGTTTTTAAATATATATTACATCGTTTGGTTTTAGTTTAAATTAGTTTAGTGTAAAATGGCATAGCTTTGGTTTTAAATATACTTATATTCCTGTAGGTAAATGTGTTTCTGTATAGCGAGTAAACAAGCTTTACTGCTGTGTAATTTATGCACCAGGGTTTTTCCCCTTATCTAGCTGCATATTTAATTCAAGAAGTCTGTGATTGTGTTTGTACTTAATCTGATGTGTTAGAACAATGGATTATACAAATGTTGGGTGAGATGAAGGCTAAAGAATGTAAAGAATGTTTATTGTAAATAACTGACATAATGTAATTAGTATATTGGTAGGACGAGGTGCGTCATTTATGCAAATTATGACTGTTGGACTTCAGCATAAATGGTGGCGTTTTGTTCATTAAAAAGTCAGAGAACTCTCAAGCTCAGAGAGAGAGAATCCTGTTTTAAAGCATACAGCCGCGCCTGGTGTCTTTATTACAAACTATGCTACACTATATACTCAACATCAGAAGGCACCGAGCGGCCTTCTGGAAATTCCTAACGGCTCCAGGGCAGAGGAACAGAAGCAGTCGGGTCAAGCTGCTCGAGGCGCTGAGGACAGCGCTCCCAGTAGCCGGGCTGACCACATCGAAGGGGTGTCTGGAGAGACAGGACAGACGGAAGAGAACGGTTCCGTCACAGCGACCAAGAAAACAGATATACGACAGGATACAAGACAGTAGATGAATTCAGCAACAGACTGGACAGGACTTACATATAGAAACTAGGAACAGACAGATCACTGATCTAGACACAAAACTGGATGCCTTGCGATTAGGCCTTGAAACCAGACAGACAAACAGACATGAAAACATGAACCAGAAAAACCAGACTAGAAACTCTGAGGCATGAATTTAGCTAAACAGGGGGAACACAAAGTTCAATAGCCTGTGGGAGGCCTACTATCAACGATAGGCTTCTGTATGGCAACCAAGGAAACAGATACTCAACAGGATACATAAACTAGGAACATGAACTAGAAAGTAATATACATGAACTAGAAATAACCAGGACAAGTACTAGACAGATACTGGAAATACTAGATTACAGGTAAAGCAGGAACTAGGACTCCACTAACTCCAATTTACTCCCACGACAGTTCAAGGAGCAGCTCCACTCACCCTCTTTTAAAGGCTGATGGCTCCTTGCAATTATGCTAAGCCCCGCCCCCTCAGATGCCGTTTTGCCAGCTCTCAGTACTGGCAACAGGCTAGCCAGCGATGCCAACGGGCACCCTGACCCCCCAGGAAGCGCTGCGAGGGCCAAGGATGTTACAGGAACCACTAGAATAAAAACTAATAAGCATCAGTTTAGTTTTGGTGGAAGCGAATGCCAGTAAAGGATTCTCTGTATTACATTCTACTTTCTGTGATGCACATTGGGATATCGACTGGAGTATAGCCACTGGACACACAAGTCAGTGCTTCAGTATTTTCTTTATTTGGGCAGCCACAGCACATGCAGAGTACTAATGCAACAAAAAATATAACAAATATAAAGCAAAGCCTACTCCTCTTGTGGAGTCTAACTATACATTCTGTATTCCTAACTATAATATTGGGTGGCTAAGCCACTTATCAATAATGCAAAAAAAACTGAATGTACTTCCCTTTTTAACTTCAGGGTTTTTCTCTGCTGCAACCAGCACAAAGACTGCCCCTCTCAGAGGGACCCACAGCTTCTATAAGGGAATGCAGTCCTGATCAGGCATCAGATAATTATTATCCCTATAGGGGGAAAAGGGCATTCTCCATCTGCCTGCTACAAAACTGTGGTTCATCACCCTGCCCCTAATCAGATTGCTACATGGGCATTCTCTCTTTTTCGCCTAGGCTCATACATACCTGGAAAATACACTCCACCTCTTTATATTTAAGTTTATTAGTTACACTTGAAGCGCCCGAAATAATAAAGTATCTTGTGTTTCTTAGATTTTGCAAATAAAACCGAAAATCATAGCAAAATGTTGCTTTCTCCCTCTCACTCAGTTTCTGCTTCTTTTCATTTTGAGATTGCACAATCTTCTTATATCTTAGCTGATTTCTATCAAGCTATATATATCTACACAGCTATATTTTCTACCTAGCTGTACATCTACACAGTCATATATCTGCCTTCCTATATATCTGCAGTTATATACTTGCCAACCTATATACGTACCTGGTTTTATATATACGTATCTGCCCAGATATAAATATATTCATCTTCCCAGCTGTATATACCTATCTTTCCAGTTATATATACCTACCTGCACAGCTGTAAATATGTATCTGCTCTGTTATATTGAACAAAATGTGTTTTCATTTAATGTAATTTGAGAAATAGACCTACCAAATCTTCAGCTCCAGGTCCATAAAGATTGTAATCCAGCCCTTTTTAGCTGTATTCATAAGCAATGCACATGAATCACAAGCCCAATTGAGAGCAATCATTAATTTATAGAAATCCATCAACACGCCTCCAAGGATTTTACTGTCATTATCTAAAAATTACTTAATTGCAGCCTTCAAAAAGCTATTTCTCTTCTATAGAAAGCAGAACTGAAATAAGCACTTGAACTGATGGCTTTAATTTGAAAATGAAATATTTATGAAATCCATTAAATGGTAAGCATTGATCAAGTGAAACATATATATACTGTAATTTTTTTTGTATAAGAGATACATCTAACTCCTAACCATTATCACCATGTGGAAGTCCCTGGAGCTACGTTAATTGCGTAAGTTTCACGAGCAAGTTAAGCAAATTATCGGATCTAGGTGGGAAGGAGGGGGGATACTCTACACCACCTGACCACTTAAAAACTCTTAAGTGGTCAGGGTGCGCAGAGTGTCAACAAAAGTACACAAACACATTCCAGTATTGGTAATTACTTTGTCTTACCTTGTCATTTTGAAAGCACTTTTTGAAATCTTCAAAAGAGACACTTGAATGTCCCAAGAGATTTAACCTAAATCAAATGTAAAACACAATACATTGTGCTGTTTAGACACAATTTGTTTTAAATTTGAGAGGATATGCAGTTTTGTTGATTTGACATATAAGAAGTTAAAACATGAGTAATTTCAGAACTATTTCAATTAAAACAATAAAAGTGCAATGCTAATATTAAATCCTATTTAAAACTCACTGGACTCTATTCAATGTCAAGAAGTAACTGAGTTCTCCCTGATTATTTCTTGTTAAGTTAATCTACTTCTGGCATATCCATGCTGGACGTGCTGTTGGCCTGGGCATAATGCGAGACCATGTGCTAGGATGGTTTATAGGTCTGTGGTCTATCGTCCGTGCCTACAGTCAAACAGGGTTATTCAGAGAAAGGTGAAAGTCAGGAGAACTAGCAGGAGAAGAGAACAATCAAGACCAAATAACCAATTTGGAAAGTGAGATAAATGGGAGAATTTTACTGGTTTGGCTATTTTGAACTAGAATTTTCACTTCTCCAGTCATTCTCTTGAGGTTCACCTTTCTTTGAATAGACCTGATAGTTTTCCAGGTACATCTTGGGTTTGTGCTTGGCGTCCTGTGGGTTTATTGCCTATGTAGGGAGACTTGTGGCATATGAGTTAAGTTTAGAGTCCAGGGACAATTAAACCTTGGAATACCGAGCACAAACCGGGAAAACAGGGACTATTGGCAACTACGGTCTACGGGCAGGCTGGCAAGTGGGCATGAAGGCCACAAATGGTTCAGGTGTTGGCACAGCTGAAAAGTCAAACCACAAATGCATGATTTATAGCTGGTGCTGGCCTTGTTTGGTCCAGTTCGAGCCGGCTTTGTGTTTACTGATGTATTGTGTGTAATAAAAAAGTTGTACTAGCTCTACAATATCCAATGATTCAAACCCGTAGCATGAAAAATCAAATAAACATGCCTACATTGTAGAATTCCATTGAGTCATAATATATTGGAACGATACATATAGCTAATTAATTTTATTGCTTGATGTTGTTTCTATTGTGCTGACTTTCATTTTTTTTTTACTACTTTCTCTTCTGTTGAATTTGTAAGTAAATCATTTTAACGCGCCATCACATTCATCGAGGTGGACGGAATGACAATAACTATCAGCTTTTTGATGAATAATTCAGGCCACTCGGCTCTCTTTACTCTCTAGTAAGTAGCATTTTTATATGAGACGGCTCAGGATGTGGCAACCCTTCTCGGTGTCAAGCCTATCCGGTAACCAAGGTGGTGTCATGTTCTCTCTATACAGTGAAACATAAAGTTTTCTGTCATAGAGTGCTGAATGAAATCATGCAAAGTTCCATTCATGCTTTAACGAATGGGACAAAGGGTCACTTTCTAATAAAGTGGCCACATGACATATTATATCTTAAATTAATTAGGAGTGAATTACAATTAATTTACATAAAATATAGGGAAAAGTAGCTGTATTGGAAAAATAATTCTTAAATATGGCTAAACCACTCAACTAGGTAATTTGTAAATTTGTTTTTCACTTCACCACAGTTGAAAATGAATGATTAAAAACTGTTATAATTGCACACAAAGCATTAGCTATTTTTTGTAGCTGTTTTAATATGTATACGCTGTTCCTGATATAGAACTTTATATGTGTTATTATGACTAATCTAATTAAATGTTATTTACTGATTTTTATGAGCAGTGTTATATCTTGGAAAACTATTTTGAATAATGTAAATCCATTTTAATGCAGGAAAATCTGTGTGGAGGAGACTGGAAATGACAGTCCACAGCACTCTCAAGGCTTGTAACTTTCTCCCTAACCCAGAACTGCAGATGATACACAATCTCATCATTAATGGCATTTTCCCTTTTTCAATTCTCCACATTTTCCAGTTCAATAATAACCACCTGATCAAAGTATCCAGTGACCTTAATAAAAATTTATTATTTGAATAAAAATGTAAATCTAGAACATTAAATTTAATTAAAAATGTACCTTATAAACATATTCCTAAAGAATACTTGTCTTAGGTTGTCAACACACAAAATGCAATGAGATAGAAAAATCAACAGGGTTATTCAGAGAGAGCCGAATTGGCCCAGAAAATGCACCGAATGGTGAATTTCCCTGTATGGTGCAATTTCGAAGCCATTTGTCTATTCGAAACCTGGCAATTTGCCAAATATTGGCGAATTGCCAGCGAAATACAGTGCCTGTTCAACGGCCGTGATATCCCCATAGAGAAGCAATGGTTAACCTATTTATAATTGATCGGATCAGATCCGGTAATGTAATGTCTTTTTTTTAAAAGTAAAAACGGGCGAAGACTCGGCGAAATTATCGGATGTGATAATTTCAACAATTTTGCGGTGGCTTTTCCCCCGCACTTTGGGGACCCTGCGGTGAATGCCGAATTCACCGCAGGGTCGGGAAATATGATTCCCCGAAGTGCTAGGAATGAGAGAGCATCGTAATGTCGGTGAAATTTTGGTGCTCTGTGAATAATATATGTGTAGTACCAGCGCCACCTGATGAACAAAAAAAAAAAACCACAATATATATATTGGTCGCTAGCACTTGGAAAAATTACACACCATCATGTAGTACAAGTCTTAAATACAGGGACTAACTAATAAATATGAAACAGTAGTGCAGCGCTCAATGGGTATAGAATACCTTATATGTTCAATTCCTATCTTATTTTCATTCCCATTCGATATTGAGAATTTCTGAAGAAACACAATAAAGAGTCTTTTTAGTGTAACACTGTTTTAACAGGTAAAAGGTCCAATTCGGCAGATGTATCAAACTCACAGACGTGGAGCCTCCCTGGCTCTTTTCTGACAGCAGATGGATTCTTAACGGCCGTCCTCAGCCCTCTGATTCAATCTGGATACTTTGGATATTTTCTCTAAGAAAAAAACTGACATGGTGCAGACAAGCGGGTAAACCATACAATGCTTTACGTGTATATGGTTCAACTCACGTGATGCTGAGCCTAGATGGGGCTCTCCTTAATCAGCATGTAGTTGTTTGTAGGTTCAACCAAAAACCTCGATTACAGATTCCAATGGGCAGGTGTTCTTGGAAAAAGATTTATTAAAATCACCGAGACGCGTTTCGGTAGCACAGAAGGCCACCTTTCTCAATCGGTATTGAGGTGGCCTTGTGTGCTACCGAAACGCGTCTCGGTGATTTTAATAAATCTTTTTCCAAGAACACCTGCCCATTGGAATCTGTAATCGAGGTTTTTGGTTGAACCTACAAACAACTACATGCTGATTAAGGAGAGCCCCATCTAGGCTCAGCATCACGTGAGTTGAACCATATACACGTAAAGCATTGTATGGTTTACCCGCTTGTCTGCACCATGTCAGTTTTTTTCTTAGAGAAAATATCCAAAGTATCCAGATTGAATCAGAGGGCTGAGGACGGCCGTTAAGAATCCATCTGCTGTCAGAAAAGAGCCAGGGAGGCTCCACGTCTGTGAGTTTGATACATCTGCCGAATTGGACCTTTTACCTGTTAAAACAGTGTTACACTAAAAAGACTCTTTATTGTGTTTCTTCAGAAATTCTCAATATCGAATGGGAATGAAAATAAGATAGGAATTGAACATATAAGGTATTCTATACCCATTGAGCGCTGCACTACTGTTTCATATTTATTGCTCTGTGAATATCCCTGATAGGTTTCAATGTTAAAAATATTCCTGTTTTTATACACTATTAAACCATTTATTCTTTCAATTTGCATCAAAAAGTCAATTTATTTATTTTTTCGGATTATTTAGGCATTTTTCAGGATTTTTTCGACAAAATTGTCTTTTCCAAAAAATTTTTTTGAATAGCAGTTGTTTTTTTTCTGTAGCAGACCTTTTTATTATCATTCATAGGACCTTATATCTCTTATAAGATCTTAACTCATATGATTGGATTTTAATTGTTATCATATAGACTGCGGTAGCCACAAACCTAGCAAATGTATTGATTTTGGGTTAGTGCCTATATGAAATGAGTTGCCACCACCAGAATGATTTAACGCAGAGTGCTGTACTAATGTGTAGCAGGCATAGATAGCCTGATAAAATCCAAGATGGCCTCCTCCACACTAAAACCCTGAGTGATCCCCAAGGGGAAATACCTGCTAAACTTCGATAAGGGGAAGTTATATCAGCCTACGTGTGTTATTGCTTGAAACTTATAATTTTTTGGGAGAAAACAGTGACACTTTAATCATACATTAATTCAGCTCCATTTATATCCTTAGGTTCAAATATCCAATAGATGGTGCTGCCTTATGGATTTTTATATGTTTATGATAAATAGGAATCTTCTAATTGAATTTGTAGAGGGGTCCCTATGCCACAGACAGAACATCTGACTGTTACTCAACAATGTGAACATCAAATAGAAGCAATTTAATGATAAAGGAGGTTAAATTTGCAACATAATGCAAGGATTTCAATAAATGTATGATTGATTCACCTATATTACCTATGTTACCTTATGCTTTGCTTTATGCCTGTCAAAATGGGCTACATACATAGTGCAGATGCATCAGCCTTTATAAAATACAGTGATTTACCTGTTCAGTAAGTTATTGATTTGCTGAGTCGTCAATACTCCACATATGTTCCAGAGTACACGAGTTAGTGCCTCTCTGTCAACAACAAATATTAATATTAAGATCTTGGTGATCATCTGGGAAGATTATTGGGTAGCACAATTTTTTGTTATACGTTATTTGTTGTGTTTTTGTATATCACGATCTGGATAAATTTTTAATTGTCTACATTTCCTCAAGTTCTAATAAAAGTTATGCGAGAAGGTGAGTTAGTGCAGTGCAATGGTTTGCTTTATAAGTAAACGCATATAATGCCTCTGCCTTAGATCAGAGAACAACGTAAATATTGCATTTTTTTTATTTTCTTTAGCTTTACATATTACATGGTCATGTTTGGTATCATTGGGAAGGCCAGACTTTGGCACTTCCAATGACACCTTACTTGGCATTGGGAGGTTTAAAAATCAGTTCCAAAGTCCCCCTTTCTCTCATCACTGCAGTGCCGCTGTCTAGGTTGTCAATGAAACAATGCGTTGTACCATCACCTCCACACTTGCTGGCAGTGTGGGAAATGAGGAGGTGAGTTAGTGCAGCATCTTTGTTCACTTTATAATTGTAAATGAACAATAGTGCTATGTTAGAAACAAAAGGAGAAAACATTTTTATTTTATTTATTTGTTATTATAGTTTTGCATACACCTAGTCATGTTTGATATCATTGGCAATGCCATAATCTGATCTTTCTGATGATACCTTGTATGTCCCTTTAGGCTGTAGGGCTTCTGAGATACAGGGGTCTAAATTATTGTAAACTTTTCTTTCTACTTTTTTTTCTATTACAAAGCAAGATGGCCTGTAGGCACATGCCTACTCTGCTTAATTATAAATCTGACTGAGGAAGCCAAGACCCATTGGCGAAATGCGTTTCAGGACTTTGTATTTTCCCCAGGCTATTTTTTATCAGCTTTTTAAAGCTATATATTCATTTTAAAAAAAACAACCTTTTTTTCCCCTTTGCAATCTGTTTGATTTATTTTTTTTCCCAGGGAAGGCACATGGAACCCGAGGCCCACCCTCCGAGGCCGAGAGACGTCCCCTAGCATTACTCTCCTCCCGCACAGTGCAGAGGAGACCCCCACGATGAGACGTGTGGCCGCAGCCTCCCCCAGGTCCCCAGCAGGAGGACATGCCTCCCACTATGGACCGGACAAGAGGCCACTACCCCACGTGCCGGCCGAATGTGCTGAGGACCACCCGCACATGCCGGAGGAGAGGTGCCAGGCACCACATTGCCCTGCAGGCCTGGAGGAAGGGGAACCCCGCAGGGAAGTGAGGCGTGACAGTCCACAACAGTCAGAGAGCGGACTCCCTAGGATGCAAAACTGCAGAACAGGAGAAACAAGAGGTAGGACCTGTGACACTATATTATCATACACACAAACTCTGTAATACTTTAATTATTAGATAGTAAATGTTTTTATTTGCATCTCTAAAAAATGAATCAGACATCATGTCAGAATTCGTTCATTTGGCTTTCCATTTATGAAATGCAGGATATCAGATTTTCCTCTTACCTGGAAATTTTTCCTTGTCCTTTTGGATCATTATTCCGAAACATTTTCTGGATATAGGTAGGAGAATTGCTGAGTTTTTCTTTTATTATGACAAATAGCTGCAGGACAAATAAGTTCAGGCATACGTGTGTACATAAGGGTCAGGGATATCCTACTAAGTCACTATAACAAGTATTTTTTTAAATCAGTCTAAAGAAATGCTGCACTAGTTTGATAAAATTCACAGTAAGATACCTTTCATTCAAATAATTCCATATTATTATTATAATTTAATGTGTGTTTAGTAATATAAACCTTAACATCCATATTGAAATCTCGGCCATTGGGTTAGTGTCTATTGATAAGCATGGTGCACGTCACCTATTCCTATTTTTTCTCCTCCTATTTTTGCTTTTGCACCTGTGTAATATTTAAAAATAAGCTTCAGCAGGTTATACATTGAGAAACAATGGGTAAAGTTGTTATTTGTTAACAGTGTAGAGAAAACAGGTCCAGGATGTCATGGAATGGCCCGCTACACTGCTTGTCTCTGATTCCTAAGTTTGTTGTATTCCCCATTCTTTGTTATAAAGCACTGCAGAAACTGTTTGGCTATATAAATCATTAAAATATTAATAATAACAAATAAAATCTTAGAATGCCTGGTCTATAACCAGCTCACTGGTCCTCACTGAACTCTCTACTTGATCCGTAGAAATCCAGCTTTCGCTCCCAGCGCTCCACCGAGACTGCTCTGACCGAGGTGACTAATGATTTAGTTGCAGCTAAAACCAAAGGTCACTTCTCCATGTTTATTCTTCTTGACTTTTCTGCTGCATTTGACACTGTTGGCTACCCTCTCCTGGGTCTCTTCCTATCTCTCTTCGCTCCTTCAGTGTCTCCTTCATTGGTGTCTCTTCACCCCCAGTTCCTCTATCAGTTGGGGTACGTCAAGGCTCTGTTCTGGGTCCCCTACGCTTCTCGATCTGTACTGCCTCTCTGAGCAACCTCATTTCTTCCTATGGACTCCGATGTCATCTCTATGCTGATGAAACCCAAATCTACCTTTCCTCATCCTCTCTTTTCTCTCCTCCTGTGTTGGACTGTGTTACAGCCTGCCTGTCAGCTGTCTCAAACTGGATGACCTCCCATTGCCTAAAGCTTAATCTCTCTAAAACTGAACTTCTTGTCTTCCCTCCCTCTAGAAACCAACATTCCTGCACCCATTTCCCTTCAGGTGAATGGTGCCACCATTACTTCAACCTCTCAGGCTAGTTGCCTCGGGGTCCTCTTCCACTCTGATCTATCCTTCACTCCTCACATTCAATCACTAACCAAATCTTGCTACTTAAAAAACATTGCACGCGTCCGTCCCTGTCTTAACCAGGACTTTGCTAAAATGCTCACCCAAGCTCTTATTATCTCCCATCTTGACTACTGTAACTTCCTTTTCTCTGGCCTTAAGAGGTCCCGGTTTTCTCCCTCTGCAGTCTGTTATGAATGCCTGTGCCAGGCTCATCCAAATGACTGCAACTTATATTTACAGGCATGTATAGTTGTTATTTAGACATATTAAGATTCATCAACATTCTAGTATTTTAGGTGAGGTCCTTTCTTATTTCTAATTACCTCCCGCCTTGACTGCTATAACCTCCTTCTCACTGGCCTTAAGAGGTCCCAGATTCTCCCTCGGCAGTCTGTTATGAATGCCTGGGCTAGGCTCATCCACCTCACCTCCCACACCTCTCACACCTCGCCCTTTTGTCAATCTCTACACTGGTTCCCTGTTTCCTTTAGAATCCAAAATACTGGTGCTCACGTACAAAGCTCTCAATAACCGCGCCCCTGCCTACATCTCCTCCCTTATTAGCAGGTACATCCTGTCCCGACCACTTCGCTCTACCGATGATCTGATGCTATCAGCTCCTCTTACCCGCACCACCAACTCCCGCCTTCAAGATTTCTCCCGAGCTGCCCCCTTTCTATGGAACTCCCTCCCCCGCAACATCAGACTCTCCCCGTCTCTCCAGTCCTTCAAGAAGTCTCTGAAAACACATTACTTTAGAGAAGCCTATCGACTCACTCCATGATTCCCCCACTGTACATTTCTTGCGCCATCTTCTCACCTAGTCCACATGCACCCCGCTTCTTTGGTCCTCTATTTACTCTCACCTAGTGTGTCACCCCTCTCCTCTTAGATTGTAAACTCTTGAGCAGGGTTCTCTCTTTTACTGTTCTGTGTGTTTAACTTGTATACTGTATATATTTGTTATTCATTCTCACTCATTGTACAGCGCTACGGAAATTGTTAGCCCTCTATAAATACTTGTAAATGTAATTATTTTCATGCATGTTTACAACAAAATTCAAACAATTAACAAGCATGTCATAATAGTTCACTCTAATAAAAGAAGAAAAACCTTTTGAACAGCAGCAGTGTACATTTTGCTTTTGTAATTAATGCAGCAAAGCAAAAAACCTTTAGGGAAAAAAAATGATCTTCTGATAGGAACTGTGGTCGGGGCACTAGTCTGTGCCTTATCACATTTTTAAATATCTGAATCAAAGAGCGTTATTAAACCTCGTTGATGCTGTAGTTTTGTGTGATGAACTTGTCTGCTGAAAGGCATCCACCTGCCGTCTGCGCTCTGATGTTCTCTTTATTTTTACCTCGGTGCTCTGCAAAAACAAATAGGAAGGTTACCAGCAGGTGCTTTACTATGGTAAATAATCACAACTGTTTTTTGTGGAAATAGAACAGGCTACCATTTGAAACCAGGAAATCTATTTTATAGTTCTATGAGCAATGTAATTAAAAAAGATAATATATTAGTGAATAAATAATTAATAATGCATCAAATTTCCTACATCATTAAATATCAGCATTGATTCATTCTGTCATCACTCGTTGGGATATAACAGAGCTTCTAAAAAAAAACCTGTGTGGTTGTAGTTCTCTCTTAAGAGACTCCCAGAAGCAAAACTGGAACCCCAGCTAGCTACATGACAAAGGTGGACAAGGGACAAAATACATAAAAAAAATTGCAAATATTCTTTATGATCAACACAAACACCAAAAGAAAGCTGCACCACCCAGAAAGCACCAGTGAAGGCAACTCAGGAATCAATAAAACGTAACCTTTATTGCACCAGTATTGTAACGCTGGCGACACTAGACAGCAGTGTAGCAAGGCCCTGGATATGGTAAAAGCCCCTATGAGCAGACATACCGCTCTTGACAATAATAACAGAAGCGAACAGCAAGGATACACAAGAGAACTCTGCACAACACTGGTATACAATCTAGGCCAGAGACCCTGCACGGTAGAAAGCAGCCCTACTCTGAAAGACCGGTCTTTAGAATAGCTGGATCTGCTCTAAAGAAAAATAATACAGTAGTGCCGTGCAGAATCTAAGGGCATACAGATAAATACAGGAATGTGCATGAGTAAATATAACAATGGTACAGACAAGGAGTATCCACAAGAAATGTCAAGAAAAGTCAGGAGTCATTAACCAGAACGTATACCTTATACAGAAGCCAGGGATCCAGAACCAGAAGATAAGTCAGCCAAGCAAAAGGGTCAGAACCAGGTAATCAGCATACATATAAACAGCAAACCAAATACAGCAACAGAAAACTGAATAACACAGGAAAATAAATCAGGAACAAAGTAACAGAGAGAATAGACAGACAGGGAACTAGACCAAAAATAACTAGAACAAAATATACAAACTATGACTGGGAATACACAGCAAGGAGCTCAGAACACAGACTGGATAATGGCAGGCTGGAACAATGAAAGAGCGATGGGATATGGGCCCATCGCTTTAAATAGGGAGGGGATCAGGACAACGGTCAGCAGGTGAACAGACACAAAGCAATTAACCCCTGGGCTGCTACCCAGGAAAAGCAACATAGAAACACATGGGAAAAAACAGGTATACATGAATACAGAGGGCAGGGGGACAGGGCTGGAGCGACGAAACGTGACAAGTATAATATAAAGGAGCTGTCCTAATGTAGGAGATAACTCCTGTCCCGAGTAATCAAGGAAAAAAAGAACAAAAAAACCCGGCAATGACGAAGACACCCAGCCCAGGCAATCAAAGATAGTAACAAGCACAACAACTATAAGGGTTAAGTGAGTATAGTATATATCAACACCAGCCTCAAACAGTTAAAATAGACCCTCCAGCACACTTCAATATAGATTAAAAAAATCTTCTAAACGGGGCCTAATGAGGATGCTAGATAAAGCTGAATATATCAGGGTTATTCAGAGAGCGTGAAAAGCAGGAGAATGACTGGAGAATGAAAAATTCTAGGTCAAAATAGCCAAGCCAGAAAAATTCTCCCTTTCATCTCACTTTCCAAATCGGCTATTTTGACCTAGAATTTTTCATTCTCCAGTCATTCTCCTGCTTTTCACGCTCTCTGAATAACCCTGTATGTATCACTTGTCCCCAAACAAAGCTTACCCGACACGCGTTTCACTGATAGATGGCTCGTCAGGAGTGCTAAGGTTATGAGTCTCAGGTCCAGATATAAAGACAAACCAATCAGACCATTACCCAATAAAAGCCTAGGATCTGATGTGCTAATGAGGTGCACTGATATAAGACCTCCTTCAATTTACCTTAACACAGATTATGTACGTGTATGGGGGGGCGGGGGGAGTGAGGGAAGGGAAACTTTTGTTATTTTTTATTCTTCAAATGTGTTTGTGGTAGTGCATATTATTGTAAATAACTGTGCATTTTGTTTCTTTTTGAAAATGTATCATATATCAGTTAAAGCAGTATTCTATATTGTATGCTCATCTGATCAGGGCCCCCTACACACCTAGTGCTCTATTCGAACTGAGCCATTAAGCTAATGCCCAGAGCCGTTATACTTAACCGCTTCAGTCCATAGATTTACGGCTCAAGCCACTGTTTTCCCTAAATCACAAGCTTTGCTTTCTGCTCCCACATTGTGGCTGCTTACTGTAGATTAGCAGTTTGCATACTTACAGGGTTATTCAGGGAGAGGTTATTCAGGGAAAAGCAGGAGAATGGCTGGAGAATGGAAAATTCTAGGTCAAAATAGCCGATTTGTAAAGGGATATAAATGGGAGAATTTGTATGGTTTGGCTACTTTGACCTAGAATTTTCCATTCTCCAGCCTTTCTCCTGCTTTTCAGCTCTCTCTGAATAACCCTGTAAGTATAGGAGCCGCTAATGTGCAGCTAGCTAATGAAGAACAAATTATCCCAACCTCGCTTATTCTTCATTGGCTCAAGCACTTATTCAGCAAAAAAGAATAACAATTCTTAAACCCTGGTGTTAGGTGAAATTTATTTTCTGTTTGAACAGACCAAAAATTCAAAAACTTACATCACACCCCATCTTGAGGAGGCCATTGCGACCCACCGCATCCTTGCTCTACACTCAGCAGAACACTGGGAACAAATATTTTCCAGTGCTATTGAGCGCATTATTCCAATGTCTCTGGCTGCTCCCACTCATGTGAGCTCCTGCAGAGTTCGAGCATTGTGCACTTGATTCCATGGACACTTTGGGTGCCTGAAATTCCAACCTCTCAGTGCACCCTGTAAGGTCCATATGTATAAAACTCTGCATAACTGTTTAAATGGTGAGCATCTGAGAGCTAGTAGGTGGTGTTGACTATGAACTGCTTAATGCTTTGTCCAGCATCTTCACGCAACCACCGAAAAACAAACACCATAAGCAGAACTTTATGAGCAGCTCACGAGTCAACTGGGGCCATGAAACAAATTAATTTTGCGTTGGATAGAGTACAGGGGTTGATTATTCATGGCCTTTTCCCCTTCCCAATGGCAGCCCTACCAGGGACACATTATCGTCACCCACCAACCACTAGTATTACCAGTATCCAGTTCACAACACTGGTGCTCAATGGAACAGTTAATGGTCGACAGATAGGACAGTTGAATGATCCGATTGGAATAATGGCAAAGAATGGGTTTGGTAGCTATTTTATAAAAAGTAGGCAACAAAGTAATTATTAGTTGTGTTGAATTGACAACAAATTGAAAACTTAGCCCAATTAGGAAGCTGGTATAATGGTTGTGATAATCATATTGTATGCTCTTTTGGTATATGGTTTTTAATACTGCCGTTTGGATAACAATTCAATACTGTTCCCTTGGTTATCATTGTTACTAAATCCCTCTTAATGAAATGTGAACTCTTAATTCCATTTGACGGAAAAGTATTCTGTTTCTATGCAGCCATTCAGTTTATTTATAACGTTTTGAAGGTCATATTATGCCTCATTATGTAGAAATATAATAATGATTGCATGCCTAGTCATTTTTGTTTCACAATTCTGAGATGAACAGTCATCAACAAAACACGTATAAATACATTCTCTTTAGAAATTCATTAAAGAAGCTGAGAGAGGCATGTGTAAACTTGCCTGGAGGTATGACATCACCAAGTCTTTAACAAAATATTGGCCAAAAGACTTTGTTTTTTTTAAGGGGATATTTAGAAAGCACCAAAATTTCTAGTTCAGAGCATTTTGGCAATTCTATTTCACCGACCCTGCGGTGAGTTCACTATTCACCGCAGGGTCCCCGAAGTGCGCCAAAGATGGAGTCACCGTAGACCGCTGAACTAACTGCCAAAGACCGCCAATCTGCAAAACCGGCTGGGTGGAGTAGAGGTAACATCACTGCTCTGCGTGGAGAGAGCCTTTGGAGACATGGGTTCGATCCCGACGAGCACCTCTCCAGTAAGTGTCCTTGGGTAAGACACTTAACGGTACATACTCACCACCCAGGACATACTTGAAAACGAGAGAAATCTCAATGTATCCTTCCTGGTAAAATCCTTTCTCAAAAAAAAACAAAAACGTAATTCTGCTATTCTTCTAATAGGTGTTTAAACCAATAAAAATGCATTAAAATGTGGCTAAATAATAAAAAAGGTCCTATAAAAAATAATAAAAAGGTCTGTTGCAGAATTTAAAAAAAAAAACACCTTTTAAAATAATTGGGAATCCAAAATTTTGTCTAAAAAAAAATAATATACAAAAAGGTGATCAAAAAATAAATTAAAAAAAAGACGGTTTGCTGAAAATAAAAAGAATAAACTTTTTTTACATTGAATTCTATGGGATTCGCTTGTGTAAACCTATCGAACTGAACCACCCAAAATCTAGGCATTTCACTGACACTTCATTGCAGTTCAGCGGTCTATGAATAGATTAACTATTACTTCTCTTTGGGACAATTTCGCTGTCGCCAAAATCGCCAATCTGTGGCGAACTGAACTGTATTTTTTTTTGGAGAAAGTATTTTACCATGAAGGATACATTGAGATTTCTAGTCGTTTTCAAGTATGTCCTGGGTGGCGAGTATGTACCGTTAGGTGTCTAGCCCAAGGACACTTATTTCGCTGTCAATTCGCCAGTATTTGGAGAATTGACAATTTACTGAATAGACAAACTGCCACGCAATTGCACCGAACAGTGAAATTCACAGTTCAGTCCAATTCGGTGGCAAGTTCATTGTTGTCTGAATAACCTCTTTAGTTTTTTCCACAATTGTAATGTGAGAGTTTTCAGTCATAGGTTGGTAATTAAACACATATTATGTTGCTTAGCAGCCAAAAACATGAAGAATGTAAAATAGCCTTACATAGAAAACTCCTTATTGTTCTTTGCTCACACAGGGTACCTGGAATTTAAAGAGGACGTCAGGTTTGATCTCTCTTCCACAATACACAATAGGTGAACGTAAACTGATCATTGCATTTCAGAGAACGACATACGTTGTATACATCGTGACTGATTTACTAAGCTGTTAAGTCTGAATATTTTAAATTAAAACAAAAGATTTAGGGCTAAATTACATTCTTCACGCAAACATTAACGCTCACTTGCGTGAGCATTAACGTTTGCCGCGGTGTTTACAACATATTACAATCCAAACGCAAACGGGTTAAGTAACCCGATTGCGTTTGGTACCTTGCGCTTTTCTGCACGAGGTTACTGTACTTTGCACTCCCTATATTTAACATGGGGAGCGCAAAGTGTTAATCAGCGTTAGGATTACAAAGTCCCAGCGCTGATTAACGTCTGGCTCTGGTTAGTGAAAAGTTAACCACAGCCAGGACTTTTCACTAACACAACCAGATTTTGCTTCTACAGAATCCGTTAACACCAGCTTTAAAAATCAAAAAACAAATTCTATATTCACCTCCTGTCCCGCGGCGAGGACCACAGCTCTGACCGCCTCCTCTGTCTGGCGCGAGCACGGAAAGACTGGGGGAAAAAGTCCCCCCAGTCTCTCTCTGCTTATCACTACGCCGACCGGCCGGATCTCGCGAGGCGAGATCCGGCTGGTCATGTGACCGGCAGGGGGGACTCCTATGGACTCCTATAGCATCCCTGATTTTAACGCGTGATGACAATGCAGGCAGCATTTTTTGCACCTGCATTGTAATCCAGCATTAAAACGCGGGCGCAAGGGGGAAAACTGCGGGTGCAGTTTTTCCTCCCTTTCACCCGCGTTTTAACGCAAAGAATGTAATTTAGCCCTTAGAAAATAAAAAAATATGTTTATTTTAGGATGGTTATCTAACTGTAATGCAGGGGTAAAATAACAACTAACCTGTGCTATTCCCAAATGCTTTAAATATTAATATATTTTTTTTTTATTATTTAAAGTTTTTATTTTAGAAATAAATAAGGTTACAAACCATCCAATAAATGTGGCCGCGCATAGCCAAACATCACATTCGCTTATAGACAATAAAGGGGAGATGGGAGTGAATTGACTTCAGATCGAGGGCGACAAGATAATAAAAGAGGTACGAATAAACACAAAAATAAAATAAAGATAAGCGGCCTCGCAAGACCCCGACATGTCAGCCTGCAATTCGCTTAACAAAGTAAAGAGCATAGATAAACCCTGCTACAATGACCTCCTGTGGAGTCTTCACGTCTCGTAAAAGACAAAAAATGCCAAGGCGGGAAGTCTCCATAAAAAAATAAAATAATAATAATTAAATAAATAAATAAAAATATACACAACATCTGTAAATATTCAAGAACTACATCGGAAACAGATACCGCAAAGATACTGGTAGTAAAAACGAAAGGGAGGGGGGGGGGAAATCAGTGCCGAAATCACCGAGAAAAATAGCTGAGAGTGGGGGGGTACAACAGTATCAATAAAATCAATGGTAGAATATAATCGGACATTCCAGGAGTGGAAGGAAAAAACTCAGGCTCCAGAGTTTAACCCGTGTCCATCGAAACAGTGGAAGGGCCTTGTGAGTCAAGGTCAGTAGCCTTCGGGGCAGGAGAAAGACCCAGGGAACTCAACAGGCGCCAGGCCTTGTGGCAGACTAGATCTATATTTCTATCTCTATATAAAGGTCTGCCTGTATATATGTGTTTATCTCCTCCATATAGAGTTATGTTCATATTTGTGTCTGACCATTTGGTAAGTTTATTCCTGGGTTCACAGCTGACATGTAATCAAAAGGTTTAGCTTTCTCCCTTGGGGGGAGGATGTAACACGTAGCTGTAAAAAGGGAATTTCTTTTTACACTGCCATAGCAAATCACACCTTAACAGACAGATCGGCACCCAGAGCCTGGACCCAATCTTCAAAGACAGGAAACAAAATCCTTGATCTCGAAGGGGGGTCTGGAGGCAAGAGGGACACCTTTTAGGCAATTAAAGATTAATTGACAAGCTTACTGAGCGTGACAGAGAATTGCACGCTGGGAAATGAAGTCCAGGACACTGGGCCACTTATGGGTGGGGGCTGGAAAGATCAGGAAGTTTATAAATTCGGAACACTGGCCATGTGCTTTGGCTGATCACTTGGGGTTCCTTCTAAAGAGGACTGATCTGTCCATGCTATATCTCTAGACTCCAGGAGGCCATAGAGGAATAGCTCTTCGTAAGTAACGCTCTATGGTTAAACCTTTTTCTTTATATTCTGCTGTGTATTGTATAAGTAATTGATTTATTCTAGTTATGATTTTTTATGTAGCTAAGCACTGATTTTTCTATCCTAAATAAACAAAAAGTATTTAAGTTTTGACTCTGGCTGATGAAATCCACGCTAACTAAGAGATTGGGAGAATTGCTATTTGCCTTAAGCTCGGTTATATATAAGAAATTGCGTGTTGCGGTCGTCAGGAAACGGCAGGGAATTGTGGGAATTGTAGTCACTGTCCGAGTCTAGGATAGTGCGGCTGCTAAGCCCTGCGTCTCCTGTTGCGACGCGCATTGTGTCCGTGAGGACTGGTGGCAGCGTTACTAATAGAATAAGAAAGTGAGTTCCAGGATTGTGGGAGACGGAGTTATTTTGCGCTTCAGGAGAAGACTGGCGCTGTGTTGCAATCCTGGGATCAGTATATCGCGCTCTACGTGCCTGTTGTGAGAGGTAGTGTGGCCAGGACGGGTAGAGAAGTGCGCGTAATTATCTGGGTCTAGTATAGACAGATAGTGCGCGGCTTAACCCGGCGTCCTTGCGCAGCAGCGCGCGTAGTTAAGTCGTGACAACTGGAGGCAAGCGGTGGGATATCAGGTTAGTATTTGGATCTGTGAAGCAACATAGATCCAGATACTAAAGAAATTGGTTTTCCAATTTCCAGAGCAGAACTCAGTGCATTTTTTTAGAATTTACACAATACACAATACACAGCAGTTCCTTTCCCCTTCTTTGTTTTTCTTTTCTATCTTTTATTTGGCTGGAGTGAGAATGTCGCAACAATCATCGAAAAAGAATTTGGAGCAATTATGTCGAGACAAAAATATCTCGACGAAGGATAAAAAGAAAGATGAACTTTTGCAAGCCCTCGAGGATTATGAGGCGAGGCAAGCAGTCCAGGATGCAGCAGAGCAGGGTACCACTCTTGACCCAGCCGAAGGAAGCGCAAGTCCAGTGGAAAGAACAGTGTCAAGTGCTTCGCCCAAGGGTGATACTGCCCTGGATGTTTACTTGCAGACTGTTTTAAAACATGTGGACTCTGCGGACTCGCAGACGCGGCTTCAGCTCATCCTGCAGTACCAAGAGCGAGAGGAGCGCAGAGCTGAACGCGAAGCTGCGGAGCGCCGAGCTGAGGCTGAACGCGAAACTGTGGAGCGCAGAGCCGCGCAAGAGACAGCAGCGCGCCAAGCGGACCGAGAAGCGGCGGAGCGCCGAGCCACGCAAGAGACAGCAGCGCGCCAAGCGGACCGAGAAGCGGCGGAGCGCCAAGCCGAACGGGCACATCAGCTCGCTCTGGCACAGGCAAGCAGAACGCAATTATCTCCTGCCCCTGCGGGCGCTGCAGAGCTCTCTATGCCCAGACCTCGTGCAGAGAACTTTCCCACTCTTGACAAAGATGGGGACCTGGATGTGTTCCTGCGAAGTTTTGAAAAGACTTGTCGACAGTACCAGCTGCCCAAAGAGCAATGGGCCAGGTACCTCACTCCTGGACTAAAAGGTCCAGCGCTTGAAGCCTTTGCAGAATTACCGGCTGAGAGCGACCAGGACTATGAGGCGATTAAAGCCGCGTTGCAGAGACGTTATAACCTCACGCCAGAGGTATATCGCAAAAAGTTCAGGTCCTTGCAGAAGCGGGCCGCGGAGAGCTACTCTGCAGTTGTGAGCCACCTGACCACCCTATTTCGACAATGGGTCAGGGGGCTGAAGATTGATACCTTGGAAGCCCTGGAAGACCTGCTAATCAAAGAACAGTTCGTGCAGCTGTGCCCACCTGAGATCCAGGAATGGCTTCTGGATCGCAAACCCGAGACGGCCCTGGAAGCTGGTGAGCTGGCCGATTTCCATGCGGCCAACAGAGCGTCTGTGGACCAGAGCAGAGGTTCCCCCAAAGGATCATCAGGATGGAAGCCCAACTCAGCACGACCCCCCGACATCACGGCGGCAGCGCCCCCCTCTGTGCCAGTCTCTGCTGGGGAGGGGGGAGCGAATCCTTCTTCGCCTGGAAGAAGTGTGCGCCGTCGCTGTTTTATTTGCGACAGTACCAATCATCTCCTGGCAGCGTGCCCGCAGAGGAAGAAACCTGCATCCACAGCTGGGGGAGGATACCCCTCAACATCACCCTCTGTCCTGTTTGTGACCAGATCGGAGGGCAGTGCCAACGTGAACCAGCAAGCAGTCATTGTCGGGACTCAGGTATCTGTGGGTTTAAGAGATACAGCGGCTGAAGTAACTTTGGTGCGTCCAGGGTTAGTCAGCCCTGCAGACTTTATTCCTGGCAGGACTCTAGCAGTAAAGGGTTTTGGTGGGGTACGTCCTGCGGTGCCAATGGCCCGGTTTATCTGGACTGGGGAGCGGGGAGAGGTCTGAGGGAGGTGGGAGTGTCTGAAAATATTCCTACAGATGTGTTGCTGGGCACGGATTTGGGTAAATTGGTGTCACAGTATGTGCTGGAAAGGGATGCTGGGGATTTACCCAGGCCCACTAGTGGCTCTACAGTGGGGAGGGCTGTGTGTGGGGGTGCACAACAGGATTCCTGGACGGGAGGGCAGGGGATGGCAGTGAGTCAGTCTGCGCCTGCGCCAGGTGTGCCTGAGGTGTTGTGTGGTAGCATGAGGGGGCAGTGTGACTGGGAAGAAAGGCAGGGGGTGAGTGAATGCCCGCCTGCACCCGAGTCAGCTGGTTCCCTGGACCCCATGCGTGGGGAGGCCGCGGTGCCCATGGTGGAAGTGGGTACCCGCTGGCGGTCGGCGGGGAGTAGGGCACAAGGCCCATCTCTGCCGTGTGATGGTGTGGATCAGAATGCCTGGGAAGGGTGGCAGGATACTGTGGTGTGCCTGCCTAGACCAGACTCAGGTGTGTCTGTGACGCCATATGGTTGGGAGCAAGGGCAAGGGATGACTGCGGGTCTGCTTGCGCCTAAACCAACCAGGACTCTAGTGCCCCGTGAGAATGGTGTGGATCAGAATGCCTGGGAGGGGTGGCAGGATACCGTGGTGTGCCTGCCTAGACCAGACTCAGGTGTGTCTGTGACGCCACGCGGTTGGGAGGGAGAACAAAGGACCAAGGCAGGTTCCTTTAGGGCTGAACCAACTGGGTCGGTGGTGCTGGAGGGAAGGTGTGGCATCGGAAGGCCTGGGATGAGCAGGATTCTGCGGTGTGCCAGCCTGTGTTGCGGTTGTCTGAGACTGTGTGTGGCGCAGAGGGCATACTGGGTGGTCGGGAGGAGAGGCCTAGGGTGGCAGAGTGTTATCCAGGGCCTGAACCATCCAGGTTGGCGGTGCCAGGTGAAAGGAGTGGAGGGCAGAACATCCTGGATGGGCAGGATACTGTGGTATGCCAGCCTGTGTCACATGTGTCTGAGGCTGCGGGTGGCACCGAGCGCATGCTGTGTGGTCAGGAGGAAGGGCCTGGGGTGGACGAGTGTTGCCCTGGGGAAAGCCAACCAGATTCCCAGTACCACAGGAATCTGGTACTGAGCAACCTCCCTGTAGAGGAGGGTGGCATACGGCTGTATGCTCATCGGTTACGAAGCAAGGCGTGCCTGATAAACTGTGTGATAAAGTGGGGAAACTGTGTGCAATGGGGGGCGAGGTGAGCGTGGAGAATCTTGTGCCCCATGTATGGTTCCCCAAATTCTGAAGGTGCGGGGACAGTGAGAGACAGGGAGGCAGCGGGTCCTGGTGTGGCTCCTGTGACCTCCCAGCCATCTGCCCAGAGCCAGGTACGATGCCTGACTCCGTTGGCAGATGCAGGGGGGACGTTTACTGGGGAGCGGGGCGCTTCACCCTGTTTCTCCATACCCTCTGCTGTAAGAATGGCTCCAGAGCAGGCTACGGGCTACGAAGATTCTGCTGCCTGCTGCGTGACTGAGATGCGAGCTGAGAGTCAGCCACACGTGCTGCACCCGGAGGGGCTGCAGAAGCACAGGGGCTTCCCCGAGTCTGTGCCATGTTGTGAGTGCAGTATGAGTGACCCCCTCCCCCCGGTTTGGGAGAGGTGGGGAAGAATGGTGGAGTCGCCAAAGGCCTACATGGGGCAATGTGTGATGCGGTTGCGAGAGGGAATGCATGCTTTAGTGGGCAAAGTGCACGGACACCTGTGCGTCCCCCACTCTGTCATAGCGCCGGCGACTGGTGCAGGTGCCAGATACCCGTTGGCAAACCCGTGTTAAGACGCACGTGGGAGGCATGTTAGTTAGCCTCCCTTTCTGCGTCTTCATTTGTATGGGAGATGTGGCAGACTAGATCTATATTTCTATCTCTATATAAAGGTCTGCCTGTATATATGTGTTTATCTCCTCCATATAGAGTTATGTTCATATTTGTGTCTGACCATTTGGTAAGTTTATTCCTGGGTTCACAGCTGACATGTAATCAAAAGGTTTAGCTTTCTCCCTTGGGGGGAGGATGTAACACGTAGCTGTAAAAAGGGAATTTCTTTTGTACACTGCCATAGCAAATCACACCTTAACAGACAGATCGGCACCCAGAGCCTGGACCCAATCTTCAAAGACAGGAAACAAAATCCTTGATCTCGAAGGGGGGTCTGGAGGCAAGAGGGACACCTTTTAGGCAATTAAAGATTAATTGACAAGCTTACTGAGCGTGACAGAGAATTGCACGCTGGGAAATGAAGTCCAGGACGCTGGGCCACTTATGGGTGGGGGCTGGAAAGATCAGGAAGTTTATAAATTCGGAACACTGGCCATGTGCTTTGGCTGATCACTTGGGGTTCCTTCTAAAGAGGACTGATCTGTCCATGCTATATCTCTAGACTCCAGGAGGCCATAGAGGAATAGCTCTTCGTAAGTAACGCTCTATGGTTAAACCTTTTTCTTTATATTCTGCTGTGTATTGTATAAGTAATTGATTTATTCTAGTTATGATTTTTTATGTAGCTAAGCACTGATTTTTCTATCCTAAATAAACAAAAAGTATTTAAGTTTTGACTCTGGCTGATGAAATCCACGCTAACTAAGAGATTGGGAGAATTGCTATTTGCCTTAAGCTCGGTTATATATAAGAAATTGCGTGTTGCGGTCGTCAGGAAACGGCAGGGAATTGTGGGAATTGTAGTCACTGTCCGAGTCTAGGATAGTGCGGCTGCTAAGCCCTGCGTCTCCTGTTGCGACGCGCATTGTGTCCGTGAGGACTGGTGGCAGCGTTACTAATAGAATAAGAAAGTGAGTTCCAGGATTGTGGGAGACGGAGTTATTTTGCGCTTCAGGAGAAGACTGGCGCTGTGTTGCAATCCTGGGATCAGTATATCGCGCTCTACGTGCCTGTTGTGAGAGGTAGTGTGGCCAGGACGGGTAGAGAAGTGCGCGTAATTATCTGGGTCTAGTATAGACAGATAGTGCGTGGCTTAACCCGGCGTCCTTGCGCAGCAGCGTGCGTAGTTAAGTCGTGACAGGCCTCATCCGGGGAGGACACCAAATGAGACAAGTTGTCATGACAAACGTACATGGTACCCGCCACCCCCCAGCGATAACGCACCCCAGCGCCCCTCAAAAAAGCAGTTATCTCGTGAAATTGCCACCGGGCTAGCAGCGTCATGAAAGGCAAATCGTTGAATAGCACCAAAGAGAGGCATTCAAAAGGTATCGATGCCTGGGCAGCCAGAGACGACATTAGACGACGTTTGTCCACTTCCTCAGAGGCAATGGCAAGCACGTCACGTGGGGAGTCTGCAGGGGCCGTCGCCGCTTTCCGCAGACAGATGGCATGTCTGAAGATAAGAGTCCCGGTTGGTGACCCCAGTACATGTAATGCAAAACCATTGACAAATGACAGCAGGGCGTCAGTGGCGACTGTTTCCGGGATCCCCCGAATTCGCACATTTTTCCGTCGGTGACGGGCCTCCGCAGCTTCCACCGCACCAGTAAGTAGTGAT
The DNA here is from genome assembly GCA_009667805.1 of Leptobrachium leishanense. NCBI lineage: Eukaryota > Metazoa > Chordata > Amphibia > Anura > Megophryidae > Leptobrachium > Leptobrachium leishanense. The sequence goes on from CM019065.1 coordinate 327,133,823, forward strand.
ACCTGAGCTTTAAGAGATTCCAGTTGCGGTTCTAGGTGTGCTTGCGACACCTCGGTCTCCTCCACTCGCGTTTCCACTGCCGTCAGCCGCCCCTTAATTGAAACCATTTCCGATGACAGGGACGCAAAGTCCGTTTGCCAAATCGTTCGCATCTCCTCTAGCATTTCTCCCAACAGGCGTCGGATGGCACCCTTCGTGAGGGGCATAAGGCCGGCGCCTACCGGTACTCTACGCACAACATGTGGTACAGTCGCTGCGTCAACAGAGGGCCGGGTGTCTCCTTGAGCTTGTGTGTCGCCGTCGGCTTTGGAGTATTGGGGGCATCCGTCACCCATTTTGCCATCTCCATTTTCCGGGGTGTCCCCCTTGCAGCCACAGAGGCCTCCGACCAATGAGGGTCCTCACCTTCTGAAGAACTGGCCTTTGGAGATATGTAGGTCTGCGGGGAATCCTGCCGCCTCCGTCGGGGGTCTCCCAGTGAATCCCGGATGTCTCTCTGTCGGGGGCCATCTGGCGATTGGGGTTTTTTACCCGACTTTCTACCCATGGGTATGAGGATAGTCAGAGAACGCCGCCAAATGGAACACCGCGTGGTACTTGAGAGGCGCTTCAGATATGGCCGCCAGGTATAGGCCGCAGTTCACAAAATCCTCCCAATTTTCACCAAACAGCCCTTAATCCTCCGTCCGGGAAAAGGGTGCTGGGTCAGCAGGGTTCCGTGCGCCTGGGATGTAAGTTACCCGCGGGTCAGTCGCAGATAATCACTAACTTTAAAGATATAGTCTGAGAGCTCTGTAGAGTGCGACTGTACCCGCCGGAAGTCAGCTCCGCCCCATTAATATAATAATCTTATGAGAAGCTTATAGTAGCTTGCGCATCATCTTACAGTAGCTGAGTATAGCTACTAAACACAGATCAACACACTATAAAAAATAAGTTTGTTTTTAATCATTTTTTTCTTAAAGTTAGAAAACCTTAAAAATGAAGTGAAGTATTTGTGGATATTCCAGAATTATGTATAAAATCTTAATATTTTATTTTGATATAGCACCAACATATTCCCCAGTACTGCACAAGATATGTCAACAAGGCGGTGATACATTTGAAGAGCAGACGCAGCTTAATACAGCACATGTTTCTGAGAGAACGGACAATCTATAAGGAATATATATTAAGAGGTAGGCGCATACATATCGCGTAGTGTCCTTCCCAAAGGGCACTTGGTGGTAGGTGTTCTGATCAAATCTGCTTTCTATGTTTGTGAAGCCGAGAAATGTTGGTGATGTTGAACCTGCTTCTCCGCTTGCTGGAGAGGCGTTCTAGCGATATTCAAATCTGGGGTTTCACTGTTGTAGAGCAGTGATGTTATCTCTACTCTGTCCAGGCGACAGTGAACGTTTGTATATTGCAGGATAAATACTTTTATTTTATAAGGCATGTGCTAAACCTCTGATGGTCCACAAAGGAGATGAAAACATTACAAAGTATTCACTAGTGGTCCGGGGGCAGCATTCCGTTTGCACCACTACATACTAATTGTTCCCTCAATAATGAGTCAGAGTGCTCTGACCCACCTCAGACGATGGATGAATTCCTGGTGGGTCAGTCAGGGGTGACAAGGATGGGCCTTTACATCTGTGGTATTTTGACAAGCCGTACAGGGTTTGGCAAAATCCGGGGCCCACTGGGCCTCTGAACATATCATGGACTGTCCCCCCCTCCCGATGGCAGCCCTGAACCCACTGCTACTCAAACTTCTAATTGTAGTAACAAGTAATCTTTGGCAATAATGTGATTAATGAAGATAAAGTTTCATCCCCTTTGGAACAGATCATTTATCATCATCATCAGGGAGCATTATTTTACTGAGAGGGTGGTGGATACATGGAACAGCCTTCCAGTTGAAGTGGTAGAGGCCAAAACAGTGATTGAATTTAAGCAAGCATGGGATAGGCATAAGGCTATCCTAAACAAAAGATAAATCCAGGTAAAGTATCCATGTAATTGGGCAGACTAGATGGGCCGAAAGGTTCTTATCTGCAGACATTTTTCTATGTTTCTATGTTTCTATCGCTCCTGATCATTAATATGAAGAGTGTAAAGCTGTATCCAAAGTGGAGAATCAGATTGTGCTACTTTGCTAAATATAATTTCCATTGTTATGGGAACCAGGGTAGTGATTTGTCCCTTGACTGTCGTACTCGCCTTCCTCCTTTTAGTCCCTGGATTCTTCTCACAGCAGGCAGCGTTGCACGAACGTCAGCAGTTGGTTTCTCCCAATAAAGCAGATGACACCGATCATATGGGGTTAAGCAGACTGCCTGTCCATTCCTACAGGCCTCCTTTGGGTACAGAATCAGATAATAACATTTAATCGCATTATCAAAGTCAGCCCATCCAGACATTCCAGCACCATGATGTGATGTTCAACATTTGGCAGATAGGGGGACTTGGACAAGACCAAGATAACCCACTCAGTAATCCTATCAGCAGATAGTAATAGATACACATACAATAATGATAGACAATAACAGTCTTTGTACATAACAAATTATACATACACAGGCACATGGTGACTACAACAAAGGAGAGGGCGGGGAAATAAGATATACCATCAGGCCTGCACCTCTGAAATACATCTCTAGGCCCACGTCACATCCATATGCTGGAAAAGTAAAACAATAAATATGTAATAGGTCATCATTTTGTTTTGAAATCTATTACTTTGCTTTCAATATAATATAAGAGTACTAAAATGGAATTAGACTATCTTAATCCAAGATCAGAAAATAACAATGTTATATTTTCAAAGCCACTTTAGGCTAGGGTCAGACGAAAGCATTTTTCCCCGCGAACGTGAAAAAGTGCGTCTGAACGCATTGACGTTTTTTTTCACGGAATGCGCAAAAACGGTCAGACGACGCGCATTTTCGGGCGTGATTTTGTACGGATCGTCAATAAAACTCTTTTTGCGTCTGGACGTTATGTAGACTGGACATTAGCAGCGTCTGACATCTCCTAATCACGCAAACACGCCGCTATGCCGCAGCTGCGCACTCAGTACGTCAGTACTAGCGGTTCTGCGTTCTCAAAAAAATGCGTTCAAATTCCACTTGCGTTGCACGGCCGGACTTTTGTGCGGCCGTACATTGTATATTGGCCGTCATTGCCCGTCATCTGCTGCTAGTGCGGCCGTAATTATGTGCGCCAGAACACACGTTAAAAGTGCGCTGGTCTGACCCCAGCCTAAATACTGTTGACTAGGGATAAGCCGAACACTCCCCGAGTTCGGTTCGAGCCCGAACCTGAACTCCCCATTTGTTCGGGACCGAACCCGAACCCCCATGCAAGTCAATGGGGCTGAAAATTCGTTTTTTTGGAGTGCCCTCCAAGAGGGCATATATGCTACATATTTGCCATAAAAGGTGTATGGGGGTCCGGGTAGTGCCCTGGGGGACAGGAAACAAGGAAAAAAGTAAAAAAAAAACATTTTTAAAGGGACAGTGAGTTCTCCATGAAATAAGGGTTAAAAATAAAAATGAAAAATTCCTTCAAATATCGTGCCTAGGAGGTCCCCATAACCTGCCCGTGAAGTGGCGGATTTCTAGGATGTATAGAAATATGTCAAAACCAAAAAATGACATTTCAAATGACGGTAAATGCTTTTCCTTTAATCTATCCATAAATACCTGCTTGGGGCGGCAGTCTGTATGAAAAGAGGAGACATTTTCGGACACGCAGAAAAAGTTTACTGATTTTTTGGCGGTGAAAAGCAGGAGAATGGAAACTTCTAGACCAAAAAGCCGATTTGGAAAGTGACTTTTTCCATTCTCTAGTCATTCTCCTGAGTTTCACCTTTCTCTGAATAACCCTGTCAGGGTTATTCAGAGAGTGGTGAAGAGCAGGAGAATGACTGGAGAATGGAAAATTCTAGGTCAAAATAGCCAAACCAGAAAAATTCTCCCATTTAGGCTAGGGTCAGACTAGCGAATTTTTAACGTGCGTTTAGGCGCACTTAATCACGGCCGCACTAGCAGCAAATGACGGGCAATGACGGCCAATATACGAAGTCCGGTCGCACGAAAGTCCGGCTGCGCAACGCAAGTGGAAAATGAACGCATTTTTTCGAGAACGCAGAACCGCTAGTACGGACGTACAGAGTGCGCTGCGTCCACTAGCGGCGTGTGTGCGTGATTTGGAGACGTCAGACCCTGCTCATGTCCGGCCAACATAACGTCCAGACACCCAAAGTTTCCTGGTTTGGATCCGTAAAAAATCAGGCACAAAAATGCGCATCGTATGACCGTTTTCGCGCAATCCGTGAAAAAATACGGCAATGCGTTCGGACGCACTTTTTGACGGTCGCTGCGAAAAATGCGTTAGTCTGACCCTAGCCTTATCTCACTTTCCAAATCGGCTATTTGGTCCAGATTGTTCTCTTTTCCTGTCATTCTCCTGGTTTTCACCTTTCTCTGAACAACCCCGAGAGAGAGGTGAAAGCCAGGAGAACTGGCAGGAGAAGAGAACAATCTAGACCAAATAGCCAATTTGGAAAGTGAGTTAAATGGGAGAATTTTTCTGGTGTGGCTATTTTGACCTAGAATTTTCACTTCTCCAGTTATTCTCCTGCTTTTCACCGCTCTCTGAATAACCCTGTGAATGTTTAATCCCGAGGTGAAAAATAACATTGCTTTAGATTTTTTTCAAACACCAGTTAAATGCAGCATATTACGATGTTTTAGGGAAATTAATTCTCAAATCTCAATCAGCAGCAGACACCACCCCTCCCCCTCACTATATTGTAGAATGTATCAAATTTATTACCAGACTAAAAACACCTGGTGTTATGCCCGTTTGTGAACAGAGGTCATTTAGAGTTGATAATCTTTCCACGTACACATTAGTTTTTAATTCAATATCTAATAAACCGTTGCTTATAATATTCTGCAGTAAAGAGTCTCTTTATTTCTAGATTTTTTAGTATTTTTTTAAGCATTTTCTATACTTTTTTCAAAATTTCTTTTTTTTTTTCGAACTCGAACCGAACACGCCCAAAAAGTTCTAAATTTGCGAACTTTCGAACTGCCAAAGTTCGGGTCGAACTCCGAACCGTCCGAACCCGAACAGCTCATCCCTACTGTTGACCAGATTCAATTACTACTTATTTTTTATCCCTGCTCACTAATTTCTTGTAGGTCTTTTATTCAGTTAATATTATTGCTGGTGGATTTTCAGAGTTTTATTGATTATAGTCAAAGCCTGGGGTTTAAGTTCTTGTTAATCACAATTAGGGCTGAAACAACTAATCAATTAACTGACAACTAATCGATAATGAAAACGGTTGTCAACTATTCTCATTATCGATTAATTGTCTTTTGATTAATCGATTTTGTGTGCCGCACACACTTTTAGGGCTCTATTACATTCCTTGTGCAAAAAAGCTGCTAACTTGTGGGCAAAGCGTTAAACGTTAACGCGCATAAATTAACGATGGTATTACAATCCGCACACATTTTTTCATCCGTCAAAAAATAACGCGTGTAAAAAAGACGCGCAAAAACACGCGCGCATTAACGAGATAAGGAAAGCCTTATCTCACTTTCCAAATCGGCTATTTTGGTCAGATTGTTCTCTTTTCCTGTCATTCTCCTGGTTTTCACCTGTTCTCTGAACAACCCCGAGAGAGAGGTGAAAGCCAGGAGAACTGGCAGGAGAAGAGAACAATCTTTAGACCAAATAGCCAATTTGGAAAGTGAGTTAATGGGAGAATTTTTCTGGTGTGGCTTATTTGACCTAGAATTTTCACTTCTCCAGTTATTCTCCTGCTTTTCACCGCTCTCTGAATAACCCTGTGAATGTTAATCCCGAGGTGAAAAATAACATTGCTTTAGATTTTTTTCAAACACCAGCTAAATGCAGCATATTACGATGTTTTAGGGAAATTAATCTCAAATCTCAATCAGCAGCAGACACCACCCCTCCCCCTCACTATATTGTACAATGTAATCAAATTTATTACCAGACTTTAAAACACCTGGTGTTATGCCCGTTTTTGTGAACAGAGGTCATTTAGAGTTGATAATCTTTCCACGTACACATTAGTTTTTAATTCAATATCTAATAAACCGTTGCTTATAATATTCTGCAGTAAAGAGTCTCTTTATTTCTAGATTTTTTAGTATTTTTTTAAGCATTTTCTATACTTTTTTCAAAATTTCTTTTTTTTTTCGAACTCGAACCGAACACGCCCAAAAAGTTCTAAATTTGCAAACTTTCGAACTGCCAAAGTTCAGGTCGAACTCCGAACCGTCCGAACCCGAACAGCTCATCCCTACTGTTGACCAGATTCAATTACTACTTATTTTTTATCCCTGCTCACTAATTTCTTGTAGGTCTTTTATTCAGTTAATATTATTGCTGGTGGATTTTCAGAGTTTTATTGATTATAGTCAAAGCCTGGGGTTTAAGTTATTGTTAATCACAATTAGGGCTGAAACAACTAATCAATTAACTGACAACTAATCGATAATGAAAACGGTTGTCAACTATTCTCATTATCGATTAATTGTCCTTTGATTAATCGATTTTGTGTGCCGCACACACTTTTAGGGCTCTATTACATTCCTTGTGCAAAAAAGCTGCTAACTTGTGGGCAAAGCGTTAAACGTTAACGCGCATAAATTAACGATGGTATTACAATCCGCACACATTTTTTCATCCGTCAAAAAATAACGCGTGTAAAAAAGACGCGCAAAAACGCGCGCGCATTAACGTTGCGTGCAGAAATCGGTGTGCGGACAGTTTTTTCACGCGATTCAGCCAATCAAAATTAAGAACCACAATTGTCTCCCGTTAGGTTTTTGCACCTGCCAAAGTCAATCTGAGTATATATGCTGCAGCAATAATAAAAACACGCACAACTTCTCAATTTTATTGTTTGGGTATGCGTAGAATGTGTAACTATACTTTGCTGTATTTTTTTTTGGGCTGGTGTTTTTGGGTTCAGCCAGGACGTTCAGAATTGCCGTTACCACCAGCTTTTAAAAGACGTTAAAATTATGCGCTCAAACGCTGTGCGTTAAATTTTGCGCATAGATTGTAATACCATCTGCATACCAGCGCAGAAATGCATTTGTGCTCACAATGTTAAGTATAGGACGCGCAAAGTACAGTATGTTCGCAAAGGGTTCGCGCAGGTCCACCCGCGTTAGACGTTAATGTGTATTTTTTGCGCGGACATTGTAATACGACGTTCAGCACAAAGGGTTTTGCCCCTTGCGTTAATGCGTTTTTGCGCACGCGTTAAGATTTGCGTTGGGAATGTAATAGAGCCCTTAGAGTCAGACCGAGTACATCATTATAATCTCAGATTCTGATTCGTCCTGTACCACCACCTCAACCTGCCTGTCACCTCCTCTTTGGTCTGCAGCTGCCATTCACCTTTCTCTCCCTTGATCTGGTCCCTTCTCACAAACTCCTTTCCACACTCAGGTCCGGTCTTTTGCCTAAACCCACTCCCTCTCACACTCGGGTCAAGTCCCTTGCCCAAACTCACTCCTTTCCACCTCCGGACCCTCTTCCCGCTCTGTTTGTTTATGAAATTATTGTAAAGGGACACTCTAATAAGCTTAAAGTGGTCAGGCTGGGTGGAGTACCCCCTTTCTCACCCTGATTTCGTGTTGACATCATCATGTCTATCTGATCTGTAGCAGCGTTTGTTTGGGGAGAAAGCAGACATCATGGGCTAAAGCTACATTCGCAGAATCAATCCATCACTGTGACCAGGTGATCGTGTACCTTGTGTGTGAAAAATATGCAATTTGCATGTGTTTTATTCTTATCCGATGAATCGATTAATCGAAAAAATAATCGGCCAACTAATCAATTATGAAAATAATCGTTAGTTGCAGCCCTAAACACAATATGGCATAGAAGCTGTCATTTTTTGTTTTTACAAAGGGACCCACCATAACGGGACATTCTACTTGGTCTCGAACTGTTTTAATTCAATTTAACAGCCTGGGTTTAGCAACAAGCATTTTCATGATTTACAGCCATTGTTCATTCCCTACATTTAGTGAAGTATAACCATTTAATCCTTCTTTTTCCTGACCAAACTGAGTGTGCATTGCTTACCAATCCAAACCCAAGTGCTGACTCTGAATTCTGCAGATCATGGATATTTGAGTCACATGACACTGCATTGCAGGATAGACTTGTGCACTGATTTTTTGTTCGGTTCGGTTCGTTCGGATTTTGTAAATTTTAATTTCGGCTAGTTTCGGCCGATTTCCGTTTCGGTTTGGTTCGTTTCGGTTCGTTTTTCGTATTGACTTTTTTTTCGTGATTTCGGAAATTTTCGTGTTTTTCGGAAAACATCTGTTCTCCTCGTTTCAAAGTGTCTATTCGTTTTGACGTAAACGAATGGTTTTTCGGATCCGATAATTCTGCAGATACGATAATTCTGCAGATGCGATAATTCTGCCATTGAGATTTCTCATGTTTTACAAGAAGGATACATTGAGATTTCTCTGGTTTCCCGAGGATACATTGAGATTTCTCTGGTTTTCCAGGAAGGATACATTGAGATTTCTCATGTTTTACAAGAAGGATACATTGAGATTTCTCTGGTTTTCCAGGAAGGATACATTGAGATTTCTCTGGTTTCCCGGGAAGGATACATTGAGATTTCTCATGTTTTACAAGAAGGATACATTGAGATTTCTCTGGTTTCCCGGGAAGGATACATTGAGATTTCTCATGTTTTACAAGAAGGATACATTGAGATTTCTCATGTTTTACAAGAAGGATGTATTGAGATTTCTCTGGTTTTCCAGGAAGGATACATTGTGATGGGAATGATACAAAATTACAGAATCAGCGATATAACCGAAAAATACGATGTCCGAAATTACTGAAATGGAACCGAAATCAGGAATGGAGCCGAAATCACGAATGGAACGAAAATGAATTTCGATTTTACACATTTCTAGTCCATTCGAAAATTCCGAAAAGTTTTCGTTTCGGCTCGGAAATTTGTTCAGATCTGCCGTTTTCAGATCCGAAAATTTTCGGAAAATCGGCCGAATCCAAATGCACGAATCGGGAAATTTCACGAAAATTCTGAAATTCCGAAACCCGAAACGCACATTCCTATTGCAGGAGTCAGCGCAAGGATGTTGCTGGTAAGTAAAGTACATGCTTTTAGGTCAGAAGGGAGAAGTCTGCAGACTTTTCTTGTAAAAAGAACTAGCTAGGTAAAAAGTAACAGATGTATACTAGAAAATGCTTTTAGTAACATGGGGAACTGATTTAGATTTTGTCCACCTAAAGCTAAAGAGCCGATGTAATACACTATTCTGGTTCCAGAAAGAATTGTATATTCTTATACAAGAGAATGATATGTGTTACTGTGCCATCTTATAATTATATAGCTATAGTTATTATATAATAACTATATTCTGCTCTCGCTCTATCATTTAGAAAATGGATATAGGACATGTAGAAGGTTAAATACACCAAACCATCAAATATATTGTTAATCCTTCACGAGCCAATATGAATAAATAACATTGCGCAGCTGTCTATATATTTTCACTAAATAAGTAATGAGCGTATTCACTAAGAAAATCAATAATAGTCTTCATCTCTAATTAGGTATGAGGAGAAAATGCATGTTTAGATTTTTGCAAACAAAATACAGATTTAGACCGTGATTTCAGTGGTTTGTCCTCAACACATTGGGATGGAGTCTTCTGATCAGACCCCCCCAACTCATTTTTTCAAGCTGTTAAACTACATAATACAGGGTTATTCAGAGAGCGTGAAAAGCAGGAGAATGACTGGAGAATGACTGGAGAATGACTGGAGAATGAAAAATTCTAGGTCAAAATAGCCAAACCAGAAAAATTCTCCCTTTCATCTCACTTTCCAAATCGGCTATTTTGACCTAGAATTTTTCATTCTCCAGTCATTCTCCTGCTTTTCACGCTCTCTGAATAACCCTGATAGTATTTACTGAAGTTACCTGATTAAAGGGTCACTCTATGCACCATCCGCATTCAATGTAATGGTGTCATCCCTAAACCCAGAAAACTATCAGTTAGCTTTCGCTGAGCATTCTTTATGGGCAGAAGCTTCATTGGGAGAAGAACCAAACCAGTCCCAGATACTATAAGTGATGATAATTGATTAGCCAGTGAACGAACACCTGCAACCCTTGTTTTCCCTGTCCAAGATGCTTTTAAAAAGGATATACGTATATAGCTGACTTTTCAGTCTAGAATCTCGACTCCTCCACTTTGGAGAGGTCACAACATGTCTTAACATTGCCCCTGCTTAAAAATTTCTGCTAGCTGCTGCTCTCCTCTTTTACATTAAATGAAAGGTGGATGTCCATACATTCCCAAGTCAGACCATCTCCCCCAGCCAAGGGTAATGTCAACCTTTCTAGCCTCAGGTTAGACCATCAATTCCAACCTCAGGTCAGACCCTCATCTCCGACTGAGGGTTATGCCATCATCTGCATATTAGGATCAAGCAATCCCTCACCTTCTGAGGAGTAGTCCATCCCACCATGCATAATTAGTCTAACCTCTCCAGTTGACAGTCAGACCATCCATTAATCAGTGGTCAGTCTAAATCTGTGGATGTTCATGAAGTCTATACAACTTCTTCAGTGGTCCGATAAATATTCTCCAACAGAGGGTCATGTCGTCCTCTTCATCTAAACATCAGGTCATGTCCTCTATACAAGGATCAATCCATCTCCTCAATCTGAAGACAAGCCTATCCCTCAATCAGTATGTAAGGTAATTCTCCAGCCAAAAGCCAGGCTAAGCCCTCCATCAATATGTTAGTTATCCCCTTCATCCGATGGATTGTGCAATCTCCGTCATCATTGAGTCAGTTAATCTCCTACATGCAATAAGCTTCTAAGGGAGGACTTATAATATACATTACAAATTATTCAGTAAATTAAATATAACTTTAACATGTTTAGTTTAAACTTTTATAATTGATGTTAACATTTAATAAATATTAAAGGTTTACATGTTTTAAGTAAAGAAGCCATACAAATCTTGAGCAAATGATACTTGTGGACACACAGAGAGTCATCCTTAAGACTCAGGGGGAAGAAGCAACCCACCCTGTAAAGAAGACCTCTGAAGAACCATGGCAAGAATAATTACCCTTCCTACTGGTTAACAGCAGAAGCCATAGGCATTCGTAAGAGGGTTTACCTGCCTGGTGAATTGCCTCTGCATTTTACCTTTTAGATCCCCATCTACAATTCATATGGTTTTCTTATATGGCTCATGAATCATGATAAAGAACAGAAGAATTAACATTTTGTGATTATTTAACAGAAAGAAAGTAATAAATGTAACATATGCACACACTAAGATAAAGTCTACCTATGGCAGAAGCCATTTTTAATGTTAAACAAAAAGCAAGGAGTCATACTATGAAAGGGGAAAGAGAGGTGAAAGAAACTCGCAACTCCAGACCCCCCCCCCATTATCTTACATTGTCATATATCACTCAAAGCCTTCGATCACTCACAATGTTTCAGCACCATAACCTCTACATTAAGCAATAGTTGTTAGGGTGCTTTAGATGTCCTTTTAATCTTATTACTGCCAAGTAATATGTATTCAATGTTTTCTAAACAATAAAAACCGTATTGCTAAATAAACACGGAAAATGAATATTTAATGTTAAAATTGATAACTTTAATTATTTAGAAAAGAGATAATGCTATTTCAACATTTTTTGAGTAAAAAAAACAGTAGGCAGAAAAGACAAGCATCTCTGCTTTTTCAAATCAATGAAACTTTGCAATCGCTGCCTTGCAGTCTGCGTTCCGGTAAATGTTATGTAAGTTTAGCCTTTTATTTTTTAATGTCGCAGTCTGAGCTGGAACAGAAACACTCTTTTCACTCTATACTTAGCTGTGTGTCGCAGCAAAAGAGAGATTACCTTTATTGCACAACATAAACTCTTTATTCAACTGAGAATTGTAAAAGCAAACTAAGCCATACAGAAGAGCAAACAACATAAACAAACCAATGTATCATATTCAAAAATCATTAAAACCTCTCAACAAATTAGTAAATAATAAAAATAGGGTTAAACAATAATAATTCAATGTGAGGTACAAGTTTTTGGATCTGCTAAGCGGGTATTAGTCTTTTATTAAACGAGGATTTTGAGAAGCAGTTACATCAAATAGATGTTGTATATTTAAAATGAAGCCTGCAGACTGTTACAGATCGAGGTACCCTCATGCTCGGTACCCTTCGTCTGGAGGCCCCTTTCCGCTGAACACAGGAGATATTTGTACAAACACACAGAATAGACGACACGTAAACTGTGGAGTTGTTGCTGATTCAAAATCCAAATGGAGACTGCTTTATTTTTCACAAATACACACAGGTAAAACATTTGAGACACAACCCCCTCCCTTACAGAATACATTACAGATAAGATCAAGAGTCTCCAGTCAGAGAACAATCGAAAGAGCCATCCAACACAATGGATTGTTTACACATGCTTTCTCATCTTAAAAGAATCTTCTTACAGCAGGGAGTATACAATATACAGAGAGGGGGTAGCCACAGAGGAGTACAAAAAAAGACAGAGGACAGCTAATACAGAGATGTACACTATACAGAGAGAAGGTACAGAAACAATACTCTACAATAAACACAATGGAATATTAATATAGCACAAACATCAGGTAATAGGGCACACAGAACAAACACTCTACCCTATATAGAGACAATGAAATGCAAGCAAAATAACTGCAAATAAACATTGGGGCGGTCATTTCATCACACAGACTATCTTTTGCTTTCTACAAAGAGATGTTACATAATTACATAGACTGAAAAAAAGATGATCGTTCATCGAGTGCAGCCTTTCACACATCACCTACTGCTGTTGATCCAAAAGAAGGAAAAAAAACGCGCTCACCAAATATACAACATACTGGAGAAAAATTCCTTCTTGACCCCAGAATGGCGGTCAGATTTCACCTTGGATCAAGCAGCCATTATCACATATTCAATACAATAACTCTTAATATTATGTTTTTGCAGGGCATCAGCCAGTCATTGTTTAAAAGACTGTACAGTCTCTGACCCAACCACCTCAACCGGCAGAGAATTCACAGCTTCATACTTCTCACTGTAAAGTTACCTTTCCTATGCGTTAGGCTGAATTTCCTAACATCCAGTATAAATGGGTGTCACCTCGTGTCCTGTGCATAGTCCTATTAATGACTAGGTTTACAGACAATGGTTTATAATGGCCCTGTATATATTTATATAAAGTTATCAGACACCTCTAAGGAGCGATTTTCTAAACTAAACAGGTTTAAGCTTGTTAGGCTTTACTCATAACTTAAATCTTCCATTCCCTTTATTTATTTAGTTGCTTGCCTCTGTTCTTTTTCTAGCGCCATAATATATGTTTTTTAAAACAGGTGCCCAAAATTGCACAGCATATTCAAGTGTGGTGTGATTGATGAATAAAGCTACATAACTTGAAAATGTAACTGCGTTGCTGCTTTTTTTGGTTTACTATATAGCTATTACCAATAAATACACATATTGTCTGCTGCACTGGTTAATTTTCCTTGTTGTGTATTTTTAATGCACCAGTTTTCCTCTCAGTTCTTGCTTCTGTTTCATATCGGCAAAATAAGTTGACAGTTGTGTGAATGCATTTTATAGCATGGACAATATAGGAGCCAGGCACTGTTCAGTTACTTTAAGATCTGAAATACGTGTTTGAATTCTCAGTGTCAGGTCTTCAGGATAAAGCATTCTGAATTTACTGATGTTTAAGAGGATTAGGTTTCCTCATCATAATGTAAACATCCTCTTAGTGTCACCTTGAATTTCTAAATTGCATCATGGCTACTGTGAAACAAATAAATAACTGTCTTATTAGTTATAAATTCTTAGAAACAACATCAAGCAGTAAAACTGTAAAATAAATACATATATAAAATATATAGAAATTACATTGTTATATAATGAGAGCAGAATTTCTTATGTGTGCTCATCATCATTGCTTTTCCTGGGTATATTGATGAAATATTTATGTGAAGGGTTCTTATAATGAAGAAAATGTATCTAAAGATAGCACTTTTGGTGCCCAGGCTTCTCCTTGGAACTGCTCCCAGATTTTCTCTAATTTGGTTTTGTGTGATCATAATAATTTTAATTGCATGTCACCCATTTGTCATAATTGTATCCTTTAATAAAACAAATATATTAATATTTGTGGAGGATAGACTTGTTAAGTGAGCTAGTTCTGCCTTAGTCATCATTGGGAGTTATATTTCAATAATTAACCCCTTCACTACAAAGTGATTTTCCATAAAGCCTCTGTTAGGAGCCTGTGTTTTTTGGAAAATCACTTACATAATTAATTATGCAGTATAATATCATTTGAAAAACTATCAACGTATTTTTACTGTAGTAGCTCTATATAACAGACAGAGGTCGCCATCTTCTGGAGAAAAAGCGCAACTGCAGCTCGGGTTTCAGGTTGAATCACCTGGGGATCTGTGTTTTAGACATAGAGACTCAGTTATTTAAAATGTCTGTCATACCAAGGTACTAAGGTTTTTTGGACACATACTGGAGAGTTCCTTTGCTTTACTCCGAAATTACATCATACTCGATATCAGGGCACCAGCTAGTGGTTGAAGATCAAGTATACCCAATCTTGGTAGTGAAGGGGTTAAGAAAAGGTTTTAAGTGAAGAAGAGTGACCATATAGGCAGTGAAAGAAAAATGTGAATTGAATTATGTGGGGCTCATGCTGCAGATATCTTCAACAATTGGGGTTCTCTTTAGAGTAGACATGTGCATTCGTTTTAGTACTAAAACGATTTAGTCCGAATTTTGGAATAATTTAGTTTTCATATGACTCAAGAGATACGAAACTGCTCAGTACAAAAAACGAAAGAAACTAAATTAAAATGCACTACATTTTAGTTTCAGTCCTTTTTGTGATATTACATTTACTGAAGGAGACCAGTAATGAGGAGCGCAACATCGCAAATCTACAGAAAAGGTTTGTATGCGTAATCCTTCCCGACCCCTACCCGAAAATCTGACAGTGCTAGAGCTCCAGAATACTCACTCGCAGCACAGACAGCCAGCACAGGAGACGAAACCTTTACTTAACCCTTGCATGTCTATGAGGCAGACAAAATGATAAAAGCAGCTGGAGAAGGAAAACATTCAAATAAATCACACTGAAAGCTAATGACAGAGGAGGGCTGGATAGTAAAAATCCCTTTATTACAAGCAGCGCTGGGAGAAGAGAGGGACTTTATAAAATGTGTGTTATCTCCCCTCCCGCTCTGCATAATAGGGGCGTAGGTCTGATACATTTTATATTATCCAGGAGCACTATCCCCCTTTCCTCATCTATAATACACGGTTTATATAAAGTCCCTCTCCTCTCCCAGTGCTGCTTGTTATAAAGGTTTTTTTACGTCTGATACATTTAGTAACCAGCTCTCACAGTTATTCTGTCATTATGAGCCTTCAGTGTGATTTATTTTAATGTTTTCCCTGGATTTAAAGTGCTTTATTTTATTATAAAAATAAATTTGCACCACTCATCTCTTCTCTGAGTTTTCAGACCGATTTGCGTTAATATTTTCCCTTTTCCCTGCTTTTATATTCCTGTCTCTCTCTCCCACAGAGATACAAAGTTTAAGTAAAAGTTCCCTCTCCTGTGCTGGATAAGCATTGCATTCCGAAGTTCTGCACCCTCCACATGCCAATGCAGTAGGTCCTACTGAGTAGGATGTTCTATACAGAGAGGGGCATTAATTAATGCAGGAGGATGTTCTATACATTATACAGAGAAAGGTATAAATTGAGGAGGATGTTCTATACAGAGAGGGACATTAATTAATTCAGGTGGATGTTCTATACATTATTCAGAGAGGGATATTAATTAATGCAGGTAGATGTTGTATACATTATACAGACAAGGGTATTAATTAATGCAGGAGGATGTTATCTACATTATACAGAGAGGGGTATTAATTAATGCAGGAGGATGTTCTATACATTATACAGAGATTACCTTTTTTTTTTTTAGCCCTATAAATCCAGTGGCTGAGATCGGCTGCTTGTTATATTATCTCTCAGTACAATGTATCAGGCTCAGCTGTTACAGTAACTGACTGTAACAGCGCTCAGAGTTTCAGTAAAACAAGGAAATAATATTGTTATAACCTCTTATATATAAAAATATTATTTACTAGTTTTACTGAAACTCTGAGAACTGTGATGAGCAGCAGTCAGTTACTGTAACAGCTTTGCCTGACACATTGTGCTGAGAGTGAGAGATACTGTAACAAGCAGCGATCTCAGCGATCTGAGGAGCCACTACAATAGTAATTTTATCCACTGGTTTTCGGATGAATGAAATTAGTTTTCATACTAAAGAACTGAAAACGAATTTCTTTAGCAACTAAATAAATTGCATTTTAGGACTAATTCATTAGTTCAAAACGAAATTTTGTGCTGTGCACATGTCTACTTTAGAGTAATGACAGGTGGCAAGAATTTCAAGAAGTGTAAGAAAAAAACCCACAAAATTGCTATTATAGAATTTTAAAAAGAAAAAAAATCAGCACAGGGCAAAGGCGCTGTCCAACCTGTCGAACTGAACCACCGAAATGCAGGGCATTTCACTGACATTTCGGTGGAGTTCGGCGTTCTCTGAATATTTTGTACGGCTGGTACTTTTATTGTAGTACCGGCTGGTATTTTTTATTGTAGTACTGTCTGTAATTTATTTTGGTACCGGCTGTATTTTATTTTAGTATGGCTGGTATTTTTATTGTAGTACCGGGTGGTATTTTATTTTGGTACCGGCTGGTATTTTTATTGTAGTACCAGCTGGTGTTCTGTTTTGGTACCGGCTGGTATTTTATTACTGGCTGCTATTTTCATTATATGTATAAAATACAGCCGGTACTACATAGTAAAATTCATCCGTTTCACATTCCGAAATAACTAATAAAAACAAAAAACGAATTGACCCGAAAAATGAAATACCAATAAAAACGAAAGAACAAATCAACCCGAAATACATTCGAACCAAGGAATCAATCCGAAAATACGAATCACGGTACCATATTGAATGAACCGAAATGAAAAAAAAAACAGAACGAAATGATCCGAAATGGAATGAAACAACAAATATATACACCAAGCACCATAAGCATTACGATTTATTGCTATGTTTCTATAAATAGTTCCCATGTTATGGTTTTAAATCTATTTTTTATTTCAGCTCGAAGAGCTGTTGATATTCATGTTACTAAAATATCATTAAATTTCCAGAGGGCCCCACTTACATTCTCCAATCTTTTCGTCATCCCCCATCTGTTTATTTTATTATTATTATTTTATTATTTTGTTAATTTATTTTATTTCAATAAAACACGTACAAATCAATTAGAGAAACCTAATATATGAAGTATCACTAGTATTTCAAGAAGCAAAATCTGACCAGTCCAGCAATACATTTATCTTCACTTCTCAACCTCTATCTAAATAAAACTTTGAAAAGAATGTGATGTTCCCGAGTGTGATCCTGATCGGAAATTGCACATTCACCTTGTGTCACCAATTCAATCTGAAACAATCACTTGAAAGAGGATTCGAGCAGATAATAAAGTACAGCGAAGCAAGAGGCTACGGGGAAATAAACGAGGTGCAGATGGAAAAGCGGAATAGTAGCCAATGTAATTACTAGGGGTTGTAACAAAAGAGACCTACACAAAAACATAAGGGGGATCTGAGCTTAAATCATAGACAAAGCGATGTCCGCATACAGCAGCAATCTGTTGACGATTAATTCTGTAATTTGACGTTCCTTTGTTTATTTGTTATATTCCAAACAATACATTTTGTTGTATTCCAGTTTATGACTGTTATTGAACCCATCATGCTTTACAGTTCTTTTCTGGAGAGATTTGCTATAGCGCTAAAACGGAATTAAAAAATATTTCTTACATGATATATAAAGACGCGCTGCAGATGCTACAGCTTCCGGTAATGTTTTTAAGACATGGTGAGCCTTGATTCATCACTTTACGACTTGACCCCTGACTTTATGTGTCATTAAAAAAAACAACCCAGAAGGATTCTGTGCATTCTGTGGTGATTTATTTATTTATTTATAAAGGATTTTACCAGGAAGGATACATTGAGATTTCTATCGTTTTCAAGTATGTCCTGGGTTCAAGAACATTGAAGTGTTACAGAAATACAAAGTAGTAAAATGCAAGTGTAGCGCTCACTCCCGGAGGAGCCGCTGAATTTAAACCTCGGGTCAGTCTCCCCGCACTAGGGAAATAAATATACACCAGCACTGTTGTGGATTTTATAAGTTATATAGTTTACTGAATAAACTGGCATATAAAAAGCAACACGGTATACGTATATATATTTACAGTAGTTCGTAATGCGAGAAACGCGCAGCGGAAAAGAAAAAGGAATTTTAACCCCTTCGTGGTTGGAGTGTGAGTCCCGTACAGGTTGTGTCCCAAGAAAGTGTACGTGTATGCGTGTATTGGTACAATATTCAACTGGCCAGTGAATGATTTCAGGTGTGTCTTCGACTAGTCACGTTGGGGCCCTGTAGGTTTTGACATTATTATTATTATATTTACTGTCGCCGGGAAGGCCTCTCACCCATCCGCCAGATACTCTGCGCTCGGCTTGACCCAGGCCATCTCTCCGCTCGATTTAACTGGGTCTCTGTGTCACCAGATCCGCTGTCTTGCTTGTCTGTGTCTGCCACAAGATGCTCAGTTCACCGCCTGCACTCCCATTAGATCATCTGCAGTCTCCTAACTCGGGGTCCTTCAGCATACTCTGTATCTGTGTAAAGTTACCAGCGGTGGATCGCTAGGTCTTTGGCAAGTAAAGGGGAAACCGATCTCCAGCTCCGCAAGGCCGCACCTGCGCTCCGGCCTGGTCGCGATCGTTATCTCTTTCACGTGCGTCTTGCTCTCTTCACTCCTCTGCGCGCTCTGCTTGTTCTCTCCACGAGGCTGCGGATGTAAGTCTCTCTTTCCCACCCACTTCCTGTTCCCGCCCGCAAAGCATGCTGGAAAATGTAGTCCCAATGTCCAGTGTCTTACATTGTGCTTGAAAAATAAGTACTACAACCACAGTGTTTTAAAACCAGCGCTACACAAGATATTAACACTAAACAAATATACAGATTAACAGAAAATAAATATGTAGGAAATAATCATTATGTTACATGTTTACAGGTGCATTCTGTATTGAGGTATGTTAATAGGGAGCTCTTAAGTGACTTAAGACTGGGGAAAGATTTGATGGCGTCTGGGAGACTATTCCATAATTGTGGTGCTCTGTAGGAAAATGAGCATCAAGCCACTTTCTTTTTGTATTGTGGTATTGCAAGTAAAGTGCAGGTCCTGGATTATATACAGTATATAGGAATAGTCTACAGTGTTTTAAAACTCTTTTTAACCCCTTCACTGCTGATCCATTTCACCCCTTTGTGCTGAGGACTTTTGGCCATTTTGTGCTCCTCATGTTTAACTGTGTTTTGAAGTCCTATTTTATTTTAGGACCCAGGCAAATTATATATCCTTTTTTTCCCAGCAGACTAAGGAGATTCAAAATATATCATTTCTATAGGGGTTATTCACAGAGAGCCAATCTGGCCCCGAAATGTCACCGAACAGGGAATTTCCCCGTATGGTGCCATTTCGGGTCCATTCAGCTATTCAGAAAGCAGGCAGTTTGTCAAATTTTGGTGAACCGCCAGCAAGTACAGTGCCTGGTTAAAGGCAGTGAAAACCCCCCATAGAGAAGCAATGGTTAATCTATTCAGAGAACACCGTACAGCAGAGAAACATTGCCGAAGTGTCCTGCTGTTTGGTGTTTTCATTCGGCAGGTTTATTCAGGCGAACCCTATAGGCTTCAATGTTAAAAATATTCCTTTTTTATTCAATATCTAATAAACCATTTATTCTTTTAATCTGCAGTAAAAAGTCTCTTTATTTATAATTTTTTTGGATCTTTTAGGCATTTTTCAGCATTTTTTCGCTAAAATTTTTTTCCTTTTTTTCTTAAATGTTTTTTCTTTTTTTTACAGACCTTTTAAGTATCATTTACATGACCTTATACGTAAATTCTAGGCGTTTCTGTACAGTAGTTTTTTTTGCAAACAGTGTTTGAATTTTGACACTTTCAAGTGTATTGTTTTCATTGTTTTTTACCCCATTCGTCAGCTTGTCGGCTTTTTCCGGTGGCTGGTCTGCGCTGTGATCGGCGGCTCGGCCGTCTTTTCTGGCATGTTTGGTGTGTTTTTTGCAGCAGTTCTGGAGGGGTTTCAGTGGGTTTTCGGCAGGTGTGTGGTGGGTTTGCGTCGGGTTTTCCCTGCGCTCCAGGAACCCTGTAGTGAATGCTGAATTCACCGCAGGGTGGGGAACTTTGATTCTCTGAAGTGCAGGGAAGTGCGGGGAACGAGAGAGCACGGAAATGTCGGCGACATTTCGGTGCTCTCTGAATAACCCCCAATGTGTATATGTCATGTTCTGTCAAAATGCTATAGCAAAAAAACGTCAGAAAAGTAAAGATTTGAATTCAGATTTCTGTCATATGCAACTTGTAAATTTATTTTTTGATATTTTATCATCCAAACCTTTGTGTTTATATATTCTGTTTTAGTCTTTATGAAAAAAAATCATAAATTGAGAACCTGCTACTCTTTTTTTCCCCAAAAATAAGCAATTTTCACCAAAACTGAAAAAAATAATTTTTTTTGCTTGTATTTTGGCTCAATGTGGGATGTTTTCGCCAAGTCCCTGTGTGATTCCTGATATGAACGTCATGTAGCAGTGCACTGCAGAAGCAGGAGACAGCACCAGTGACGTGCGGTAAGGTCAGTGGCTGGTGAGGCACTGGCTAGTATCAGAGCCAGATATACACAGGGTTACGCAGTCGCAATTTACACATTTGATTATCATTATATAGGAGAATAGAGTTTCACTATTTATAAAGTAAAGTTCGCATTTTGTTTTAAAGTTCTAAGAGCATGCACTTACAATACTGACTAATAGAGGGCGCTATTACACATTTTACTTTAAAGTAAAGTTTGCATATTGTTTTTTTAGATCTAAGAGCATGCACTTACAACACTGACTAATAGAGAGTGCTATTACACCTTTTACTTTAAAGTAAAGTTTGCATATTGTTTTTTTAGTTCTAAGAGCATGCACTGTCACAGCACATGTGTAGGTCAGCGAATTATAAGTTCACAGACTCTCTTCTTATAAATAACAAACAACTCAATAAAGGTTGGAAATAAATAATTAATGTAATTTAGGCAGATGCTTGTGTTAACACAATCAGTTGGTTTAAATAAAGTTAAAAAAGTATAATATTACAATTACAAGCATTTATGAATCACAAATGATGTAGAGCTGTACAATGGGAAGGACAAAAAAAAACAAATTAACAAACAGGATAGACACACAATAAGAACAATGGGAGAAGAGAACCCTGCTCAAGAGCTTACAATCCATGGGGAAATCATTTAGAATAAAGTGAATATATATATTTATAAGTGCAGTCACTACAGGAATATATGGAATCCTGCTTGTCATCTATATATCTATACTCTGCTTTTCATTTTAAATGACATATGAATTACATTAAATCAGGGGTCAAGCTCTAAATAAATGCATCTTGAGACTCACTATGATTCCTGTCAAAAAAAAGATTACCGGAAGCAGCAGCAGCTGCAGCGCATCTTTACATAAAAGAATGTCATTCCTCTGGTAAACATAGAGAAATTGTTATTCCCATGCATTCCCAACATACTCGAGCCCTGGAAACTTTTTTTTGTAAAACTGTGTATGTATAGATAGGTGTTGCAGCTTTCCTTCACATCCGCCAAAAGGGAAAATCCTTAATGGAGTGGACAAATTATTATCCCTGGTGTTCCTGCTCGACTTGACCGCAGCATGACATGTGATATGCAGAAGAACGCTGTGGGCTCGATTTACCCATCACCAAAAAATGAATTTACTGTAATTACATCCACAATTTGGCATTTTTCGAATTATACGAATTATTAAGGGCACATCAACATTTCAATTCCTGTTAAAAAATTTGTCGCAGTTGTCTGCATTTGCGGCTATATACCCTAGTCAATAGTCTGACCTTAACTATTCAAATCGAGAATATTGGTAAGCGGATTTTTGAAAAATAATTCAATTGTCGTAAGAGGTTGTTAAATGCAGGGAAGCAGAGACAATCAAACTGAATCTCCCATTTAAAACCTGGATTGTCAAATAGGTATAAAAATACGTATCTGGTCAGCGCAAAATATACGCAAGGGGACTCGGATGGTTTCTCAAATGACGTCACCAACAATGGTACATAATGGGATAAAAAGAAAGACAAAAAACTAAGTGCAGTGGAATAACAGGTGAATGGATCATATCTATTTTCTTATAGTTGATCAACTCACAAACGAAGAGCCCAGTCACTGGCTCTGAGTGGATCGCCGCCTCTGGGTTGTTTATCTGGAATAGCTTCTCAGGTAACCCACTCCTTAGTGTTGGAGACTCCTCATCACATCCATTAAAGATGGGAAAGAAAGAAGGAAACACAATCTTGTGTATATCTGACGTGATCTTGTATAGTATAAAACAATTGCAAGTGGGAACTCACATTTGGTGGAGCTATTCCAAGCTCAGGACGGAAGGCATATGGGTTTCGTAGGTCAAACCCAATAAAGACCCAAAACATGCAGAAAATGGCTCTTAGTAAAATTTAATAAATGAAATAAAACAAATAAAACTAGACTGTGGGTCCAGAACGCGTTTCGCCGTCGACACACGGCTTCATCAGCTGGTCTTTACAAGACTGAACCAATATGCATGTTTATATAAATAAGAAATTAAGAATAAAACGTCCCCACATGTGTGTAATTGGTGGTCAGCGTGCGTTTCTAGCCTCTTTTTGCAGTTTTTGCATGTTGCTGGCCATCGGCGCCATCTTGCGCAGACGCATTGGAGACTTCCGCGTTCCACCGTGCGTTTCACGACATCATGTCCGGGATCACGGTGCACTGTGCGTTCCATTGTGGATGTACGCACACTTCCGGTATCGCGGTTTTCAAGAATTTATCTACGGTCAGAGTGTAATCATTACACAGTGTTAAGGAATATTGAGAGAATGTACAAAAAGATCCATTATGATTAATGGAGTGCAAATAACCTCTATAGAAGCAGGCTGTCTTCTCAAAAAAGGGGAAAAAGAGGAAACCAGGGTAAATCTAAGGGGATTTATATAGCGATGCGGTGTACAAAGTTACCGCAGTGGAATAGACTGCGGCACAGTAGTGGAGATATAATCTATAAAGCATCATAGTGCTAGATTGGAATTATCATTATGTGTATGGCCACAGTCTGAGTGATCTATAACTCTAAACTTGATTTAATGGTAATAACCATCTAAATAGATATATAATTGTGTAATAAATGTAATGAGTCAAAAACCTCCTTATTGAATATGAAGTGGTATAAAATCATAATGCCTGAGGTATTATAGATAGTGCATGTGTATCGGCCGGTATACAACAAGGAATAATACTGGTGTGTAGACAGTGCCATGTGTACAGTTATAGCCCAATTGTACACATGGCACTGTCTACACACCAGTATTATTCATTGTTGTATACCGGCCGATACACATAATGATAATTCCAATCTAGCACTATGATGCTTTATAGATTATATCTCCACTACTGTGCCGCAGTCTATTCCACTGCGGTAACTTTGTACACCGCATCGCTATATAAATCCCCTTAGATTTACCCTGGTTTCCTCTTTTTCCCCTTTTTTGAGAAGACAGCCTGCTTCTATAGAGGTTATTTGCACTCCATTAATCATAATGGATATTTTTGTACATTCTCTCAATATTCCTTCACACTGTGTATTGATTACACACAAAATATCGGTTGAAACTAGCTGATAATTCTTTCGTTAAAAAATAATAATAATAAGACAAGTCCTGAGTGTTTAATATTCAACATTTATAGAATAATAACCCAAGAAAACCATCAGGGTTATTCAGAGAAAGGTGAAACTCTGGAGAACGTTTGGAGAAGTAAAAATTCTAGGTCAAAATAGCTGATTAGGAAAGGGAGATAAATGGAAAATGTTTCTGGTTTGGCTATTTTGACCTAGAATTTTCACTTCTCCAAAAGTTCTCCTGAGTTTCACCTTTTTCTGAATAACCCTGTTTATCTTATTACTTCTACTAACCTGATGTCCATGTGTTGGGATGAGCTATGTAAGACCTGGCTGTAAGCGCTCTACTCTTCATCTCACCAAGAACAAACGTCTTCCTGGTGTTCTCTACAGGTCCAGTGAACGCCGTGGAGCCCTTGCCATGGAGGTGATTCTGTCCTTCTATGATGAGATTGTTAGGGTCTCCTGCGTTCCTGTACAAACTGCTGATTCTTGGTAGCTGCAATGACATTTTAGCCATGTCAGAGGCGTCAAGAACTGAAAACAACTACCGACAAATATCACAGGGAACAGGTTTACCAAAAGTAAAAAATAATAAAAAAAAACCTCTCCGTTGTCTCAAACAGAGTGAGAGCACGTGAGCAGGGAAGAGCTATGCAGGGCTGGGATTCTGTAGATGTTAGTGTATTTCCCTAGTAACAGGACGTGACTTGGAGCTGAATACCAAATTACACTTTATTGTATAGGCCCTATTTACGCCGAAATAATAGGGTTTAACAAATCATGCGAACAAAGAGCTCAGTATTTAATTACTATACTTAAATTTTAGACTATAGCACAGGATGAAAATATAACCTGCTCACCCATATTAAAGAGTTTATTCACAAACAGATTTACAGCGAGGTCCAAAATAACCAGCCTAAAATGAATTTTGTGTTATTTTTCTTTTCTGCTGTCTAAGGCTAGGGTCAGACTGAGGCAGTGCGAACGCGCGTTCTGGCGCACATAATCACGGCCGCACTAGCAGCAGATGCCGGGCAATGACAGCCAATATACGAAGTACGGTCGCACAAAAGTCCGGCCGCGCAACGCAAGTGGAAAATGAACGCATTTTTTCGAGAACGTTAAACCGCTGGTACTGACGTACAGAGTGCGCTGCGGCCGCATGGCAGCGTGTGTGCGTGATTAGGAGATGTCAGACGCTGCTAGTGTGCGGCCAACATAACGTTCAAACAGCCGGATTTCCCTAGACTTCTTTTCACCCCATCGTCATGAAATACGTCCAGAATTGCGCATCGTCTGACCACTTAAGCGTATTCCGTGAAAAAATGCGTGCGCACGCATCGACGTACATTTTGACGGTGGCCGCAGAAAATGCGCTCATCTGTCCCTAGCCTTAGCTGTAGTTTTGCTAGGATCGTGTTTAGTTAAAGTGCTCCTTATTATTAACATAGTGCAAGTTCGGTTTTCGAAAAGTTATGAGGTTCATGTGCTACATTTTTTAGGATGTTTGATAACGCTAGCATAATGTGCCCAAAATTAAAATGCGCACGGTTCTATTCTAGCTGGACCCGTAACAGGAAGGCCCTAAGGGAAGAATGTATCTCGAGCTGTTAACCATCAGTGACTTCTCCTATTACCAATTCTGTTGTAAGCGTGTCTCTATATATTAGCGTCTTAATTCCTAAACACTAAGGGCCCTATTACATTCCTGACGCTAACGTTAGCGCTCACCTGTGTGAGCGCTAACATTAGCAAAGGTGACCCTAGCGCGGACTTATTAAAATCCGAACACTAAGGCTGGGGTCAGACGAGCGTAGTGTTCACGTCCGTGATTGCGCCTAAAAGTACGTCCGTGATAGCATGAAAGAAAGTCCATTGGAGCCTGACACATGAAGTACGTCCGCACTGAACTGCGGACGCACAACGGCCGCGGCCCACGGACGCAAGGCAGGCAAGAACGTACAACCCCTAGAACGGCCGCACAAAGTGCGCTGCTTCCGCAACGTCTGCATAGCTTTGTGTGTGAGTGATGGAACGTGGTCAGACGGACTGCATTTATACGTCCAGCATTTTTCATGGACAAAATGGTTTAATTTATTTTCCCTCCTACATCCGTCAAAATATACGTCAGTGAAAAAAACGGACTGTGTGGCCACTACTGCGTCTTCTGTACTAACGTACGTCCGTGTGCACGGACGTACAGTCCGTAGAAATCACGCTCGTCTGACCCTAGCCTAATGGGTTAATACAAAAAGGTTAGCTATTCAGAGCTTGCGCTTTTCAGCGCAAGCTTACTGTACTTTGAGCTCCCTATACTGGCCAAATAGGTTATTTACAGTAATAGCTATGTATTACTGTAAAATTAATTAAAAAGGGTTTTATATTAAAAAAACTGGTTTCTGGCAATGTTTTTTTGCAAAAATCACTTGGTAGTGAAGGGGTCAAACAGCTCACCAGCAGGCTTCCCTATTAAGGCTAGGGTCAGATGAGCGCATTTTGTACGGACTGTGCGTCCGTGCAGTACAGACGTACTTTCTGACTGACGACAAGGTAGTGGCCACACAGTCCGTTTTTTTCACTGACGGATTTTTTGACTGATGTAGCAGGGAAAATAAATTACAATGAAAAAACATTCTGTCCGTCAAAAATGCTGGACGTATAAATGCAGTCTGTCTGACCACGTTCCATCACTCACACACAAAGCTATGCGGACGTTGTGGACGTGGCGCACTCCGCACGTCCGTTCTAGCAGTATTACGTTCTTGCCTAACCTGCGTCCGTTTGCAGCGTCCGTCAGCCCCCGCACTTCTGTGCGGACGTACTTCGTGTGTGGAGCTTCATTTAACACAATTGTATGCTATCACGGACGTACTTATGTGCGGGCAACACGGACGTTAACACTGCGCTCGTCTGACCCTAGCCTTAGGGGAATTTCCTGAGTTTATTTGGCACAACCCAAATCTGTACGACTTTCCAAACGTGTGCCAATACAGATATATATGGCCTGTCTGCATAAAAATCAGCAAAATCACATTAACAGAGACTTTAAAATGTTATTGTATCTTCTTTTTTAAATAAAAAAGCATTAAAAAGCTAGTTGATAATTTAAGAGCAATTAATATTAACGTCTCATAAGAAGTAGCTTTTCTATTCTCTTGAAGGCCTCATGCATTGTTATGTAGAGGAGTAATTAGAACCCCACTGTGCTCAGTGATCAGTGGAAGTAGTTATGAAATTCACCTTAAAACTCCGAGCGAGATGAATGTGACCTTAGGCCGACTTTATCTGCTGATGATTACTGATTCAATAGCAAGGTGACTTTTTCAAAATAACAACTCTGTGTTCTTTATGTGGATTTAGTTACACTTGTTGTATGATGTTTTAGCCTATGGGTGTGTAAACTGATACTGAATTATTTCCTAAATGCTGTAGCATGTATAGCTTTTTGTCACAAAGGTTGTTCACTAGGGGCAAACTGAACAGCATTATTCTATATTTAATTCCTTTTTTAAGACACAGGTCCGTATATGTAAAATTTGGATGTAGGCTTACCAAATGCTTCTGTATTTCCTCTACTCTTATAATTATTATTTGTATTAATAATATTATCTTCATTTATATAGCGCCATCAATTTTCATAACGCCGTACTACAACCAATGTGGAGTGACAAAATTACAAACAAACATAGGAAACTGAAACAAGAGGTGTAGAGGCCCCTGCTCAGAGGAGTTTACAATCTAGATGAACGTCAATCCTAAAATTGATGTTATACTATTGGTTTTCTATAGATTCAGCCTCTAGTCTTGTTGGATAAGGTCACTCAAACACCATCAGGTTAGGATATCTTATCTTTTCCCTGAGCAATCCCTGTGTTTTGTTTCTACACTCATCTCCCATACTAGCATAACTAGGGTATCCACCAATTGCCTCCCTCACTCTCATTTCCACTTTGCAGCTTCCAATGCATTTATTTCTGTTCTTCCACTTCTGATTCTCCACACTGACCACTATAAATTATAATTTCACCTGTATTCACTCCAGGGACGTGCAGTCATGGGGCAGGGCCTCCCTTGCCATTCCAGTAAATTAATGTGCTCATTGTGCTGTAATGACATGTATGTATATTTAATCTGTAAATAAAATGTTATTCATTGAAAAAAGTTTTCATACTCACCTCTCCACGCTCCCTCGCTGTGCTTCTCTGTCCTCCGCTTTTTTTCCCCCTGTACTTTCAGTTTGCCGGCTGTTGTGTGTGTGTGATTGCGTAGCTCAAGCTGACTTCCTGGTTCTACGCTTTTCTAGAGCAATTGAAAGCTTGAGCCAATGGGAAAGCTCCATTGGTCTCAAACAATTCTTTTTTTAAAAAAAAATGCCCCCCCCCATGGGAGGCAGAGCTCCCCATGGATTGATTGACGCAGGACATGGTGCAGGACATGTGACTGTCCTCGTCCATCGTGGGGGGTGTGGGCAGGCAGAGCTCAGCAGTCAGCATGTATGTAATAGCGCCTTCTATTAGTCATTATTATAAGTGCATGCTCCTAGAACTAAACACCTACATGCAAACTTTATTTTAAAGAGTTGTAATAGCGCCCTCTATTAGTCAGTATTGTAAGTGCATGCTCTTAGAACTAAAAAAACAATATGCGAACTTTACTTTAAAGTAAGAGTTGTAATAGCACCCTCTATTAGTCAGTATTGTAAGTGCATGCTCTTAGAACTGTAAAAAAAAAAAGAGAACTTTACTTTATAAATAGTGAAACTCTATTCTCCTATATAACGATAATCAAATGCGTAAATTGTGACTGCGTAACCCTGTGTATATCTGGCTCTGATACTAGCCAGTGCCTCACCAGCCACTGACCTCACTGCATGTCACTGATTCACTCTATATCTGTCACGTTCACTGTCCCACTCACGCTTGACACCCGGGGTGAGGATCCTCTTGGACGGACTTGTAACCCACCGATCCTTTAAATGGTCGGGACCGCTGACCCTATCAATCCCAGCCAGGGAGAACAGACACACCAGTAACAAAGAATATAACCTATAGACAGCAGGTTTCAAGACAGAGTGTGTACTGGGACTCAAAGGGTTAATCTCGCCAACAGCTGGAGAGCAACCTGAGTAAGGCTTCTGCAGTATGTTCATACACCAGGGATCAGAATAAGCGTGGTCATATACATAGTCCGGATTGGCAACAGGCAGGGTTCTCATCCACTCCGGTTTGGCAACAGAGCAGATCGAGGGATTATCAGAGTCAGCGCTATGCAGGACAGACATGAGTCGGCGTGCTACAAATTCAACATACACTCTGAATCTACTTTGAGCGCAATACACATACAAACGTAGTCAGAAAGAGAATGGTCATGAAGGCAGTCCGAGTCAGCAACAATCAGGGTCCTCATACAAGTCATTTCGGCAACAGAGCAAAGTAATCAGTGAAACAATGAAGTGGATACACCAGGCGATGCGGGAACTAACTCCACGTCAGGGCAACAAGCTGTCTCGCGCGACCTGCATTTAAGGCCGGAGGCTCCGCGTCGAACAGCCGGAACTTCTGGCACCTGGCCAGCCAGTGATGCCGCCGAGTGTGCAGACCCCCCCCCCTGAAGGTCCACAGGTGCCGAGAATGTGACAATATTTCTCTTTTCTTTCTATATACAGTACTGTGCAAAAGTTTTAGGCAGGTGTGAAAAAATGCTGTAAACAAAGAACGCTTTCACAAATGGAAGTGTTACACATTTATGTTCATAAATGAGCAAAATGCAATGAATGAACAAAAGAGAGATCTAAATCAAATCAATATTTGGTGTGATCACTCTTTGCCTTCAAAACAGCAGCAATTCTTCTAGGTACACTTGCACACAGTTTTTGAAGGAATTCGGCTGGTAGGTTGTTCCAAACATTTTGGAGAACTAACCACAGATCTTCTGTGGATGCAGGCTTTTTCACATCCTTCTGTCTCTTCATGTAATCCCAGACACACTCGATGATGTTGAGATCAGAGCTCTGTGGGGGCCATGCCATCACTTCCAGTACTTCTTGTTCTTTACGCTGAAGATAGTTCTTAATGACTTTGGCTGTATGTTTGGGGTCGTTGTCCTGCTGCAGAATAAATTTGGGGCCAATCATACGCCTCCCTGATGGTATTGCATGATGGATAAGGATCTGACTGTATTTCTCAGTATTGAGAACACCATTAATCCTGACCAAATCTCCAAACACCATTTGCAGAAATGCAGCCCCAAACGGTCAAGGAACCTCCACCATGCTTCACTGTTGCCTGCAGACACTCATTATTGTACCGCTCTCCAGCCCTTCGACGAACAAACTGCCTTCTGCTACAGCCAAATATTTCAAATTTTGACTCATCAGAAGTGATGGGCTGAACACTCCATGTGTTCGGTTTGCATTCGAACACGAACATTTGAAAAAGTTCGGATTCGAACGCGAACACGATTCGAACTCAATGCAAGTCAATGGACTCGAACGTTCGAATTTTAGAGTGCCCTCCAAGAGGGTATATATGCAAGATATTTGCCATAAAAGGTGTATGGGGGTCCGGGTAGTGCCCTGGGGGACAGGATATAAGTAAAAAAAGTAAAAAAAAAATCGTTTTTAAAGGAACAGTGATTTTTCCATGACATAAAGGTTAAGAATAAAAACGAAAAATTCCTTCAAATATCGTGCCTAGGAGGTCCCCATAACCTGCCCGTGAAGTGGCGGATTTGTAGGATGTATAGAAACATTTAAAAAGAAACAAATGACATTTCAAATGACAGTAAATGGTTTTCCTTTAATCTATTCATAAACAACTGCTTGGGGCGGCAGCCTGTATGAAAAGAGGAGACGTTTTAGGACACATAGTTTAGTGATTTTTTGGCTAAATTATGGTGAAACTTATGCAGGCTTTGGATGAAAGTAACAACAGGTGCATTAAAATTGGACCTTTGGTGCCAGCTAGTGCCTTCACACCGTAACCCCTCTGAGGTATTGTGGAAGAGTGCAGGGGTGGACCCTGCCATCAAATCTTACAATGATATAAATCTGGTACATGCGTCAGTGCACCCGAATATTGGGCCTTTGGTGCCAGCTAGTGCCTTCACACCGTAACCCCTCTGAGGTATTGTGGAAGAGTGCAGGGGTGGACCCTGCCATCAAATATTACAATGATATGAATCTGGTACACTCGTCAGTGCACCCAAATATTGGGCCTTTGGTGCCAGCTAGTGCCTTCACAACATAACCCCTTTGAGATATTGTGGAAGAGTGCAGTGGTGGAGGTTTTGGGAATGTAGAAGAGATCCCCGATCGATTCAGTTACATCAGCATCAGGGGAGTGATAGCTGCTGATCCAGGACTGATTCATTTTTATAAATGTCAGCCGGTCTACAGAGTCGGTGGACAGACGCACTCTTTTGTCTGTGACAAAACCTCCAGCGGCACTGAATGTCCTTTCAGAAAGCACGCTGGATGAAGGGAAACCTAGTAGCTGCATATCATATTGGCTAAATTCTGGCCAGTGATCCAATCTCAACACCCAGTAAGCCAGTGGATCATCTGCTGTAAAGGTATCCAGGTCTGCCCTTGCCCCTAGGTAGTCCTGAACCATATGGTGAAGATGCTAGCAATGGGTGCCTACATTTGATGTCCCTGGGCGTCGTGGACTAAAAAAATTGGAAAAGGCATCAGTCAAGCGGCCCCCTTCACCGCTCTTCCTCTGATAAACCGCAGCCTCAGAAGTACCTGTGTTATCACTTGGTAACCTACCAGTGCCTGGAAAGGTGTTACACAAGTGACGCTTTAGAGTGTCCTCAAGTTGTTTCATCCTGTCCTCCCTCTGTGAGGGCAGGATGAGCTCTGCAACTTTACCCTTGTATCGTGGATCAAGAAGGGTTGCCAACCAGTAATGATCCCTCTCCTTGATAGCACGAATCCTGGGGTCCTTTACCAGGCTTTCAAGGATAAGGGAGCCCATGCAGCGAAGGTTGGAGATGGCATTAGCTTCCGTGTGTTCCTGGTCGCTGATGATGACCATATTGTGCACTACCTCCTCCCAGCCACGTACTAGTCCTTGGGTTTCTGGGGACACAAAACCCTCCCTTGAGGAATGCTCACCTTCAATACCCCCACAACTTAAATATTCCTCCTCCTCATCCTCCTCCTGTCTGATCTGAGGACCCGCAGGAATGCTGTCTGCGTAAAGACTGGGGCTTTGAGAGCTAGGGAAGTGCTCCTCTTCCTCCCGCTGCTCTGCCTCTAGTGCCACATCCATAATTCCCTGCAGAGTGCGCTCCAGCAGGAACACTAAAGGAATTGTGTCACTGATGCATGCACTGTCCCTGCTCACCATCCTCGTTGCCTCCTCAAATGGTGACAGTACAGTGCATGCATCCTTGATCATCAGCCACTGCGGGGGGGAAACCAAGTTGACCTGAACCTGTCCTTGTGCCATACTCACACAGGTACTCATTGATGGCCCTCTGCTGCTTGTGCAGATGCTGCAGCATTGCCAATGTCAAGTTCCACCTGGTGGGCATGTCACAGATCAGACGGTTTGTGGGAAGGTGGAATTCTCTTTGAATTTCTGCCAGGCGAACACTTGCTGGGAATGACCGTCTGAAGTAGCTGCAGACTTTTCTGGTCTGGCTGAGAAGCTCTGCCAGCCCTGGGTACCTGGTTAGGAAATGCTCTGTACCACCAGAGTTAGGACGTGTGCTAGGCATGGTACATGCGTCAACTTACCCAGGCGTAGGGCGGAGATAAGGTTGCAGCCATTATCACAGACGACCATTCCCAGCTCAAGCTGGCGTGGTGTTAACCATCTCTGCACAAACCATCTCTGCGCCTGCCCCTGCAGAGCTGACAGAATTTCTGGCCCGGTGTGGCTCCTGTCCCCTAAACAAACCAGCTCAAGCACAGTATGGCATCTTTTTGCTTGAGCCATTGCGTAGCCCCTGCCACGCGTCGGTTTAACTGCCACTTCACCAGAGACAGAGAAAGAGGAGGAGGAAGAGGTGGTGGAGCAGACAGACCTCATACAAGCAGCTTTCTGGAGGCATGGTGGATGAACAAGCTCCAGCACAGTGCCCCGTCCTGGATCCCTCCCAGCAGCAAGCAGCGTTACCCAGTGTGCTGTGAAGGAAATGTAACAGCCCTGTCCATGCTTGCTGGACCACATGTCTAAAGTAATGTGCACCTTGCTGCTGACTGCCTTTCCCAATGACTCCATAACATTGTCTTCCACGTGCCGGTATAGTGCTGGAATAGCCTTCCGTTAGAAGAACTGGCACTTTTGAACCTGCCACTGTGGTACAGCACATTTGGCAAATTCATGGAAGGAGGTAGAGTCCACCAGCTGGAAAGGCAGCAGCTGTAATGCAAGTAATTTTGCCAAGCTGGCATTCAGACGCTGTGCAAGGGGATGGTTGGGACTATATTTTTTCTTACGCTACAGCAGCTGGGGCAATGAAATCTGACTGCGTAAATCTGCAGCTGATGGGATGCTGTCACATTCTGAGGAAGGACCTGGTACACCCATTACTATAACATCATCCCTGTCAGTGGAGGTTGTAGACATGGCATGACATATAGTGGGGGTAGAGACAGATGAGGACTGATGGGAAGTGTTGTCCCAACGGGATGCATGACAGGTGGTCATATGTTGCTTCAAGCATGTGGTACCCAAGTGGCTGATGTTTCTCCCACGCTTGATCCTCTTCAGACATAGCTTACAAATACTAGCAACGCTGCGGTCTGCTGCACATGTCGTGAAGAACTCCCAGACAGCAGAGTTCCTGGACGTGTGCTTTGAGACAACAGCGCTCTGCACCTGAGCAGCTCTGACATCTGATGCCTTGGACTGGCTACGGTTGCTCATAGAGGACATTGTGCCTCATTTTTTTGTGCCTCCTCCTCACTTGACTCCTCTGTTCAATCAGGCACCCAGGTGGAGTCAGTGACCTCATCATCGTCATCAACCCCTATCTCCTCGTCACTGGAGCCAACTTGGCAGTATGCTGCAGCTGCTGGGGCAACATGAGTGCCAGTTCTTTGTGTGTCACTGGCACCCCCTCCCTCTAGGCTGATTATACTCCCTTCCTCAACCTCAGAGTTTGAATCAGAGCACTGGAGTTGCTGCGCATCCTCAAGCAGCATGTCACTGTCATTGTAATTAAACAATTCAGCTGACTCCTCCGTGTATGATGGTGAGGCTACGGCAGCAGTAGCTGTGGACATGGAGGCTGAATTAGATGTTTTGGCAGCTGAGGTGGACTGTAAACCACTACAAGCTTGGCTGGCAGAGGACTCGGAGGATGAGGATGGCCTGGTTAGCCAATCCTGCAAATTCTCTGTATGTTGCTGCTGCTTAAGACGGCCAGCACCAGTTAGAAAGGACAAGTGTGCCCCTGCAGAGGATGAACCACGTCCATGACGACCAGGGGCACAGCCTTCCGACAGAGGCTGCTTGCCCTCTTATCTGTGTCTGGGAGCGTCTGCCTGTCCTTTTTGGTCTTTCTGACATGGTGAGTGATATATAGATTAAAGATATACAGAACTCTGATTCAACTCTGTTATAAAGATTGGAGATATGCAGAACTCTGATTCAACTGTGTTATCTACATTAAAGATATTCAGAACTCTGCTATAAGTCAGCAATTTCCCTGATATTTTCCCTGCAAGGCTGCCAATGTCCTCTACTCACTCTCTGATTCACTTCCTCTCCTGCAGGCTGCAACACCCTGATAGCCGGCAGTGCCAACACACAGATTAAAATTCGCAGAACTCTGCTATAACTCAGTGATACACCCTGTCCCTGATAGCTGGCAGTGCCAAGACAGATTAAAATTCCCAGAACTCTGGTATAAATCAGTGATACTCCCTGACAGCCTGGCAGTGCCAACACACAGATTAAAATTCCCAGAACTCTGGAATAACTCAGTGATACACCCTGATATGCAACAATCTCCTCTCCTCTCTGATTCACTCCTGCAACAAACACACGTTGGGGCTGCGGGGAAGCCTTATATAGTGTGCTGCGGTACTTAGCTCTGGGAGCCCATGATTGGGCAAAATTTGCCAAATCATGACTCTGAGCCCTGATTGGCATAGTCTTGCACCTGATCTGTGGTCAGGTGCAAGGCTGTAGCCAATTACAAGCTTCAGGCCAGTGGAAAAGTGTATTGTGGTCCATTGTGGTGCATCATGGGCAAACACGCAGCGAACACGCGTAAATGTTCGCTGTTCGACGAACGGTCGAACGGCCAATGTTCGATGCGAACTCATGTTCGCATCGAACCGCCAGCCCATCCCTACTCATCAGTCCAGAGCACCTGCTGACATTGTTCTGCACCCCAGTTCCTATGTTTTCGTGGATACTTTAGTCGCTTGGCCTTGTTCCCATGTCGGAGGTATGGCTTTTTGGCTGCAACTCTTCCATGAAGACCACTTCTGGCCAGACGTCTCCGGACAGGAGATGGGTGTACCTTGGTCCCACTGGTTTCTGCCAGTTCTGAGCTGATGGCACTGCTGGACATCTTCCGATTTCGAAGGGCAATAAGCTTGATGTGTCTTTCATCTGCTGCACTAAATTTCCTTGGCCGACCACTGCATCTACGATCCTCAACATTGCCCGTTTCTTTGTGCTTCTTCAAAAGAGCTTGAACAGCACATCTTGAAACCCCAGTCTGCTTTGAAATCTTTGTCTGGGAGAGACCTTGTTGATGCAGTATAACTACCTTGTGTCTTGTTGCTGTGCTCAATCTTGTCATGACATGAAACTGTCTTTCACAACCTCATCTTGGTAGCAGAGTTTCCTCACCCAGTTTTAAGCCTCCTACACAGCTGTTTCTGTTTCAGTTCATGACTGGGTTTCAACCTACAGTACATGTGACATTGATGATCATTACCACCTGTTTGGTATAATTGGTTGATCATACACTTTTTTTTTTTGAGAAAGGATTTTACCAGGAAGGATACATTGAGATTTCTCTTGTTTTCAAGTATGTCCTGGGTGGCGAGTATGTACCATTAGGTCTCTTGCCCAAGGACACTTACTGGAGAGGTTGCTCGCTGGGATCGAACCCATGACTCCACAGGCTCTCTCCATGCAGAACAGTGATGTTACCGCTACTCCACCCAGCCGGTACACTTGACTATAATCCTACAAAATCCCTCAATTTGTGTAAATGTACCTATGAGAATTGATGCTGCTTCGAAGGGCAAACGGTAGTAACACCAAATATTGATTTGATTTAGATTTTTCTTTTTCTAATTTACAAATATAAACAATCATTTATATTTCTGAAAGCATTCTTTGTTTACAGCATTTTTTCACACCTGCCTAAAACATTTGCACATTACTGTATGTCTGTCTAATATTTACATGTCTGTATACATATGTCTGCCTGACTATACATGTCTGTCTGTCTAGACCTGTATATCTATTTATGTCTGCTTAAACATGTCTGTCTGTCTGTTTATGTCTGTTTGTCTATACATGGCTGTCTGTCTATTTATGTCTGTCTACATATGTTTGTCTTTACATGTCTGTCTATATGTGTCATTCTATATTCCAAAATCCTTTAACCTCCCTGGCGGTATTCCCGAGTGTGACTCGGGGTTAAATTTCACTACCGTGAATGGTAACCCAGAGCCACACTCGGGCTGGATGTTTACTCACCTCCTTCTTGCTCCCTCGCTGTCCCCCGCAGTGTGATCGTGGCGAGCTGCTTCCTGGAAGGCTCCCTGCGAGTCACACGGTGCAGGGTGGGCGGGAACCATCAGCAAAATTATAAACAATTCATAAAATACTGTAATCCAAAGTGCAATGTTTATGAACGGCCACTGGGTGGCACTACAGGATAAGAAATAGACCATACATCCTCTTACCCTTGTTTTCAGACCGATTTCAGTGTTTATTGTTTCTTGTTTTATTGAATATCATTTATTTGCATTATTTTGGATAATTATTTTTGGGATAATAAATTATTATTTTGTGTTTCAAACTTTATCGGACTCAGTGTATTTACTATTTTTTTATTTATTTATTTATAAAGGATTTTACCAGTAAGAACTCTTGATTGCACGGATTTCAGTGAGTGATTCCTAATTATTACAGGCTAACTATGTACAAAAACACGTTTCCTTTAAAAAAAATTGAGACGCTTTTAGACACGAAATTTTTAAAAAATTAGACCGCGAGGGAGGTTAAAATTAACAGTCTATTTATATTCAATTTTACATTAACCTCTTAATGCTCAGAGGGAAGGACAATCCTTCATGCACGTTTCCCCAAAGGTTTCCTCCACAGGGGTTTTTCTCTTCTGCCAGCTGAAGGATGACACTCCGTGAGTCCAGAGGTCACCCATATTATGCCTATTTATCAGGCCAAATAATGCTTTGTTATGGCTCATAACTTCCCTATCAATCTGTTATATTCTGCAAAATGACTTTTATTGTGTTAAACGTTCTTAATAAATTTAGCATTAATTTAAATATATGTATGTCTCTTTTTTTGTGGAACAGAGAAATTAATTACATGAATCTGAGTTGGAGATAGATTGCTTAATTTTTAATATTTGAGGTGGGAGAGGGTGCTAAGACTATAAGCTGATGCTGCACACACAATACCTGGAGTATGATGTCCCCAATTGGGGAAATGTTTAAAAGTTAAACAGAATAGCAGAGGAATACAACATATGATATAACAACATGAGATGATAGAGCACAGAATCAGAAGTCTTGTTGATTGTTAATCAAAGGTGGCCTCAGTGTCAAAATAATATTATGATGGGAAGACTAGTGGGAACGGGGACATTGGATTAGAATGGTATGAGGGACACTAGGGGATAAACAAAAAGACACATTGGATAGGGGTAAAATGGACAGAACAGAAAAATGTAATGGAAAAAATAATTTGGTCTCTTTCATTGTGATAAATGAACTCTGAATTAACTTAAATTTCATTCAAGAAAATATATATATTTATATAAAACCCCTCTAACCCTACAGAGTTCCTGGGGTCTACATCACTACAGGTTTACATGTGCCCAGGGCTAAGTATACTATTCTCTGTGTACAGAGGAGCAACTTTTATTAAAAATCCAAAAGGGAATTGAAAATCTCCATGAAATGATTTGATAAATAGAAAAGAAAATGAAGCCGCCCATGGCTAATACAGAGTGACAGGAGTGAGCTCTCGGATAGAATTTTGGTTTTCCCCATGAAAAAACAATAAAGATATTCATTGAATTTCAATGCAAAATCACGTATACATGTTTTTAGTAGTGAAGGATTAAAGCAATGTTTTTATACACCTTTTTAAAGTTGTTATTCAGTTATGGGTGGCAAGTAATCCTCTAGTATCAGTACAATGTTTAAAAATAGTTTGGGAATTCTGATCTTCTACGCTGTGAATGCTGTGATTGTATTTCTGATATTGATCCGTTGCCAGTGTTTACTTCTTTGCTGTGAAAATGGAAAATTTGTTAATAAACAGAGTTTTCGGGAAAAAAAATGGTTTGGCAAAGACCAAAAGGATGGCAGTCTCAGACTCCCAGGACCCTGACTGGTCCGAAAACTTGTATTGCATAGGTAAAT
The DNA here is from genome assembly GCA_009667805.1 of Leptobrachium leishanense. NCBI lineage: Eukaryota > Metazoa > Chordata > Amphibia > Anura > Megophryidae > Leptobrachium > Leptobrachium leishanense. The sequence goes on from CM019065.1 coordinate 327,172,505, forward strand.
AGGTAAAAAAATACTCATGTCCAGGTGCAATTTAAATTTAAACAATATGTTTCTCCCATAGTAACTAAATGTTCTGTATTGTAAACACTGGTAATCACAGGAACATGGGGTTTAAGATGGGATTATGATACATTAATGAAATTCTTTGGCAAACGAAAAAGAATGCTTTGAACTGTATCCAAAGGAGGGAGTACCTCTGAATCTATGAGACATCACCAGTTTGCTTCTATACTCAAAACCTGACTATCGGGCCTAAATGTCATTGTTATGTATGAAACATAGGCCATAAGGTAATCAGACAGATAATGGTTATCTCCTGTGACAAAATGTAGTGGACAATGGATTCGGTGTGTTACAGGACATTTGACCCATGCTTAATTTGTAAATCAGAAGGCACTGGAATGCGGGGTGCATGTGAAACCGGAGGAGATGGGGTTATGTCTCAAAACGTGTACAGAACATGGTACTGAAAACAGCATGCTATGTACTCAAATGTCCACTTAACTAATAATTTGCATTATATGAATGTTAAGGTGAATTTAAAATTAATGTTAACGTAAGGCATCGGATCTGCCCAATTAGGTGCTTTAGCACAGGCTGTCAGAAACTTAGAGGTCCCAGATCCTGTTCCCCCCAGGATCCTCCATAAATTAAGCTCTGTTTGACCTATTATAAAAGACAGTGGGCTAGATTACATACTGAACGCTAATGATAGTGTTCGGATATGTAAGCGTTAACGTTAAGATAAGTGACTTTAATGTATGCCCCCTGATTACATTCCTAATGTAATCAGGGGAAAAAAATATTAGCACATCGGCGAATGCACTAGCTTGCACGAGCTTACTGTACTTTGCTCACCCTAAACTTAATATGGGGAGCGCAATCAGTAATTAGTGTTAACATAAGTAAGGTATTACAAAGTAGGGCTGCGGAAATTAACGATTAATCCATCGATTAATCGTTAATTTTTTTGCTTGATTAAAAATATTTTAAATCGACCGCCGCCGCGGGTTTGGTTCCCTATGAGCGTCCGAAGGCATGGAGCTTGGTCGCTCGCCTGGGGGAACCATGTGACCAGCCACATTCTCACGAGATCGGAGTTCACGTGAACTCTGGGTTCTTACGAGAACGCGGCTGGTCACATGGTTCCCCCAGGCGAGCGGCCAACCTCCGTGCCTTCGGACGCTCATAGGGAGCCAAACACGCGGCGGCAGGAGGTGAAAGCTTGGGCAATATATCCATGTATGAGCTGGGGCAATATATCCATGTGTGAGCTGGGGGCAAATATATCCATGTATGAGCTGGGGACAATATATCCATATATGAGCTGGGGGCAATATATCCATGTATGAGCTGGGGCAATATATCCATGTGTGAGCTGGGTGCAAATATATCCAGGTGTGAGCTGGGGGCAAATATATCCACGTGTGAGCTGGGGCAATATATACATGTATGAGCTATGGGCAGATATATCCATGTATGAGCTGGGGGCAATATATCCATGTATGAGCTGGGGGCAAATATATCCATGTATGAACTGGGGGCAATATATCCATGTGTGAGCTGGGGATAATATATCCATGTATGAGCTGTGGGCAATATATCCATGTATGAGCTGAGGGCAAATATATCCATGCATGAGCTGAGGGCAAATATATCTATGCATGAGCTGGTGGCAAATATATCCATGCATGACCTGGGGGCAATATATCTATGTATGAGCTGGGGGCAATATATCCATGTGTGAGCAGGGGGCAATATAATAACTTACGTCAGTGCTACAGTTTGAATTTAAGACGTATTTGTGTGAACTGTGAAGTAAAGTCATGGATTGTTGAAACTAACCAGTGTCGGGTGATGATTGTATATAGTGTATCCCACAATTACCACTGACTAATGCAGAGTTGCAATGCATGCACATCAGCTAAAAGTAGTTGGATCTGTATGTGCGTTATAATTAATCGAAATTAACCGATTAATCGATTTTAAAAAAAATCAATTAATCGAACACGAAAATTTTAATCATTACCAGCCCTATTACAAAGTCTTAATGCTAGTTTCCGCACTGATGCAGTAATGAAAATTTTATCTAGAAGCTGGTGTTAACTGATTCCGCTTTTGCAAAATTCAGTTAGCACCAGCTAAAATCTCCCCAATAAATCAGATACTCAACTCTCATCCCGCGGTGAGAACTGGGGTCCGATCTGCTGTTTCTGTTCACCGGGAGCAGAGTGAGACTGGGGACAAATAGTCCCCAGTCTGCCTCCATCACTCTGTGGTGCGGTGCGATCTCGCGTCCAGTCGAAGCTGCCACCCGTGGCCTATTCGATGTCCCTGCCGCAGCTAGGCCATCGGCGTACTGGGCCTGGTCGGGGTATCTATGGGCGCCCCCCCATCCATGCGCCTGGGGCAGCTGCACCGTCAGCTCCCCCCTAGTTGATACGCCTGTGGTGGGAACTATAGTTCCTAAACATTTGGAAGGCCAAGGTTGCTAACCCCTGACTTAAGTGGACTAAATGATAATGACATGTTTGAGGTGGTTAGTGAAATGTGTTACAAGCTGACTAGCAGGGCTATTCAGAGAGAGGTGAAAACCTTGAGAATTGCCAGGAGAATGAACAATCTAGACCAAATAGTCAATTTGGAAAGTGAGATAAATGGGAGAATATTTCTGGCTTGACTATTTTGACCTAGAATTTTCAATTCTCCAGTCATTCTCAAGTTTTTCACCTCTTTCTTAATAACCCTGTATGTGTAACACATTCACTAACAGGGTTATTCAAAGAGAGAGGTGAAAAGTAGGAGAATGACTGGAGAATGGAAAATTCTAGGTCAAAATAGCCAAACCAGAAAAATTCTCCCATTTATCTCACTTTCCAAATCGGCTATTTCGACCTAGAATTTTCCATTTTCCAGTCATTCTCCTGGTTTTCACCTCTGTCTCTGAATAACCCTGATAGTGATACAACCTCTATATACAAAAGATCTAAATATCCTTACATTGACACAGTAAAATGATCGTGTGTTTCGCAGATTCAATTTTAAGGAGTGGGGCCTGACTCAATCATCTGCTGCTGGTTCTTGAAAATCAATATTGATGATATTGACGTTAGGATGCCACTAACTTATAAACAAGATAATAAAGTCAAGTTTGCACTTTAGTAGAAACAGCAATTTTTTACCATAATTATCGTCAGTTATACAGAAAAGATTGCTTTAAAGGACACATTACTCCTTTCCATAATTTCATATGCAAATATGCACACTGTCAGAGTAATGAGCACTATTTTTTGGCATGCCTACTCCAGAATTCCATTAGATTGGAACCTCCTGTGAAAAAACAATACACAAATGGACCAATGGGAACTGAATCCCAGTCACAAGGCAATGTCAGCAAACATTTTAAACATGAGCTGTCAGAATAAGCAGTCTATCCAAGTCTGTAATGGAATAAGCAACCAGAGCTCCAAAAACTGCTGGTCCTGGAGCACATAATGTAATACAGTAATTACGAAAACATACAGAGAAGCTTCAAATATCATTTGTTTTAATGCATTTTATTGATCTCCTCCAAGAGCAATCGGTATAGAAAAGAAAACAACAAGGTCATCAGACATTGTTATAAAATCCTGGTTTAAACTAGTATGATGGTAGAAAGGAGAAAAAAAAAGGACAGGATTACAAGGAGATAAGGACATGCAAATGTGATGAAGTTGCATCATTATGGGGAGAAAAATAAATAATAATAATAAATAGTAATATTAAACACAGTATTTAAAATCACAAATTGTGAGTTCTAAGTTTCTAAGAATAGCAGATGGGGAAAAAATAGTAAAAAAAAAAGCAGAAGGAGACATAACTAAGTAATATGAGATCAAGTAATGATGTTGCAACAAAATTACTGAAAATAAAGAATATAAAGAAGACTCTAAAAGCAGAAAGCAGAATAATAACATAAAAACTTCAAATAATATCCTGAAATAAAAGAGATGTGCAAGGAGGCTAGATAAAAAAAGGCATGGGAAGTGTAGCTGTAAATATACTTTAAAAACAAACATAAAAGAGTAAAACCAAAACAAGGTAACAGATATATATATTTTCTCTCTTCAGTTTAACACTTGCAGGGGTGGCAAATGGTGTTCTAAAATAAAAATAAAATTGAGAATATAAGGTATCTTTGCCATAACCGCAGGGTGAGCAGGATGAGCCCCCCTATAGCCACGTGAATGGAATACCACGCCTGCCTGCTCTGCCCACCCAGGAGTCACCAGCTGGAGAGCTTGGCATCTGAGTGCTGCTTGCTGCCTGTGCTCTGTCTCCACCAGGGCTGTGAATCAGCATAGGGGGTTATGTTAAAACAAGGGGAGATCCTCTGTCACCCGAGAGAGTTTGGAGCAGAATAGAGCCTGGACAGAATCAGAGACTTTGGAGGATTGGCAGAGGATCCAGGCATAGAGAGGGGGTCAGTATGAAGGGGGCTCCCGTGTCCTGGCATGGTGGGAGTCGCTATCACTAGAGCTGTCACTATGTACAGACATGCCCTGCACACACAAGAGGAAGCTCAGTAAATCTAGCCCCATGCATGAGTTTTCAGGGGCAACCCTGGAGCTGCGGCGCTACAAGTCCATCGATACCAAGAAGGCAGCGGCTGATGGAGGAGATGGGAAGCCGATCTCTCCTCGACCAGAGGCGGCTGTGTCAATGCCGGCCAGCCCGGCCAGGACCTGGAGCAGGGGCAGGGGGTCTCCGCTTACAGGATACGGTGAGTGCGACCTGTCAGTGTCATCACTGAGCTCCTCTGTCACTCTGGAGGGATACATTGTTACTGGTTGGGGGCATCGGGCTGCACTGTTAGATGTGGACAGCAAATTGTTTCAAGATCTGGAGAGCAAAGGGTTAATAGCTTCTAGAGAGTAAGGGGTTTCTAGTTCTGAAGAGCAAAGGGTTAATAGCTCCCGCGAGTAAGGGGTTTCTAGATCTGGAGAGCAAAGGGTTAATAGCTCCGGAGAGGGTTTTCTAGATCTGCAGAGCAAAGGGTTAATAGCTTCTTGAGAGTAAGGGGTTTGTAGATCTGGAGAGCAATGAGTTAATAATAGCTCCGGAGAGTAAGGGGTTTCTGGAGAGAAAAGGGTTCCTAGATGTATAGGTTTGTAGATCTATAGAGATAATGGATATGTGGAAATCAAAGGTTTCTGGACAGCAAAGGGATTTAGATCTGGACAGCAAAGGGTTAATAGCTCTGGGGAGAGTAGGTTTCTACATTCTACTAGATCTGGCGAGCAAAGGGTTCCTAGATATGGAAAAGGTTTGTGGAGAGCAATGGATTCTAGTTTTTGAAAGCAAAGGGTTTATATGTGCAAAAGGTTTGTAGATATGGAAAGCAAAGGGTTTCTGTATATGGCGAGCAAATGGTTTCTAGATCTGGGGAGTAAAGGGTTTCTAGATCTGGAGAGTAAAGGGTTTCTAGATCTGGAGAGCAAAGGGTTTCTGTATATGGCGAGCAAATGGTTTCTAGATCTGGGGAGTAAAGGGTTTCTAGATCTGGAGAGTAAAGGGTTTCTAGATCTGGAGAGCAAAGGGTTTCTAGATCTGGAGAGCAAAGGGTTTCTAGATCTGGAGAGCAAAGGGTTTCTAGATCTGGGGAGTAAAGGGTTTCTAGATCTGGGGAGCAAAGGGTTTCTAGATCTGGAGTGCAAATAGTTTCTAGATCTGGAGAGCAAAGGGTTTCTAGATCTGGAGAGCAAAGGGTTTCTAGATCTGGGGAGTAAAGGGTTTCTAGATCTGGGGAGCAAATGGTTTCTAGATCTGGGGAGTAAAGGGTTTCTAGATCTGGGGAGCAAAGGGTTTCTAGATCTGGGGAGCAAAGGGTTTCTAGATCTGGAGTGCAAATAGTTTCTAGATCTGGAGAGCAAAGGGTTTCTAGATCTGGAGAGCAAATGGTTTCTAGATCTGGGGAGTAAATAGTTTCTATCTGGAGAGAAAAGGGTTTCTAGATCTGGAGAGCAAAGGGTTTCTAGATCTGGAGAGCAAATGGTTTCTGTATATGGAGAGCAAAGGGTTTCTAGATCTGGGGAGTAAAGGGTTTCTAGATCTGGGGAGTAAAGGGTTTCTAGATCTGGAGAGCAAAGGGTTTCTAGATCAGGAGAGTAAAGGGTTTCTAGATCTGGAGAGCAAATGGTTTCTAGATCAGGAGAGTAAAGGGTTTCTAGATCAGGAGAGTAAAGGGTTTCTAGATCTGGAGAGCAAAGGGTTTCTAGATCTGGAGAGCAAATGGTTTCTGTATATGGAGAGCAAAGGGTTTCTAGATCAGGAGAGCAAAGGGTTTCTAGATCAGGAGAGCAAAGGGTTTCTAGATCTGGGGAATAAAGGGTTTCTAGATCAGGAGAGCAAAGGGTTTCTAGATCTGGAGAGCAAAGGGTTTCTAGATCAGGAGAGTAAAGGGTTTCTAGATCAGAAGAGTAAAGGGTTTCTAGATCTGGAGAGCAAAGGGTTTCTAGATCAGGAGAGCATGCTTTAAGGGTTTCTAGATCTGGAGAGCAAAGAGTTTCTAGATCAGGAGAGCATGCTTTAAGGGTTTCTAAAGGGAGTAAATCAATTCAACATCATAGGAGCAAAGGGTTTGTAGCTCTAGAGTGCAAAATGTTTCACATTAGTTTCCAAAGCTTGAGAAGGGAGCAAAAGGTTTTCTGGAAAAGGGATCAATTATTTTCTAGATCTGGGGAGAAAAGGGTTTCCAGGAAATGGGAGTAAAGTATGGTTAGATCTGGGAAGAAAAAGTGTATAGGGTGGTGTTGCACATTTATCTGGAGAGCAAAGGGTTTATGAAGCAAAGATTCCCTAAATATAGAGTGCAGGTGGACAGTTCTTTATCTGTAGATCACAACATTCTTAGTATATTTACAAAGGACAAAACGTTTTCTAGAGATAAAGCGATATATTTTTTATACTGTATATTGCATAGCAAATTCTAGATCAGAGGAGCAAAAGGATAGAAAATTATGCTTGGGTCTGAAATGGTTTTCTTGATTTGAAGAGAAGAACATTTCAGATCTGTGTGGTAGCATTGTGTGTTTTATATCTGATAGGGGAGCTGAGCATTTTTAGTTCTAGGTAACAGGCTTTTTAGGTCACCTCTAATTTACCAGTGTTTAGTGATGTTGGAGGATGGGGAATCAGACTGATTAATACAATGTATCTCTTTTAGCTTTGTAAGCTGATCTCTATCAAGAAGAAACTGGAACAAGTCTGGGGCAAAGCGTTACTTGAACTGCCATCAGCTGGGATGCTCTCTTGGTTGCCATGACGATTGCTCTACATTTATCCCTTTGCCCCAGAGTTGTTCCAGGCTGTCCCTTGTTAAACATGCTGGGAATACAGATACTATCTGTACACCAGCTTATGTTTAGGGGTAAACTCCCACCGTAAAGTTTAGCAGCAGAATATTTATTTAGTTATTTATAAATAAAGGATTTTACCAGGAAGGATACATTGAGATTTCTCTCCTTTTCAAGTATGTCCTGGTTTCAAGATCATTAAAATGTTACAGTTGGTCTTTAAACAATTCCGAACAATCTGAGGAACCAATGATGTCTTCACCCTGTCAGCAGAAGACCTGCTGGCACAAAAGTTCATCTTTGGTCAATTTATATTTTGGTTAAAGGGTACAATTTATGTTTATAAATATGTATAAAACACTCAATGCTACAGTATGGAGTGTCAAAACTCCAGCTTGCTGGTAAGGACCTCTTTGGCAATCCTGACAGAGGGGTTGTAGCCTGGTTGCTTCACTCTCTCCTGACCAGGAATGGGTTAAGTCATGTTCATCATTGCCCATCAGGAGCCAGCAATTGGTTTTGTAGCCAAAATATATGAGTATTATTAATCAGTATATTATTATCATGTATGTAGCTTAAATAATTTTCAGTTTCTACAGAATAATTTTCTGTTTATATAAAGTAATTAAACGAATTAAGGCTAATGTCAGACGAGCGCATTCTCAGTGCACTCTGCGCGTCCTAGCGATTTTACGTTTTTGCCTAACTTGCATCCGTTTGCCACGTGCGTTGTGTGTGCGCAGTTCGGTGTGCATGTACTTCGTGTGTGGGTCTCTATTGCTCATGATTCTATGCTACGACGGACGTTAAACTGTGCGGCAACACGGATGCGATAACTGCGTTCGTCTGACACAGGCCTAAGAGTATATTGCAGTGCTTCCCAACCCTGGTTCTCAGGACTTGTTAACAGGGCAGGTTTTAGGCTAGGGTCAGACGAGCGTGATTTCTACGGACTGTACGTCCGTGCACACGGACGTACGTTAGTACGGAAGACGCAGTAGTGGCCAGACAGTCCGTTTTTTTCACTGACGTATATATTTTGACAGATGTAGGAGGGAAAATAAATTAAAAAGCAAAACCATTTTGTCCGTGAAAAATGCTGGACGTATAAATGCAGTCCGTCTGACCACGTTCCATCACTCACACACAAAGCTATGCGGACGTTGCGGACGCAGCGCACTTTGTGCGGCCGTTCTAGCGGTTGTACGTTCTTGCCTGCCTTGCGTCCGTGGGCCGCGGCCGTTGTGCGTCCGCAGTTCAGTGCGGACGTACTTCATGTGTCAGGCTCCGATGGGCTTCCTGTCATGCTATCACGGACGTACCTTTAGGCGCAATCACGGACGTGAACACTACGCTCGTCTGACAGCAGCCTTAGGGATTATCTTTGGGGAATGCAGACTGAATCACCGAGCAGCAAAGCATATCACCTGTGCTTCAGATCTCTGCAAACCTGGCCTGGTGGTGGGCCCTGAGGATAGGTTTCAGAAACCGTGGAATACTGCTTGGTGTGATATTAAAAAATACTGATTCTAGCGTAGCCTTTATACAGAACGTAAACTGCGGATCGCACCATCCTCTGCACCGCAGGACCTGTGGGAAGTTTGGGATCCATGGAGTCCTATGGAATCTGGCATTCTAAACCCGCTGTCTGTATTGATCAAAAATATTTCCGAGCAGCTGATACAGCAGTTCAGCCGCAATAGAGCTGTTAATGGGGAGATGTGAGTGGAAAAAGGCTCTCACAGGATTTTTCCGCTTGCAGTTCTCCATTAAGGGCTTGGTTATAATCTAGGATTGCCAGTTTGGCCATGTTTCCCTGGACACACATTACTATTTGATGCAGAGCACAGGATAAAGTGATGCCCTGAAACATGTATAATTCGTATGCTGCAGGCAGGAAGTCACCTGGAATTCCTTTTTTCTTTTCTTTTGTCCAAGGATATGGATTATATATGCCATTGGGTGGCACTTTTCATGCACTGCTTTTCAGCAGGAATATATTATATGGGTTCAGGAAAATATAGCAAATCTGGAGACCCTATTGTAATTGGACCCACTCAGTGGTATTTAAAGTTGTATTCATACAGTGTAAGAGACAATAGAGACGTGCGGTTCATTCCGAATAAAAATTCGGACGAAATTTTCCCGATTCATATTTGGGAAGTGAGGACAGGTTTGGGAAACATTGGTTTAGACAAAGACATTCTTATGCCCAGAGTCACGTGTTGTAGCATGGCCGCAGAAAGGGGAGGGGAAGGGGGGACTCTCTACAGCAGTTTTTTCCAAACCTGTCCCCAGGACCCTCCGCCTCGCCAAGTTTGCCAGATATCTGAAGCACAGCACAGGTGATATGATTTGCTGCTCAGTGATTGCAGGATTCAGTCTGCATTTCCCCCCAGGTGATCTGCAAAATCTGGCCTGGTTGAGTGTCCTGAGGAGAGGTTTGGGAAACACTGCTCTACAGCAATTAGTCTACAGTTATATTTATTAAAGAAAAGGGCTTATTAATTAAGTGGTATATTTCGATAACCTTTTATATGTATAGAACAGGGAAATTATTATTTATCATCAGCATTCCTGGCCGTCCAAAGGTTTTGGAACTATATATCCCTTGGATGCTCAGCCATTCATTTGAATGAGCATCGTGAGTAAAGTAATTCTAAAACATCTGGAGGGCCGGGGCTGCTGAACCCTGCCTTTAGCACCTTGATATACATGTGTGTCTGTGTGTGTCTGGGAGGCCTGTTAATTAAATAGAAAAGTGTGGGAAAACTGATGGTTGTCAAGAAACTTTAAATAGAATCAAGATATTTGGATAAAATTTAGATTTTCCATCATGTTTTTGTTTTCTTTTTCTTTCACAGCAGAGAATACCATATTATTATTTCAGATCCTGTATGTATAATCTAGTTCTAGGAAATTAAACACACACACACAGGATAAATCACATTTTTAAATTATGTTTGATTTATTGGGGCGACATCTCACAAGCGGATATGACCTTCCTGCCACATTGCAAACTCCCAAATAATGGGCAGTACATAATATTTCTGAAATGCGACTTACTTAGCTTTATCCTTCCTTACTTGAAGTTAATTGTGTACTGTTGGGTCATAAATGACATTATAGAACGCGGCAGAATGTAGATGCCAGAAATATCTCATATAAATACAAAATATATATAAAAGGAAGATAGAGTTGACCACACTCAGGTAAAAAAAAAAAAGTTTATTAAATCTATATTAACCCCTTTACTACCAAGAAATTTCCCCAAAAATCATTGTCAGAAACAAGTGTTTATTTTTTTAAATCATTGTTAATTAATTTTATACAGTATGAAATATTTGGGCCTATTCCCATTGAATTTCTTACTGTAAGAACCTATTTGGTCAGTAGAAGGCCAAACTGAGTTACAGATTTTGCACAGTTTCCGCTCTTTGGGCATTGTGCCCACAGAGCTAACATTTTGAGGGCACCTTGTGCAGCCCAAAAGCAAACAAAATCAATTTGCTTCTGTGCTGCGGATCAGCAGATTGAGATATCTCGATCTCAGGGCACTGGATGGTGCTTTTGAAGCCTGAGATATCTCAATCTCGGTAGTGAAGGGTTTCAAAGCATATTACCCAACATTTCGGCTCTCCCTGAGCCATTATCAAGGTATGTCAATAAAAGATTTTTTATTTTTTACCTGAGTGTAGCCAACTCCGTCTTCCTTATATACAGTATGGAGGCCTAATCACAGAATCTGTTTATATTTTTGTACCTACGTTGATCAACCCCTTGCCGGCTCAGGACGTGCTATGCCGTCCTGGCAGCGGGAGGGCTTTGAAGACGCAGGGCGTACAGGTACGCCCCGTTGTCTTCAATAGGCCGCCTCTCCCCCTACCCGCAGCCTGCGCGCGGTGCGTGGCATGAGTCATTGGCTGCACGTCCCCCTGCAGCTGATGCGCGTCGGCTGCGGGGCGGGCCACAATCTGCAGCTTGCAACAGCACCTGTCGGCGAAGCGTACCTGTACGCCCGCCCGTCATTAAGGGGCTATAGTGGAGTGCAGTTTTTTCCGTTACTATTGTGTGTGTATATATATATATATATATATTGTGTTTATTATTGCAGAAGACACCTGCACATCACAGCAATTTGATGAAGTGCATCCCAGAGCTCCTGTGCCACATTCCCCATATGCAGCAAGGAATTAGGGGTAGGATATGCAAATTACATCTGTCTCACTTTTATGCATCCTGGATCTGTTATTACACAGAACCCTAAAATCAATGCTATGCCACACTGTGGCTTTCTAGCAGAGATAAGGTTTATGCAACTGGTCAAAGCCACTCCTAGGACAGCACGGTTTCGGGTTTGTTGGACCCTCATCAGCTAGGAGCTAGGCATGATGACCAGTTGCAGTGGATGCTTTTGGAGAAAAATCCCAAATTTTCAAATGTGTTTTAATATAAAAAGCATAACGGTATATAAAAAAAGAATCTGTGGTAATAGACAAGACATTTATAGAAAAAAATGGCTTTCTGAGAATGAAAAATTAGAGCTTTAATGATTAACACAGTTAGAAAATTTTAAAAATAATACAGAACGATGGAACATGGGTAACCATAAGACAAAAGAGATGGAGCAATAAAAGAAGAGTGGAAAGGGCGTAAGTTGGTCGAAGGAGGGAGGTCCAGGACACCCGACAGACTACTTGGTAATTATTAGGGGACCTCTTCGATGATAATGACCCTAAAATTTGGGAACTCTGAGAGCATGGTCTAGAGTGGCTTAAATTTCAGAGAATGCCTCTATACTTCCAGTCAAGCTGAATATAAATGGCCTGACCCCATACTATGGTACGTCTTATACACAGATATTATTACTGTAATAGGTTAATGTTCTTTAAAGGCTCAATGTCAGCTAAGCAGCTCATTTTGAATGTGCTCAGGTAGGCTAATGGTATGCGGCTCGTCGCTTGACTCATGACTAAGCACTCCTGCCCTTGTTAAGTGCACATTAGGCTGTGTTCAGCTGTAATAGAATCAGATGATTGAGGTTAGACGAACTTCTCAATGTTTATATCACTAACAGACGCCTAGCATTGGCAAGATGATTAGGCAAAAGACTGGAAGGACACCATTGGGCAGCCTCCAGGAATTGAACAGGGAGCAAAGTTTTGAAGATTTACAGGGTTATTCAAAGAGATTCGAAAAGTCACCGCACGTTCGGTGACTTTTCGTTCTCTTCAATTCGGTTTGTTTTGCCGATCCCATTTCGGTGACCCTGCGGTGTATTCAGCAAACACCACAGGGTCCCCGAATTGCAGGGAAAAGCTGCTGCAAACCTGACGAAAACTAACCGCAAAACCCAGCGAATGCACGCCGAAAACCCGCAAAAACATCTGGATTAACCTGCCGAAAACCACAGAAAAACCCGAGCAGGAGCCGATCGCAGCCTTCCACACAGCAGAAGAGGCAGTGAATAAATTAGCAAAACAGTTTGTATGAATGTTTGAAAAGTGAAACTCTGTTTGCAAAGAAACTACTGAGCGAAAATGTCTGAAATTTACATATGAGGTCCAGGGAATGATAATAAAGAGGGCTGTTACAGAAAAAAGAAGAAAACTTAAAAAAAAATCGGACTTTTAAAAAAAAATTATCTGAAAAATGCTTAAAATATCCTAAAAAATCTATAAGTAGAGAGACTCTTTACTGCAGAATTTTTATAATGAACGGTTTATTAGATATTGAATTAAAACGGGAATATTTTTAACATTGAAGCCTATGGGATTCTCCTGAATAAACTTGCCGAATTAAACCACCGAATGGCAGGGCATTAGGGGAACCTTTCACTGCTGGTTTGTGTTCTCTGAATAGCCAAAGCAGTGATTTTTCATGGGGATTTCACTGCCCTCGAACAGGCATCGAACAGGCACCGAATGTTCAGGCAATTCGCTAGGATTTGGCGAATTGCCTGCTCTCTGGATAGCCGAATGGCCAGGAAAGGTAACCGAACACTGATTTTCAGCGTTCGGTTACCTTTCTCAAGCAATTCGGAGCTCTTTGAATAACCCTGTTAGACTTTTACGTCACTATTGCACATTTTCTGACTATATTTACTTTGAGTAATGGCTGGCCTGTTTAGGGCTACCATCAGAAATCTTGGGACCCCTTAACCCTTTCCCTACTGATATCTCGGGCTTCAAAGGCACCATCTGGTGCCCAGATATCAAGATATCTCTGTATACTGCTCTGCAGCCCAAAAGCAAATGAAATTTGTTTGTTGCTAACGAATTTCGTTTGCTTTTGTCTGCAGAAGGTGCCCCCAAAGTTTTAGCCCTGTGGACATAATGCCCAAAGAGCTAAAACTGTAAAATCAGCTGCTCAAAGCTCTGAAATATCGAGCTTGTAGAAGCTGTCAGCAGCCGGTGCAGGAGAAATAGAAGAAAATAGACCAGCCACTCAGACCTCTAACTCAATTTGGCAGTAGATTGCGCCATCTACTGGCCAAAAATAGGTTATTTACAGTAAGACATACAATGGGTAAAAACTCAAATATTTTTTACTTTAAAATGGGTTTTATTTGGAAAATCACTTGTAGTGAAGGGGTTAATTGCCCACTGGTCAGGGCTTGCCTTCCCTCAGTGGCCCAGTTCAGTAAAGTATTTAAAAATAAAACCTATTGCCTCCTCTACTGCTTACCTGATTTTACAGGGAATGGGCTAAATCCTTGGTGGTCTAGCAAAGGGATAAAGAGTGTTCCCTGGTGGAAAAGCCTGTGAACTGCTCCTCTACCTAGTGCAGGCCATACTAATCGCTCCCTTCTTTAATGAGTCAGAGATGAGTGCCATTACTGGCCCCGGATACTGTGGCTCACCAGGTAATTTGTTGGTATCTTGGTGGGCTGGTCCTAGTGGCATGGAGGTACCCTTGCATTTGTGGAACTTTGACAACCTGCAACGCAGTGGCGACTCTAGGAACAATATATAGGGGGGCACATAATACCTCAGTCAAAACTGGGGGGCACTAATAATTTTCGCCACTAAATAATACCACTGAAAAAAATTAAGTATATATAAATAAGATTCCATAATCCCAGAGCAATGTGGTGCGATGATACCTTTTTGTTGTACTAACCTGATACATAAATTCAATATTTTATTCGCTGCAATTCAAAAGTTATCACCGATGTCTGATAACTGATTCAGCGACTCCAATTTTCACAAATTACGGTGACCATTCGCTAAATTGGGAATTCACCATATTTTTGGTGAAATTGATTCCCCGAAATGTGACAAAAAGCAAAGGATCTAAAGATGAATTGACCCTTTAGACTAATGTCAAATGAGCGCATTCTGAGCACACTGTGCGTCCGTGCACAACTGACGTACTTTCTGACTGATGATACTGTAGACACCACACGGTCCATTTTTTTTTAATGACGTTTTTTTTTTACTGATGTAGATGGGAAATAAAATTAATATGTAAAATGAAAAAAATTAATACATGATACGAAAAACCATTTCGTCCGTCAAAAATGCTGGACGTCAAAAATGCAGTCCGTCTGACTACGTTCCATCACTCACACACAAAGCTACGCGGACGTGGTGCACTCTGTGCGTCCGTCCTAGCGGTTTGACGTTCTTGCCTAGATTGCGTCCGGTGCTACGTGCATTGTGAGTCCGCACTTCCGTGCGGACGTGCTTCGTGTGTGGGTTTCTATTGATCCTAAATTTATGCTTCGACGGACGTCAAAATGTGCGGCAACACGGACGTGATTACTGCGTTCGTCTGACACGGGCCTTAGGCTAGGGTCAAACGAAAGCATTTTTACACGCGAACGTAAAAAAGTGCGTCCGAACGCATTGACGTATTTTTTCACGGAATTCGCGAAAACGGTCATACGATGCGCATTTTCGTGCGTGATTTTTTTACGGATCCAAACCAGGAAACTTTGGGTGTCTGGACGTTATGTTGGCCGGACACGAGCAGGGTCTGACGTCTCCAAATCACACACACACACCGCTAGCGGACGCAGCGCACTCTGTACGTCAGTACTAGCGGTTCTGCGTTCTCGAAAAAATGCGTTCATTTTCCACTTGCATTTGCGCGGCCGGACTTTCGTGTGACCGTATGTCGTATATTGGCCGTCATTGCCCGTCATTTGCTGCTAGTGCGGCCGTAATTAAGTGCGCCAGAACGCACGTTAAAAGTGCGCTGGTCTGACCCCAGCCTTAGAGTCTAACTTCCATAATAACCCCTAAAACTCCATTAAAGCAGGGAAATACAATATAAATAATAAACAGTGTGGCATGTAGCCTACCCATTAACCCTAAAATGCCATTAATCAAGGGAAAACATCAAATGAATACACTGTGAAGCGTGTAGCCTACCCATTAACCCCTAAACTACCATTAATCAAGGGAAAGGATTAAACGAATAGACTGTGAGTGTCAGGTTCCAGAACAGTGCCTTGGCAGCCCCCTTCAAGTATTGTGCATCTGATCTGTGCCTGCATTTAAAGGCAGCTTCATCCCTGTGCTGCTCATTTCCAGGGATGAGATCTAGCACATATTCAGTTAAAATACACACACCATAGGTCACATGACGTACCTGAATAAAGGGCCACGCCTCCTCTCCTCCTTGCTCCAGCAATGCCAAACCACTACCAGTGAGAAAGGACCTATGCTGTGGCTCTCCTACGTTATCCTGAACCCCAAACCTTGCCGTCGTTACCAGCCTTTCCTGTGTCTCCATACCCTCCAGTATCCATTGTGTCCAAGATCCCATTGTCCTGGTTTGTTTCCTGCTTCCCTAATGTCAAGCCCTATACGAGTCCTGTTCCTCACCTCCAAACCAATTGATTGTTCTCACCCAGGGCTGGATTTACATCTCAGGAGCCTGTAGGCACAGAAATGTGGAGCGCCCCCCCCCCCCACAAGAAAAACAAACATGCCAAAATGACTTTTTCGTTTTAGGGCAAACTAAAAAAAAAGTGAAAATTTTAAAAACTGAAAGACCGTTTCTATCAGTACTCAAATCAAAAGTAGGGGCAGAATCTGTTGCCTTAGTTGAGTGCAGTGGAATTGTTTGATTTATTTGTAAAAGCATATATTGCCTCTGCCGTAGAACAGAAAAAAAATAATTTGCATTTACTTTTTAATTTTTTTTATTTTTACACATTACATGGCCATGTTTGGTAGTAGGGTTGAACCGATATTACTTTTTTAGGACCGTGTAGAAGTACTGATACTTTTTTCAGGTACTCACCGATACCGAGTACCGATACTTTTTTTTAAAGTCATGTAACTGCTTTCCAATAAATAATTTAGGATTTTGCTGAAAGCCTGTACAGTTTGTTAATATTGAAATGCATGGCCTGGCACCCCATTTACCCACTACACAGCCTGCACAACCTGACTACACACACACACCACACCTCATCTCAGATATGTGTATACCCACTCAGACCTCATATATGTATTCCCACGCAGATACAGTATACTTGCAAACCTCAGACCAGATATACCCACTCAGATACATGTATATACTTGCAGACAAAGTACTTGTGCAAATGGCGTATCGACACTGTGCATCCCTATTTGGTATCATTGGGAAGACCAGACTCTGACCTTTCCAATGACACCTCAATTAACCTTGTGCTGTGTACAATTCAGAGATGCAGGTTCTATAGTCCCCCTGTCTCACCTCACTGCAGTGCCACCGGCTAGGTTGCCGTTGAAACAATGCGTTGCATCATCAGCTCCACACTTGCTGGCAGTGTGGGAAATGAGAAGGTGAGTTAGCGCAGCATCACTGTTCACTTTATAATTGTAAACTGAATAATAGTGCTGCATTAGAAAAAAAAGAGAAAAATAATATTATTAGTTATCTTATTTTTACATAAATCTAACCTGAATATGTTTGATATCACTGGAAAGACCATAGTCTGACCTCCCCAATGATACCTCATATGTCCCTCTAGCCATTAGGGCTCCAGATATACAGTGGTCTAAATGATTGTAAAAAAAAATAATATATTCATTCACCACACACCCCTGTACGGTGCATCACTGTATCCCGGGCTTAGTATCCTGCCACCTTGGTCGAGCCCTGTACAATACCTGTCAGTGAGGCATGTAGCCTACCCATTAACCCCTATAATTCCGTTAAGGGAAAACATGAAATTAATATACACTGTGGGGCATGCAGCCTATCCATTAACTCCTAAAATGCCAGTTATCAAGAGAAAACATTAAATATATACACTGTGAGGCATGCGCCTACCCATTAACTCCTAAAAGGCAATTAATAAAGGAAAAATAAAATGTATACTGTGAGGGATGAAACCTGCCCATTAACCCTTAATATAGAACTAAACTGAGGCAAAAACTAAAGCAATACACAATATAATATATAGTCTGACCATTAACCCTGTCACTGCTGAGCCATTTCCACCCTGTGAAAAAAAATTGTTACTTTTTTATTGAATTTTTTATGATTTTGTCTTTACGCTGCATATGGTCAGGTTGGGTATAATTGGAAAGGCCTCACTCTACCCTTTCCAATGACACCTACGTCGGTCATGCACGATGCAAGTAGCTGGAGATAAAGCGAACCGAAGATGTAGGGGAAGCTGGATGCTGATCCCTGGTGGAGGGGGGCACATGGGGGGCAAGGTATATCCTGGGGTTCCACTTTTCTAGGTATACAAATATTTAAAAAACATTGGAAGGGAGAGGATTTCAATTGAAAAATCAATAAGGTAGAAATGAGATGGGTCAGTGGCGTAACTAGAAACCTGAGGGCCCCGGTGCAAGAATCCACGAAGGGCCCCCCCCAAAAAAAGATCTATATGTTTACTTATTTTTCACTGCAAAATAAAACAAAGATAGTATTGCCCCCCAGCTCTCATGGGTATATATTGGGCTCCCCAGCTCTCATGGGTATATATTGGGCCCCCCAGCTCTCATGGGTATTGTCACGGAATGACCCAAGAGGCTCGGCAGCAAAGCCCAGGACTCTCAGCCAGGGACAGCTTCAATGGCGTTTGGGTTACTGTGGACTCTTAAGTGCCGTTGCACCATAGGAACACCTTGATTTCTTTATTAGATGTGGTTGTTATTGCGTGATGTAATAAAAGTGTTCCCTGTATGTATAACCGTGTAAAGTATGTAAGACACCTCTTGTTGATTCTGGCCGTCGCCATTGCCCATCCCCTCGTGGGTCTGGAGAAGAACAAAGGGATTCCAGGCTCAAAATGGGGGCCGAGCTGGATCCGGTCGAAAGGTGGCCGAATCGTAAGATGGCGGATTCGGAACGTCCGGTAACGAATCGGCACCACCTCGATTCGGGGGCGACCAATCCGAATCGGGACCAATGTCCCCAACCCGAGGAAGGGCCAATGAGACCCATGGGGGGTGGGCAGGGATTCCATTGTCTTGTCTTTGTATGATTGTTGTTAAATACATGTGAAGTTTTCAGTAAAGCTCAGTTCAACCTGTACATACAGCTTCGCCTGGTGTCTTCTTTGAGCCTTCCCTGCATGAGATTCCCCGCAGTCTCTTGCACACCCATTGCCCAGGTACCGATCCCCGAATCGGAGCAGCAGCGCTTCGTCTGCGCATTGGGACAACGAACCGTCGGACCCACGGTAACTCCGCATCCCCGAATCTGAGCAGCGGCGCTTCGCCCGCGCATCGGGACAACGAACCGCCGGATCCACTGTAACTCCGCATCCCCGAATCGGAGCAGCGGCGCTTCGTCCGCGCATCGACCCATCGAAACGTCGCACAGCCGAAATGTTTCCCTCCAGAGCGGCTAACCCAGCAGACGGTCCCCTCTTCCTCAAGGTCAGTGGATCAGCCGCTCGAGACGCCGAGTGCCGTGACGCTCGGTAGTCGGGCTGGTCTCTTGCAGGGGTCCCTCCCTATATCCCGCCAACCCAGTCCCAGGGTCCTTCCGGACCGCTCGAGAGGCCGAGTGCCGTGCCACTCGGTAGTCGGGTCAGGCAGGGAGGGCACAAGGAGTGGCAGATAAGAGCACACCCGCAGGCGGACGACACCCATTCTGTCACAGGTATATATTGGGCCCCCCAGCTCTCATGGGTATATATTGGGCCCCCCAGCTTTCATGGGTATATATTGGGCCCCCCAGCTCTCATGGGTATATATTGGGCCCCCCAGCTCTCATGGGTATATATTGGGCCCCCCAGCTCTCATGGGTATATATTGGACCCCCAGCTCTCATGGGTATATATTGGGCCCCCAGCTCTCATGGGTATATATTGGGCCCCCCAGCTCTCATGGGTATATATTGGGCCCCCAGCTCTCATCGGTATATATTGGGCCCCCAGCTCTCATGGGTATATATTGGGCCCCAGCTCTCATGGGATATATTGGGCCCCCCAGCTCTCATGGGTATATATTGGGCCCCCCAGCTCTCATGGTATATATTGGGCCCCCAGCTCTCATGGGTATATATTGGCCCCCAGCTCTCATGGGTATATATTGGGCCCCCAGCTCTCATCGGTATATATTGGGCCCCCCAGCTCTCATGGGTATATATTGCCCCCCAGCTCTCACCTCTGCTGGCCCCGGGCAGGCTCCGCCGGCGTTCTGTTCCTCTGAGGCAAGCGGCCGCTGGAAGCATGCGACATGGCCGCTCACCGGAAACCACCTGATCAGCGCAGAGGTCTCGCGAGAGGATCTCGTGCGCTGGTCAGGTGGTTCCTATCCCACGTGAGCGGCCAAGCTGCATGTCAGTGGCCGCTCGCAGGGAGAGGGACGGCCAGCGCGCGGCTCCGATTCCGGCGCTGATTGACAGAATCTGGCGGGCGGCGCCGGGCCCCCCTCCAGTGGCGGAATGCCAGGGCCCGGTCGCAACTGCGACCGTTGCAACCCTGGTACTTCCGCCACTGAGATGGGTGTATAATTTGGATACGCTGCAACCCAGAGGTCTAAATTTAGATTTTGAGTTGTCCCACTTTTTATGATTTTCCTTTTGAACCCTACCCCCAATTGGAGACGATCTGTTTCCATCGGCAACTATTAGGGATGGAGATAGATGGTTTTTTTGTATGGAATTAGTTTAGTTAGCACCAAGGTAGAAGTAGTCGACATTTTGTATAAGAGCTAGCTATTACCATCTCGGGTTCTTATCCATGTTATAACACCTGGGGTTAATAATTAGCGCTAGTAGCATTGTTAACCGTGACCATTTAAGGTTGGACAATACTGGGCACGATCTCTTTACCTAATGTTAAGATTGTATTTCTGTTTCTATTTTTGTCTTTGATTTAGGTTTCTGAAAATATCGATATAATTAGCGTCTTTTATAATGTATCGAAACCATTTTTTTGGTTTCGTTTTGAACTGCTGGGCACTTAAAAGGTTTGCGCGCTTGCGCACTGTGACTATTTCCGGTTTCGCTTTGATCCACTGGATAATATAGAAGAGCACCTTCCTGCCAACTACTGATGAGGTCAGAGACTGGATGTAGATTTTTGGGACATCCCGTCATTGAAGGAATGGACTTACAACAAGGAAGTGATTGAACAGCCCCTCCTTCCGGGACGCAGTGTCCGGATTGGATATCCAATTAATATTTTTTAGAATTTAAGAGAGTCACAGTGTTGTTGTAATCATTACCGCTGAGGAAGCCGTGGAGCGTAGATCGCTCAGGTGAAACACGTTCGGTACCTTTTATTATTGTCTTATTTGTTTTTAATTTTATTGTCTTTTTTACCATTTTATTTGGAAATAAACCCTGACATATTATTTTTGGAGACACTTCTTTCCACTTGAGAGGCTTTTCTGAGGAGTTGGGCCTAATATACAAACTCCTGGGCGCATTAAAGAGAGCCTAGATTGGCTCTGAAACACGTGAGTGGTTTTAATCTATCCATATATTTTAGTAATATATCACGTTATGCGCTATGTTTCTATCTCTTATATCCTGAGGTATTTGAAGACGGAACTGTCGCTTTGTGGCCAGTGGGTGAGCCATATGAAATCAACCCATATACTTATATATTAGAGCCAGGCTGGGCTCTTCAAAGTGTGAGTTCTATAGTCCACCATTTTCGATATATATAAAAGTTTTGATTGTATTACGCTATGTCTATTATGTTTTATAATAAGGTATAATTCCTGTTGAGAACACACAGAGCTGCTTATAAACCGAACTGAAAAGCTAAGTTGAAAACACTCTATGTGCCTCTAAAAACACTGGCAAGCGCCACACCCTCCCTTTTTTTCTTCACTCTAAATCCTATGTATGGTGTCGCTAATAGGGACGACACATGTGGAGGTATTGGCGATTGTGTTTATTTATTTTGCTTCCTTACCCTCGTCGAACCACAAATTAATTTTTTGTGCCTTCACCCTATTTCTTTTCTTCTTTTATATCCTGGGGGGCAATTGCCCCCTGCCCCTCCCTAGAGACACCTATGTGCACAGGGTTTAACAAGGGCCAGGGCCCCCTGGAGCCACTGGGCCCCTGAACTTACCCTCCAAACTCAAGGAGCAAAGGGTCCATGTCTTAAATACGGTTTAGCTTTACTATTGCAGCTTCTATTGACTCTGTGCACTTACATACGAAGTTCTACTGTGCCTGTGCAGAACAAGGAATTGGAACGCGTGCACAGAATTAATCAACCGGCTGCCTTCTCTCAGAACTCTCTCTATTGCTGGCGTTTAGTGAGAGGATGATGTCAGCACACAGAGGGTGCTGTCGTCATTGGTGACTGGCAGAAGAGATATTCAAATCCTGTCTGATGGTGAGGCTTGCGTGGCAGAGGAAATTCCTCCCCTTCAAACCGCAATATCTAGAACAGTCAGTGTTTCTCAACTCCGTTTCTCAGGGTCCCATAACAAGTCAGGCTTGCCAGAAATCTGAAGCACAGCATAGGTGATATGATTTGCTCCTCCGTGATGGCAGGATTCAGTCTGCATTTCACTAAGGCTGTCAAGAGCTGTCAAATTCTAGCCCCCCAAATATGTTAGGACTACTATTCCCTTGATTTCCAGGCCATCTATTGCATTGAAAGAATTATGGGAATTGTAGGTGCTAGGCATCAACATCTGGGGAGCCGTGAGTTTAACAGCCCTGCCCTAAAGTAATTCTTAACATCTGTCCTGTTAGTGAATCCTGAGGGCCAGAGTTGAGAAACACCGATTTAGAAAATGGGACCGGAAGCAGGGGTGAAGGAGTGGGGCACTCCATGCAGCATGAACATTTTAAAAAGCTCAAGTGGTCAGGGTGTATAGAGTATCCCTTTAAGACAGTGGTTCCCAACAGCGGTCCTCAGGTCTCCCTAACAGGCCAGGTTTGCCAGATATCTGAAGCCAGGCATTTACTGGCCATCGGGAGCACCAGGAGATTCCAGAGGGGCTGATGGGTGAGTGGGCTGGCTGAGCCTGGGGGTGCTTTTTTTTTTTTTAAACTTAGTCCAGCACTTAGTATAACCAGGACTGGATAACACTAGTGTGGAATGTCAGCACTTGTTTCAAAGGTCTGGAGGATTTCTGCATTGCAGGAGTGGGTTAGGGGGGCTTCCTTGGACACCCACACATGAATTCTGGAGCTTGCTATGGCTTTATTGTGTGTAAAGGAGCGGAATCCACAGAGACTGCGAGGATTCCGCTCCACATTTTACTTATAGCTTCTCCTTCCAGTGACTAGTGGCTTCAGAGTTTGAAGTCAGCAGCAGCTGGAGCACAACATGTTGCTACAAACCTCTAATGCCTTTGCTGTGACCAGGAGCCATCCCCAAAATGTGAAAATACATAAGGTATTGACTAAACATGCCAAGTGAGGGTGAATCCCACCCTTATGTCTTATACCTCGGCACTAATGCTTCTCACAGCCAGGCATGCAGGGAGCCGTAAATCTGACAGAGCCTCTGATCTGACAGTCCCTCTCCCCTGCTCCCTTTCTGTAGCCTATTAAGCCGGAGCTCAGTGTGGCAGCGCTGTGCTTTCTCTATAGGAGCACTCAAGGGGTTAATTATCACAGGAGTCTACAGAGCTCAGGAAAGTATTTGCTAATCAGCCATAGCCATGTAGCAGGGAGACATGTCCAAATTCTAGGTCAAAATAGCCAAACCAGAAAAATTCTCCCATTTATCTCACTTTCCAAATTGGCTATTTGGTCTAGATTGTTCATTCTCCTGGCAATTCTCAAGGTTTTCACCTCTCTCTGAAAAACCCTGTATGTCACAGTTCTGAGCCCCTTCTTAGAAGTGTACCCGAATTACATTTTATTAAACTATATTTTAATATTTATCATATGATTTATTTTTTATAAAATAATTTAATCAATATTCTAATTTAAATTATGTATATTTTAGTGCATATTTATTTTAATTGTTCAAATTACATTTACATGAATATATAATTCATATTAAAATACAATTTATTTTTAATAATCCACAATTATTTTTTAATTCTATTGCTGTGGAGCTCTGTGATACGCTCATACACACTGTACATTACTGTGGGTTTTATTGCTGTGGAGCTCTGTGATATGCTCTTACACACTGCACATTACTGTGAGTTTTATTGTTGTGCCACTCTGTGATACGTATCAACATGTTTTGGTGGGCATGGGGGGGGGGGTCAGTATTTCATCCTTGGATCCAGGCAGCACAATGTCTTGTGCTGGCCCTGCTCCAGTCCATATCAGTATATTAATCCGGCCCTGCGTGTTTGCATATAGGAGTGGGCCGGTCTGGATGAAGTCCAGAGCTGATTTTTTTGTCCCAGTCCAGCCCAGTCTGAAGCACAGCACAGGTGATATGATTTGCTGCTCAGTGATTGCAGGATTCAGTCTACATTTCCCCAAGGTGATCCTTAAAAGTAAACCTGGCCTGTTAGAGGTACTTGAGGACCGTGGTTGGGAACCACTGCTTTAAGAGGTTTGGAGGGTCCAATTGATTGAATGGTCAGGAAAAATGAGAAGAAACATCGCTGCTATGTTTTCTTTAGCTTCTGAAAGGTTAAAATGACTCTCTGTGCGAATCAATTATTAACGGACTTTGTATTTTAATAATAAGTGAATAGAAGCTGACATCTGACTCGCTCAGTGATGGCTTAGTTCTTTATCTTCCTATTCTGGATTCCAGAGGCTGGACCTTTTTTATTCCATTATATCTGCAGTCAGTCAGTTCTGTGGATTCAGCTGCAGATAAAACCAAGAAATTGGATAACTGAACTAGTTATTTATTTATTGATTCTTAACTAGATAAGTGAGGCTCCGCATAGGGTGTCATTTTTGTAATAAATATTTCATATGTCTGGATGCTTGATTTTCAGAGTCTTTTGGACGCAAGTTTATGAATAGCTAAGATTTTGAAATAATTGAGTCTGCAGTTATATTGAATGCCTGTAATCACAGTGGAACGGAGATACATAAAAGTATCAGTGAAAATTCTGGGATAATGTAATATATTG
The DNA here is from genome assembly GCA_009667805.1 of Leptobrachium leishanense. Classification (NCBI taxonomy): domain Eukaryota; kingdom Metazoa; phylum Chordata; class Amphibia; order Anura; family Megophryidae; genus Leptobrachium; species Leptobrachium leishanense. The sequence goes on from CM019065.1 coordinate 327,197,277, forward strand.
TGCAGAGAAGCTTCAGGCAACAGAAAACTGCAAACAGAAAATGTGATTTATTGATAATTTAAATGAATGTACTGTATTTTAACACTTTCTTATTTCCCATGGTAGCAAGAGAGGTATATTGCCTTGATGGTTTCCTTTCAAAATATAGGTAATATGAACAGGTACATTCTATTCCCTCCAATACTGTGCCCTATGTAGAAAAGGTCAATTAGAACCCTTGGTTTTTGGTCCAACCTCATTACCCTCCATTGCAGATTTCTGTTTGCATACCTTCAACGTCTGAAATGGCCAAATGGGGGTGCGTTTTCTTGCTAAAATTACAGCTCGGCACACTGATGTCTTTTTCCTTTTCCCTCAATTCCCATTAGAAACATAGAAACATAGAGACATAGAAAAATGTCGGCAGATAAGAACCTTTCGGCCCATCTAGTCTGCCTAATTACATGGATACTTTACCTGGATTTATCTTTTGTTTAGGATAGCCTTATGCCTATCCCATGCCTGCTTAAATTCAATTACTGTTTTGGCCTCTACCACTTCAACTGGAAGGCTGTTCCATGTATCCACCACCCTCTCAGTAAAATAATGCTTCCTGATGTTACTTTTAAACCTTTGCCCCTCTAATCTAAGACTATGTCCTCTTGTTTTGCTACTTTGTTTCCTTTTAAATATACTCCCTTCCTCTACCTTGTGGATTCCCTTTACGTATTTAAATGTTTCTATCATATCTCCTCTGTCTCGTCTTTTTTCCAAGCTGTACATGTTAAGATCATTAAGCCTTTCCTGGTAACTTTTCTCCTTCAAGCCGTACACCATTTTATTAGCCCTTCTCTGAACTCTCTCTAAGATGTCTATATCCTTCTGGAGATACGGTCTCCAGTACTGCACACAGTACTCCAAGTGAGGTCTCACCAGTGCTCTGTACAGTGGCATGAGCACTTCCCTTTTCCTTTTTTTTACAGTTCCCTTTACAGTTCCCTTTACCGCCTCACATGTGCAGAACCGATTCAATCATATCTGCACAGGACAGACAGACATGTTGTTAGACATATAAGCAACATATATACATCAAACTTCACTAAATCACATGCACACTCACTCAGTCACTGATTCACACTCATGCACAAATCACTGATTTACATGCATGCACACATTCACTGATTATACACCAAGACACAGAGGCTTCATATAATGCTTAACTCTCCTTTACTGTACCATAGCAGCAAAGAAATATACAATAAAGTTTTTGAATTTGGTTGAAAGAAAAAAGTTTTTGTATACAGAACAGAAATTTTACAGAAACCAATCGCAATAGTACAGTCCAACTTGCAGCCAAATCAACAGCTGACCAAGGGCATAAATCCTGAAACTGCGCCACCCACTTCCTCTTTTCTTTGCTGCCATACAGCTAAGTACTTCTTATTTACTACTGCAATTGTTTGCCTTTAGTAAATATTTAAATTATATTTATATATATATTTTTCTGTTATTTCTTATTTAAGGCGCAATTTATCGCCGGTTTCGTGTCCCCTCGCTGCCGTTTTTCATCCTTGGCATTTGGGGGTGGGGGGCTGGCTGGTGTGCACATTGCTAGGGAGCGTCTGTGCACATTGCTAGGGAGCGAGACGCTCCCTGACCGCATTCATTAGGGGTGGCTCCTTTTCGTTTCCACGTCCCGGCTTTGTAGTCGCATTACTCCTCTCTGGGTGCGGCTGCATTATCTGTTCACACAGCGACCGGCGCTATTTAGCATAAGGGGCGCGGTTTTGCGCCATTTTGTGAAGGGGATTGTATTTTACCTCAGGTTGTTCCCTCACGCTGCGGGCTCGCGCTGAGGGAGCTAGTTACATTGTTTCAACGCATTTATACTGTTACAGTCTGTGCCTTTAGCTTGACATGTCAGCTGAAGAGAACCCTATGGCTTCCAAACAGAGCTCCGCTTCTGCGGAAGTGATGTCAGCGATTGCTCTTATGTCCTCTAATTTTGAAAATGCGGGTGGAAACGGGCCAAACGAGCTGATACTAACTCAGACAGTTCTGAGATTTCTAGTTCAGAGGCTGAAGAGAGTGATGAATTTTCATACTCTAGTGATTATGAATGGGCACTGGGCGATTCTGAAGGATCCATTTCACCTCAAGATGAGGCAGCCCCATTAGATACTCTGGGGCGAGCAATGTGAGTTGCTCACACATCCACGGTCTTCTGAGTGGGCTCCATTGGAGCATGTTGTGAATTATATTGAAGGTCGTATCCGCAAACCTTTTGACACAAAGATCCGCAACAAAACTAAGGCTGAATGCCCAAGACTGACGCTGCTTCGGTACCGGAGGTTAATGAAGATATAGTAGAGTTCCTCCAAAAGACTGGTTGGAACCCAAAAAAAGGCCTGGAAGCGACACTGAAAATGTGTCAGGACAAACTGCTGGACATTTTGGGTCCATTGACAAAATTGTTTAATGCCATTGAGCATGACCTTTTAGAAAATAATAGACCTGATCTCTTCGAGTATCGAGGTTGGGTACAACGAATGGTCTGTGTCCTTGGTAACGCTAATTCGGCTATCTCTACGGAACGTAGACGGTCTATTATTCTATGTATAGAACCAAAATTGGTATCCATGGCCAATAAGGAACCTGGCCTTGAGGCTAATGGTTGCCTTTTTGCAGAGGACTTTATCAAGCAAATGAGTACTAAAGCTAACTCTTTTTTGACCGTAAATAAGGTCTGATCTTCCATGAAGCGGGTTTTTCCCAACAAAATTTTTGACTGGGCCGGGAAAAGTAGAGAACGTTTTCCCGGCCGGAACCCACAATCTCATAACCGAGGCTTCTTCCAGGCTACCAATGACCAGAACCAGCAAGGAATGGCTAAACAGGGGAATTTTTTCCCACAACGAACCAGACCAAGTCGAATTAGATTCTCCCGAGGCTCTCGTAGACCACCTTATACCGGTGAGTATGGTAAACAACCGACATTTTTTCCAAAAAGAGTCCATCTTTTTTCCCAAATTGGCGCCAGATCACTTCAGATCCGTGGGTACTAAATACGATTATGGGTCATACCATAGAATTCGATGTTCTACCAGTTCAGACACATCTGCCTCTACCACTGTTTATGACTCCAGACCACAGTCATTTGATGAACCAAGAAATTCTGGATTTATTCCAAAAAAACGCTATAGAAAAGGTGGTTCCACCAGTCCCGGTTTTCGTAAGCAATATTTTTCTGGTGCAAAAGAAAGGTGGCGACTTTCGTCTGGTAATAAATTTTTTTCTTAAAACCTTCTTAAACATTTTGATTGACTCCCCTTTTCCAATGATTGTTAAATGTAAACTGATAGGTAGATATTCTTTTTCTTTTACCCTCTCCCTTACCATTTGGGGTGCAGAGTCAGACATATTCTGGCCCTTCATATTGACATAGGGGAATAGAAATGATTTCAAAGGTCAGAATTCTTTCTTTACATCCTCCCAGTACCAGGTTTGATTGTGTCTCATTGAAATAGAATGTATCCAAGATAGGATTTGTTGTAGAGTTGTAAATTTATTATCCTCTTCACTACCGTTATCGTTCTTCAACCGTACCTGCTGCAGGTGCCCTGAGACCAGGTATGCTAGTTCTGCTCTGATTCTGGAGCAGTGCAAATTGCATTATTTCATTTGCATACAAAACATTTGCAAATGGGCACCAGAAATCACCCCTAAAATTTCGACACATTGGACATGAAAGGTGATCTGTTGAAATAGTTTTAAAATCTTTGGTTTACAATCTGTTCTAGCTGCACAGAGTCTGGGCTATAACGTAAATTTAAGGGGTTACTCAGACAGTCAATCTGGCACGAAATGGCACCGATCAGGGAATTTCCCCATACGGGGACATTTCGGGGCCATTCGACTATTCAGAGAGCAGACAGAGCCACGGAGTGATTGCGGTGGGACACTGGCAATATTTTGCGCCTTCACTTTCTAATACTCACTTATCGAAACGCTAATTAATGATTGCACTCCCAATGTTCGGTTTCGGATGCGTAAAGTACAGTAAGCTCACACAAGCTGCAAGGCGCTAATTGATTTCACCCCAGTGTAGCGTCAGGAATGTAATCTAAATGTCATGCGTTAAACTTATCCTAGCGGTGATGCTTACATATCGAAATGCTACATTAGCACCAGCTATAGAATAGTTCCCAAGGTGCTTAACCCTTTCACTGCGGAGGACATGTGGGGAACGTCCTCATTGACTCCCACTTTGTGCGGGGGACGTTCCCCACACGTCATCCGCAAGCAGGAGCCCCCACATAGATACTCAACTCGCTGTCCGGGGTCTCGCAGCACTCTGATTTCAGCGAAGTCAGACGCTGAATTTAAACCCCTCCCGACGTCAATGACGTCATTGCGCCAATGCGCGATGATGTCGTTTCCAGGCGACCCCAGGCAATGGACCGCCTGAAAGGGAGGGGGATCCGTTCGGATCCCTCTCGCTCCCAATCGGGAGGGACTAGCGCTGCAAGCCAAGCACCGCTTAAAAGGCGAGAGCCTCCCCTTTTAAGCAGTGCCTGGCTTTAACCCCTCAGACACTGGGTTGTGATTCGGCGCCATGCGACGCCGAATCCCGGCCTAGCTCCGGTGGGGGCCTCCATCTTGGATGTCTGCTACTGCTGATCCGGTAGGCACAATCAAGTTTGTGAAGGGGTTAATAATTGTTTTATGTATGCAAACACTTATAATATGGGCTGTGCTTGCATGTGGCGAGGACCAAGAAAAGGTTGTGAACATAATGTTGGGTTGAGGATAAGGAAATCTAAAGAAAGCAGAATTGGCTCTTAAATTGCACTGAACAATGAATTTCCCCATACGGTGCAATTTCGTGGCCATTCGGCTATTCAAAAAGCTGGCAGTTCACCAGGTATTGCCAAATTGCCAGCGAAATATAACCCTGTGCAATGGCAGTGAACTCTCCATAGAGAAGCAATGGTTAATCTATTCAGAGAACCCCGAACAGCAGTGAAATGCCCTGATGTCTGATGTTCAGTGCTTTCATTCGGCAGCTTTAGTCAGTCCCATAGGTTTTAGTGTAAAAATATTCCCTGTTTCTATGAACTATTAAACCGTTTATTTTTTTAATTTGCAGCAAAAAGTCTCTTTATTTATTTTTTAGGATATTTCAGGCATTTTATGTGATTTTTCTCGGCTTTTTTTCCCGATTTTTTTTATTTATTTTTTTAAATAATTTTATCGCGTTTCTTCTGTAACAGACATTTTTATTATTATTCATAGGACCTTAAATATTAGTTCCAGGCATTTTTGTCCAGTAGTTTTTTTTCAAACAAGTTTTAAATGTTGCAGTGGTTTTTTGTTTTTGTTTTTTACCCCGTTCGGCGGCTTGGTGGCTTTTTCCAGCGGCTGGTTGGCGTTCTGTTCAGATCATCAACTTTTTTTGGATGTGTTCTGCGGTTTTGCGGCGGATCGTTGGGTGTGTTCGTAGTTTTTTCGGCACCTTATTGGATCGATCCGAGGTTTTCTCTGTGTTTTTTCAGTTTTTGCAGTGGTTTTTCTGTTCGATTCAATGGTTTGCTGCGGTTTTTCGGATGCATTCAGCGGCTTTTCCCTGCACTTGGGGGACCCTGCAGTGAATGCTGAATTCACCACATGGTCAGCAAATTTGACTTCCCGAAGTACAGGGAACAAAGTGCTCGTTGAATAACCCTGTAAATATTTTTCCCTAAATGTTATACCCTAAAGTTCTTATAATTATCCACCAAATCCATCAAATACATATTTATGATCCTTAATAGGGATGAGCCAAACACCCCCGCATTCAAACTCGAACAATTTCAAAAGTTTGAGTTCGGATGCGAATACGATCCGAACTCAATGCAAATCAATGGGACTCGAACGTTCGATTTTTAGAGTGCCCTGCAAGAGGGCATATATGCAAGATATTTGCCATAAAAGGTGTATGGGGGTCCGGGTAGAGCCCTGGGGGACAGGAAACAAGGAAAAAAAGTTTTCTAAAAAAGGCGTTTTTAAAGGAACAGTGATTTTTTTTTCCATGAAATAAAGGTTAAGAATAAAAACGAAAAATTCCTTCAACTATCGTGCCTAGGAGGTCCCCATAACCTGCCCGTGAAGTGGCGGATTTGTCGGATGTATAGAAACATTTAAAAAGAAAAAAATGACATTTCAAATTACGGTAAATGTTTTTCTTTTAATCTATTCATAAACAACTGCTTGGGGCGGCAGCCTGTATGAAAAGAGGAGACGTTTTAGGACACGCAGAACAAGTTTAGTGATTTTTTTGCTAAATTACGGTGAAACTTATGCAGGTTTTGGATGAAGGTAACAGCAGGTGCATTAAAATTGGACCTTTGGTGCCAGCTAGTGCCTTCACACCGTAACCCCTCTGAGGTATTGTGGAAGAGTGCAGGAGTGGACTCTGCAGTCAAATATTAAAATGATATGAATCTGGTACACGCGTCAGTGGCAGTGCACCCAAATATTGGACCTTTGGTGCCAGCTAGTGCCTTCACACTGTAACCCCTCTGAGGTATTGTGGAAGAGTGCAGTGGTGGAGGTTTTGGGAATGCAGAAGAGATCCCCGATCTATTCAGTTACATCAGCATCAGGGGAGTGATAGCTGCTGATCCAGGACTGATTCATTTTTATAAATGTCAGCCGGGCTACAGAGTCGGTGGACAGACGCACTCTTTTGTCTGTGACAAAACCTCCAGCGGCACTGAACGTCCTTTCAGAAAGCACGCTGGATGAAGGGCAACCTAGTAGCTCCATAGCATATTGGCTCAGTTCTGGCCAGTGATCCAATCTCAACTCCCAGTAAGCCAGTGGATCATCTGCTGTAAAGGTATCCAGGTCTGATAGAAGTATGTGGGACCCCCTGATAGCTGGCAGTGAGAAGACACAGATTACAATTCCCAGATATCTGCTAGAAGTATGTGGGACCCCCTGCTAGCTGGCAGTGAGAAGACACAGATTACAATTCCCAGATATCTCCTAGAAGTATGTGGGACCCCCTAATAGCTGGCAGTGAGAAGACACAGATTACAATTCCCAGATATCTGCTAGAAGTATGTGGACCCCCTGCTAGCTGGCAGTGAGAAGACACAGATTACAATTCCCAGATATCTCCTAGAAGTATGTGGGACCCCCTAATAGCTGGCAGTGAGAAGACACAGATTACAATTCCCAGATATCTGCTAGAAGTATGTGGGACCCCTTGATAGCTGGCAGTGAGAAGACACAGATTACAATTCCCAGATATCTGCTAGAAGTCTGTGGGACCCCTTGATAGCTGGCAGTGAGAAGACACAGATTACAATTCCCAGATATCTGCTAGAAGTCTGTGAGACCCCAATAGCTGGCAGTGAGAAGACACAGATTACAATTCCCAGATATCTGCTAGAAGAAAGTGAGACCCCAATAGCTGGCAGTGAGAAGACACAGATTACAATACACAGAAATCTGCTAGACGTCTGTGAGACACACTGAAAGAACAATCTCCTCTCACTCCTGAAAAAAAAACACGTGCGGGAGCTGCGGGGAAGCCTTATATAGTGTGCTGCGGGATTTAGCTCTGTGAGCCCATGATTGGGCAAAATTTGCCCAATCAGGACTCTGAGCCCTGATTGGCATAGTCTTGCACCTGTCTTGCACTTGACCTGTGGTCAGGTGCAAGGCTGTAGCCAATTACAAGCTTCAGGCCAGTGGAAAAGTGCAGTGTGGTCCATTGTGGTGCATTGCGGGCAAACACGCTGCGAACACGCAGAAATGTTCGATGTTCGCCGAACGGGCTATGTTCGAATCGAACTCATGCTCGGATCGAACCGCCAGCCCATCCCTAATCATTAACTACCCTTTGATTTTTTCATGCATGGATGCATGTTTATTTTATTGATGCTAAAACATCAAATATTAGAATAATCCACACCTGACTGTTTATTGTATTTTGTCTAAAACTGGTGCTGAATTCATGAATAGACTGACAAACAAATAACTTGTTACAAATGTTCACTCCTTTTCTTATCACACACATTCTCATTTAATATTTTCCAGACACAGACCCCAACAGTTTGAGTTTTAATAATCTCTCCAGCGGGACGAGCTACTACAGCTGTGTCAGCCAGATCACTATAGGTAAGAAAGAATTGTCCAGAATGTTAAAAATCATATTACAAAATATACCAACAACTTAGCAGTATATAATAAATTCCAAAAGGGCTCTCAATAAACACTTGAAACTAGTAAATGTTTTTAATAATAATGTCTCTTCGGGGTGTATATGTATTCATGAAAGCAACAAATTGTATATATGAAAAAATAAAAAATTGTGTATATCAATCAAATTATTCGTTAACAGGTGAGTCAAGAAATTCATATAAATACATTTTATCTGTTGTATAATACTTTGCTTATTTTCTATTCTGTCATCTCATTGGTTTGATACATTATGGGCAAGATTCAAAGCCTCCACTCCAGTAACCCTATTACCCTACAAAAGCTATTAAAATCTATGGAGCTAGTGAGTTTACCAGAGCTCTTGTTATCTTTACACCAGGCTTGGAATCTGGGCCTTGTTATGTATTTCCAGCAGAAGTTGCAGATAACATGTATGATAAAAGTTAATATAACATTGTTTAGTAGTGCATAAACAAGTCATTTTGAAAGATGAATATAAGATTGTTTTATACAGCAGTACGTATTGGTGGTCTCCTATGTTTTTTAAGAGTATGTAGGGCAGCATATGTATGTCCTTTCAGCTATATGAGATGTAAGTGTCAACAATTTCTGGCTCTACAGCAAAGCGTTTTGAACTAATTTTCCTGTGATGCTCAGCTATTCTTTAGACCTTGTGTGGATTGTGAAAAATAATGTTCCATAGCATCTGGGTTCCTGAGATTGTTGACACCAGGGGTTGTATTCCAGCACTGTTATAAACTTATCCAGAGCTGTTGTAAACTTAGCAAATCCACAGACTGTCATGACTCTTAGGGATGTCTCGATCAGATCCCCGGGGCAGACAGGAAACCCACTCACTGACTGATGTATTTGGCCATGTGAATAGATTTTGGCCAATCGTCTTGCCTGATTGTTTTGACGTATGTTGTGACCAATCAAAGAGGTGAACGTTTTCCATTTCACATCTACTCTGATTGGTTTGATGTAAGGGGCCATGTATACATATCTGGCAAATCAGAGAAGCCCCTCTCTGATTGGTCAAAATCTATTCACAAGGTCAAATACTTCAGCCAATCAGTGGGGTTTCCTGCGGTGATGGTGATGTTATACAAACTCAGTCTGGTGGCTGGGAGTATTCTGGCCTTGAAGGCTGGAACACCCCGCTACAAGGAATTGGATCACACTGTGCTGCAGCGCCATCCAAGTCTTTGTGACAGGATACCTTGTGTCAATATCCTGTTCCAAACACTTAGCTCATACGGGCCTTAGACAACCAAACTGGCGGTCCGGTCACAGTTGTCCGGTATTGGATCGGGTTTCAGTATCAGCTGATCTTAAATAGGGATGAGCCGAACACCCCCGAGTTCGGTTCGCATTCGAACTCGAGCTATTCAAATGTTCGAACTTGAACTCGATACAAGTCAATGGGACTCAAAATTCGATTTTTAGAGTGCCCTCCAAGAGGGCATATATGCTAGATATTTGCCATAAAAGGTGTAAGGGGGTCCAGGTAGTGCCCTGGGGGACAGGAAACAAGGACAAAAAGTAAAAAAAAAAACGTTTTTAAAGGGACAGTGAGTATTCCATGAAATAAGGGTGAAAAATTCCTTTTAGGTCCCCTTTAGGTCCCCATAACCTGCCCGTGGAGTGGCGGATTTCTAGGATGTATAGAAACATTTAAAAACAAAAAAATAACATTTCAAATGACGGTAAATGCTTTTCCTTTAATCTATTCATAAACAAATGCTTAGGGCGGCAGCCTGTATGAAAAGACATTTTAGAACGCGCAGAAAAAGTTTAGTGATTTTTTTTGGCCTAAATTATGGTGAAACTTATGCAGGCTTTGGATGAAAGTAACAATAGGTGCTGTAAAATTGGGCCTTTAGCGTCGGCAACAGTGCCGTCACACAGTAACCCCTCTGAGGATATGAATCTGGTACAGGCGTCAGTGGCAGTGCACCCAAATATTGTGCTTTTGGTGCCAGGCCAGCAATTGCCATCATACAGTAACTCCTCTGTGGTATTGTGGAAGAGTGCAGGGGTGGACCATGCGGTCCTATATTAAAAAGATATGAATCTGGTAAAGGCGTCAGTGCACCCAGATATTGTGCTTTTGGTGCCAGGCCAGCAAGTGCATTCATACAGAAACCCCTCTGTGGTATTGTGGAAGAGTGCAGGGGTGGAACATGCGGTCCTTTATTAAAAATATATGAATCTGGTAAAGGCGTCAGTGCACCCAGATATTGTGCTTTTGGTGCCAGGCCAGCAAGTGCATTCATACAGAAACCCCTCTGTGGTATTGTGGAAGAGTGCTGGGTTGGACCCTGCGGTTCAAAAAATTAAAATGATATAAATGTGGCACAGGCGTCAGTGCAGCAAAATATTGTGCCTTTCATGGCAGCAAGTGCCTTCACACGTAACCCTTTTGTGGTATTGTGGAATAGTTTATTGCTGGAGGTTTTGGGAATGCAGAAGACATCCCGATCTATTCCGTTACGTCAGCATCAGGGGATTGATAGCTGCTGATCCAGGACTGATTCATTTTTATAAATGTCAGCCGGGCTACAGAGTAGGTGGACAGACGCACTCTTTTGTCTGTGACAAAACCTCCAGCGGCACTGAACGTCCCTTCAGAAAGCACGTAGATGAAGGGCAACCTAGTAGCTGCATAGCATATTGGCTATGTTCTGGCCAGAGATCCAATCTCAACACCCAGTAAGCCAGTGGATCATCTGCTGGAAAGTTATCCAGGTCTGCCCTTGCCCCTAGGTAGTCCTGCACCATATGGTGAAGACGCTGGCAATGGGTGCCTACATTTGACGTCCCTGGGCGTCGTGGACTAAAAAAAATTAAGTCATCAGTCAAGCGGCCCCGGCCTTCACCACTTTTCCTCTGATCATCCACAGCCTCAGAAGCACCTGTGTCATCACTTGGTAACCTACCAGTGCCTGGAAAGGTGTTACACAAGTGTCGCTTTAGAGCGTCTTCAAGTTTTTTCATCCTGTGCTCCCTCTGTGCGGGCAGGATGAGCTCTGTAACTTTACAACTTTACCCTTGTATTGTGGATCAAGAAGGGTTGCTAACCAGTAATGATCCCTCTCCTTGATAGTACGAATCCTGGGGTCCTTTAGCAGGCTTTGCATAATAAGGAAGCTCATACCGCGTAGGTTGGAGGTGGCATTAGCTTCCGAGTCTTCCTGCTCAATGAGGAGGATGACCCCATCGTGCACTTCTTCCTCCCAGCCACGTACCATTCCTTGTGTTTCTGGGCACACAAAACCCTCCCTTGAGGAATCCCCACCTTCAATGCCCGCACTACTCAAATATTCCTCCTCTTCCTCCTCCTCCTCCTCCTCCCCCTGTCTGATCTGAGGAGGACCCACTGGAATGCTGTCTGTGGAAAGACTGGGGCCTTCAGAGCTTGGGAAGGCCTCCTCTTCCTCCCGCTGCTCTGCCTCTAGAGCCACATCTATAATTCCCAGCAGAGTGTGCTCCAGCAGGAACACTAAAGGAATTGTGTCACTGATGCATGCACTGTCCCTGCTCACCATCCTCGTTGCCTCCTCAAATGGGGACAGTACAGTGCATGTATCCTTGATCATCAGCCACTGCGGGGGGGGAACCAAGTTGACCTGAACCTGTCCTTGTGCCATACTCACACAGGTACTCGTTGATGGCCCTCTGCTGCTTGTGCAGACGCTGCAGCACTGCTAATTTCGAGTTCCACCTGGTGGGCATGTCACAGATCAGATGGTTTGTGGGAAGGTGGAATTCTCTTTGAATTTCTGCCAGGCGAACGCTTGCTGGGAATGACCGTCTGAAGTGGCTGCAGACTTTTCTGGCCTGGCTGAGAAGCTCTGCCAGCCCTGGGTACCTGGTTAGGAAACGCTGTACCACCAGATTTAGGACGTGTGCTAGGCATGGTAAATGCGTCAACTTACCCTGGCGTAGGGCGGAGAGAAGGTTTTTGCCATTATCACAGACGACCATTCCCAGCTGAAGCTGGCTTGGTGTTAACCATCTCTGCACCTGCCCCTGCAGAGCTGACAGAATTTCTGGCCCGGTGTGGCTCCTGTCCCCTAAACAAACCAGCTCAAGCACAGTATGGCATCTTTTTGCTTGAGCCATTGTGTAGCCCCTGCCACGGGTCGGTTTAACTGCCAATTCGCCAGACACACAGGAAGAGGAGGAGCAGGAGGAGGAGGAAGAGGGAGAGGTGGTGGTGGAGAAGACAGACCTCATACAAGCAGCTTTCTGGAGGCGTGGTGGATGAACAAGCTCCAGCACAGAGCCCCGTCTTGTATCCCTCCCAGATGCAATCAGAGTTATCCAGTGTGCCGTGAAGGAAATGTAACGACCCTGTCCATGCTTGCTGGACCACGTGTCTAAAGTCACATGCACCTTGCTGCTGACTGCCTTTCCCAATGACTCGATAACATTGTCTTCCACGTGCTGGTATAGTGCTGGAATGGCCTTCTGTGAAAAGTAATGGCGTTTTGGAACATGTCACTGTGGTACAGCACATTCAGCAAATTCACAGAAGGGAGCAGAGTCCACCAGCTGGAAAGGCAACAGCTGCAATGCGAGTAATTTTGCTAAGCTGGCATTTAGACGCTGTGCTTGTGGACGGTTGGGACTATATTTTTTCTTACGCTGCAGCAGCTGGGGCAACGTAATCTGACTGCGTAAATCTTCAGCTGATGGGATGCTGTCACATTGTGAGGAAGGAGCTGGTACATCCATAACTGTTGCATCATCCCTGTCAGTGGAGGTTGTAGGCAATGACATGGCAGGACATACAGTGGGGGTAGAGACAGATGAGGAGGAGGAGGACCTACGCAAGGTTTTGTGCAAACGGGATGTGTGGCAGGTGGTCATATGTCGCCTCAAGCATGTGGTACCCAAGCGTCCAGTGTCTTTATCACGCTTGAGCCTCATCTGACATAGATTACAAATAGCAATGGTGGGGTCTACTGTACATTTCTTAAAGAACTCCCAGACAGCAGAGTTCCTGGATGTGTGCTTTGAGACAACAGCGCTCTGCACCTGAGCAGCTCTGACATCTGATGCCTTGGACTGGCTAGTGCTTCGGTTGGTCATAGAGGATGTTGTGCCTTGTGTTTGTTGTGCCTCCTCCTTCCTTGACTCCTCTGTTCGATCAGGCACCCAGGTGGAGTCAGTGACCTCATCATCATTGTCATCATCACCCCCTATCTCCTCGTCACTGGAGCCAACTTGGCAGTATGCTGCAGCTGCTGGGGCAACATGAGTGCCAGTTATTTGTGTGTCATCACTGGCACCCCCTTCCTCTAGGTTGATTATACTCCCTTCCTCAACCTCAGAGATTGAATCAGAGCACTGTACTTGCTGCGCATTCTCAAGCAGCAGGTCACTGTCATTGTAGTCAAACAATTCAGCTGACTCCTCCGTGTGTGATAGCGAGGCTATGGCAGGAGTAGCTGTGGACATTAGATGCTTTGGCAGCTGAGGTGAACTGTAAAGCACTACAAGCCTGGCTGGCAGAGGACTAGGAGGATGAGGATGGCCTGGTTAGCCAATCCACCAAGTCCTCTGTATGTTGCTGCTGCTTAAGACGGCCAGCACCAGTTAGAAAGGACAAGCGTGCCCCTGCAGAGGATGCACCACATCCACCACGACCAGAGGCACAGCCTCCCGACACAGAGGCTGCTTGCCCTCTTATCTGTGTCTGGGAGCGTCTGCCTGTCCTTTTTGGTCTTTCTGACATAGTGAGTGATATATAGATTAAATATATACAGAACTCTGATTAAACTCTGGTATAAAGATTAAAGATTTCCAGAACTCTTGTATAACTCAGTGAGACACCCTGATAGCTGGCAGCCAGTGACCAGACACAGATTACAATTCCCAGAAACCTCCTATAAGTCAGTGAGACCCCCTGATGGGTGCCAGTGACAAAACACAAATTACAATTCGCAGAAATCTGCTACAAGTCAATGAGACCCCCTGATAGCTGGCAACAGTGACAAGACACAGATTACAATTCACAGAAATCTGCTAGAAGTATGTGGGACCCCCTGATAGCTGACAGTGAGAAGACACAGATTACAAATCTCAGAAACCTCCTATAAATCAGTGAGACCCCCTGATGGGTGGCAGCCAGTGAGAACACACGGATTATAACAATTCCCAAATATTTTGTAGAAATTACTCACCCCCAAAATACTGCGTGGCAGTGACAAGACACAGATCACCTCAATTCACAAATATTTTGTAGAAATGACTGACCCCCAAAATACTGGGTGGCACTGGCAGTGACAAGACACAGATCACCTCAATTCACAAATATTTTGTAGAAATTACTGACCCCCAAAATACTGGGTGGCAGTGACAAGACACAGTTCACCTCAACTCACAAATATTTTGTAGAAATTACTGACCCCCAAAATACTGGGTGGCAGTGACAAGACACAGATCACCTCAATTCACAAATATTTTGTAGAAATTACTGAGCCCCCAAAATTCTGGCTGGCAGTGACAAGACACAGATTACCTCAGATTACCTCAATTCACAAATATTTTTTAGAAATTACTGAGCCCCCAAAATTCTGCGTGGCAGATTACCTCTGATTACCTCAATTCACAAATATTTTGTAGAAATTACTGAGCCCCCAAAATTCTGTCTGGCAGTGACAAGACACAGATTACCTCAGATTACCTCAATTCAAAAATATTTTGTAGAAATTACTGAGCCCCCAAAATAGTTACTGGGAGTGAGAACACAAAGATTACAACAATTCCAAGATATTTGGTAGAAATGAGACCCCCCCCAGTAGATGAGACCCCCCAGTAGCTGGTGGCAGACTGGCAGTAAGAACACACACTAACACAAGATCAATCTCCTCTCAAATCTCCTCTCAAACACGTGCAGAAGCGCTGTGTGAAGCCTTATATAGTGTGCTGCGGGACTTAGCTCTGTGAGCCCATGATTGGGCAAAATTTGCCCAATCAGGACTCTGAGCCGTGATTGGCATAGTCTTGAACCTGTCTTGCACCTGACCTGTGGTCAGGTGGAAGGCTGTAGCCAATTACAAGCTTCAGTCCAGTGGAAAAGTGCATTGTGGTCCATTGTGGTGCATTGTGGGCGAACACGCGGAAATGTTCGTAGTTCGCGAACAGGCTATGTTCGATGCGAACTCCGAACCGATTGACCCGAACAGCTCATCCCTAATCTTAAATACCACATGATTCAAATCCAATCGGTGTCTTAAATATACAGACCAGGACATACCTAATTACTCTGGTACATTTACAACAGCTCTATTGACGTTTACGCCTGGGTTGAAATACAGCCCCATGACATTAAATATCACAGGTAAAAGAAAGTTTTATGACTGTCTACCATAGTTTGCCACTTTTGCAAACAATGGGGAAGAACACCATTGTTGCAACCAACATAAAATTGGGCGATCCCAAGAGGAATTTCAAACAGTGGCAGAAGATTCATTGAGAATCGCTGTAGTTTATTATGGTTGCCACAACAGTCAACTGCAATAGATGGTGCTAAACCCCCAAAAACATTTAGGGCCCTATTACAATCTTCGTGCATACGTTTGCGCCCATGCAAAAATGCGAGGGGCAAAACCCTTTGCGCTGAACGTCATATTACAATGTCAGAGCAACAAATGTGCATACCGTATACGTCTACCGCGGGTGAACCTGCGGAACGCTGCCAAGCTTACTGTACGTCGCGCATCCTATACTTAACATTGTAAGCACAAATGCGTTTATGCGCTGGTACGCGGATGGTTTACAATCTATGCGCAGGAATTAACGCATAGACGTTGCGCGCATAATTTTAGCAACTCCTAAAAGCTGGTGATAATGGCAAATTCTATCAACGTGGCCGAAACCAAATACACCAGCCAAAAAAGAAATAAGCGCAGCAAAGTATAGTTACACATTCTACTCATACCAAACCAATAAATTTGAGAAGTTGTGCGTGTTTTTTTTATTGATGCAGCATATATTCGCAGATTGACTTTGACAGGCGCAAAAACTTAACGTGAGACAATTGTGGTTCTTAATTCTGATTGGCTGAATCACCTGAAAAAAACGGTCCGCACACTGATTTCTGCCCGCAGCATTGCTGCGCGTCCGTTTTACGTGCGTTATTGCTCGACGGATGAAAAAATGTGCGAGGATTGTAATTCCAGTGTTGATTTACGCGCTTTAACGTTTAATGCTGGGCGCACAAATTCACGTGTTGCGCAAGCGTTTTAACGCGAAGATTGTAATAGGGCCCTTAGAGTCAAGAAATGCTTAATAATGTAACTTGTCATTTGAAAACTAATGTCTTGACGAACGATACTTAAGACTATATTACAAATATTATCCTAACACAATTTTTACATGTGTCTCACAGGTTTTGAGGTCAATGGGCCGGTTGCAATTGGAATATCACACTGGAAACCTCCATATGTTCACAATGAGGCTTATGTCCCTTTTGTACAACCCCAGCACAATCCCGGCATTCCTGCAACCCCATTAACAGGTTCCTTTATGACGCAGATGGATTTATCAGCATCCTTATCATGTCCAACGTCGATGTCTATTATTCCTGCACTTACTCCAAGTAGCAGTCAAGAAACAATAAGTCAGGATTCAGAACTAAATCATGGTAAGAGTATTTCTAAGGCTTAAATGCGAATAAAATGGACTGCACTGTCATAATTAAATGGTGTATAGTTATCTTTATGCAAAACAAGTACTATGTTACCACTTTCACTATCAAGCGCTTTTATGTAGAAAAAAAATGAAAAACCAATTTTGAGCAAAATAAAATCAACGCAGCACTCTGGCCAAAGATAGTCCCACTGGTTATAGTGCTCCCTTTCTATATTTCCCTATAAATAAAACCTCTCGTAAACACAAACACAACCAGGTGGAGACTTTATTGGTATGAACTCTAACCCTAGCTATGTATTTTTGTTATATAATAGAAATTTTCCATAAGTGTGTTATTTTGAGATAACAATGTTAATTTGCTAGTTTTAGAGAAATAAGGTATGTATTTGTTTATCCTTAACAGAAATATTACTGGGATGAAAGGTTCTAAACTCTAGATGGTGTTCCTTATCGTACACAGCAGAGGTTGCATTATTGGCAAAGAAATGTAATTTTGTGTCAGAGTTACTGAGATAAAGATACGTAATAAAAGTATGAGCTTTGCCTTTGCATGTCATGCTAAGACATATGTATGCACACTGAGGGCAAACACACTCCAGTCTTCTCATTCCGATGTTAATGGCTTGGTCTGTTGCAATTAAGAGACTCTATTACTAAATTGTCAGCTATGGTGTGAATTGTTTTTCTTTTTTACATTGCCATTTGTTGGTGACATTAAGGTACTGGTGGTGATTACTTGTGGTAGTTAGCTTAGGGCATGGGATGTCAAACTCCATCCACCCAGATGTTGATGGCCTACAATTCACATAATTCTCTGAATACAATAGATGGCAAAACAATCATGGGAGCTGTAGCTCCAAAATATCTTGGGGGATGGAGTTTGAAATCCCTAGCCTTGCATTTGTTAGTAGATAGTCATGTTTAGATAGCCAAATAGAAAAAAAACCTTAAAGGGGCACTACCACCAAAAAATGAAGTGTTCGTACTTTGTTTATTTTATGTTGCGGATATCGTACATGTACTTTGTTTTTCTTATGTATGTTTAGTTATGAAAATATTTTACTCAGAAATATCTGAATCAGAATCTGGCATTTACAGTCACACCTTACATGACTATATAGGTTGTGTGCAACTGGAGATACATGCGTTCAAAAGTCCAACGGTTCCCTCTAAGCCTTATGAAGGGATTGCGGCTCAGAGGCGGCAAATGACCCCTAGCTCCCACCCTGGATCCACCAGTGGTCTAGTTATTTTCTATCCTGTCTATTATAGGGTTATATTACAAGGTTCTAGTATAGGGTTTTATTCGGCAATGTCCATTAATAAAATCAAGTTTTTAATCCCAAATCCGTTTAGGGAGAGGGAGTGATTTATTCACTCTTAATCCCATATCATAGGGTTCTGTTTGCATTTTGGGCTACCTCAGATTGTGATAGACATTGACAGAAACACTTACAGAGACACTGAAAGATGCAGACATATACAGTAACATACAGGCAATGGCAGACGTAAAGACTCTGACACAGAATCACAGACAATGGCAAAGACTCTAATAATTCAATAAGTGCTGGTCACACCTGGTAAGTAATTTCACACAACTGATTTAATGGATACAAAGACGAAACATTTTGATCCTTCTCAGAGCCAATGATAGTTCAGTACGTTTCACCGCAATAAAAGTTTTAGTAAGGTTTTTGAAAATTAATGCAAGATGAAAGTGGAAGGAAACAGAGACAGTTTTTTTATATTATGAATTTATTTATCGGAAATTTACTTGTTTTAAAATTACACCAAATATTTTGTTCACCTGATTTTTTTTTCCTTGTATGTTTTCTGTAGCGTTCAACTGCTTGATTGTCTTTTCTACTTGGATGTGAATCCTTAAGATGACATTTTACTAATCAGCCACTAGGGGGCCATCTGTATACTAGAATAAAATGTTTTCAAGGTACACAATGCAGAACTTCCATCTTACTATTCCATTAAAGCGCACCTGTCTTACTCGACAGGCATTGGGCCCAATTGACAGGCAATCACTTCCTATATATTAATTTGCATTTTTGCTAACACATATATAGTAAGAAATTGAGTAATTCCCTATAAAAAAAATAGCTGTGACACACCATGGCCATCCAGACCGGGTGAGTGACAGCTGTGAATGGAAAACCAAACTACAAGACAGCCCTCCGTTCACTCCTTCAGCCTGATTACATGCTGATTGACAATTCAGTGTGCCAATGTTACCGCTGAGAGCCCTCTTGGAACACCTCCCACAGAGGCCGAAAATGGTGACACCATCATGCTGAAGACCAGTGCTGTAAAGTGTGATAACTATTTCCTGAAGAGATACCACAGCAAGATGTGCCTGCTCTGTACAGATTGACTTGAAATGGATTTTGCTGTGGTTTTGAACGTTATCTAAATCAATTTATCTTGTTAAAACAAACTGTTAGACTGTTGGAGTTTTCCTGATTCTTTTTCCGCCTGGGTGGGATGACCCCAGTAAATGCTCTGGATAAGACGTCTCAGTGCCTTAGCGGTAAATATTCACCAAAATCAAGTAGAGTAATCAGGTCGGGAAGGTAAATAAATGAATAAAAATTTATTAATCATATAATCATAAAATGCCCAACGCGTTTCGTCCTAAGACTTTTTTAAGGGACTTTTTTAACTCAAATAAAAACATGAAATAATCAATGTATATGGTATACCATATACATTGATTATTTTATGTTTTTAGTTGAGTTTTACAGCCCTTGAAAAAGTCTTAGGAAGAAACGCGTTGGGCATTTTATGATTATATGATTAATAAATTTTTATTCATTTATTTACCTTCCCGACCTGATTACTCTACTTGATTTTGGTGAATATTCACCGCTAAGGCACTGAGACGTCTTTTATCCAGAGCATTTACTGGGGTCATCCCACCCAGGCGGAAAAAGAATCAGGAAAACTCCTCAACAGTTTATCTTGTTGTTTCGTATTGAGGAGAGTGGGAATACCTCCGTGAGGAGCAGATCCGATCTTGTAAAGCTAAGTACCCTGCACCATTTTTTCTTGTAAAACAAACTGTTTCCTACTTTTAGTGAGTTATACCGAGTTTGTGGACATCTCCCTTCTGATCTAAAAGGTTTACCTTTACCAGCTACATTCCTGCACTTTGTAAAAATTATTTTATCTCTCATAGCAGTAAAAGATCAGGAGTCTTCCTTTGGACAATATTCCCTAGGTGACGCTTACTTGAAGATGATAAACAGGAAAATGTGCACTGATTCTCCCTTACCGTCTCCATCTTAATGTCGTATTCATGGGAAGGTGCTATCTCAGCACCTCACCCCGGAACGCAGAGCTAACCTCCCTAATACCTGCAGTCGCGCTTCTAGGTCACCACGAGTAGCAGCTCATGGAGTCCATAGGACGTCCAGGCCATGAGCTCTGTGCAAAATCGTGCAGGGAGACTAGAACTATTTGTTCCCAGTCTCTCTCTGCTTTCAGCTAGAAGAAGCAGCGGACCGGGCCACCTTTTCGCCACGGGATGAGAGGTTAGTATGATATTTTTAGGGGAGGCTTTGGAGGATGTTAAATGATTTTGCATTTGCCGAATAATTTAACACCAGCTTTTTGGAGTTGTTAAAATATTTAATTTTGCGTCCCAACAGTAAATTGTGCCAGCACTTCCTAATAACTAACTTATCGAGACGCTAAAAAAGGATTGCGCTCCCCATTTTAGGAAACACAAAGTACAGTAAGCTCGCGCAAGCTGCGTGGTGTAAATTATTTTCAATCCAGTTTAGCTTCAAGACCGGAATATCGATGCCAGACGGTAAACATACTAATTGTAGCTTTAGCGATTATAGATCAAGACGCTACATTAGCACCAACTATGAAATATAGCCCTTTATTATTGAGATGCTCTAATTACCCTTTTTTGTCCCCTTACGTCAATCACCATCTTTTGTCCTCATGGCCCAATCTCCTTGTATCCCTATGCCCCAACATAATTCTTTTGTCCCTTTACATTTGTTCCTGTAACTCCTGTGCCCCGATCCCCTTGTTTCCCTTTCGCAAACTCCACAGTATTCATGTGTCTGGGCCCACTTTTTTCTCCTTGTGCTTCATCACATTTTATCCCAGTGGCCGTCTCACAATGTTTTCAGAAAGCTATCCCCCATTTATATCCATAATCTTTAATTTTCCTTTTTTGTCCCTGTGCACCAATCACCCGCGTTGGCCCTATGCCATAGTCCCTCTTTTGTTCCTGTATTCCTGTATCCCTGTCCTTCCTTTGTGACCCCTCTTTCCTTTAACCAATCTTTTGTGTCCTTATGCACCAACCGTCTCTTGTTTCTCTGTCCCTCATTCCATTATTGTTTACCATTGCCTCCTATATCACCACTGACAGGACAACCTTTCACCTCATTTAGTCAAAAATTGATAAATTCAATTGGTATCCAGACATCAAAGACCTTGGTGAGATTCTTTTTTTGTGCACACATTAGGTCTAGTGGCCTGGGCCTTCTGAACTCTCAATTTTAACCCCTGCCCTAACCTTTAACTCTATCTCTAACTCTAAGGCCCCGTTCACACTGTGCGATTTATCGTGCAGATTTTGCCACGACGTTGCAGCAAAATCCGCGCGATGTCGCGCTGTGTAGCTTCTCCAATGCATTTCAATGGAGCTGTTCACATCTTGCCGCGCGACGTCGCATCTCGCGCGTCGCAGAAGCATGTTGCTGGTACATGACCCTTTTTTGTGATTTGCTATCTGCGATTTTGCAATTTGTATAGGTGGGGCTTTGCAAAAATCGCACAAAACAGCGATGTCGCAAGACATTATTGCACCATGTCGCGAATATGAAAATCGCGCGGAAAGTCGCGCGATTTTCAAATTGCACAGTGTGAACGGGGCCTTACTCTATCATGTGGCATTGACCCTAATCATAACTCTGGCTTTAACCATGACCCCTGGCCCTAACTCTAAGCCTAGCTCTACTCCTAACTTCTTTATTTACACTTCTTTTTACTAAGCTATGCCTATACCTTTGATCACTGTCATTTTAATATACTGAAACTACCCCTGTCCTTTCTGAGTAAAAACAGTAGTACTGTTGTATGAATGAACGTTGGTAATTTTTGCTTCAAACACCAGTACTACCATTATTTGAAACTATTCTCAACTATGTTACGTACTCGGAGTAATAAAGTTACAGTTACAAGTATTTATAAAGCGCTAATGAATCCGTTAGTGTTGTACAATGGGTGAGACAGAATAACAAATATATATACATGTCAACTACACAGAACAGTAGGAGAGAGGACCACGCTTGAGAGCTTATAATCTAATATATACAGTCAGGTCCAGAAATATTGGGACATTGACACAATTCTAACATTTTTGGCTCTATACACCACCACAATGGAGTTGGAATGAGACAAACACAATGTGCTTTAACTGCAGACTGTCAGCTTTAATTTGAGGGTATGTACATCCAACTCAGGTGAACGGTGTAGGACTTACAGCAGTTTGCAGATGTGCCTCCCACTTGTTAAGGGACCAAAGGTAATGGGACAGAATAATAATCATAAATCAAACTTTCCCTTCTTAACACTTGGTTGCAAATCCTTTGCAGTCAATCACAGCCTGAAGTCTGGAACGCATAGACATCACCAGACGCTGGGTTTCATCCCTGGTGATGCTCTGCCAGGCCTCTACTGCAACTGTCTTCAGTTCCTGCTTGTTCTTGGGGCTT
Source organism: Leptobrachium leishanense (assembly GCA_009667805.1). Classification (NCBI taxonomy): domain Eukaryota; kingdom Metazoa; phylum Chordata; class Amphibia; order Anura; family Megophryidae; genus Leptobrachium; species Leptobrachium leishanense. The sequence continues at coordinate 327,219,884 of CM019065.1, forward strand.
TTTCCCTTCAGTTTTGTCTTCAGCAAGTGAAATGCATGCTCAATGGGATTCAGGTCAGGTGATTGACTTGGCCATTGCATAACATTCCACTTCTGTCCCTTCAAAAACTCTTTGGTTGCTTTTGCAGTATGCTTTGGGTCATTGTCCATCTGCACTGTGAAGCGCCGTCCAATGAGTTCTGCAGCATTTGGCTGAATGTGAGCAGATAATATTGCCCGAAACATACAAAACATACAAAATCTAATAATGCGTGCAACTACAGTTTTTGAAATAAAATGGTACGTAAACACAGAAACCTAACTTACATAGATAGAGCTTCCATGTGTATTCCAGATCTTAAAAGTCCCCATGAAGGTTCTCAGAGATGTTCCTCGAACCCAAGTCCTTGAGAAATACACTGAGATTTGGGTGAGCATCCTGTACAAAGAACTGGCCCCTCACCCTATTCGGTTCATGTTTCCATTCAGTCCTCCACCCAAGAGAGCAGATCAGAAAAGAGGGTTGTAAATACCAGAAGTGCCTTGCGTACTCCTTTGGAAAGAAGACAGGAACCCCCCCCCCCACACAAATTCTGCGTTTTAAATCTGACACAGCGCAGAAGACATGCCTGTAAATGACAGCGTCGATATGTAATAACAGAAAAACCAACGCCTGAATCAGCAGGTCAAAATCGCATTTGTCCCGTATGACGTGTAGGACATGTTTTGCTTTGGGTTCTATTGTTCATGGGTGATTTTATTTGTGATTTTATTTGTCCACGCATACTTGTCATTATGGACACACTCTGAGTCGTTTAAGATAGTCATGTACTGAAATAGCTAAAAATATGCAGCTGCTACTCTGGTTATATAAACGTTTAAGAGCATGTTAAATAATGGTAGCATTAGTGTTAGTCTGGACACAGAGCTCTAATAGCCGTGTATCAAGATGGAAATTGCCTTGTCTATGACGGCTGTTGTACAGTAAGTATGGTAAATGACCACAAAGCAAAACCTAGAAAAATTAAATCAATTCCATCAATAAATGTGTATGTAACTACTGGGTAATGCATAGGTTGCAGTAAATCCCATTGTTTTATGGTTCACTTAAGATAATTACATCAGTCTCATTGTCCATCTTTCCAAAGCCTTCTCAGAGTTCTTATTGAAATGTTAATGCATGGATAGCCTGGCTCCTTCTTTGGGATCTGATTACAGTCAATACTGTTTGTAGACATTTATTCAAATCTATGGGGATTCTTTCAGGATTTTGTTTCAGCACCGGAACCATGTTGCCTATGAATATTTTTGATACGTGGTGTAGATCATCGTCGTTTGTCAGTGAAGAGGGAGTGATGTCTGCGATTCTTACATTTCTCTCATTTGCTTCATGATACACTATGAATGATTTAAAGAAAAATCATGAACTGGAATTCTCCATAACCTTACATTTTACAATTCTGGCTTCATTTTATTGTTTTGCTCTACAATGAACATAGCTCTTCTCTGTCATCAGTGCTCCTCGGGTCTATCAGCCTGTCTATACACAGGAAAAATGATACTTTGACATATAAAAAGGCCTATTGTCATACCTAAACAATGTAATCATCAAGCCTCATTCTACATTACATCCCGTAACACAGGCGTCCGCAACATTGGGCCTCCAGATGTTTCGAAACTACATCTCCCATGATGCTCAAGTACTCATTAGATTGGCTAACAAGGTTTTTCAGAGAGGTCCAAAATGTTGCCGAAATATAACCGGACACTGAAATTCACTGTATGGTGACACTTCGGGGCCATTCGGCTATTCAGAGAGCAGGTAGTTTCGCCACATTTTGGAGAATTGCCTGTACGTATGGTGCTGTTCGACGGCAGTGAAATCCCCCATAGAGAAGCAATGGTTCATCTATTCAGAGAACACCGAACAGCAGTGAAACGTTGCCACAGTGCCCTGCTGATCAGTGGTTTAAGGCTGGGGTCAGACGAACGCAGTTTTAATGTGCGTTTAGCCGCACAAAATCACGGCCGTGCTAGGAGCAAATGACGTCCAATGCCGGGCAGCATACGACGAACGGCCGCACGAAAGTTCGTCCGTGCAATGCAAGTGGCAAACGAACGCATTTTTTCGAGAACGTCAAACCGCTAGTACGGACGTACAGAGTGCGCTGCGGCCGCATAGCGGCGTGTTTGAGTGATTGGGAGACGTCAGACGCTGCTCATGTCCGGCCAACAAAACGTCCAGACGCAAAAAGGGTTTTATTGATGATCCGTACAAAATCACGGACGTAAATGCGCATCGTATGACCGCTATCGCGTATTCCGTGAAAAAATACGTCCATTCGTTCGAACGCACTTTTTCACGGACAACGTGAAAAATGCGTTCGTCTGACCCTAGCCTAATTCGGCAGGTTTATTCAGGCGAATCCCATAGGCTTCAATGTTAAAAATATTCCCATTTTAACTCAATATCTAATAAACATTTTATTGTTTTATTCTGCAGTAAAATGTCTCTTTATTTATAGATTTTATTAGGATCTTTGACGCATTATTTGGTAAAACAAATTTAATTTTTTTTATTTTTTTAAATCGATTTTTCTTTTTTCTGTAACAGACCTATTTATTATCATTCATTGGACCTTATATGTAAAATACAGGCATTTTCTTTGAGCAGTTTTTTTTGCAATCATCGTTTAAATTTTGAAACTTTCACGCGCACTGTTTTGTTTTTTTTCTACCTCGTTCGTCAGCTTGTTGGCTTTTTCCGGCGGCTGCTCTGCGCTGTGATCGGCAGCTCGTCGCATTTTCCAGCGTGTTCGATGTGGTTTTTGCGGTGGTTTCTGTGGGGTTTTTCTGAGTGTTCGGTGAATGGCGATTTGTTTGTCGGGATTGCGGCCGGTATTCTTTGCATTCCGGGGACCCTTCAGTGAATGCTGAATACACCGAAGTGCAGGGAAGCACGGGGGAACGAGAGGGCACCAAAATGTCAGCTCTCTGAATAACCCTCAAAGACTCATGGTACATGTAATTCCGAAACAGCAGGAGCGCCCAAGGATGCTGACCCGTGCAAAAAAAAATCATCATTTGAGCATTTGCTGTTTTCATGACAAACAATACAAGGATTCAGTATTTACAAGTAAAAGCTGATTGCGAAATATCCAGCTGTGAAGAATCTATTTTTCAGTGGTCCTTGACAGCCGGTGGTCAGTTGAGAATAAGGGTATCTCAACTATAGCTCTCACATGAGACTACTCTAGCCCTGCCATAAAATACAAAATTTGTCTTCCAGGCAGTGTCAGTAAGTGTCATCCCATGTTGCAAATTTTTCCCATCGTGGCATCCTGAGCTGAGTAATTCTTTGCATGGATCTGCTGAGGGTTGTTTTTTTTACAGCTCAATTAGTTGATTGGATAACAGCGTTTATAGGATAACCATTTGCGTGCACAGCACTGTGGATGTGTTCCCATGGAACATATTTAATTACAACCTAAGGTACCATTTAATTATTAAGCTAATTGTTAAAAAAAAATGGGGAATAATGAAGGACTGCAGATGGGAGGCTTCGTTTTGAGTTGAGTTGCTTGTTTTAGGGTGTTTATAAGTGCTACATTGTTATCAATTATATTTTCTTAATTTAAATCATGGGATTGGGTTATTGTGTCCTGCGTGTTGGCACATCACTACTTTTCACTAATTCATATAAAGTTGTGAAAGAGGTGGGATACGGTTGGTTTAAGGGTTTGGTTTGGCTACAAGAGGACTATTCACTTGTTTCGGACTGCCATCAGAAATCTTGGAGTCCTTACTGAAACATTGGTTAGGAAAACTCAACTCCGCTCAATTGCCCCTTCACAAACACTGACAGACACACCCACACATGTCCCGAAAAAGTAGTCACCAGGCCCCAAGTCATAGTCCCTATTTCCCTAGGCTCCAGGGCAGTCGTTCTCATGCTCTTCAGGCACCAATACAAGGGTCCTCGCACCCATTCGGTCCCAAGGAAGAGGTTGCCAAATTCCAGGTCTCGAAGAGGGCTTCTCAGTTGTGAAAACAAAGTCCCAAGTTCCCACCCAGGACTAAAAACAGGAGTACTAATGCCTCTCAGCAACAACAACTTTATTTACACCTCTGTGCAAATACAGAACAGATTACACTGTGAGAGCACTTTCAGCTTGTATGTCAACACTATTCCCTCACCCATCCCTTTCCCAGGGTGAGTGGCCCCATTTCTCTCCACTTCTTTCTACCAAGTTTCCGCATACAGGAAGTGGCATGCCAGAGGGGTGGAGCAAACCAGCACTTCCTCCAGCAGGTCTGGGAAGCACTGGTTTAAGGCTCATAGAGATGTGTGTTTCGTTTAGTTTTGAATCACAATTTGGATGAAATGTTCCCGATTTGCATTTCGGAAGTGCTTCCAAAATTCAAATCGGTTCTTTCCGAAATGGTCCGAAAATGGTCAGAAAACGAATCGATTCGGACTGAAACATATTCATTATGTTACAATGGTTCATATTTCGGATTGATTCATTGGTTTGGACGATCAGTAATTTGTATTTCGGAGCCCCGCAGAGCTGCTATCCATGGTACAGAATAAAGGTAGTACGTATCTGGTAAGCGCAAAATAAATGCTCTGGGGTCCGGATGTCTCATGCAGGCCCGCAATACATCATATGGTTATATGAAAGAGGCAAATACAGAGGATTATAGTGCAGACTGCAAGATACACGTATATATTTTGAGGCAATAAAGTATATGATTATTCCACTCACAAATATAGAGCCCTAGCACTGGCTCTGAGTGGGATTATGCCTCTGGGTAATTTGTCTTCCTCCTTGTTAGCAGGTGACCCCCACCTTTAGTATGGAAATTTTCTTCAAACGCCGTACATTTGTGGAAGCGTAGGAGGATAGACAAAGAAATATATGCTTTCCTAGTGTAAATCTTTCTTATTAAAAGGCACAATTTTTCTGCTGAATCAAAACTTACATTTGGTGGCGCTTCCAAAGCTCGAATAGGAATGCCTATGGATTTTTATGTGGAGAAAATCCCCAAAAAACGCTCTGGGACCGGGACGTGGTCTTTAAAAGGTTTATTTAAAACAAGGTTAAAAAAAACAATAAATCATGACTCCAGTTTCTCCAATCCTCACCAGATACGTAATACCTTTGTCTATATTTTATGGTGTGGGGGAAACCACTACCTGCTGGTGTAGCATTGGAGTTTGGGTGGATACGGCGTGTTGTGTGGCCCTTACCATTTATTTCACAATCTTTCATGGTACTGAATAGGTTGCAGCACTAAGAATAGCTGCTGTCCTTGTCACTGAATAGATACGGTGTAGTGGGCGCAACTAGTGAGCACACTGCACCGTGTGGCGCTCCCTGTCTGAGCTGCGACGGACGCAGGGGTCATATGGACGCACTCAGTGCGTTCGTATGACCGCAGCCTATTGAGCCCAGGATGCAGCGAACAATAGCACGTCCGGCAAGTAGGTGATGTAGACATGGCTTTTTCAACACTGGATCATGGGAAACACAGATCATAAAGTAGGTGAAAGACATACAAGGCACGATCAGGAGTGATCTCCCAACAAGGTGAATGGTGACGGCAGGAAACACGAAAGGAAGCAAAGGCAAACTGAGTTTCATCAGAGAGTCCTGGAATCACCATGAACTATTGGAATACAAAGTCATGTGGTCCTTGAAGCAGCACCCTTAAAAAAACAGGAAGCCCATGGGTAATAACAGCGCTGGATGTGGAAGCACCTGAGGCTTCCTTCAGGCTGGATGACAGGAAAACCTGGACTCGACAAAACTTCCTTAGGAGGAAGACAGGGAAGGTTCTGTCAGGGTTCAGGTTACAGCCAATCCGGTGCAGGCATGAGCCTTTTTGTGACCCTTTTGAAACCCGGGCTTGATGTGCTACATTCTATTTCTATTTCAGTACAAATGTAATATATTTTTTTCCAGTTAATTGGCAGTCATCCTTTCCTAATAAAAGACATACAGCTGCACATCAGAGAGAGGATGTAAGTGAGTAACAGTAGACGTGTGTCTGTCTGCTTCTCCCCTCCAGGTCCATTTTTAGGTCCAATTAGTCCAATTAGTCCAATTAGTCCAATTAGTCTTAATTTGCATATGTCTGTGTGCTACACAAAAAGAAATACACATTATACACATAAAGTATTTCTAAGTAAATATGATAAGCATGTGCAGGGGGTGTGCCTGATGTGTCCAGGCACACCCTAATGTTGGGTGAAAAGGTCCTTTTTCACCTCCTACATTGACATTTAAGATGTCCCTTATCTGGTTCATGATGAAGAACATAAAACCTGACTGTATCTCTGTTTTACCGTACAAGCTTGTTATTTCTAATGAAAATGTGCATTTTCTGCAAAATGTTCAAAACAGAAGTTTTCATTTAGTAAATGTTCCACGGATGCACACTCTGATGTAACAGGCTGCGCACGCCAGTGATGATCACACACAGAGACTGACAGGTGAATATACCATGTGTTGAAGGATTGCTTCTCATTTTATGCTGCTAATTTAATGAAATCAAGTAACTCTGCTCTTCAGTCTTGAAAAAAAATCATCAAACCAAGTAACTGTTACTTCGTGCACATTTTTTTAAACACCTGCCTTCCCGACCAGAACTAACATTAAACGTCTTCCTTGGGCTGATGGTCTGTCTGCTCAGATTTACTCCAGGGAGGGCGAGCAGCTGCTGGCTGTCAGTGTATTACACAAAGGGCTGCCGCAGTAAATGCAGCTCTGTCGCTGGTCGCAGAACGCAAGGATACCTTTTTGACCTACAGCGTGTCCCCCTCCCCACCACAGACAAGTGCGACACCGGGGGTCTTGTGAAGACCATGCACAGGTATGTAGGGTATTTCTGAAGCACAGACTGGAGTGCAGAAATCCCATTTTCCTTCTATCACATAACCTCTGAAAAGCCATCCCTTGCTTTGATGCTTTGCAGTCATCATATTCTTTCCTTTTTTTTTTTTGTTCGTGTCCAGCGTCATACTGTGATCACTTTGTCTCGATTGGATGCTTCTGGGGACTGGCTACGAATACTGATGGTATCTCACAGAGTAGCTATGCCACATGGAAGCAGCTCCTTCAACATCCTTTATTCTCCTTGTAACACAAGCCCAGAACAATTATATTAAACCTTGCTTGATCTGCGTTGAATAAAGAAGCCAAGCATTCTAGCTGGAGAATGCGTGTTGTTGAGTCCCTGGACTCCCTAGGGTTAAATGTTGTAGGTGGGCTACTACAGTGAAGAATTTGCTATCTGTGCAGGCACAGTCACCCCGCATCCTCAGGACCTGCTCATGGATGCACCTTGAATCTAAGGAGAAGAGGAATCCTCTCCTGTGTTGTCGTGTGCGGATTTTCTGCCTGTATGGTGAGTAACGGAATCTCTCGGCTCGAGCGTGTTCCTTTGCTGCAGTGCATTGAGTGCGTTATTATTTTATTTCTCCTGTCTGCCTGTTTGACCTTCAGTCATTAACTGCCTGGCGTGAACCGTATGACACGGCGTGTTTTAGAACCTGCGAAGCCCATAAAATTAAACATCGGCATGCGGGAAAACAAAAAGTGAACTGCGATACAGCTGCCTAAGAACAAAAGTGAATTATGGAAAAAAAGACAGTGTTGCGATTTTACGTTGGTGTTCATCCTTCTCTGCAGTGATTTTGTTAGTTTAACCTCATATTGCGAATGTGTACGTGTAGGTATGCAAAAATGTGCTTTTTTTGTGTGTGCACAGTGCAGTACTAGGATACACGCTGCAACTACCCTTCTTATGATAAGGTCAAATTTTGTGTCTGTACAATCAAAACTATATCTACCCATTGCGGACTGTATATTCTTTACTATATAGGGGAAAAAAATCAATTCGTAGTTCCTGTACCTGGAACGTTGACATAGAAAATGGGTTTTTAGCTGTTTTCTAACACTTAACCTGCATGACACCAGAAAAGTTAACCTTGTGTCGCTAAGTGGGAGAAAATAGCAAGTACGCTGCTGGATTTACAAATCTAAAATTCAATGCACAACTCGCGACCATTTATTGATTTTTATTTTCCTAGAAAATTAAATCATTAGCCCGATGACATTTGCTGTAAAAGCAGCTTGTTTGTAACACGACACGTTTTTGATGGGCAAGCGAGTCTGTGTTGACGTAAATTCGCGGACCTGCTTTTATAAGACGCATGCATCCTGATTACATCATTGCAGGGTACTGGAGATGTGGGGAAGAGCTACTGATACAGTGTATACATTCCTCCATGTGAGAAAATGGTATAACGTTGATTTAAAATGTATTACGCACACATAGATATGAGAAAATATACACCAGTGGTTCATTTCTTTTAATCTATCTGTTATTGGTCATTATGAAATCTATAAAAATAAAATACTATATATACTTTTATATATTTTTATTTGCTCAACTATTTTCTTATTTTATCATTATTTATACGATTTTAGAAAGGTGAAGATTGAGCATTAAATAAAAGTGTCCTGGTTCTAACTCATTTCGTGGTGCAGTCAGGATACAGGACTCACACCATGTTGGCCGGGGTTATTCGTCTGGCAACCACTTCTTATAACTCGTGGATGAGTGAAAATGCCTGCAGTGTGGGTCCTTGGTTAAAAAAAAATAATTGTGATTCTATTGCGAAGCTGTAATATCAATGCCAAAAATAATTACTGCGTCGTCAAAGCTTCGGATTTTTTTTTAGAATATTTGAGATAACAGAATATAGATCAAGCACAACGTATAGGAGATTGCAGTCTGATAGTCAATAAGGAATGGGGCAAAGAACCAAAGGTCAAGCTGCAGTAACTATGAATATATATGAGTGAGCTGAGCATTTACACTAAAAAGGAAATTCAAACTCAAAGACCCAAAGTAAAACTAATAAAAGGCATTTTGAGTGGCCTTATATTATAGTACATGGTATGTGGCATGATCACTATCACAGTTATTATTATTCTTTATTAATAAAGCGCCAGCATATTCCGCAGCGCTGTACAGTGGGCACAAAATAGACAGGGTTACAAACAATACATTGAACAACATTTTGACATACCAATACAAGAGGAAACGAGGGCCCTATTCCAATGGGAGCTCACAATCTAGAACGGTTGGTGGTGGAAACAGGAGGTGAGGACTGCAAGTTGAGAGTGATGGGCTGCAAGGTGAGAGTGATGGGCTGGTTGTGTCAGTGAGTTGGGTGGTAGGCTTGTCTGAATAGGAATGTCTTAAGGGAGCGTTAGAAGGAAGGGAAACTGGGGGAAAGTCTGACCGTATGCGGGAGAGCGTTCCAGAGGATGGGGTTAGAAATCCTGCAGGCTATCATGGGAAGAGATGATGTGGGGAGAAGCTATGCGCAGGTCACTGTTTGATCTTAGGGAGCGGGCTGGGGTGTATTTGGTGATTAGTGGGGACAGGTAGTGAGGAGCTGAGTTAGTGAGAGCTTTGTAGGTCAGGGTAAGGATTTTGAATTAAATTCTACAGTGAATGGGGAGCCAGTAAAGGGACTCGCAGAGAGGAGCGGTAGAGACAGAGTGGCGGGTGATGCAAGTATATATGTGTAGCGCTCACTCCCGGAGGAGCCGCTGAATTTGAACCTCGGGTCAGTCTCCCCGCACTAGGGAATAAATATACTCCAGCACCGTCGTGGATTTTATAAATTATATAGTTTACTGAATAAACTGGCATATAATGAGTAACACGGTATACATATATATATTTACAGTACTTCGTAACGCGAGAAACGCGCAGCGGAAAAGAAATACAATACTTCGTAATGCGAGAAACGCGCAGCGGAAAAGAAATACAATACTTCGTAATGCGAGAAACGCGCAGCGGAAAAGGAAAAAAGTATTTTTAACCCCTTAGTGGTTGGAGTGTGAGTCCCGTACAGGTTATGTCCCAAGGAATGTATGTGTATGTGTGTATTGGTACCCGGGTATCTTTGACTAGTCACGTTGGGGCCCTGTGGGTTTTGAAGAAACTGCAGCGTGCTTTAGTATTTTACAACGGCCTGGAAGGCCTCTCACCCATCCGCCAGATACTCTGTGCTCCGCTCGACCCAGGACGTCTCTCCGCTCGATTTTGACTGGGGTTCTCTGTCACCGGATCCGCTGTCTTGCTTGTCTGTATCTGCCACAAGATGTCCAGCTCACCGCCTGCACTCCCTGTTAGATTGATCTGCGGTTCTCCTAACTCTGGGTCCAGCCTGAACCAGCTTCTTGTCCTCAGAACTCACAGCTTGGTGTAGACAGATCTCTGCAGGGTCACTGTCCCGATCCCCCAGCACCAGCGAGGTAGCCCCTGCGCTCTGGCCTGGTAAAGATCCTTAACAGCTCTGCCTGCTTCCTTCTCCTTTCAGCTCCCAGCTCACTCTGAGCATGCTTTCCATGAGGCTGCTGATGCCTTTCCTTTCCTACACACCCACTTCCTGTCCTCACGCAAAGCATCATGGAAAATGTAGTGCAGTGCCTTCTGTGTTTGTCCAGCATAATCTTACCATGGTCTCTGTCTCCCTCTGGTGGCCATTGCAAGTAAATGCAGCAGAACAGTCTTTTTAAACACAGCGCTACACTCTCCCCCCCTAAACTTTTGGGTCCTCCCAAGGGCGTGTAACGGGTACATGTGTCGGTCATACATAACACAACACAACATAACAACAGTTGCATTACATTTCAACATAACATTTCTAACTTTAGCCTATATATTCAGGGTTGACAACAGGCAGCAATTTTCCTCAATCTCCCCCAAACCCCTACACACCTCGGCAAGTAGAGCTGACACTTCTGGAAACCTCTGCTCAGTTGTTACAGCTTCCTCTGTGCTATGTCCTGGTGAATCATACGTGAGTCTCTGAGGGGGTCGTACTGAACGTTTAGGTTCAAATTTTTCGGGAACCTCTTCAGTCGGGAGAGCTCACTCTACAGGCTCAATTCTCTCTCCTGCAGGCTGAGTAGATACATCTTCGGTGTATAAACCTTCCAGGGAAGGCATAGAACTGTCATCACCCGATACGTCTTCAGGTGGGTGAGTTGTAGTTACGGGCTCAATTTTCTCATCAACAATCGGAGCAAACATTTCCTCGGAATATGAGCCCTCCAGTGAAGGCATAGAACTGTAATCTATGGATATTTCCTCTAAAACTTCAGGAACTTCCCAGGTCTCAGGTACTGCAGGTGCTCGAGTCATAACTTCAGAGATATCAGACCCTAAATCACTCTCACCCCAGTCAGAGACCGGCTTGATGCTCTGAGACTCAGGTGCCCACACCCAGCTCAGACACCAGCCTTCCTCTTCACTGTCTTCTTCACTCTCTCCGACGGGATGTAACTGATGAGACCGCGTAATAGAAGTCGGACGAGATATAGGCAGACCAGGCACAGAGAATTTGTCTCCAATCGGTACTTGTACAGTCTTTCCTGCTCATAGGGCCTTCTCTGTCCCTTCCGTTCTCCTCAGCCTTCTTACTTCTGTAGTGGCTCTCTGTTCTTTGACCCTCCATGGACAGGCCAGTCGTGACATCGAGTGTGCCTTCTTAGGAGCAGGACTCTCTTCCGTGACCAGTGGGGTTTAGAGGTGTCTCAACACATCAGTGTTCATCCCCACTATCATAGAACTTTGATTAGCTCCCGAGGGACAAGGACACACAATTGCCAACGTGTCACATACTCCCGGTTGTCCAGCGTTTACCGAACTGAATTCTAGCTTCACCTTTATATATCCATCATAGGGAAACTTCTCCATTCCCATACCCCAGATTTCGAGATCCTTCAATTTCTTCAGGGGTATATGCTTCAAATATTTCTGATAGAAGTCTAGGTAAATCAGCGTTACTTGAGCACCCAAATCTAGAAGAGCCTTAGTATAGACTACTTCCACTTGAACCGGGATGATGGGCGAAGGACCTATCAACTTGTCAGGGAACTTTTTCGTAGCAGCAGGAGAGGTAGACCCAGTCTGTTGTACTCTAACCCTTGTCCTCATACGTGGTGACTGCGGGCGTACATTGTCTTCCCGTGACGTAGGACCAGACCTCCAGGAGAGGATCTCCTAGGTCTAGCAGGCACATATAGAGACCCTCCCTGTCTCCTTTCCGGGCACTGAGCCTTGAAATGGCCGAATTCTCTACAGGCGAAACATCTTCCCACGAGGATGAGGGCACACTTTCTTCCTGTGGCTCATTTGAAAATCCCCTGTCAGAGACCACAGCAACCGCTGGTGTTCGTATATCTGAGAGAGACTTCTGTATTTCAGTCTGCATTTCTGCTACTTTCAAGATTGCCCGGCATAGGTCCGTGTGTGTCTGTTCCATCTTAACTTGGGCTTCTTGTACTTTCTCGAGAGTCTTTTGTATCTCACCATACACCTGGTTTGACGACTTTTTAGTTATCTCCGGCTCATATGTCTCTTCCGGATCATCTTCATCTGATGAACACTCGTTATACTCTATGGGTTGCGCATAGACCTTTTCTCCCCTTCTTCCAAGCTTCTCTTCCAGAAGGGCTTCTTCTTCCGAACAACTCGAATCAGTTCTAGGTAATTTAACTCTTTATTACCTTCTCGAGTCTTCAGTTGCAACATCACAGGATCTAAGGGTAAGGCACCTTTCAATATCTGACGCATTCTAACCTGATCTACTGTAGTGGGGTCTGTTCCTTTCTTCAACAGTACTTGGTACAGTATCTTATCCAGACGCCTCATGTATTCTGTCATCTTCTCACCCCTTTTCTGGTAAGTATGCTCATACTGGTACATAAGCTCAGCAGCCTTTTCCGTTCGCCCGAAGACTTCCTGTAATATGTTCAGGTAATCTAGAGCACTGGTGAGACCTCACTTGGAGTACTGTGTGCAGTACTGGAGACCGTATCTCCAGAAGGATATAGACATCTTAGAGAGAGTTCAGAGAAGCGCTACTAAAATGGTGTACGGCTTGAAGGAGAAAAGTTACCAGGAAAGGCTTAATGATCTTAACATGTACAGCTTGGAAAAAAGACGAGACAGAGGAGATATGATAGAAACATTTAAATACGTAAAGGGAATCCACAAGGTAGAGGAAGGGAGTATATTTAAAAGGAAACAAAGTAGCAAAACAAGAGGACATAGTCTTAGATTAGAGGGGCAAAGGTTTAAAAGTAACATCAGGAAGCATTATTTTACTGAGAGGGTGGTGGATACATGGAACAGTCTTCCAGTTGAAGTGGTAGAGGCCAAAACAGTAATTGAATTTAAGCAAGCATGGGATAGGCATAAGGCTATCCTAAACAAAAGATAAATCCAAGTAAAGTATCCATGTAATTGGGCAGACTAGATGGGCCGAAAGGTTCTTATCTGCCGACATCTTTCTATGTTTCTATGTTTCTACAGTCTCTCTTACTCAGCTTCAGATTCCTGACAGCCTCTGACGCAGGTCCCTTTAAGCTCTCAGTAATTCTTTGCTTCTTCTGCGCTTCAGAGACGTCCCACTCATCCAGAGCCTGCATCGCTTGTTCTACCCATTCTTCGAAGGTTTCTTCTCCCACCGGAGTTGGCAAGTTTCCTGAAAATTTTTCCAACTTCCGATATCCGAAGCTGATGTAAGAAGGGTGAGCCCTCTGACACTTAACCACGAGGTCTCCAATAGCAGCAATGAACTCCGGCCCGATCATGGCCAGCGGGCTGGATGTAGGAATGTTCACTGAATCACCACGTGGCTTACTTGGCTGGATCAGATGAAGTTCCACGTCGTCGGTTAGCTGTATACTCACACCCTGAAACAGGAACACCCTTTCTCCACTCAAAAAGAACATACGTGTGAGAAGTCTCTGGGTTCATTTTAATGTCCGCTAGAAACCCCCGCTGGCCAGGTGCCAACGCTGCCACGGCCAGGCGGATCTGCTCTTCTGCCCAGGTGTCTACAGGAATATCCATTACTACACTCAACTCTAACTGGCCACCCTGTGCTTTACACCACTCTGCTGCTTCGTCTGGATCCATATTTAACCCTTTAAATGCGGTTTTCCCAGAGACTGAATCCCGGAAACGAGCCCCCACATGTAGCGCTCACTCCCGGAGGAGCCGCTGAATTTGAACCTCGGGTCAGTCTCCCCGCACTAGGGAATAAATATACTCCAGCACCGTCGTGGATTTTATAAATTATATAGTTTACTGAATAAACTGGCATATAATGAGTAACACGGTATACGTATATATATTTACAGTACTTCGTAACGCGAGAAGCGCGCAGCGGAAAAGAAATACAATACTTCATAATGCGAGAAACGCGCAGCGGAAAAGGAAAAAAGTATTTTTATCCCCTTAGTGGTTGGAGTGTGAGTCCCGTACAGGTTATGTCCCAAGGAATGTATGTGTATGTGTGTATTGGTACCCGGGTACAATATTCAACTGGCCAGTGAATTATTTATGAGGTATCTTCAACTGGTCACGTTGGGGCCCTGTGGGTTTTGAAGAAACTGCAGCGTGCTTTAGTATTTTACAACGGCCTGGAAGGCCTCTCACCCATCCGCCAGATACTCTGTGCTCCGCTCGATCCAGGACGTCTCTCCGCTTGATTTTGACTGGGGTTCTCTGTGTCACCGGATCCGCTGTCTTGCTTGTCTGTATCTGCCACAAGATGTCCAGCTCACCGCCTGCACTCCCTGTTAGATCGATCTGCGGTTCTCCTAACTCTGAGTCCAGCCGGAACCAGCTTCTTGTCCTCAGAACTCACAGCTTGGTGTAGACAGATCTCTGCAGGGTCACTGTCCCGATCCCCCAGCACCAGCGAGGTAGCCCCTGTGCTCTGGCCTGGTCACGATCCTTAACAGCTCTGCCTGCTTCCTTCTCCTTTCAGCTTCCAGCTCACTCTGAGCATGCTTTCCACGAGGCTGCTGATGCCTTTCCTTTCCTACACACCCACTTCCTGTCCTCACGCAAAGCATCATGGAAAATGTAGTTCAGTGCCTTCTGTGTTTGTCCAGCATAATCTTACCATGGTCTCTGTCTCCCTCTGGTGGCCATTGCAAGTAAATGCAGCAGAACAGTCTTTTTAAACACAGCGCTACAGATGTATGTCATACACTGTTGGTTTATGTGGAATTCTAGAGTAAATCCGTGGAAGTTTAGACTTTTGGCTTAGGGGATTCTATATGTAAGAGACCTCTGGCGTTATGGAATACCTACCTTCCAGAGACTGTGGACTTTTTCTCTTATTCTCAGATTGATTTACAGACACCTTTAAGCATAAACAGCTTCAACTGCTAAAATATACTAATCCAAGTATCCCTTAATAAAGTATTCTTTCTTTCCATACTGAATTCCAAACCTCTGACTCTAACCCCAAACCATTCCAACTTTAGGGTCGAAAACTAAAGCATAAACTCTGAAGATACAAAAAAATCCTCATTCCCAGACACAAACTGAGTAGATACGATGATAATTGGGGGATCCGTCACCTCCACCTCCCCAGCTTCTAAGCCCATGGTCTAAATGCACCTTTTTGATGGAGTCATTGTCAATATATACAGGATGGCTGTCCTTTTGATTATGTGACAAAACAAGTATAAAAAATATGCTCAGGTCTGGTTCTCTATCACTAATGTGTATTATTTTTGGGACTAAGGATTCCCATAATGTCAATGCAGTGTTTAAAATTTCTCTGCCTGTGACATGCATCCACGTGTGCAGTAAAAACACTGTGGGCCCTATTCCCTGGTTAACCACAAAATGTGGATGCTAACGAGGAAATTCTGTGCCTGCAGGTTTTCCCGTATCGTCCCCATTTTTAGCGTGAGATTCTGGGGCAGGAGATACCCAGACACGTTGCCCCAGAACGCAGCGTTAACCGCTAGGAAACTCGCGCTACCGTAAGTATCACCTCCTGGATCCCATAGGAATCCATACAAGTTTGTGCTTCCGGGTCACAAGTCCTGCGCGATCTTGTGAGATTATGCAGCGTTGCGATGTGATTACGGAGGGAGACTGTGAACTATTTCATCCAGTCTATCTCTGATCCCAGGGACAAGATGCAACGGATCAGGCCACTATTCTCACCGCGGGATGAGTGGTGAGTAACGGATTTATTGGGGGGTTTTAACGGGTGCTAAATTATTTTGCAAAAGCGGAATCATTTAGCACCAGCTATTAGGTGTAGCTAAAATATTGGCTTGTGCATCTCTACAGGGATTATTGACAGGTTTAGCATTAGGAAGGTAATATGGGGGGCATGCGTTAAAGTCACTTATCCTAGCATTTTCACCTACTCATCCGAATGCTAACATTAACATTCACCAGGGAATAGGGCCATATGTCTTTAAAAACACAGATATATGGCATTTCACATTGAAGTACTGGATTACAATACAGCCTTTGCAAAAGGCTCTGTAGCTGCCGCCTTCGACCCTCTCTCTCCATCTCATCATCCTCCCTATACTGCTATATTCTACCCAGATTTTGTCAATGTATGCCTGTTTTATTATGGTAATAATGTCATCCAACATACAGTCCAAGCAAATAAAAGACAATATAAATAAATATCTGCTATAACAACAAATCTATTTTTCTGTACACACAGTAAAAAACTTTAAAACATGCTGTTCTTTGGATATAACATAAATTATTTTAGTCAGGGTAGCTAAAAAAGTTAGGAAAGTAAAATATTGCTTTTATATTGATTTGATCAATATAGGGCAGGGATGGTCAACCTTGGTACCCCAACTGATTTGGAACTACAAGGGGACATATAGTTTAGAAACACCTGAGGTGCCAAGGATCACTGTCAGTGACATAAGGGTTTTCATTTAAAAAAACAGGGCTTTTTTTCAGGGGGTACTCGGGGGTACTTAGTACCGGGACCTCACCACCAGCCAGAACTAACAGGAGAGAGCATGATGCGCCTCCCTCCTCAAACATACTCAGCAAAACTGTGAGTTTTATTGCTATGGTGTTCACAAATGCTAAGGGATTATCTACTCAGTGCCATCGTTGCAAAAAAAAAACCCAGCTAACTGCCCTGCAATACAGACTTTTCTTGCAACAGAGGCACTTAGTGGATAACCCCAATAGGGTTTCTTTTTTTTTTTTTTAGAAAGGATTTTACCAGGAAGGATACATTGAGATTTCTCTCGTTTTCAAGTATGTCCTGGGTGGCAAGTATGTACCGTTAGGTGTCTTGCCCAAGGACACATACTGGAGAGGTGCTCGCTGGGATCGAACCCATGACTCCACAGGCTCTCTCCACACAGATCAGTGATGTTTCCTCTACTCCACCCAGCCGGTGGTTACAACAATAGTTGTAGTTTACTTAAAGGAGCACAGTATTAAAAAATATGGTTCCCTTTTAGGCTAGGGACAGATGAGCGCATTTTCTGCAGCCACCGTCAAAATGTACGTCGATGCGTGCGCACGCATTTTTTCACGGAATACGCTTAAGTGGTCAGACGATGCGCAATTCTGGACGTATTTCATGACGGTGGGGTAAAAAGAAGTCTAGGGAAATCCGGCTGTTTGAACGTTATGTTGGCCGCACACTAGCAGCGTCTGACATCTCCTAATCACGCACACACGCCGCTATGCGGCCGCAGCGCACTCTGTACGTCAGTAGCAGCGGTTTCACGTTCTGATAAAAATGCGTTCATTTGCCGGTTGCGTGGTGTCGGCGCACTTTTGTACGCACGTACTGCGTATATTGGCCGTCATTGGCCGTTATGTGCTGCTACTGCCGCCGTGATTTAGTGCGCCTGCACGCGCGTTCCGACTGCCCCACTCTGACCCTAGCCTTATAGTGTCTTCCTACAACTATTGTTTATGAGGACATGCAAATAGTCATAATAATCAGTTTTTCCCTGGGCGAGAGAGTACCCCCACCTATTTTTCCAGAAAAAAAGCACTGTAGAAAACAATAGTTGGAAATACATAGTAATACTAGTAATGATAATAAATATAATTATATATATCATAGAGGTAATTTACCATATAGTGGTGTAAGAGAATAGGGTTTTGGATGGAGAGTCACAAATAATGGAGATGGGAAAAAAGTGAAGAATAAATGGTGGTTGAGAATGGGCAGTATAAAAAACCAGAGGAAAGTTCATAAACACATCAAACCACAGAGATTAACATGTCACTATACATTAGAGGGATATTTTATAGACATGTGAACAACGGAAAAATAGTTTAATTATGGATCGATTCGTTATGTTTTTTTTAATTCATTTCGGTGCATTCGTTATGTTACCGTAATATATATTTTGGATTGATTCGTCATTTCAGGAGATTAGTAATTCGTATTTCGTATCGATTTGTTAGTTTGTTTTTATTCCTGATTTCGTTTTGATTCATTATTTCAGAATGCAAAATGGATGAGTTAATTACTTAGATTAGGGTTAAAAATAAAAGGATATGGAATCCCCCTGTCTTTGGTGCTAAAATACAGTCAGGTCCAGAAATATTGGGACATTGACACAATTCTAACATTTTTGGCTCTATAGAAACATAGAAACATAGAAAAATGTCGGCAGATAAGAACCTTTCGGCCCATCTAGTCTGCCCAATTACATGGATACTTTACCTCGATTTATCTTTTGTTTAGGATAGCCTTATGCCTATCCCATGCCTGCTTAAATTCAATTACTGTTTTGGCCTCCACCACTTCAACTGGAAGGCTGTTCCATGTATCCACCACCCTCTCAGTAAAATAATGCTTCCTGATCTTACTTTTAAACCTTTGCCCCTCTAATCTAAGACTATGTCCTCTTGTTTTGCTACTTTGTTTCCGTTTAAATATACTCCCTTTCTCTACCTTGTGGATTCCCTTTACGTATTTAAATGTTTCTATCATATCTCCTCTGTCTCGTCTTTTTTCCAAGCTGTACATGTTAAGATCATTAAGCCTTTCCTGGTAACTTTTCTCCTTCAAGCCGTACACCATTTTAGTAGCCCTTCTCTGAACTCTCTCTAAGATGTCTATATCCTTCTGGTGTAATGCAGGGTTTGGATCCCCTGTGAAGTGTGTGTATGGAACCCAATGGCAAGCTATGGATAAGGAAATCAGGAGGCGATGGAGAGTAAAGTAATCTTTTAGTGAACCATAAATAGTAGTTGAAGTCCAGAAAATAATACAGTCAATAAGGTTGGAGTGGAATTCGTAAAACAAAGTCCCAGGAGAAAACAACGGATAATAACGAGGATGATGGCGTGGTCGATGGTACAATCCGGGTCGAAGAGTGTAGAAGGCGGCGTAGTAGGTGGCACAATCTGGGTCGAAGGGTTGAAGAAGGTGGCGTAGTCGATGGCACAATCCGGGTCGAAGGTTGAAGAAGGTAGCGTAGTCGGTGGCACAATCCGGGTCGAAGGGTTAAAGAAGGCAGCGTAGTCGGTGGCACAATCCAGGTCGAAGGGTTGAAGAAGATGGCGTAGTCGTTGGCACAATCCGGGTCGAAGGGTTGAAGAAGGTGGCGTAGTCGTTGGCACAATCCGGGTCGAAGGGTCAGAAGAAGATGGCGTAGTCGTTGGCACAATCCGGGTCGAAGGGTTGAAGAAGGTGGCGTAGTCGTTGGCACAATCCGGGTCAAAGGGTCAGAAGATACGTGATCAAGGAATACGAGGAACTCTAGGAAAACTGAGGCGGAAGGCACAGTAGAACCTGGATAATGTGCTGGGAAGGAAGGCGGATTTAAATAGGGTTCATGGGATCATGAGAATATCTCTCACCTGGTTCTCGTAGGTGGAGTTGAGGTACCTGGATCTTTGATAGGTCAATGGGAGGCATTCGAGGATCTCCAGAGCAGGTGTCCCGCAGTACCCTAATCGGCCAGCCGAGGGCGCCAGAGTACCTGATTTTACACTACATAGGAGGGTCTGTTCTCGCGCGTGCGCGCATTCCTTTACAGGGCTTGGATCCAGCCGGCGGCGTGGGGCGTCTCCTGGCTCTTCTTCTCCATCCTGCGGACCCGGAACTCGGAGCAACGCGCCACGAGGGACCTCGGGTGAGTAGGGAACCTCTCCCAGCATGGCGGTGTGGGCCGGGGGAAGGCAGCGGAGCGGGGCATGACATCTGGAGATACAGTCTCCAGTACTGCACACAGTACTCCAAGTGAGGTCTTACCAGTGCTCTGTACAGTGGCATGAGCACTTCCCTTTTCCTACTGCTAATACCTCTCCCTACACAACCAAGCATTCTGCTAGCATTTCCTGCTGCTCTATTACATTGACTACTTACCCTTAGATCCTCTGAAATAATAACCCCTAAATCCCACCCCTATACACCACCACAGTGGAGTTGGAATGAAACAAACACAATGTGCTTTAACTGCAGACTGTCAGTTTTAATTTGAGGGTATGTACATCCAACTCAGGTGAACGGTGTAGGACTTACAGCAGTTTCCAGATGTGCCTCCCACTTGTTAAGGGACCAAAGGTAATGGGACAATTGGCTTCTCAGCTGTTCCATGGCCAGGTGTGTGATATTCCCTCATTACCCCAAATACAATGTGCAGATAAAAGGCCCAGAGTTCAAATGTGCTATTTGCATTTGGAATCTGTTGCTGTCAACTCTCAAGATGAGATCCAAAGAGCTGTCACTATCAGTGAAGCAAGCCATCATTAGGCTGAAGAAACAAAACAAACCCATCAGAGAGATAGCAAGAACATTAGGCGTGGCCAAAACAACTGTTTGGAACATTCTCAAAAAGAAGGAACGCACCGGTGAGCTCAGCAACACCAAAAGACCCGGGAGACCACGGAAAACAACTGTGGTGGTTGAATGAAGAATTCTTTCCCTGGTGAAGAAAACACCCTTCACAACAGTTGGCCAGATCAAGAACACTTTCCAGGAGGTAGGTGTATGTGTGTGAAAGTCAACAATCAAGAGAAGACTTCACCAGAGTGAATAGGGTTCACCACAAGATGTAAACCATTGGTGAGCCTCAAAAACTGGAAGGCCAGATTAGAGTTTTCCAAACAACACCTAACAAAGCCTTCACAGTTCTGGAACAAGATCCTATGGACAGATGAGACCAAGATCAATTTGTACCAGAGTGATGGGAAGAGAAGAGTATGGAGAAGGAAAGGAACTGCTCATGATCCTAAGCATACCACCTAATCAGTGAAGCATGGTGGTGGTAGTATCATGGCGTGGGCATGTATGGCTGCCAATGGAACTGGTTCTCTTGTATTTATTGATGATGTGACTGCTGACAAAAGCAGCAGGATGAATTCTGAAGTGTTTCGGGCAGTATTATCTGCTCACATTCAGCCAAATGCTGCAGAACTCATTGGACGGCGCTTCACAGTGCAGATGGACAATGACTCAAAGCATAATGCAAAAGCAACCAAAGAGTTTTTGAAGGCACAGTAGTGGAATGTTATGCAATGGCCAAGTCAATCACCTGACCTGAATCCCATTGAACATGCATTTCACTTGCTGAAGACAAAACTGAAGGGAAAATGCCACAAGAACAAGCAGGAACTGAAGACAGTTGCAGTAGAGGCCTGGCAGAGCATCACCAGGGATGAAACCCAGGGTCTGGTGATGTCTATGCGTTCCAGATTTCAGGCTGTGATTGACTGCAAAGGTTTTGCAACCAAGTATTAAGAAGGGAACATTTGATTTATGATTATTATTCTGTCCCATTACCTTTGGTCCCTTAACAAGTGGGAGGCACATCTTCAAACTGCTGTAAGTCCTACACCGTTCACCTGAGTTGGATGTACAAACCCTGAAATTAAAGCTGACAGTCTGCAGTTACAGCACATTGTGTTTGTTTCATTCCAACTCCATTGTGGTGGTGTATAGAGCCAAAGATGTTAGAATTGTGTCAATGTCCCAATATTTCAGGACCTGACTGTATGTTTCAGCACCAACAACAGCACCCACTGAACGCAGCCAGACTGAGGGAAAGAAAGAAATCAAACGCTGCGCTTGGCAAAGAAAAAAGCCTTGTCGTTTTAAAATAATTGGGAATCCAAAAATGTCACCTAAAAAATACTCAAAAAATTCTAAAAAAATAATAAATAGGCCTTTTGTTGCAAATGAAAAGATTAAACGGTTGAATAAATATTTAATAAAAACGGGGATTTTTTTTTTCTACGTTAAAACCTATGGAATTCACCTGTTTAAACCTGTCGAATGAAACCACCAAAAATCAGGGCATGTCACTGATATTTAGGTGCTGTTCGGCATTCTTTAAATAGATTAACCATTACTTCTCTATGGGGAATTTCTCTGCTGCCGAATATCACCAAACGGCACCATGGCACTGTCCATGGACTGTGGTGCCGAATACAACAGATTCAGCACCGTGGCCAAAGTGAAACGGTATAACGAATCAATTCATGAAAACAAAATCAGTTCGTTAAATACCGTTTCGCTTAGCTATTGTTTCATTTCGGATGAAATCGATTTGTTATTTCGGAAGTGCTTCCTAAACAAGACTCGGTATTATTTTGTCCGAATTGCGATTCGGAACAAAACAAAATGCACATATCTAATATTTTACAGTCTATTAAAATAATAACACATTTCCAGATTTTTTCCTCTTTGAAACGAGCACAATTTCTTTTCTTTCATCATTTTCTTGGGTTTATGAAAAAGGAATGATTCCGAAAGGATTTGTTTGAACGTACTTAAACTAAACATGATACCTTTGGGGAAATGTTTGTATTTCAATGATAATGTTTGAGTGGGCTTTCAAATGAGCCCAAAACAGGGGAGAATTTCAAGAATGTTGACTTTATTTAATTATGATACTATTTACTAAATAATAAACCATAGCTGTTGCAGCAGAAAGACAAAAATGGAGAGAGAAGATATGAAGATTTTGTTGAAGAAAAAAAGGATCAGGAAGTGAAAAGTAGAGATATTAATGAGAAAATGTTAAGGAAATCAGAGCATAAAGATGTTGACTGAGTATTTCTAGCAGAGACTGGCACTGACATACAGTTCCAGACGCTGTGACAATGTAAAGACATATTGATATTGAAAGGAAATCTGTGAGAGTTTAAACATAGGTTGTGTGGGTCCCGCAATCATGACAGAAATGTTTTCGGCCATTTTGAATTTTTGCTGCAGTCCTGTTTGCTTGATAACAGCTGACTTTCTTAGATTGCCAAGTGCTATCAAAGTCACCTCAAGGCAAGGCAAACGATGTGCAGCTACAACTTACTTCACATTGGATATGACAGCATGGCATTGATA
Source organism: Leptobrachium leishanense (assembly GCA_009667805.1). NCBI lineage: Eukaryota > Metazoa > Chordata > Amphibia > Anura > Megophryidae > Leptobrachium > Leptobrachium leishanense. Next base: position 327,243,077 of record CM019065.1, read on the forward strand.
TTATTTTTTACTAGAACAAAGCATAACTTACATATACACCTCCCTAAAAGTGAGCTTGTTATCCACTTGTTTTCAGGATGACAGGTTCCCTTTCTGCATTTACTTTCAATTTGACAGTTATAATGTGTAGAAAAAATCATTACCTCGTAGACGGCATCAATAGCTTTTTACTGTTAAGTGCGCCTTAGCAATGGCCCACCAAAAACATCAAGACATAACAACCTTCCGTTTTGTAAAATGCTAAATTATAGAATATTAGTGCCAGTGGATGCCCACAGGGGCTATTGAAAGGAAGCAAATCGGAGAAAAGCATTATTTAAACTGGCTTCTTTTAGGGAAAAAGAAAAAACTTTCTATAAATCTGTGTAGCATAAAAGCACTAAGAATGTATAATTAACATAGGTGGACTAAATGAATACCTAAATCCCCATTGTGAAATGAGCGTCACGGCTGGGAACCTGAAGTGTGTTGTTAAATATAAATGACAACATCAGAGCCTTTAAAAAAATGTTAACAGAAATATAAACCTCCCAGAAGATTGGTTCAAACTGAATTGTACATTTTTTTTATTGTCATTTCCCACTTTTCGTGATGTAGAGCATTGGTTCCCAACCCTGGTCCTCAAGTCGACCTAACGGGTCAGGTTTTCAAGATATGTGAAGCACAGCACAGGTGATATGATTTGCTGCTCAGTGATTGCAGGATTCAGTCTGCATTTCCCCAAGGTGATCCTTAAAACCTGGCCTGTTAGGGGAAGTTGAGGAGCCACTGCTCTAGTACATCCATATAAGGGAATACACAGGGGAAAAGGGGAGAAAAAAATGAGAAAAAACAGTAGTGTAGACTGTGATGCACAAATATTTAACATGGGATTAAAACCAAATATCCAAATATCCCACATTAGAATTATTTGATCATTCTTTTGTTTTTCTTTGCAACAGATCATTAGAACTGTTTGTTATCGTCCCCTGATCACCCCCACCCCATACACCTAAACACACCTAACTCCTCCCATACACCTAAACACACCTATCTCCTCCCATACACCTAAACACACCTATCTCCTCCCATACACCTAAACACACCTAACTCCTCCCATACACCTAAACACACCTAACTCCTCCCATACACCTAAAAACAAACACACACACCTAACTACACCCATACACCTAAACACACACCTAACTACACCCATACACACCTAACTAATTAAACATATCTCTTAAAAATATATAACAATTGCCGCCTCTCCTGCTTATCTTTTTTGCAGGGAGTGGGCTGAACCACTGGTGGTCTAGGGGCAGAGGAAGAGGGGGGGGGCAGTGATGCAGCACCAGTGGTTGAAATGGCTGGGCAAAGCGATCTGTGCTTTCAGCACAGAACGTCTAAGAATCTTCCATCGCTGGATTCCAGCACTGAGTTCGTGCACCGGCGCTCTCTGATGACGTGTCAGCTGAGCGCCAGAGTCCAGCATTTATTCTGTGTGTCTGTCCTGTGCTTAGCGATCCGGCTATTCTAAAGACCGGCAGTGTAGGTAGGCAGTGTCTGTAGGGATCAAGGGATTCTGTGACAGTTATTTCATTGGCAAATTGCAGGTCACCTTCTACAATCGTGCCTTTTTTGGTTGAGAAATTACTGCTCATCTATATCTTTATTACGTCTGGTACTGTTGGGGCCTCTGGGGCCATTGCTGTTTCCCATGAATGGGGTTGTCCACTCTGCAGTCACATTATGGAACATTTGGAGTGTGCGCGCAAACTGAGGTTTGCTTCATCCCTTGACTCAGAAGGTCCCTGATGATTCTGGCTCTGTGGTTTGATGCCTTTATTCTGCTCAGCAGTTGTCACGTGTTGCATTGTCTTAGGCTAGGGTCAGACGAACGCAGTTTTAACGTGCGTTTAGCCGCACGAAATCAAGGCCGTGCTAGCAGCAAATGACGTCCAATGCTGGGGAACATACGACGAACGGCCGCACGAAAGTTCGTCCGTGCAACGCAAGTGGCAAACGAACGCATTTTTTCGAGAACGTCAAACCGCTACTACTGACGTACAGAGTGCGCTGCGTCCGCATAGCGGCGTGTTTGTGTGATTGGAAGACGTCAGACGCTGCTAATGTCCGGCCAACATAACGTCCAGACGCAAAAGGGTTTTATTGATGATCCGTACAAAATCACGGACGAAAATGCGCATCGTATGACCGCGATCGCGTATTCCGTGACAAAATACGTCCATTCGTTCGAACGCACTTTTTCACGGACAACGCGAAAAATGTGTTCGTCTGACCCTAGCCTTAAAGGGTTATTCAAAGAGTGCCAAACTTGCCACCGAATTGCAAAGAATGGAGAATTTCACCGTACGGTGCAATTAATGGAAGTTTGACTATTCAGAAAGCTGTCAATTCACCAAATACTGGCAAATTGACAGTGAAATACGGTGTAGATCACCGCAATTCGGCGATCTTCGGCAGCAATGAAATTGTCCCATAGAGAAGTAATGGTTAATCTATTAAGAGAACACCAAACTGGACCAAAATGTCAGTGAAATACACTGATTTTCGGTGCTTCAGTTCGAAAGGCGAATCCCATAGGAGTCATTGTTAAAAAATATTATCGTTTTTATGCACCGTTTTATTCAACCGTTTATTCTTTTCAGTTTGAGCAAAAAGCCTTTTTATTTTTTTATTTTTTAGAATTTCGTTTTGGATTTTGTAGGCGAAATTTTTGATTCCCAGATTTTTTTAAGCCGTTTTTTTTTATTATTGTTAAACAGACCGTTTTATAAATTTTTTATAGGACCTTTTTTATTATTATTTCCCCACATTTTCATGCATTTTTATTGTTTTAAACACCTTTTAAAAAATAGCAGAGTTCCTTTTTTTTTTTTTTCTGCAGTTCGTCGTTCTGTTCGGCTGTCTTCAGCAGGCTGATCGGAGGGCGGTGGCGGCGGACACAAAAAAAGCTCTTTGAATAACCCTTATACTCTTTTTGGAACATGATTTCCCTTTCTGCTGGACTGTCTTACTTTTATTTAAATGTTACAAATTAACGCTGAACATTGTACGTGCATTGTCTAGATTTATTTTTTATTACCCTGTTTAATTAAGTTGTTAGGCCTTTTAACAGTTAACAGTCATTTTCCTGTAAGACAGATCAATAAAATAAATTGGAAACTTTCTGTCATGTACAGTCATGGCCGAAATTGTTGGCACCCCAGACATTTTTCCAGAAAATCAAGTATTTCTCACAGAAAAGTATTGCGGTAACACATGTTTTGCTATACACATGTTTATTCCCTTTGTGTGTATTGGAGCAAAACAAAAAAAGGGAGGAAAAAAAGCAAATTGGACATAATGTCTCACAAAACTCCAAAAATGGGCTGGACAAAATTCTTGGCACCCTTACCTTAATATTTGGTTGCACACCCTTTGGAAAAAACAACTGAAATCAGTCGCTTCCTATAACCATAAATAAGCTTCTTACACCTCTCACCTGGAATTTTGGACCACTCTTCCTTTGCAAACTGCTCCCAGCAAACTGCTCTTATTGGAAGGGTGCCTTTTCCCAACAGCAATTTTAAGATCTCTCCACAGGTGTTCAATGGGATTTAGATCTGGACTCATTGCTGGCCACTTCAGAACTCTCCAGCGCTTTGTTGCCATCCATTTCTGGCTGCTTTTTGACGTATGTTTGGGGTCACTGTCCTGCTGGAAGTCCCAAGATCTCGGATGCAAACCCAGCTTTCTGACACTGGGCTCTACAGTGCGACCCAAAATCCTTTGGTAATCCTCAGATTTCATGATGCCTTGCACACATTCAAGGCACCCAGTGCCAGAGGCAGCAAAACAACCCCAAAACATCATTGAACCTCCACCACATTTCACTGTAGGTACTGTGTTCTTTTCTTTGTAGGCCTCATTCCATTTTCGGTAAACAGTAGAATGATGTGCTTTACCAAAAAGCTCTATCTTGGTCTCATCTGTCAACAAGACGTTTTCCCAAAAGGATTTTGGCTTACTCAAGTACATTTTGGCAAACTGTAGTCTTGCTTTTTATGTCTCTGTGTCAGCAGTGGGGTCCGCCTGGGTCTCCTGCCGCAGCGTTTCATTTCATTTAAATGTCAACGGATAGTTTGCGCTGACACTGATGCTCCCTGAGCCTGCAGGACAGCTTGAATTTCTTTGGAACTTGTTTGGGGCGGCTTATCCACCGGCCAGACTCTCCTGCGTTGCAACCTTTCAGCAATTTTTCTCTTCCGTCCACCCACAGAGAGATTAGCTACAGTGCCATGGGTTGCAAACTTCTTGATAATGTTGCGCACTGTGGACAAAGGCAAATCTAGATCTCTGGAGATGGACTTGTAACCTTGAGATTGTTGATATTTTTCCACAATTTTGGTTCTCAAGTCCTCAGACAGTTCTCTTCTCCTCTTTCTGTTGTCCATGCTTAGTGTGGCACACTCAGACACACAATGCAAAGACTAAGTGAACTTCTCTCCTTTTTATCTGCTTTCAGGTGTGATTTTTATATTGCCCACACCTGTTACTTGCCCCAGGTGAGTTTACAGGAGCATCACATGCTTGAAACAATCTTATTTATCCACAACTTTGAAAGGGTGCCAAGAATTTTGTCCAGCCCATTTATGGAGTTTTGTGTGACATTATGTCCAATTTGCTTTATTTTCCCTCACTTTTTTTGTTTTCTTCCAATACACACAAAGGGAATAAACATGTGTATAGCAAAACATGAGTTACTGCAATACTTAAATTTCTGGAAAAATGTCTGGGGTGCCAACAATTTCGGCCATGACTGTATATTGCCTTCGGTTCCTCTAAGAAAATTTAACAAAATCAAAGACTATTAATTGTCATGTCACTGGAATTAATTTTCTTGAAAACAAACCATGGCAAACAACTCTTCACAGAGCACCAACATGTTGCCAACATGTCGGTGCTCTGTCGTTCCCCGCACTTTGGGGAATCAAATTTCCCCACCCTGCGTTGAATTCACCATTCACTGCAGTGTCCCCAAAGTGCAGCGAATCAGCCGCACAATGCCGCTGCAAACCGGCCGCCGCTGCAAACCTGCCACAAAACCGTTGCCCGCCAGACAGCCGTCACAAACACGCCAGACAGCCGCCAAATGCAGCCGACGAGCTGCTGAGCACAGTGCCGACCAGCCACAGAAAAAAGTCAACATACCGCCGGACGGGTATATGTAGCGCAGTTTAAAACTCTGTTGCTGCATTGCTCAGTTTTGGCCACCAGAGGGAGACAAGCGCAATGTAAACATACTGGACACAATGGGACTACGTTTTCCAGCAGGCTTTGGGGCAGAGACAGGAAGTGGGTGGGGATTGAGGAGAGGACATCCGCAGCCTCGTGGAAGGAGAGCCAGTGTGAGCCGAGGAGCGAACCAAGTGAGACGCACGTGAGACAGTGAGCAATTATTACCAGGCCGGAGAGCAGGCGCTGCCTTGCCGATGCTGGGATCAATACATTGACTTGCCAGAGACCTAGTAATCCACCGCGGAGAGGTTTGCACAGACGCAGAGTAGCAGATTGGACCCCGAGTAAGGAGACCGCGATGATCCACAGGGAGTGCAGGCGGTAGGCCGTGACCTTGCTGTAAAGACTGACAAGCAGAAGAAGCGGATCCGGTGGCACAGAGTCCCAAGGAAATCCAGCGGAGAGACGTCCTTGATCAGGCAGCGGAACAGAGTGTCTGGCGGATGGGTGAGAGGCCTTCCAGGCCACAGTCAAACTATAACAAAGCACGCTGCAGCATTGCTTAAATCTACAGGGCCCCAACGTGACTAGTCGAAGATTTACCAAATCCTTTCACTGGCCAGTTGAAATATAGTACCCGGGTACCTGAGCTCACACACACACACCTTTTTGGGACATAACCTGCACGGGACTTACACTCCAGAAACGAAGGGGTTAAACTTTTATTTTACCGCTGCGCGTTTCTCGCATTACGAAATACTGTTTTTCTATGCACTGTGTTTACATTATATATGCCGCTTTATTGAGACCAGTAAAGTATATAGTTTATAAAATCCACAACAGTGCTGGTGTATATTTATTCCCTAGTGCGGAGAAACTAACCCGAGGTTAAATTCAGCAGCTCCTCCGGGAGTGAGCGCTACATATATATAAAAAAAAAAACAATACGATTGCAGGTGTCAAAATTGAATCGCTGTTTGGAAAAAAACTACTCAATGAAAATGCCTGGAATTTGCATATAAGGTCCAATTAATGATAATAAAAAGGTCTGTTACAGAAAAAAGAAAAGCCGCTATAAAAATATGATTTTTTTTTTAAAATGCCCAAAAGATTCTTTTTTCCCCCCTATTTGTTAGGAAATTTTTTGGGTGCCCTTTGAGCCTTTTTTTGAGATACTACCTATTGAAAGATCCCCCCCCCCTTGTATGGGACATTTGCGGAGATTACTTTGGTTCTTTTGCTCCTTTATCGCTATATATTTCTGTTTGCTATGGTGTTTTTTATCCTGGTTCCTTTTATCCACTACTGTGCGCATATGGTGTTTGATCGTGGACCTGCGAGGCCATGGTTTATCTTTTCATAACCCTATTTGTCTTTGTTACTTTCCAAATTAAAAAATAAAAATAAAAATAAATTAAAAAAAATGCCCAAAAGATTCTAAAAAATCAATAAATAAAGAGACTTTTTGCTGCAGATTAAAAGAATAAACGGTTTATTAGATATTGTGTAAAAACGTGAATATTTTTAACTTTGAAATCTATGGGATTCGTCTGATTAAACCTGCTGAATGAAAACACCGAACAGCAGGACTTTTCTCGGACAGTTCTCTGCTGTTTGGTGTTCTCTGAATAGATTAACAACTGCTTCTCTATGGGGGATTTCACTGCTGTCAAACAGGCACCGTACTTGCTGGCGAACTTTTGGCGAACTGCCTGCTCTCTGACTAGCCAAATGGCCCCGAAATGTCACCGTACGGGGAAATTCACTGTTCGGTGCCATTTCGGGGCCAGATAGGCTGTTTTTGAATAACCCTGTTAAAATTTAGGTCAAACCATAAGAACTGGAGAAATGGTACAAATTCTGTCAGTCATTCTAGTGGTTTTTAATGTCATAAATCCATTCTGGGATATAAAAATGACCATTCTAGAAACTGAAACTATTTATAGTCTGCCTATAAGAACTAATTCCTGTGCATTTAACATCCTCTAGCCAGTGAATTTGGTTTGTACCAAATTGATATTCAGTCAAATATTAGCAATTTGCAAGCAACTAAATTTCTGAAATCATACAGACTAGGGATGAGCTGTTCGGGTTCGGACGGTTCGGAGTTCGGCCCGAACTTCGGCAGTTCGAAAGTTCGCGAACTTCGAACTATTTGGGTGTGTTCGGGTCGAGTTCGAAAAAAAAAAAGAAATTTTGAAAAAAGTATAGAAAATGCTTAAAAAAATACTAAAAAATCTAGAAATAAAGAGACTCTTTACTGCAGACTATTATAAGCAACGAGTTATTAGATATTGAATTAAAAACTAATGTGTATGTGGAAAGATTATCAACTCTAAATGACCTCTGTTCACAAACGGGCATAACACCAGGGTTTTTAGTCTGGTAATCAATTTGATACATTGTACACTATACTGAGGGGGTGGGGTGGTGTCTGCTTCTGATTGAGATTTGAGAATTAATCTCCCTCCTAAAACATCCTAATATGCTGCATTTAACTTGTGTTTGAAAAAAATTGCAATGTTATTTTTCACCTCGGGATTAAACATTCACAGGGTTATTCAGAGAGCGGTGAAAAGCAGGAGAATAACTGGAGAAGTGAAAATTCTAGGTCAAAATAGCCAAACCAGAAAAATTCTCCCATTTAACTCACTTTCCAAATTGGCTATTTGGTCTAGATTGCTCTCTTCTGCCAGTTCTCCTGGCTTTCACCTCTCTCTCAGGGTTGTTCAGAGAAAGGTGAAAACCAGGAGAATGGCAGGAAAAGAGAACAATCTGGACCAAATAGCAGATTTGGAAAGTGAGATAAGGCTAAGGTCAGACTAACGCATTTTTCACAGCGACCGAAAGTGCGTCCGAACGCATTGCCGTATTTTTTAACGGAATGCGTGAAAACGGTCATACGATGCGCATTTTTGTGCGTGATTTTTTACGGATCCAAACCAAGAAACTTTGGGTGTCTGGACATTATGTTGGCCGGACATGAGCAGGGTCTGACGTCTCCAAATCACGCACACACGCCGCTAGTGGATGCAGCGCACTCTGTACGTCTGTACTAGCGGTTCTGCGCTCTCAAAAAAATGTGTTCATTTTCCACTTGCGTTGCGCAGCCGGACTTACGTGCGACCGTACTTCGTATATTGGCCATCATTTGCTGCTACTGTGGCCGTGATTAAGTGCGCCTAAACGCACGTTAAAAATGCGCTGGTCTGACCCTAGCCTAAATGGGAGAATTTTTCTGGTTTGGCTATTTTGACCTAGAATTTTCCATTTTCCAGTCATTCTCCTGCTTTTCACCGCTCTCTGAATAACTCTGTCAGGAGAATGACTGAAGAGAAAATTCTAGGTCAAAATAGCCAAACAAGAAAAATTCTCCCATTTATCTCACTTTCCAAATCGGCTATTTGGTCTAGATTGTTCTCTTCTCTTGCCAGTTATCCTGACTTTCACCTCTCTCTCAGGGTTGTTCAGAGAAAGGTGAAAACTAGGAGAATGGCAGGAAAAGAGAACAATCTGGACCAAATAGCCGATTTGGAAAGTGAGATAAGGCTAGGGTCAGACTAACGCATTTTTCACAGCGACTGTCAAAAAGTGCGTCCGTACGCATTGCCGTATTTTTTCACGGAATGCGCGAAAACGGTCATACGATGCGCATTTTTGCGCGTGATTTTTTACGGATCCAAACCAGGAAACTTTGGGTGTCTGGACGTTATGTTGGCCGGACATGAGCAGGGTCTGACGTCTCCAAATCACGCACACACGCCGCTAGTGGACGCAGCGCACTCTGTACGCCTGTACTAGCGGTTCTGCGTTCTCGAAAAAATGCGTTAATTTTCCACTTGTGTTGCGCAGCCGGACTTTCGTGCGACCGTACTTCGTATATTGGCCGTCATTTGCTGCTAGTGCGGCCGTGATTAAGTGCGCCTAAACGCACCTTAAAAATTCGCTAGTCTGACCCTAGCCTAAATGGGAGAATTTTTCTGGTTTGGCTATTTTGACCTAGAATTTTCCATTCTCCAGTCATTCTCCTGCTCTTCACCGCTCTCTGAATAACCCTGACAGGGTTATTCAGAGAAAGGTGAAACTCAGGAGAATGACTGAAGAGAAAATTCTAGGTCAAAGTAGCCAAACCAGAAAAATTCTCCCATTTATCTCACTTTCCAAATCGGCTATTTGGTCTAGAATTTTCCATTCTCCAGTCATTCTCCTGCTTTTCACCGCCAAAAAATCAGTAAACTTTTTCTGCGTGTCCAAAAATGTCTCCTCTTTTCATACAGACTGCCGCCCCAAGCAGTTGTTTATGGATAGATTAAAGGAAAAGCATTTACCGTCATTTGAAATGTCATTTTTTGGTTTTTACATATTTCTATACATCCTAGAAATCCGCCACTTCACGGACAGGTTATGGGGACCTCCTAGGCACGATATTTGAAGGAATTTTTCATTTTTATTTTTAACCCTTATTTCATGGAAAACTCACTGTCCCTTTAAAAACTTATTTTTTTTACTTTTTGTCCTTGTTTCCTGTCCCCCAGGGCACTACCCGGACCCCCATACACCTTTTATGGCAAATATCTAGCATATATGCCCTCTTGGAGGGCACTCTAAGGCTAGGGTCAAACAAAAGCATTTTTACACGCGAACGTAAAAAAGTGCGTCCGAACGGATTGATGTATTTTTTCACAGAATATGCGAAAACGGTCATACGATGCGCATGTTCGTGCGTGATGTTTTACGAATCCAAACCAGGAAACTTTTTGCGTCTGGACGTTATGTTGGCCGGACATGAGCAGGGTCTGACGTCTCCAAATCACACACACACACTACTAGCGGGCGCAGCGCACTCTGTACGTCCGTACTAGAGGTTCTGCTTTCTCCAAAAAATGCGTTCATTTTCCACTTGCGTTGCGCGGCCGGACTTTCGTGCGACCGTACTTCGTATATTGGCCGTCATTGCCCGTCATTTTCTGCTAGTGCGGCCGTGATTAAGTGCACCAGAACGCACGTTAAAAATGCGCTGGTCTGACCCCAGCCTAAAAACCGAATTTTCAGCCCCATTGACTTGCATTGAGTTCAAGTTCGGGTTCGGGTTCGGATCCGAACATTTGGAAAGTTCGGGTTCGGCTCCGAACCGAACTCGGGGAGTGTTCGGCTCATCCCTAATACAGACTCGCGAACCAAAAATCCAAATAAAATATTTCTGAATCAATTCAAATGTAATTGGTCTGATTTGAGTATATTTGGATTGATTCAAATAACTGGAAATACTAGCCAATGCCAGCACTGCTCTGTATATTGTGACGTTTTTTGAGTGTGAAGTTAATTAAAAGTTAAATATCTGTCTTATTCTCTAAATAGTGTTAAAATAGTCAGTTGCACACTTGCACAGTCTAATGTAATGGTATTTTTTGAAGAACTATTAATAGGTTATTCACAAAGCACCGAACTTGCCGCCGAAGGGCACCGAACATTGAATTTTACTGAACAGGGCAGTTTCGGGGCAGTTCGTCTATTCACAAAGCTGTCAATTCTCCAAATACCAGTGAATTGATGGCAAAATACAGTGCAGTTTGGCGATCTTCGGCGGCAGTGAAATTGTCTCATAGAGAAGTAATGGGCCGTCTATTCACAAAACGCCAAACTGCACCGAAGTGTTGGCGAAATGTCCTGATTTTCGGTGATTCAGTTTGACAGGTGAATCCCATAGAATTCAATGTAAAAATGTAATATATGTTTAATTTTTTTTAAAAACTTTTATTCTTTTCATTTTAACCCCTTAGGGACCGCTGACGTACTATGTACGTCCAGCCCACGGGTCTCCCTTAGACCCGCTGACGTACATAGTACGTCAGCGGCTCCTAACCTCCCTCCCGCCCGATACTCACCTTCCTTGCCGGCTCCCACGACGTCTATGGCAAGCTTGAAGCTTGCCTCGCCGTTTTCTGTGGGCCGGCCGACCTGATGACATCATCACACTGTGTGATGACGTCATCGGCCAGTGCCAGTGGGCATAATTTAGGAAGGGGAGGGAGGCTCCTTTGGAGCCCTCTATCTCCAACCGTTTATGCTAGAGTGATGCAAGTTGCACCGCTGGAAAGGGGAGAGTCTCCCCTTTTCAGCGGTGTACTGCATTAACCGTTTTACTGCTGAATCGTGATTCAGCGCAAATTTCATGGCTCGAGTCCTGCGGGAATGCGCGGGAACGGTGTTCCCGCACTTCTCCCACAGCGGGAACGCTGCAGGAACGCAGGTTCCCGCTGTGGCCCGAGGCCGAAACGATTGAGCAGGCCGCCACCGCACATTGCCGGCGGCCACGTGCTTCCTGCTAGAACGACCGCTGACAGGAAGTGCAGCCGCTCGCCTGGTATCTAACAGCCAGCTACGATCTCGCGATATCGCGGCTGGCTGTTAGATCCCAGGTGAGCAGCTGCACTTCCTGTCAGCGCCCGTTCTAGCAGGAAGCAAGCACGCAGCCACCAGCAATGTGCGGCGGCGGCCTGCTCAATAGTTTCGGGCCCACAGAGAGGTGAGCTGGCTGCTGGGGGCAATAATATCCATGATAGCTGGGGCGGGGCATTATCCATGAGACCTGGGGCATGAGACCTGGGGCATTATCCATGAGACCTGTGGGGAATATCCATGAGACCTGGGGGCAATATCCATGAGAGCTGGGGCATTATCCATGAGACCTGGGGCATTATCCATGAGACCTGGGGGCAATATCCATGAGAGCTGGGGGGCATATCCATGAGACCTGGGGCATTATCCATGAGAGCTGGGTGGCATTATCCATGAGACCTGGGGCATATCCATGAGGGCTGGGGCATATACATGAGAGCTGGGGCATTATCCATGAGACCTGGGGCATTATCCATGAGAGCTGGGGCACTATCCATGAGAGCTGGGGCAATACCCATGAGAGCTGGGGGGCATATCCATGAGCTGGGGCATATCCATGTGAACTGGGGTGATATATACCCATATGAGCTGGGGTTCAATAATATCCATATGAGCTGGGGTCAATAATATCCATGTGAACTGGGGGCAATTATATCCATGTGAACTGGGGGCAATTATATCCATGTGAGCTGGGGCAATATATACCCATATGATCTGGGGCAAATATATCCATGTGAGCTGGGGGCAAATATATCCATATAACCAGTGCTGTGCATATTATTCTTGGGGCTCAGTGCTGTGTATATTATTCTGGGGGCTCAGTGCTGGGTATATTATTCTTGGGGCTCAGTGCTGTGTATATTATTCTGGGGGCTCAGTGCTGTGTATATTATTCTGGGGGCTCAGTGCTGTGTATATTATTCTGGGGGCTCAGTGCTGTGTATATTATTCTTGGGGCTCAGTGCTGTGTATATTATTCTGGGGGCTCAGTGCTGTGTATATTATTCTGGGGGTTCAGTGTTGTGTATATTATTCTGCGGGTTCAGTGCTGTGTATATTATTCTGGGGGCTCAGTGCTGTGTATATTATTCTGGGGGCTCAGTGCTGTGTATATTATTCTGGGGCTCAGTGCTGTGTATGTTATTCTGGGGGTCCAGTGCCTGTGTATGTAATTCTGGGGGGGTCTGTGCCTGTGTATATAATTCTGGGGGGGGGTCTGTGCCTGGATAGATATATATATGTATGTGATATATATATTATATATAAAATGCGTTAGTCCAGTTGCCAAAATCACGAGTATACCTGTACGTAGTGATACCTTTCACTGATCAGTATAGTTTCCAGACCTGAAGAGGAGAGGTTACACTCTTGAAAGCTTGTCTTTTAAATGTAAAGTTAACACAATAAAAATGGTATCACCACGTACTGCTATACTCGTGATATATATTTTTTTTCTTAAGGTAATAGGGGTTGTGGAATTCGTGGGTGAGTTCCCTCACTTTTTTTCCCAGGACTTGACCCCTGGCAAATTTTCTCCAAATCGCGATTCAAACATGGAGGGGGCTGACATCTTGGATGTCGGCCAAGCTTCCAGGTCACCCCCCACCCACTGACATCCTCACAATATGTGTGAGTATGTCAGTGGGCCAGTTAAACCCCTAGCTGTCATGTGGAGAAAGGCCTGATCATGGCCTTTCCAATGATACCAAACATGACCAGGTTTGGTGTAAAAATTTAATTTTTAAAAATAAATAAATAATAATAAAAAAATTTTTTGTCTGGGCGGGGGTTTAGTTAAATGGTGCCTAGGCTGTCATCTAAAAATAATTAGCTTAAACCAGTCAGAATGAGCTCAGCGCACATAGGTGAACTGGCTCAGCAGTGAAGGGGTTAAAAAGCAAAAACATGTAAAAATTGGGTATTTCTAGTCTCGGGACAAAATTTTTAAACTATTTAGCCAGGGTCTTTTTTGGTGGTTTTAGATTTTGGGGATTAAATTACAAAAAAGTGTGTTTTTACAATTTTTTTCATCATATTTCATATATTTTTTATAGTAAATTATTCGATATGATGGAAATAATGGTATTTTTAGAAAGTCCATTTAATGGCGGGAAAAACGGTGTATAATATGTGTGGGTTGAATAAACGAGTAAGAGCAAAATTTGACCTAAACACTAACAGCGCAGAAACGTAAAAACAGCAGCGGTCACTAAAGGACAGATTTGTGTAAAACCGCCCGGTCACTAAGGGGTTAAGCAATCAAGAGATGCAATGTGAGTGTGGCGCCACTAAATGTCTCTACTAGCCAACAGAGAATAGTTGAACACACTCGATAAGTGTGTGAAGATGATTAAAATTAATCAGTTGGAAGGTGAAGGTATGATGATTGCCATTAATGTCTACAGAGAGAGCATACTGCTGCGTCTAATTAGGAAGCAATTACACTCTTCAACACATAATATAGTGTACAATAATCTATACAGGTGGTGTTAATAATATTAAATCAATATACACAATAAAAGTGGCAAATGTAATTAAAAGTGCTGTGAATTCCAATAACAGTAATGAAACCACAATACAATAACGTGCACCTGGGCGGTGTAAAATGGTACAAGGTGGAAGTGCAAAGTTGCAAGAATAAGAGTGACAACGTGACTGCAGATAATGGTGTGTTCTAACAGTCAGACATGACGTTCTCAGATAAAGGGTAAATCGCCTATAATAAGTTAATTAATTAAAGTGCTGAAGTACCCCTAATAAATTAAATTAAAATGCTGAAGTACCCCTAATAAAATACTCTAAAGTGCTGATAGTATCTTTAAAATAGTCCTAATGACTACTAAATGTGTACCAATAATTACAGCTCAAACCCAATCGGGTGAAACAAATAAGCTTAATTAAAACCAATTAGACATCCAGAGTGCATGATCCAAAATGTGTTATAGTGCAAAACATTAATGAAAATTAATAGACAAAAATATAAATACAAACAGTCAAATTAATAAATATGTGATGGAAAGAATAAAATTAGTAGACATCAGTTCTTTACAGGATATAAAAATCGATTCTCTGAAGGAAAAAATGCAGCAGCCTTACACACAGAATCAGCGTCTAATCCCCAAAGTCGCTGAAAATAGAGTGTTCAAAAAATGTAGAAAGCTGGTGTCTGGCGCTTGCAAAAGTTCGTTCTTTAAATCCAGTCAAAAAATTCAATCAAAACATTCTAGGTCCGCTTAGCATCTCATCCACAGATTTGATTGAAGACACATGAAAATAAGAAGAAAAGGAGAATATTTTGTGCAGAATCTTAGCACATAATTTAGGTAAGCATGCCAAAAAAGGAATACTCACATTTAGGGGTGCCAGTTGTAACAAATAGGCACCTAAACGTAGGCAAATCAGTGAATTTATATATCAGGGGCACTGATTCCCCTGTGTAGGTAGGACAACCAAAGATCCAGGCGCCGTAGAGATGTACAATAAAAGTACCAGACGGTTTGGAATCAACAGAATACGCTTGAATAGAGTCGGTCAATCACAAGTTTATTAGGAAACTTAGATAAACACCTCAAATGCGTTTCGCTACAAGAGCTTCATCAGTGAGAAGACACTCACTGATGAAGCTCTTGTAGCGAAACGCATTTGAGGTGTTTATCTAAGTTTCCTAATAAACTTGTGATTGACCGACTCTATTCAAGCGTATTCTGTTGATTCCAAACCGTCTGGTACTTTTATTGTACATCTCTACGGCGCCTGGATCTTTGGTTGTCCTACCTACACAGGGGAATCAGTGCCCCTGATATATAAATTCACTGATTTGCCTACGTTTAGGTGCCTATTTGTTACAACTGGCACCCCTAAATGTGAGTATTCCTTTTTTGGCATGCTTACCTAAATTATGTGCTAAGATTCTGCACAAAATATTCTCCTTTTCTTCTTATTTTCATGTGTCTTCAATCAAATCTGTGGATGAGATGCTAAGCGGACCTAGAATGTTTTGATTGAATTTTTTGACTGGATTTAAAGAACGAACTTTTGCAAGCGCCAGACACCAGCTTTCTACATTTTTTGAACACTCTATTTTCAGGGTTAAGCAATCAGCCTTTTTTATTCTTTAGAACACCTTTTTGTTTTTTTTTTAGACAAAATCTTTGTTTCCCAATTTTTTTAAAAAAACTTTTTATTTTTTAACCACTTCGATGCTATGGACGCGCTCAGCGCGTCCATCCGCATGTCACCTTCCATGCGGCGGACGCGGTGAGCGCGTCCACACTTTGGGGTCAGCGTTCGGCCGAGTTCCGGCCGATCGCTGGCCCCCCCGGTGCGGGCTGACATCCTCGATGTCAGCCCAGCATCCGGAACCGCCGCCGGTGAAATTAGGTGTCATCGCGGCAGCGCGATGACACCTAATTCAGGCGCCCCCCCGCATGTGCGGAGGAGGCGCCTGAAAGGGAGGGGGGGAGGTCCTTCGGACCTCTCTCCCTCCCGATCGGCAGCGTTGCGGGGGTTAACCCAGGCACTATTTGGAAGGGCACAGCCTGCCCTTCCAGATGGTACCTGGCATTAACCCCTGGGGAGCCGGATCACGAATCGGCGCTGAAAGCGCCGGTTCGTGATCCTTTCCCGGAGCTGGCCGACATCTTGGATGTTGGCCAAGCCTCCGGGAACTCCCCCTGAGGACTGGCGTCATCGTGCATAGCACGATGACGCCAGTCCTGGAGTTAACCCCTAGCTGCCACCAACGGTGGAGATAGGGGATTCATTGGAATCCCCTATCTCCTGATCCGTGGCAGCTAGGGGTTAAAGTTTGGTATCGTTGGATCGGCCAGAGCATGGCCGTTCCAACGATACCAAACACAAATGTGAAAAAAAATTGTAAAAAAATAAAAAAAAAATATATATTTTAAAAAAATTATAAAAATAAAATAAACAAGTTTTTTTTCTTTTTTTTGGTTTGTTAAGGCAGCAATATTGTTCCCATTTCAATTATAATGTTATAATGTGTACAATGATGCTGCACTAACGATTTTTGTATGCGGTGCGTTTGTTAAAAATCGCGTAATTTTCCCCAAAAAAAAATTAACTAACAATGGTAGAAAACAATGTTAAACAGGTTCTGCTGAAACACCAGTGGAAAATATGATGAAATCCTGTGCCAGCTAGGTTGAGTAGAGGTAACATCACTGCTCTATAACCGTGGAGAGAGACTGTGGAGACACTGGTTCGATCCCGGCAAGAGCACCTCTCCAGTAAGTGTCCTTGGACACTTGTCCATACTTCAAAATGAGAGAAATCTCAATGTATCCTTCCTGGTAAAAATCCTTTCTCAAAGAAAAAATCCACGCCAAATTACTATGATCAAAACTATGATAGAAATTACTCCAAGGGTGATGCTTAAAACTTTGGAAGAGACTACGGTGAAAAAAAAGGAAAAGTACATCAAGTTGACCTAAATAGTGAATTCAATGTTGTTTCTTTGTACTTGATCCACTGATGTTTGTTGAGGTTAAACATCAACATCTTTCAATGAAAAAATGGTGATCAGTGAGTAACACCTATAGTATCATCCCACTGTCAGCATCCCATGGCTATTGCTGGCCATTCAGGATTTGCCCAGTTTTCCTAATGGCCAGTCCCGGGCTAGTAAAGGAGATGCAGGTCAACATGTCATAGTCATTTATTGTATACTAATGAGAAATCATCAAAATGTGTCTTCTAAAAACACCTGTGAGCTTTCCTAGCGTTCCTAAAAATTCTCTATACTTCTGTATAGTAATATGCTTATTTTCAAATTTATTTCTATTATTTGATCCCTGCATTTTCTAGCTGCCCTTTGGCTGCCGTTGTCTAGTAACGTTTCCCAGGAGCATGCTGCTTAATGGTTTTGCTTCATGTGTAATCATGATGTACTTTGCTATTACAGTGAGTTGTATTTCTGACAACTATATTCTCAATAGCTTGTTGATTGCTAGAGGATTGAGTTACTTTGTGTTTCGTTCGGCTAACCAAGGACTAAAATATTTAAGATGACGAATTACTAGACCAGGTAAGACAGTGATTTTAAACTGTGCCTGTAGCTATGGAAGTTGTGAAAACTGATGAGCTGCAGTTCTGTATTTCTTCTCATGAAGGTTGGTAGATCAGCCATGTTTTTCTGGACAATCATTACTATTTCAAACCGAGAGGAAGCACATGGAATCGTCAACTGTTTTCTTTTTATAGGGCAGGACCCGTATGCTGTTTCCCTTTCTCAGGCTAGGGTCAGACTGAGGCAGTGCGAACGCGCGTGCAGCCGCACTTAATCAGGGCCGTGCTAGCAGCAGATGCCGGGCAATGACGGCCAATATACGAAGTACGGTCGCACAAAAGTGCGGCCGCGCAACGCAAGCGGCAAACAAACGCATTTTTTCGAGAACGTGAAACCACTAGTACTGACGTACAGATTGCGCTGCGTCCGCTAGCGGCGTGTGTGCGTGATTAGGAGACGTCAGACGCTGCACACGTCCGGCCAACATAACGTCCAGACCCAAAAAGTGTTTTATTGGTGATCCGTACAAAATCACGGATGAAACTGCGCATCGTATGACCGCTATCGCGTATTCCGTGAAAAAATACGTCCATTCGTTCGAACGCACTTTTTCACGGACAACGTGAAAAATGCGTTAGTCTGACCCTAGCCTTAGGAATCTCAAACACTATTGTTTTGGCTCACTGAAATATAAAGATACCAAAAAATGTTTTACTTCTAATCCCCAGTGAATACAGCGGCATGATCTTCTGCTTCCTCTCACCATAAGTAGTGAAAGACTGGAGACAAATACATGATCCTTTTGCAACAAAGCTCTAGCAACCTTGTTCAAACTTTATGTCAGGGTTCCACTTAGATCCATGGGGCCCTATGGGATCCAGGAGCCGATACCAGTGGAGGCTGTTCCGTAGTCTTTTTGCAGTTCCCAATTATTCCAACTCAAGATGCTAATACAGTGGCTGGGTCATAACAGACCCAGTAACAGACAGCCGATAAGGGATGCAACAATTTTTTTCCCATAGTGGATCCCTGTTGTTGACAACAATGGGAAAGGGCCCGCAGTATGTCAGTGTATGAAACAATGTCACCAATGGTAATTGTAACAGATCTCTGTACCCTAACAGAGTCACATTTGTCAATGCTGCTTCCTTGCTGGACACCCAGGTTTTCCGCGTGTCTCCCGTGTCTTTCTCCAGTCATTAGCCGCAGCTGAAAGACAGGTATATGAAAAAGTAGCACATAATAGTTCCAGACGCACTGCTACAAAAGCTGCGTTCGCCCGGTTCAGAGGAACAGGCGACCATAGATATACTTAGCGCTGTGTGCCGGGCGTCTGATGCTTGCGGGAGACGGCAAACAGCCCCAAATTCTCCCGTTTAACTGCTGGGCCGTAGTCTGTAGGCAGGAGGCAAGCTCACAGCCCCCTCCAAGTAGCACAGTGACAGTGCATTCTGTCACAGTAATCTAAACTAGTTGTTGCCATAAACCTCAACCGTGGGTCCCCTAGGCTTGCGTCTCCTATAGTTTTAGTGTGATGTGCCATTACAGAGGAGGCTATACCATATGCAATTCAAACTGCTATCAGAAAAAAGGGAGGATAGAGCTGAAATGCCAAAGCAACCCCTGACGATTGTTTCAGCCTTTATTTATTATTCTTTATTTATAAAGCGCCAGCATATTCCGCAGCCTTTTTAGGCCTCATTAGTAGGGCATATCAGGCACCCCTCTGTATGAGAACTACGAAGGGACCCACCCTAGGGCAAGCTACTTATGCTGTTGCCTGCTCTTAGCAATCACATACACCCTTGTTTTGCTCACTACTAGTGTAATCCAGCCACGGACCCCTTGCTTGAGTTTCATGGAGAGGTATCCGTTATGCCCGTCTGACAAGACCAAACAAGATGAAAATGTTCATTGGAGGGCTGCCATGGCATTTCAGCTCTGACAACCCTTTTTGAGTGATAACAGACTGATTTGCATATAGTTCTGATTATTATTCTTTATTTATAAAGCGCCAGCATATTCCGCAGCGCTGTACAATAAGCACAGTATAGACAGGGTTACAATACATTGAACAACATTTGACAAACAGTACAGGAGGAGATGAGGGCCCTATTCCCGTAGGAACTCACAATCTAGAAGGGTTGGGGTTGGAAACAGGAGGAGAGGACTGCAAGGTGAGAGTAATTGATGGTTGCGTCAGTGAGTTGGGTGGTAGGCTTCTCTAAATAGGAACATTTTAAGGGAGCCTTTCAGCCTCTTCTGTAGAGGCACCATCGAATCAATGGTTTGTGAAATCTGGGCAGGGATCCACCAAAAGGGAAGACCACTTATGCTGTTGCCTGTTCACAGGACCCTCCCAAACCTTGCCTTTTACAAACTTTACTCTTTATTTTTCAGTCTTACTTGTGTTTTTAAATGCAAAATTATTTAACACCAGGCTCTGAGACAAGGTATTCTTTGCAGAATACTGTCTTGAGCCAGGATTAGTGAGAATATCTTGCGGTTTCCACTTTGAGCCATTATTATCATTGTACTGTAGGTAGCCGCTAATTTCAAGGCTCTAGCTGAGCTTGAGGAAAGCTCAGAATAGCAGCTCCGGCCTTTACATTAAGAGTAAGATCTAAATAGGCCCCCTGTGTGTAGGGAAACTTTGGTAAAGGGTTATGTTCAGATAAAGCCGTAAAAGCTTGCCTAAATTATTTATGATCTGACATTAGACCTAGTAGATTTCACCTATTACACAGGAATTTACAATGCTTAATATGCACAGTCGCACTATAAGAAATCTGGGGTATATAGTAGTATACTGTAGTATACAATATATAAATGTAGCAGGCCCTGAATGTTTTGTTGTTGAAGGTTCTTGGATTCTGTGCTTTAGGCTAGGGTCAGACTAACGCATTTTTCGCGTTGTCTGTGAAAAAGTGCGTTCGAACGAATGGACGCATTTTTTCACGGAATACGCGATAGCGGTCATACGATGCGCCTTTTCGTCCGTGATTTTGTACGGATCATCAATAAAACACTTTTTGTGTCTGGACGTTATGTTGGCCGGACATTAGCAGCGTCTGACGTCTCCCAATCACGCACACACGCCTCTAGCGGACGCAGCGCACTCTGTACGTCCGTACTAGAGGTTTGACGTTCTAGACAAAATGCGTTCGTTTGCCACTTGCGTTGCGCAGACGAACTTTCGTGCGGCCGTACTTCGTGTGTTCTCCGGCATTGGACGTCATTTTCTGCTAGCACGGCCGTGATTTCGTGCGTCTAAACGCACGTTAAAACTGCTTTCGTCTGACCCTAGCCCTAATCGGATCAACTTTGTGGATGGTATTTATACGTAAAATAAGGTATAATATCTAAATTTTTATGAATATCATTCTTTTGCGACTGCAATGATGTTTTTGCCGTGCACTTTTCATAAATTCCGCAGTTTTCCATACATTGTAATTCAGAAATGAAAAAAAGTGTGTGTATGTGTATACTGATCCCATAATAGTTTAGCCAGGGACGTAAGCCAGATAATGAAAGGATTCCTCTTTTTATTATTGCAAGGTTCCCTTTGTAGCTAGTTGAAATAAAGGAGGTGTGATAAGCAGAGCTGCAGAGCAGTGAGTGATTTTACTGCAGGAAAAGCTAATGAGGGTTTTCCTGTGGACCTGCTGAGTCAGGAAGACACTCCGTTTACTCTGTACTAGTAATTGCATCATTATAAAGGATTTTGAAGTGAAATATGTGATCATCATCATATACAAAGCATTACCTAGGGTTTCCAGATCGGCCATGTTTTCCTGGACACATATTACTATTTCATGCATAGGGGAGCACAGCGAAAAGTGCTGCCCTGCAACATGTATAATTCATATGCTGCAGGAAGAAAATCAGGGCAGGTCACTTGGGATTCCTTTCTTTATTTCTTACCTGCAGCACCTGTGCTGTTCTACAGATTGCAGAGTTGGTTCTGCTTTGTCAACCAGAATCTAGAATATAAAATATTGACTGTTTTAAGTAAATATGTAATATACAGAGCCTGGCCAAAAATAAAAAAAACACCTTACAAGCCTGTTATGATCTGGGGTTCTTCAGTTGGTCAAGTCTAGGTTCAGTAACATTATGTGCCAAAAAATTAGTTCAGCTGAGTCCCTGAATATAATGAATGAGCAGGTTTTTCCACTAGTGGATCTTTTATCCCTGATGACGCGGGCGTATTCAAAGATGGCAATGCCAGGATTCATCAGGTTCAAATTGTGCAAGAGTGGTTCAGGGAGACATCATTTTCACACATGGATTGGCCACCACACAGTCCAGACCTTAACCCCATTGAGAATATTTGGGATGTATTGGGGAAGACTTTACGCAGCGTACTGACTCTCTCATAATCAATACAAGATCTTAACGAAAAAATTGTCATCTGTGCTTACTCCAATTATACCGTGTGAAACTAAACACAATTAGAGGTTTGGTTTCTTATCAATGGCCATTATAAGACTAGCTCGCCCGCCAGCGTCAAGGCACCTCTATAAGGGCGAGTCCTAACCAAAATAAAACCACAGGCTACTACATAGCAAACCATACCTGCTCATGCTGCTTGTCAAACATGAGGTAGACTGGTGGGCCTTTATTTATGCTCCCCCAGAAACAAAATCCACTTTGGGATCAAAACAAAGACACGGAGCGGAGTCTTGCTGCATGGATGACCTGGCTGGAAGTACATTGAAACATACATAGTGCAGGAGGGGTGGGGTCGCGCCTATTCCCCGAAGGGTTGGCTGCAACCACCAAATGCATCCAGCCCAACAACATGTGTAAAACATAACAAAAAAAAAAATGTCATCTGCGCTTACTCCAATTATACCGTGTGAAACTAAACACAATTAGAGGTTTGGTTTCTTATCAATGGCCATTATAAGACTATAGAGGTGCCTTGACGCTGGCGGGCGAGCTAGTCTTATAATGGCCATTGATAAGAAACCAAACCTCTAATTGTGTTTAGTTTCACACGGTATAATTGGAGTAAGCACAGATAAATTTTTTTTCTTTGTTATGTTTTACACATGTTGTTGGGCTGGATGCATTTGGTGGTTGCAGCCAACCCTTCGGGAACTAGGCGCGACCCCACCCCTCCTGCACTATGTATGTTTCAATGTACTTCCACCCAGGTCATCCCTGCAGCAAGACTCCGCTCCATGTCTTTGTTTTGATCCCAAAGTGGATTTTGTTTCTGGGGGAGCATAAATAAAGGCCCACCAGTCTACCTCATGTTTGACAAGCAGCATGAGCAGGTATGGTTTGCTATGTAGCAGCCTGTGGTTTCATTTTGGTTAGGACTCGCCCTTATAGAGGTGCCTTGACGCTGGGGGCGAGCTAGTCTTATAATGGCCATTGATAAGAAACCAAACCTCTAATTGTGTTTAGTTTCACACGGTATAATTGGAGTAAGCACAGATGACATTTTTTTCTTTGTTATGTTTTACACATGTTGTTGGGCTGGATGCATTTGGTGGTTGCAGCCATCCCTTCGGGGAATAGGCGCGACCCACCCCTCCTGCACAATACAAGATCTTGGCCACAAATTAATGCACCTCTGGATGGAAATAAATGTTGTGACATTATATAAGCTTATCAAAATGATGCCACAGCGAAAGCCTGCCGTTATCACAGCGAAAAGGCAGACCAACGAAATTAGATTGTGTGACTTTTTGTTTGGCCAGGCAGTGTATGTTTAGCTATCAAAGTCATTCAAGATTAAACATAACAAGAAAAAAGGTTGTCATCTGCGCTCCCCAGTCCCCACTGTAGCTCCATGTGAAACAAAACACAATCAGATGTTTTGGTTTACTTGAATGGCCATTAAAGTGTAAGCTTACCTGCCACGTAACGGCACCTCTAGGTCAGGTGGGACCTAACTTAATTAAACAAATAGCTGCTTTCTAACGCCAGTGTGAGACGTGCGCACTATGTGCGCCCATACTGACATGCCTTCCGATGCTCGTCGCAGCGTTGTGCCTTTTCGACTGGGCCGGCCACAAGCTGTAACGCGCGCACAAATTTCTTGCGCTACAGCGGACGTTCTGAAAGCCTCCCCGTCAAAACACTATGACGCGCATTCGATGAAGCTGCAAAGTGTGATCCTCCATGGAAGGATCGAGCTTTGCAGCGCTGAGCACACTAACTGCAAGGTGAGGTGACCACGCAGGCGTCATAGTGTAATTAACGTCCACTCTCCCGGACGTTCCTTCCGCTCTGAAAAACGCCCATCTGACCGTGAGCTTAGCAATCACATATGCTCATGTTGCTTATCAGCTAAGAGGCAAATTGATGGGTTATATTTATACACTCACCAGAAACAATTCCACTTGGGATTAAAAAGAGAAACATGGTAAGAGGCAGCAGCAGTAATGACCTAGCTGGGGATATAACAAAATATACATATATGCAGAAAAAATGGTTTCGTCATACACATATGCAGAAAAAAACAGTTCTGCATACATATATGCAGAAAAAACGGTTTCGCTATACATATATGCAGAAAAAACAGTTTTCATTATACGTATATGTACAAAAAACGGTTTCGGTTTTACATATATGCAGATAAATGGTTTCTGCATATACAGTTGTGTTCAAAATTATTCAACCCCCAATGCTGTAAAGGGTTTTAGTGAATTTAGTGTACATTTGTAATAGTATTCAGAATGAAATCCTACAAGGACTTTTTAAAGAACCATATGCAACTAAAATGACATCAATTGGTTTTGTAATACAGTAGTAAATGTTTCTTTTGTGAATTCTTCATTGACACAATTATTCAACCCCTTAAAGACTACCACTCTGAAGAACAGAGGTTCATTCAAGGGTTTTCAATCAGGTATTGAAAACACCTGTGGATGTCACGGAGCAGCAATAAAGCATAATAAGCGCCAATTAGGCAGCTTTAAAATGACTCTGATACTCAGCTCCTTCTAGACATTTACTGGTGTGGTTACAAACATGGTGAAGTCAAGAGAATGGTCCAGGAAGACAAGAGAAGAGGTGATTACTCTTCACAGGAAGGGCAATGGCTATAAGAAGATTGCAAAGATGTTTAACATATCAAGAGAGACCATAGGAAGCATCATTCGCAAATTCAAGGCAAAGGGCACTGTTGAAACGCTACCTGGTCGTGGCAGAAAGAAGATGCTGACTTCGACTGCTGTGCGCTACCTGAAGCCTAGAGTGGAGAAAAGTCCCCGTCTGACTGCTGAGGAACTGAGAAAAGATTTGTCAGATGTGGGTACTGAAGTTTCAGCTCAGACAATACGGCGCACACTGCGTAATGAAGGCCTCCATGCCAGAACTCCCAGGCGCACCCCCTTGCTGTCTCCAAAGAATAAGAAGAGTCAACTGCAGTATGCCAAAAGTCCTGTGGACAAACCACAGAAGTTTTGGGATAGTGTTCTGTGGACTGATGAAACAAAATTAGAACTGTTTGGGCCCATGGATCAACGCTATGTTTGGATGAGGAAGAACAAGGCCTATGAAGAAAAGAACACCTTGCCTACTGTGAAGCATGGCGGGGGGTCAATCCTGCTTTGGGGCTGTTTTGCTTCTGCAGGTACAGGGAAGCTTCAGCGTGTGCAAGGTACCATGAATTCTCTTCAGTACCAGGAGATATTGGATGACAATGTGATGCAGTCCGTCACAAACCTGAGGCTTGGGAGACATTGGACCTTTCAACAGGACAATGATCCCAAGCATACCTCCAAGTCCACTAGAGCATAGTTGCAGATTAAAGGCTGGAACATTTTGGAGTGGCCATCGCAGTCACCTGACTTAAATCCGATTGAGAACCTCTGGTGGGACTTAAAGAAAGCAGTTGCAGTGCGCAAGCCTAAGAATGTGACTGAACTGGAGGCTTTTGCCCATGACGAATGGGCGAAGATACCCCTAGATCGCTGCAAGACACTTGTGTCAAGCTATGCTTCACGTTTAAAAGCTGTTATAACTGTAAAAGGATGTTGTACTAAGTACTAAGATTGAATGTCACTTGGGGGTTGAATAAAACTGATAATGATGTGAGCACAGAAAAGACATTTGTGGTTATTTCATTATAAATGTTATGTTATATTTGTCTCACCTACACATGCCTCTTTGATTTAATTGTAAGCAAGATGACTGAATGATCAAAATCAATGTCAAACTGGCCAAAACACTCAATTTCAGTGGGGGTTGAATAATTTTGAACACAACTGTATGTATATTTAATTGTATCCCCAGCCAGGTCATTATTGCTGCTACCTCTTTCCTTGTTTTTCTTTTTAATCCCAAAGTAGAATTTTTCCTGGTGAGGGTGTAACTATAAACCCATCAGTTTGCCTCATAGCTGATAAACAGCATAGGGATATGTGGTTGCTTAGAAAAGCAGCTCTTGGTTTCTTTAGGTAGGTGGGATGTGCGTTTCGGGTTTCGGAATTTCGGAATTTTCACAAAATTTCCCGATTCATGCATTCGGATTCGGACGATTTTCCAAAAATTTTCGGATCTGAAAAACGGCAGATCCGAACAAATTTCCGGGCCGAAACTAAAACTTTTTGGAATTTTCGAATGGCCTAGAAATGTGTAAAGTCTAAATTAATTTTCGTTCCATTCCTGATTTCGGTTCCATTTCAGTAATTTCGGACATCGTATTTTTCGGTTATATCGCTGATTCTGTAATTTTGTATCATTCCCATCTCAATGTGTCCTTCCTGGAAAACCAGAGAAATCTCAATGTATCCTTCCCGGGAAACCAGAGAAATCTCAATGTATCCTTCCTGGGAAACCAGAGAAATCTCAATGTATCCTTCCCGGGAAACCAGAGAAATCTCAATGTATCATTCTTGTAAAACATGAGAAATCTCAATGTATCCTTCCTGGAAAACCAGATAAATATAAATGTATCCTTCACGGGAAACCAGAGAAATCTCAATGTATCCTTCTTGTAAAACCAGAGAAATCTCAATGTATCCTTCCTGGGAAACCAGAGAAATCTCAATGTATCCTTCTTGTAAAAAATGAGAAATCTCAATGTATCCTTCCTGGAAAACCAGATAAATATAAATGTATCCTTCACGGGAAACCAGAGAAATCTCAATGTATCCTTCTTGTAAAACAAGAGAAATCTCAATGTATCCTACTTGTAAAACCAGAGATATCTCATTGTATCCTTCTTGTAAAATCTGAAAAATCTCAATGGCAGAAATATTGTATCGACAGAATTATCGTATCGACAGAAATATCGGATCCGAAAAACCATTAGTTTACGTCAAAACGAATAGACACTTCGAAACGAGGAGAACAGACGTTCCAAAAAACACGAAAATTTCCAAAATCACGAGAAAAAATGTCGATACGAAAAACGAACCGAGAAAGAAATCGGCCGAAACGAGCCGAAACGAAAATTTACAAAATCCGAACGAATTGAATCGAACGGAAAAAAAAATCGGTGCACAAGTCTATTAGGTAGGACCCACCTGACCCAGAGGTGCCATGACGTGGCAGGTGGGCTTACACTTTAATGGCCATTCAAGTAAACTAAAACCTCCTGTGTTTTTTTCACATGGAGCTACAGTGGTGAGCACAAAGGACAAACTTTTTTTCAAGATTAAACATGTCTCCTTCACTCCAAAATGTCAGTGGATGTGTAAATTTTAGATCAATGTAGTTTTTGTTGATAAAGTTTGAAAGCAAAATACCACCAGGGTCTATTAAAAGATGCTATTAATCAGTCAGTTTTTTATGTTGCAATTAACATAAGTGTCAACTTCTCTCCAGATATTGAAGCTTTGGGCCTCGGTGCTCACCTCATAGCGGCATGTAATTGTTGCAATTATCGTTGACGAAAGGCTTAAGTTTTCAGGCTCTGTCATTACTGAACATTACTTATTCATTGACATCGCTCTGTCGCGCTTGACATGTGTGTTATGTATGAAAGTGCTTTTAACTGAATTATCATCATCACAGCATAATTTCAGAACTGATGCATTATCTTTTGCGTTCTAGTGAATAAACGTCAGCTAATCCTTTTTACTAATTCACTGACACACAAAGGTTGGTGTTACTATGAATTAATTTTTTTATTATTCAAGATTTTTTATTAATACAAGAAAAGGAAGACAAAAAGACAAGAAGATCACACAAAAGGATAATACAACAGTATAAGAAAATACAACAGTATAAGAAAAAAAAATGGCGAGGATCAGAGCCGTAAGAGAAAATAACATACAACAACGTAGCACAAATTGGCTCTAAAATAAGGGTGGAGATGTACATTTTTCCACCACGAGAACATATGAAGGCACCCTTAAGGAGAGGCAACAAAAAAGGAAGGGGGCGTGGACACCTTCCAACTCCAAAAATGCAAAAAAAAAAAAGGAGAGGACCCCTAAGGCGGAGCTACACATCCACCCAAGAGAGAAGAAGAGAGAAAGAAAGGGAAGAAAAAGAGAGCAGAGAGAGAGGAAACAACTTGGAAGGGGATATAGAGGAGGGAATGGAATAGGAATGGGAGCAGCCCCACTCAACAAGATCTCTCATCAAGAACGGCCCACTTGAATTTTATTTATTAAACACATCTTGAATATATACAGTACATTAAAATTAAAAATAACTAAAACAAAATGATGTCTGACACAAAAATTTCTCAGCTTCCCAATAGCTACAGAGAGCTTTTTAAGGCTAATGTCAGATGAACGCAGTCTGGGCGCACTCTGCGTGCGTG
Source organism: Leptobrachium leishanense (assembly GCA_009667805.1). Classification (NCBI taxonomy): domain Eukaryota; kingdom Metazoa; phylum Chordata; class Amphibia; order Anura; family Megophryidae; genus Leptobrachium; species Leptobrachium leishanense. The sequence goes on from CM019065.1 coordinate 327,271,465, forward strand.
CATAACGGACAGACGTACTGATGGAAGATACTGTAGACACCACACGGTCTGTTTTTTTTTGACAGATGTAGAAAAAAAAGGGAAATATGGGAAACAAAATTAATTAAAATTAAATGACAGGTACAGTCAGCCAGACCAGAAAACTTCTGAGCGTCAACGTGATGGACGCTGCAAATGCGCTGCGTCTGACGTCCCGTCATCATGCACATAGGTCCCTATGCGGATGTGGCCCACTCTGGGCATCCGTCGTAGCGCTTTTACGTCGAGGCCTAAGTGGCATCCGTTGCCACCTGCATGGTGCGTGCGCACTTCCGTGAGCACATACTTTGTGTGTTGGCCTCTATTGATCACAAATCAATGCTACGACGGACGTTAAACTGTGCGGCGACACGAACGTGATGACTGCGTTCGTCTGACGCTAGCCTTAGCCATACCAAGAATCAGATGTGGTGCATCCAGACTAAAGTCTGTGATCTAAAGAGCCTAATTTACCTTGAATTCATTTGTAATAATGTCAGAAAATCACGATATTCTCATTGATTTAAGGGGTTATTCACAGAGCACCGAGATGTCGCCAACATTTCAGTGCTCTCTCATTTCCCGCACATTGGGTAATCAAATTTCCCGACCCTGCGGTGAATTCTGCATTCACTGCAGGATCCCCGGAATGCGGGGAAAAGCCGACGAATGAAAAGTGAAAGCGGCAAAACCATCGAAATTATCGCATCTGATAATTTCAGCGGTTTTGCAGCTGTTTTTTTAGTTTAAAATGTGCAGAAAATATCGGATCCAATCTGATCCGATAAATTATCAGATCCGATCCAATAATCTGCCACAAGCCCCCCGAACCCATCCAGGAAAAGCTGATGATCTGCCTAACACAGTGACGACCAGCGGGCAGAAAAAGCAGACAAGCCGACGAACAGGGGAAAAAAAAAAAAACAATTGAAAGTGTCAAAATTTAAACACGGTTTTCAAAAAACTACTGAATGAAAATGTCTGGAGTTGACATCTAAGGCCCTATGAATGATAATAAAAAGGTTTGTTACAGAAAAAAGAAAAACGCTATTTAAAAAAAAAAATGGAGAAGATGTTTGCCGAAAAAAATCCCGAAAAATGCCAAAAAAATCCTAAATTTTTTTATGCAGATTAAAATAATAAACAGTTTTTTAGATAGTGAATAAAAATGGGAATATTTTTAACATTGGAACATATGGGATTTGCTTGAATAAACCTGCCGATTGAAACCACCAAACATCAGGGCATTTCTCTGACACTTGCTGTTCGGTGTTCTCTGAATAGATTAACCATTGCTTCTCTATGGGGATTTCACTGCTGTTGAACAGGCACCGTATTTGCTGGCAATTCATCAAAATTTGGCAAACTGCCTGCTCTCTGAGTAGCCAAATGACCCCGAAAATGCTCTGTACAGGAAAATTCACTGTTCAGTGCCATTTTGGGTCCAAATCGTCTCGCTCTCTCTGAATAACTCTTTATGTGCTCACATGGTTTTGTTTTTGAACTTGGAATGTACTGTAATAACCCAATCCAACCGAGCCATTAAGCTAACCATTCAAGAAGCTATACGTACTTTAATGGCTCCTAACCTTTGTATACAAACCTTTAATAATGGCTTGGCGCAAGAACAGCAAGCCCTGGTAGCTCACTGTTCTTGGTTTGAGTTTTAAGCTCTCAGACCCTGATGTTAAGTGATGCTGCTTTTTGCAAAATCACTTAACACTTCCACTGTGATAGCTTAAAATATAGTGCAAAGGGCGTCATGTGTTGCTTCCTTTTCTCACTGTATGCAGCTGAAAACTCGGCACTAACGAAGCAGAGAAGAATAGCAAAAAGTTAGTGAGAAAAATTACAGATAAAAAATGTTAGGGTAGCTTTATATATTAGTTAATATAATTAGTGTAGAATTGATAAACCGTGTTAGTTCAGATGCCAAAATCACCAGAGTATAGCAGTATGTGGTGATACCTTTTTTTATTTGACTATCGTTGCATTTAAAAGACAAGTTTACGAGAGTATTCCTCCCTTCTTCAGGTCTTTAATATAATTAAAAATATTGTGCTTTTTGGTGCCAATGTGGTTAAATGAAGATGTGAGCAGGATAAGTGATAGTGAGGGACTGATGCTTGATTGGCGATGGCAGTTGGAATAAAATAGGGTGAAGAAGTGTGGAGGAAGGTAAAAGAGGATGCCGATGCAGTATTCCCCGGAGGGTTGGGATGGTTTGATTATGGGGAGGAAGGAGAATAGAGCTGAGGGATGAACAGCAGAGTGTATGTATCAGTGGTGCTGGGGTTGTGCTATAGAATTCGGTTTTAAAAAAAAAAAAAACTTACCATAGGAGCTGTTGATCCTGCAGCTCTGGTCCCATGCAGGGCTGCCATGGGACATCTTTTGGTCCCCTAAAAAAAACACTGACTTGGGGCCCCTACCCACCCCAAGAACACTCCCCATCTGCACCCCCAAAACATAAACGGAGACAATCAAAGTTGCCAGACCCTTCCATAGGTACCCATGCCCCCGGGCAACAAAACAGGGGTTGTGATGTCTCCAAAGATTCCAAGAATGAGTGGACCGTTTCCCTTCACCTACTAGTATGAGTGTCCCCTTCCCTTAAAGTGACAGACCCCATTTGCCCCTCCTTTCTCCATTGGTCAGCCCCTGTCCTAGAGCTTGCAACGATAAAGACGCAGCGATCAGATAAAGAGAATAATGGCCCACACTTTGAAGATTCACGAGGAGGTGTCACAGTATGTGACAATGATAATAATGTTGAGAAGTGTGGAGGAAGGTAAAAGAGGATGCCGATGCAGTATTCACCGGAGGGTTGGGATGGTTTGATTATGGGGAGGAAGGAGAATAGAGCTGAGGGATGAACAGCAGAGTGTATGTATCAGTGGTGCTGGGGTTGTGCTATAGAATTCGGTTTTTAAAAAAAAAACTTACCATAGGAGCTGTTGATCCTGCAGCTCTGGTCCCATGCAAGGCTGCCATGGGACATCTTTTGGTCCCCTAAAAAAAACACTGACTTGGGGCCCCTACCCACCCCAAGAACACTCCCCATCTGCACCCCCAAAACATAAACGGAGACAATCAAAGTTGCCAGACCCTTCCATAAGTACCCATGCCCCCGGGCAACAAAACAGGGGTTGTGATGTCTCCAAAGATTCCAAGAATGAGTGGACCGTTTCCCTTCACCTACTAGTATGAGTGTCCCCTTCCCTTAAAGTGACAGACCCCATTTGCCCCTCCTTTCTCCATTGGTCAGCCCCTGTCCTAGAGCTTGCAACGATAAAGATGCAGCGATCAGATAAAGAGAATAATGGCCCACACTTTGAAGATTCACGAGGAGGTGTCACAGTATGTGACAATGATAATAATGTTGAGAAGTGTGGAGGAAGGTAAAAGAGGATGCCGATGCAGTATTCACCGGAGGGTTGGGATGGTTTGATTATGGGGAGGAAGGAGAATAGAGCTGAGGGATGAACAGCAGAGTGTATGTATCAGTGGTGCTGGGGTTGTGCTATAGAATTCGGTTTTTAAAAAAACTTACCATAGGAGCTGTTGATCCTGCAGCTCTGGTCCCATGCAAGGCTGCCATGGGACATCTTTTGGTCCCCTAAAAAAAACACTGACTTGGGGCCCCTACCCAACCCAAGAACACTCCCCATCTGCACCCCCAAAACCTAAACGGAGACAATCAAAGTTGCCAGACCCTTCCATAGGTACCCATGCCCCCGGGCAACAAAACAGGGGTTGTGATGTCTCCAAAGATTCCAAGAATGAGTGGACCGTTTCCCTTCACCTACTAGTATGAGTGTCCCCTTCCCTTAAAGTGACAGACCCCATTTGCCCCTCCTTTCTCCATTGGTCAGCCCCTGTCCTAGAGCTTGCAACGATAAAGACGCAGCGATCAGATAAAGAGAATAATGGCCCACACTTTGAAGATTCACGAGGAGGTGTCACAGTATGTGACAATGATAATAATGTTGAGCAATACCTTATGTATTATGGTATTATAATTAATGTGTAACTGTACCCAGGTAAATAACGTTACTGTCTAGTGTCGTCTACCAAAATGCCCTGGTGTTATTGGTGCATAAATAAAACCTCACACTGAGGCTATTTTGGACCATCCTGTTACCAGATATAAGAATAAAGGATGCAGAAAATATTGCATAGTTGAAGTGATTCTAAGCAATGCTTGTATTTTAAGACTTGGGAATTGTGCTTGGTCACCGCAGCCTGAGTCACCGATTTGCAGTATTATTTGCAAATTGGCAGAGATGCAATATTGATGAGGACATAAAATGTTAAGACGGCCTTACTTATCTTAATGGATAAGGATGTAAAAGTACAAGATGCACATTCTCTCTTTTTCTTGCTTAGCAACATTTTAAACAACCCGACTGAAAGAACAATGCGCAGTAAATTGTTCAACATTCACAAACAGCAGATTGCTATTCACAGACACGTGACCGAGCTTCTTGTCTCTGCGTGAGGCTTGTGATGCCTGGTGTAACTTTAGACAGAGGCACTGAAAACCGGCAGCGAATGTGTATTGTCTGACTGGATAAAAGCAGGACTATTTTTCTTTATAATTGCTGGTTACTGATACCGGCAAGCACAGAAAACACAGTACATAATTAATATAAAAGGTTGTCCTGTCCCTCCGTATGCAGTTTCTTTATGATGTGTCGTGGCGTGATGCTGAAGATTTGTTTACTGTAAAGTAAGCATATGTTAGCAGGATGCTAATTATTTCATTTGACGATCAATAAACTGTAGCTAATGCAGAATAATGCCAAGTTCAGCATGCACTATAATATGACACCACCACAAGTTAGTCAATGCTAACTGTCATGATATTGATGGTTTGTGATCTCAATACAGTGAATTCATGTAGCTATTATAACGCAACCTAGGAGATTTGCATAGGACAGGATCCTAGATGAAAGCCTTAAGTCTTTCTGCGTCTGATATAATTAATTCAATTATTTTCTTATTTTTAATGTTTGCCGTTACAGATGAATCATTTTTATTTTCCAGATTGAGCTATCCTCCTGTTGTATAGAGCAGCTCTGAGTGGGGCACTCTGGCAGTTCTGCCAGTCAACGTGGTGGATGCATGTTTGCCTAATATATTCAATCATGTTAAGGATTGTGCCCATTTACAGATTATTTTTTTGTGTTTAAGCACCTTTTAAAAATAGGTGTGTGATTGTTTTTTCTTCATATTTACCCCTATTCGGTGGCTGATCGTCTTTTTTCGGCAGTGGTCAGGTGCTGATCGGTGGTCTGTTCGGGCTCGTTTGGCAGATAGTCTGCCGCGTTGGTGGTCCATTCGGCAGTTTGCGGCTACGTTCGGCGGTTTATCAAATGCATAAGGCTGATCCCTTCGGGGAGTCTGTGGGGCGGGGAGAGGAAACTAAACATTTTTTTCTGGGGGGGAGTAATATGGCCAGCTGAACCTGGAGTCACCTTACCTGACAGGTGGACCTGCCTGACACTGCACACACTGCACACAGAACACCCACACACTGCACCTACAAGAGTATCAGCCCCTGACATTGCACAGACTGACACCTCACACACAACACTCTCACACTGCACCTACATGTGTATCACACCCCCTGACACTGCACAAGCTGCACCCTACAAGTGTATTGCACTCCTTGACACTGGGCACACTCAGACACTGCACTCAAAACACCCTTATACTGCACCTACACATGTATCACACCCCCTGACACTGCACACTCACGCAAAACACTCTCACACAAAACAACCTTGCACTGACTCTGATATGCATCATGTCTGCATAGCAAGCCCACACCCCTCCCCGGCCATGAGTACGCACTGGTGACTGCTTCAGAAGGGGATCGCGGCTGTCCCACTCTGAACTCTTTCCTATAAAACATTGAATTCTCACGGATTCTGAAGTCCTGAAAAATCTAAAGTCCAACATACAGAATGCTTAGGGCCCCAAGCATTCTGGATAAGGGGTGCTCCACCACTAGTTATGAACATATAGTTCATTCTGGCAGGGAGCTTTTAATCATCTGCAGTAAAAGCAGAAAAGCAGAGCAGAATGTTGAATGGGCCAGGCCAGGATCTGAGAAATGGATCACAGAAGAAGTTACAAGTCATTCAGAGGGAACAGATCATCCCTTAAAAAAAAGAGACCGAATGCTGAAAATGAGCCCCTGATTGTAGGGCTCTAAGTAAAGTGAGTGCTTTACTTTGCTTCAAGAACCCCTCCTTTTTTATGACTGACATTATTGACATTTTTGAACTATTATTATTCAACTATTATTCAATTATATTCAACTGACATTATTGCATTATTATGTTTTTTGTTTGTTTTCTCGGTTCCTTATTCGACTTGACCACAAGAGAAGAGGAAAAAGTATAGGTTTAGGTTTTATTGTTCTTTGATTTTGGGAAAATTTAAGCCGCATTGCACTTAATGCTGTGTAACACAAACTGATTTTTCTGTTGCATGTGGCAATTTGAGGTGTTATGTTGGAGATTTCACAATTTTGCACAGCAGCAAAATTTCACAGCTATTTTATATCAGTAAACGCCAGTCACGTATCACTATTGTTTGTGTTTGTACCTCTTGTTCTCTTTCCTGATCAGTAAATGTGACCATAGGGGTTTGTGTGATTCAGATAAATATGCTGAGATTTCCTTCGATCAGACAGAGCATTGCAGGCGAACAAGGCCTAAATGTATATAAATTCTCTTTATTTGAAATCCTCATTTTTTCCATTAATGACGCGGTTTTATCCCGTGTTCAGTTTTACCTATAAGAACGTCTATATGATTATTAAAATAGATCTTCGCTCAATCTAGCATTTCCTTCCTAATATTGATGAGCATCCTACACACATTAAAGTTGTATGAGATATTAACTTACCGAAAATGATCTAACAGTGAGCTTTGGGGTAGAATTAGATGATTGTGAAAAATGTCAGCGAAAGCAATCATTTTCTTCATTGTTGTGTCATAACAAAATCTACTGTGCCCGGGGATCAAAAAAGCGAGCTTCCTCCTTTAATTTCCCAAGGGGCTCGTTCTTTCATATAGTAAGAATTTCTAGCTTTTTTTGTTCTTGTAGACCTTCTGTTGTGCTAGTTCGGAGCCATATTGCTAAAGAACAGATTAACGTTTCTGGTGAAAACATCAATGATAAAATAATTATAGCATTTAAAAGCTGCAGTTTCTGAAACACCTCCATGATTTCTTAGGGCATTGCAGGGTGTCCACGTTTTGTGGCAAGAGCTTCAGAAGAGCAATGGTGTGGGAAGGTGTATGGACCATTGGAGTCGTCTGGCACTTATTGCCAACAACTGGCAGTATGCAAACTCATGTTACCACAAGTGACATTACTGCTTTGTAGGCTTCATACCAAAAGTACTGTTGATTGCATAAATAGTACAGTGGCCACATGGCAAATCTGGTTGGGTGACTGATTTAACTTTTGACCTGTGCTGCCAAAAGAAGTGTAATGAACATAAAACGGATTATGCACTCACAGGTTTTAATCAGTTCATGGTCAGATGGGTGCTTCAGGAACCATGGAGCGGCCAGACAGAACGCCACCTAAAATTAAATAAAAGATGAAGGAACCTAGCACAAATGTTAATTTTGACAGCAAATTTCAATTTAGTTTTAATAACAGTCTTCTGACTAAAATGCCATTTAGTTTTAGTCCTATTTTAGTCGTCTGAATTGTTCTCGTTTTAGTCTAGTTTTAGACAACGAAATGTCGTAAGATTTTGGTCGACTAAACCTAGAGTAGATTTAGTCAAATAAAATCGAATGGTTTTAAAGCATTATTTAAACAGTTTTTTAGAATTACCGCACTCATTATATACTCCTGGAGTTAAATCTTATCTGAATATAGAAAATGCGAGATGTATGACCTTGCCAATGAAAGGTATGGCTGGCAACTTTACTTGTTTCCTCTGTCTCTCCTTTTGATACCATTTCCAAACTCTGAATTCTAATGACGTTGCCCATGACAATTTAAATTCACTTTAAATGCATATACTGTCTCGAGTCCTGCCTTTAATGAGATATCACATCTGAACTTACCTTAGCTCCAGACCCAGTGATGATGCTTGTGGCCATCCTGTAGTTCCTTGCATTCTCCTATTTGACTAAGATAAGGTGACATGGTTGCTTCGATGCCGCCTGCTGTTACCACATTCTAAGCTCTTCTCTTGCACTGTACCATGGGTTTGAGGCTTCTCTTGCTTTTCTTTCTCAAATATTTCAAATGCACATCTGCTGGTACAGACCTCTATCTATGCCAACGGAAGGCTGTACGTTCTGGGTAGTGATGGGCCGAACTCCCCCGTGTTCGGTTCGCAATCGAACTCGAACACCCGAAAAAGTTTGACTGCGAACTCGAACACAATTCGAACACCATGCAAGTCAATGGGGCTCGAACGCTTGAAAATTAAGGTCCCCTCCAAGAGGGCATATATGCAAGATATTGGCCATAAAAGGTGTATTGGGGGTCCGGGTACTGCCCTGTGGGACAGGAAACAACAAAAAAAAAAATTTAAAAGTTTTTAACCCTTTCACTGCTGAGTGCTGAGCCATTTCACCGCTCTGCGCTGAGCTCATTTTTACTGCTTTTGCTCATGTTTAAACGCGATTTGAAGCCATGGGAAATGTTTGACCAACAAGGAGTGGGAAATGTTTGACCAACAAGAAGTGGGAAATGTTTGACCAACAATGAGTGGGAAATGTTTGACCAACAATGAGGGGGAAATGTTTGACCAACAAGGAGTGGGAAATGTTTGACCAACAATGAGTGGGAAATGTTTCTGAATCCCATAGGCTTCAATGTTAAAAATATTCCCGTTTTAATTCAATATCTAATAAACCGTTTATTATTTTATTCTTCAGTAAAGAGTCTCTTTATTTTTAGATTTTTTTAGGATCTTTTAAGCATTGTTTTGAATTTTTTTGAATTTTATTTTTCTCAAACCTTCCGTGAACATCCCGAAAAGTTCGAAGTTCATGAATTTTCGAACAGCCGATGTTCGAATCGAACTACGAACCGATTCAAACCGGCAGCCCATCCCTAGTTCTGGGAAAGTCTGATGATGGTTGGTAGGGAAGACTGGTATTTTCTACGCACTATTTTATGGCAAATCAAATCTTAAACAATTTGCTAAGACGATGTATAGGCACAACTTTTATCCTTTTTTAAAAGCGCTAACATTTGAATTGTGTGTTCAGATAGAAAATCATGGAGAACTGGCAACATTTAGGTCAGAGCAGCTTAGTTGGAGGAAGAAACCATACATCACTTATTTTTCTAGTTCAAATCCATTTGTTAAGGCTCATTAATCCCCAGAATCCTGAATAAAACCTATTTAAACAGCTTTCATGTTGAAAGAGATATAGAATTACCCCAGTCGTTGGAAATAACACTTCTATCTATAGATATATATTTCACCTTTGTGAATTTCTGCAATTGAAATTCTGCATGAATGTAGCCATTATCAAAACGACAATTTGAACCACCTACACGATTGCCTCGGTTTCTCTTTTTCTGCATTTCTCTATATAATCTCCCAGCTAATATTTATATTTCAGTAAAAGACATTTATCTTGTGCCGATGCTCCAGGGCTCAATTTGTAAAGGTATCTCAACACAGAGCCTTACTCTCTCGAAGCTGCCATTCATTATTATAAGAAAATATTCATTGCAAGAAAAAAGAACAGATGGCGGAAAAAGAATAAAGAAAATAAGATCGCTGCTAATAATAATAATCATGGGGGCCCTCCTACTTCTCATCTTTAGGTACCCAGTTGCATTTTTTGGGGGTAATCCTTATTTGGTTCATGATACAGGACACAAAAACTAACAGTTTGTGACTATTTACAGAGGCTTCAAAAAAAAGGATATAAATCTAGAAATAAAAGAAAAAATATATAGGGTAATATCCCACAAACTGGGTGTTATGCATGTTATGCATAACATTCATCTGCTTCTGAGGAAGACCTTGTGTGTAGGCTTGTGCACCGATTTTTTTTTTCGGTTCGATTCGATTTTTTTGGATTTTTAAACTTTACGATTCGGCTCGTTTCGACCGATTTCTGTTTCGATTCGGTTCGGCTCGACTCGTTTTCCGTGTACATTTTTTTTCGGAATTTCGTCCATTTTTCGTATTTTCGTGTCACTTAGCTCGTTTTTTGTATCGACTTTTCGTATGTTCGAAAATTTTCGTTTTTTCGGAACGTCTGTTCTCGTTTCAAAGCAATAAGTTTCGATTTGACACATTTCAAGTGCATTCGAAAATTCCGAAAATATTTCGTTTCGGCTCGGAAAACTTTTCGGATCTGCCATTTTCGGATCTAAAAATTTTCGGAAAATCGGCCGCATCCGAAAACACGAATCGGGAAATTTCGTGAAAATTCCGAAATTCCGAAACCCGAAACGCACATCCCTACTTGTGTGGTAGAAACGCGTTGAGCTGCTTGTTTTTATCCTGTTGCCTCCAGTACTGCTATGCTGTTTTAACTACTCTGAAGAGTAAGTCTAATAAATTTTTATTATATACAATTTGATGCTTGGTGCTATCCTTGTTTATTATTTATTCCGAGATCGCGTACCATCGGATGGATGTGATACCAATTCAACTTCATTTGGGCATCTACTGCATGGCAATCCTTGGAGGATGATGGGCTGATTTACATCTACCTTTGTGAGTTGCCAAGTGTATTCTGTGTACACCCAGTTTGTGGGATATTACCCTATATATTTTTTCTTTTATTTTTTCTTTTGTGACTATTTACAGTTTGATAGTAATAAATGTTTCCTATGAGCATACCCTAAAATAAAGGCTGCACACGCCTGCAATAATAACGGAGTTAGACTATTTGACCTCTCTACAGAAAAAGCACAAATATATGGTCTTGTGGTCTTGGTGATAAAACATTTCTTATTACTAATCACTTTTAGGGAATTATTCACCTACCATGCTGCCCAAATGTGAGGTATGTGCCGGACACCCCAAAGAACTCCTGGAATGTAAAAGTAAAAAAATAGAAATGATCCTCCACTGGTGAAGTTCTTAAACCATGGGGGTTATTCAGAGAGCACCGAAATATCGCCAACGTTTCGGTGCTCTCTCGTTCTCTGCACTTACCCGCATTTCGGGGAATCAAAGTTCCCTACCCTGCGGTGAATTCAGCATTCACTGCAGGGTCCACAGAGTGCAGGTAAAACCTGCCGCAATCCTGCCTAAAACCCGACGGAACCACCGAAAACCCGACGGAACCACTGAAAAGAACACGCTGGAAAAAGCCGATGAGTCGCCAATCACAGCACAGACCAGCCGCCAGAAAAAGCAGACAAGCTAACGAATGGGGTAAAAAAAGAAAAAAAAACAATACGCTTGAAAGTGTCAAAATTGAAACGCTGTTTGCAAAAAATCTACTATGTGATGAAAAGAATTTTTCATATATCTGTTCTGCAGCGCCAATAGGAAGAGACGCCGAAGGGGAGTCACACATCCTTTATAGTTAGGCCTGTTAAAAACCCTTAGGCCTCGATTACATTTTTCCCGCAATTTCGTTTGCGCAGCGCAAATTTTTTTGCACGTATCCTCCGGCGTTATCGCGTGAAACTTAACGGAGTATTCCGGTCCGAACGCATTTTCTCATCCGTCCGAAAAGAACGTTCGTAAAAACGATGCGCAAAACGAAGAGTAATACGCGCGCAGTAACATAGCGCACGGAAATCAGTGTGTGGACTGTTTTTTTCACGGGAGTTCAGCCAATCAGAATTAAGAACCTTAATTGACATCAATTTACCTTAATTGACTCACTTAAGTTTTTGCGTCTGTCAAGGTAAATCTGATTATACATGCTGCAGCAATAAACAAAATATGCACGAATTTACAATTTTATTGTTTGGGTATGTGTAGAATGTGTAACTATACTTTGCTGTATTTTTTTTTTTCGTGCTGGTGTTTTTCGTTTCGGCCAGAACGTTCCGATTTGCAGTTACCACCAGCTTTTCAAAGACGTTAAAATTATGCACGCAAACGTCGTTCGTAAAAAGATGCGCATCGATTGTAATACCATCCGCCTACCAGCGCACAAACGAATTTGCGCTCACAATGTTAAGTATAGGACGCGCACCGTTCATCACGCTCGCGCAAGTGCATCCGCGTTAAACGATAACGCACATCGTTTGCGCGAACATTGTAATACGATGTTCTGCGCAAAGGGTTTTGCCACTCGCGCAAATGCGCATTTGCGCGCGAAAACGAAAATGCGCGAGGAATGTAATAGGGGCCGAAGTATGATCTCACGACTTGGTTTTTGCAAAAAAACTACTGAACGAAAATGCCTGGAATCGACAAACTAGGTCCTATGAATGATAATAAAATGGTCTATTACAGAAAAAAAGAAAAACCGCTAGCCATAAATAAAACTGAAATTTTTTTGCCGAAAAATCTCAAAATATGCCTAAATGATCCTAAAAGATCATTAAACAAAGAGACTTTTTACTGCAGATTTAAATAATAAACGGTTTATTAGATATTGAATAAAACAGGAATATTTTTAACATTGAAGCCTATGGGATTTGCCTGAATAAACCTGCCGAAAGAAGACACTGATCGATTCAGCAGGGCATTTCGGCAACTTTTCACTGCTGTTCAGTGTTCTCTGAATAGATGAACCATTGCTTCTCTATGGGGGATTTCACTGCCTTCAAACAGGTACAGTATTTGCTGGCAGTTCGCTGAAATTTGGCAAACTGCCTGCTTTCTGAATAGCCGAATGGCCCCGAAATGTGACCGTACGGGAAAATTCACTGTTCACTTTACATTTCGGGGCCAAATCGGCTCTCTCTGAATAACCTCTAGTGTATGTCGAAACCATAAAACTTAAATCTTTCATTTTTTTTCACCTATGATAACTTGTTGTGTATCCACAGGGCAGATAATCCTCTGTACCATACGTAATCGAGCTTTAAGATGTCAGCGCTAATAGTCTCAGCAGGAAAACTAATAAAAGAGACTGGTTTCTTTCTATTCACAATCTTATCATCACCACCAATTGCTAGAAAATTCACATTGAACTGCAACATAAACAGACAAAGGCACATTGCGCAGTACATGGCGGTACTGACCTAGTATATCCCCTTGTAGGGTATTCTTACCATACTTGTCCTGGCTCTTGGAGAGTAGGTCTATGAGGCTTTCTTATGCAGCCTCCATCCTTCCAGTGATCCTTGTTCCCTTTTTCCAGAAGAAACCGGTCCCAGAACATGAATGTTAAATAGATCTATTTAGTAAATAAAAACTCTTGTCTGTTTATAAAATGCGCCGGATCATTTCTATTTTTTTTTATTTGGCCTCTGTATCTGTTTTGGCCAAGAATTCCTGGTATTTATTGGTGTTAAATGAGTTGTTCAGTAAAACAAGTAGATCTGCCACCTAACATCTAAAGGGCAAGGCTGGAGATGTTACTGTTTCTCTTAATAATATCAGAATTAATGTATATAGCACCATTTTCTCGTGTGGGAATTGAAAATGTTTAGTGCACTCTCATCGAACAGATGCTGCAATTACCCATCTCAATGACACTCATTTATCAGGATGAGAGGTAGAGACGGCTGTGCTGGGAACAGAACCTAAAACTAGAACGCATTTGCCGATACGCAAAATAAATGCAACTTAAACTTACAAAATAAATATGCCTGCAAGACATGAATCCCTCTGAGACTGCTAATGAAGACCTGGCTCAGACAGACCCCCCAGAAATCAGCAGTACTGACCTATGTTTCAAAATACTTATCTGCAGCAAGGGAATACCAGCCTGGAGCTGAAGATATTGGTGTGCCTCCACCTCATGTTGGCTTCTGCATAAGGGGTTAAGTCCTAAAAAGTGTGGAAACTCACTACGATTTCTGTCCCGTAAGTCACTGTTGCCATCTCACAAATAAAGGTATACTCTAGACCAGGGGTGGGCAATTAAGGCCCTGGCCTCCAGATGTTTTGAAACTACATTTCCCTTGATGCTCGTCTGCTCATTAGGTTTGTAGAGTCTCAAGGGAAATGTAGTTTCAAAACATCTGGAGGGCCGTAATTGCCCACCCCTGCTCTAGACCAATCTCATTGGCAAACTTTGTAACCCTGGATGTTTCTGAACTACATGTACCACAATGCTTTGCCGCAGATAATGTTGGGAAGGAGTCATGGAACATGTAGTTCAGAAATATCTGGAATGTCAAGGTTCACATTACTGTTCTAGGCACTGTGATCACTCACTGTAATTTGCATGATTGCAGCCACCATAATACCCTCACCTCTCTGATCCTCTGAGTGGGGGGGGGGGGGATTAGATCCACAGAGAAACTGAGATTGTGAATTTTTCTTCTATGGAAAACTGAAGTTAACTGTAATTGCAACAACATGACTTTTACCATTGCTAGCATGTGGTGAACTTTGGTGCTGCCACGATAATGCTTAGTGATTAGCCCCTTCCTTCATCAGTAGACCATTGATAATTATCAATTTATCCAAATGCCATGCAAAATATTTTAAGGATGGGATGGGGTTTCGGCACTGGCGGATCCAGATAAGGGGCACAGAGGGCATTTGCCCTACCCGGAGCTGAAAACCCATAGTAGGTGATACAGGGGACCGTTGAACATTTGAACTGCTGTATCTCCGATTCCATACACCCTACATCAGTGTTTCCCAAACCTGTCCTCGGGACCCTCAACTAGGCCAGATTTTGCAGATGACCTGGGGAATACCAAATTGAATCCTGCAATCACTGAGCAGCAAATCATATCACCTGTGCTGTGCGTCAGATATCCTGGAAAACCTGGCGAGGCAGAGGGCCCCGAGGACAGGTTTGGGAAACACTGCCCTACATGGTCAGGTAAGGTGTCTTTGGAAAGGCCAGAGTCTGGCCTTTCCGATGAAACAAACATGACAATGGAAAAAGAAAAAAACCCAGTAAAAATAAAATCCAATATTTTTTTAGTTTTTTTTACCTAAATGGCCCATTAACTTTTGATGCTGACTAAGGCTAGGGACAGATGAGCGCATTTTCTGCAGCCACCGTCAAAATGTACGTCGATGCGTGCGCACGCATTTTTTCACGGAATACGCTTAAGTGGTCAGACGATGCGCAATTCTGGACGTATTTCATGACGGTGGGGTAAAAAGAAGTCTAGGGAAATCCGGCTGTTTGAACGTTATGTTGGCCGCACACTAGCAGCGTCTGACGTCTCCTAATCACGCACACACGCTGCTATGCGGCCGCAGCGCACTTTGTACGTCAGTACCAGCGGTTTAACGTTCTGATAAAAATGCGTTCATTTGCTGGTTGCGTGGTGTCGGCGCACTTTCGTACGCACGTACTGCGTATATTGGCCGTCATTGGCCGTTATGTGCTGCTACTGCCGCCGTGATTTAGTGCGCCTGCACGCGCGTTCCGACTGCCCCACTCTGACCCTAGCCTAAGAAGTCTGGGAATACCCTAGTTTCTGAGCCTGTCTCCGGTGACTTTCCTAAATAGTATGTGAGTGTATGCGTATATAGCCATGTATGGGCCCTATTACATACTTAACACTAACGTTAGCACTCAGCTGTGTGAGCGTTAACATAAGGTTGAGTGGCCCTAGCACGGGCCAACCATATTACATTCCGAACACTAAAGGGTTAAAAAATCTGTTAGCGATTCGGAGATTGCCCAAGTTTACTGTACTTTGCGCTCCCTATACTTAACATGTGGAGCGGAAAGTGTTAGGATTACAAAGTCCTAATGCCATTTATGTCCCACTGCGGTTAACTCAAAAGTTACCCACAGCTAGGACCTGGTGCTAACTGATTTCTCCAAAAATCAGATACTCACCTCTCATCCCCTGGCAAGAACGGCAGCCTGATCTGTCGCTTCTGGCTGCCAGGAGCAGAGTGAGATTAGGGAAAAAAAATTCCCCAGTCTTCCTCTGCGATTACGCCACCGACCTGCAGGTGCGATCCTGCAGGTCATGTGATCTGGCAGTCAAAGCCTCAATGGAGTCCCATGGACTCCATGGAGGGGATGCTCTTAGCGCTGCCTCAAGTATCCTGAGGCCTAGTGCTGCATTATGGGGCAGACTGCTGAATCAGCGCCTGCCCCGTAATATGGAGCTAAAACGGGGGCGCTAAGGAGAAACCTGCTTTCCTCCTTAGCGTCCCAGTTTTAGAGGGCAATATGTAATACTGCCCTATGTTTTTGTATCTCTATTGGAGTTATATAGCTTTGTATGGGTCTCAGTGGGTGTTTGGATCTGTGGTGTGTCATTGCTGGTGATGCTCGAGTCTCGGTGACAGGTAGAGCATGTGCCAGAATGTAGAGAACAGAACCTTGCTGTGTGGGGTCTATCAGGTGTCAAATGAGCAGCAGGAAGAAAATCCCCGTGTGGCAAATGCAATGTTCTGAGAGAGTGTGAGGAGTGCAGTCTGCAAATCAGCACCTACTCTGCTTGTCACTGAGAACCAAACACCAGCTCTCTAAAATTGGTAGAGCTCTCCTCTCGAAACCTTTGTCTGAATTCGCGCCTGAGTTCAGGAGATTGCCTAGATGAATGTACATTCAGGTCTATTCACTAAATTGTGACGTCTGGAGAATTGTCAGAAGAGAACAATCTCGACCAGATAGCTGATTTGGAAAATGATATAAATGGGAGAATTGTTCTGGTTTGGCTATTTTGACCTAGATTTTTCACTTCTCCTGACTTAGTGGTTAGACATGATAATGTAAGGGATTGAGAGATTTACACCTCAGATTGCTCAGATTTGTCCTTCTTGCTACTACTTTCACTCTGCGATGATGTCATGATTTAGTCATTGCACTATATTATTATTTGCCGCATACTGGGAAAATGGAAGAAAAAATGTATAGAAGCTGACAATCTCGAATGGCTTTTCCACATCATGGTATTTGTTCTTCTTTCCTTCCTGAATCATAAAATAGGAACATTATAGGGGTTATAATATTCATAGAGCACGACATTGTCGCCGACATTTCGGTGCTCTGTCGTTCGGGGAATCAAATTTCCCCACCCTGTAGTTAATTCACCATTCACCGTAGGGTCCCCGAAGTGCAGCAAATCGTCCGTCAAATGCCGCCGGCCGCCGCCGCCAACCCTCTGGACATCCGCTGCAAACCTGTCTCCTGTCACCGCCAACCCACTGGACATCTGCTGCAAACCCGCTGGAGGTTCGCCAAACGCAGCCGACGAGCCGTCCAGCCACAGGAGAAAGCCGACAAGCCGCCGGACGGGTTAAAAAAAAAAAACACAATACGATTGAAAGTGTCAAAATTGAAACGTTGATTGCAAAAAATCTGCTAAACAAAAATGTGGCCCTATCCTATGAATAATAATAAAAAGGTCTGTTACAGGAGAAAGAAAAAACGCTAATAAGAAAAAACGGTAAAAAAAATTCCCTGAAAAATGCCTAAAAGATCCTAAAAAAATCAATAAAGAGACTTTTTACTGCAGATTGAAAGAATAAACGGTTTATTAGATATTGCGTAAGAACAGGAATATTTTTAACATTGAAGCCTATGGGGTCCACCTGAATAAACCTGCCGAATGAAACCACTGAAAATTAGGGCAGTCAGACAACCTTTCCCTGCTGTTTGGTGTTCCCCGAATAGATTAACCATTGCTTCTCTATGGGGAATTTCACTGCCGTCGAACAGGCACTGTACTTTTTTTGGAGAAAGGATTTTACCAGGAAGGATACATTGAGATTTCTCTCGTTTTCAAGTATGTCCTGGGTGGCGAGTATGTACCGTTGGGTGTCTTGCCCAAGGACACTTACTGGAGAGGTTGCTCGCTGGGATCAAACCCATGTCTCCACGGGCTCTCTCTATGCCGAGCAGTGATGTTGCCTCTACTCCACCCAGAAGAACTGCCTGCTCTCTGGATAGCTGAATGGCCCTGAAATGTCACTGTTCGGAGAAATTCACTGTTCGGTGCCATTTCGGGGCCAGATTGGCTCTCTGAATAACCCTGTATGTCTTAACAGACAAACACATTAACCTTAGATATTACATTTCCCTGCTCAGACTCCCTTCCTTGACCAATCTTGATCTATATTTATGGAACTCTTTCGCCTGCATTATTGTGCTATATATGCAAAAAATTCTAAATCAAAATACAGACTGTTGATAATGTAAATGTAACTGTATGTATTTATTATCTTTGCTTTTTTTTTTCCTCCAGGAATAAGCATATCCATTCATGGGTCTAAAAACCAGCTACAAATCCATCAGAGGAAAAGTGTGGCAAACAATTCTCTTGCTAGCGATCATATTGTCGTTAGACATTCCTCTCTTCCTCCACTCAGAAGGGGAATAAGAATGGAGTCATCTTCTGCTGGAAAATGTGCTCTGTCCAATGGAAATAGCGAAATCCACTATCCAGGTAACTAACATCCACCAAGGAGAAAAAAAAATCATCCAATATTAATATATAAATTGGAAAGATAAAATACAAAACTCCAAATAATAAATAGTTAATTAGGTCTTTATTAACCCCCTCACTATTGGTGCTTTGCCACAAAACCACCGCCAGGAACCAGAGGGTTAATGGAAAACTACTCTACACTAATCATACAGCACTAATTTGCTGTAGAATCCCTACAGCAAATCTCCATACTGTTTGCACTATTTGAGAGGCAGGTGGTTCCATCTGGTGGCCAAAAAGTGCTACTGCTGAAAGCGTGCAGCTGGGAATGCCGTGTCTCTAATAAGAGACAAAGAAACGTCCCTGCTCTTCACACTGTTCTAGCGCATTGTCTGTAATGCCTGAAGTGCTAGAACTTTAGTGGAGCATTCTGGAGACCATAAGCAATAAAAGAAAGTACTTAGTATTGATTTAGAATAAGACCAGATCAACTTAACTGGATCTCTGGCTCCTGCAGGTACTTTTGCAGATTGAGTGAAGTCGATCTTGTTACTTATGGGCTTCATATATTACATGTCTTCAATGATCTTCAAAATTGGTATCATTAATAAGTTAATGGAGATATGATAGAAACATTTAAATACATAAAGGGAATCCACAAGGTAGAGGAAGGGAGTAAATTTAAAAGGAAACAAAGTAGCAAAACAAGAGGACATAGTCTTAGATTAGAGGGGCAAAGGTTTAAAAGTAACATCAGAAAGCATTATTTTACTGAGAGGGTGGTGGATACATGGAACAGTCTTCCAGGTGAAGTGGTTGAGGCCAAAACAGTGATTGAATTTAAGCAAGCATGGGATAGGCATAAGACTATCCTAAACAAAAGATAAATTCAGGTAAAGTATCCATGTAATTGGGCAGACTAGATGGGCCAAAAGGTTCTTATCTGCCGACATTTTCTATGTTTCTAAGTTATGGTTTTGCTACATAATCATAATTCTGTCACTAAATTTTTGTTAATTATGTAATAATAGAAAATGATTGGTTAACTAAACTCCACAAACTCTGCTCCTTCATTTGATAGACAGATAGACCTAGATACGTGTAAAGACATGAGTAGATATATCTAGATAGATAGATAGATTAGATTAGAAAGGTCTATTGAAGGGGAAAGGACCTTAATTTTGTGCAATATCACACATTTTGTATTTTCCCACCTTTGCTTTATGTAGATGTACTCTTAATTTATCTCTTACCATCTGGAAATTTGTATTTCCCGCCCCCGGATGTACTATGCCGTCCTGGCAGTGGTAGGGCTTTGAAGATGCAGGGTGTACATGTATCCCCCGCTCTCTTCAATGGGCTGCCTTGGCCCCTCCCTGCAGCCTGCGTGCCCTGTGCATCATTGGCTGCAGGGGACGGCCTGAATTCAGGCCGTCCCCCTGCAGCCAATGAAGCACGGCATGCGCAGGCTGCGAGAAAGGGCGGGCCGCAATATGCGACTCGCAACGGTACCTGTCGGTGAGGCATACCCGTACGCATCGCCGTCGTTAACCCACCCCCGACAGGCAACACCACCCGTTTAATATCTAATTTGGACCAAATTACTATATATAACACATTTAACATTTCTGTTGATCTTATATATCATCATGCAATCAGGAAGGTAAACCAAATATTCAGGAGACCCTGGGGCATTTACTTGGCGGCACCCATAAATGAAACACAGTTACAATAGCTATAAGTCTGCTCTCTTGGAGCTGCTCAGTAGAGCGGCCTTTTGGTTACATTTGTTAGGTACTCACTCTACAAAGAGGTGCCTTGAAGTGGCGAGTCAGCTTACGTTGCAATGGCCATTGAAACAAACAAAAACCTCATAGTGTTTTGTTGTACATGGAATACATAGAAACGAGCGCAGATTACACTTTTTTTCCTTGTTATGTTTTATACATTAACTGGGCTGTTACTCCTGGCAGTTGCTGCCGCTCCGGTGAGTATGGGCGCGACGCTATTTTTTCTGTATTTAAGTCTGCTCTCTTGTCTTCCAGGAATTAAGGATATAAATATATTCTTTGATGACTTAGAAGCTGCAAACAGCCCTTCTAAAGATGACGACTCCTTGCTGCATGGTGGTAATATGACAAGCATGTCGGATGAAGTGAGCAGGCTGGATGCTGAAGGAGAAGTAAGATTCCATTAAATACGATCCTGCTATTGAGGTCATTTCTTTTGTATAACCCTTACTCAACATGATTAATATTGGCCGGTGAATCTAAATATTATTATGGTTATCAGCTTCTAATTCTAGTCCAGGGAGCTTTCTATTCTGTGCATGTAAAGATTTTTTTTTTTTTTACCATATGGTACTTGATTTGTTCTGGGAATTAGGGCAGGATTATACTACCTTGCCATAAATATATTTCAGATTATATCTTCATATTATTTCCGTGATTACTAGAAAATAGGCATGACCCCTAAATAATAATAAAAAAATCAACTAGAAAGAAAACCCTTTTTTTCGGGTAACCTTGGCATCCTATCAAAATGTTTTTGCGTCCGTATTGTTTTGGCTTTTGTTTTCTTGATGTTCGACCTGGATTTTCTATTTTGTCAGATTTTTTATTTTGATTATTAATATGTTACTTACCTTGAAATAATTATGAAAGGAAAGAGGAAAAAACAATATGTTTGCAGAACCTTGCTTTGTGGACATTTTATTTTCATTCATGTTTTCTGATGTTCATTTCGAGTTTTCAAGTTTGTGGGGAGAAAAAAAGTGTAAAACAAAAAATTTAATCGTCCTTGGTGAAAACACACAGTAGAGTAGTGTGCAGTTTATAGGAGTGATCATGTGGAATGATTGTTTTGCTGTGATCTAGTTCTAAAATGTCAGTATTATACAATGGGCCCTATTACAATCTTCGCGCAAACGTTTGCGCCAGCGCAAAAACGCATTAACGCGAGGGGTAAAACCCTTTGCATGGAACGTCGTATTGCAATGACAGCTCAACAAACGTGCGTATTCGTCTACCGTGGGTGAGCCCTGCGCGAGCTTACTGTACTGCGCGCGTCCTATACTTAACATTGTGAGCGTAAACGCAAATGTGCGCTGGTACGCGGATGGTATTACAATCTATGCACAGAATTTAACGCATAGCCTTTGCACGCATAATTTTAGCAACTCCTAAAAGCTGGTGTTAATGGCAAATCTGACGGACCTGGCCGAAACCAAATACACCAGCCCATAAAAAATACGCAGCAAAGTATAGTTACACATTCTACTCATACCTAACCAATAAATTTGAGAAGTTGTGTGTGCATTTATTATTGCTGCAGCATATATGCTCAGATTGACTTTGACAGGCGCAAAAACTTAACGTCAGATAATTGTGGTTCTTAATTCTGATTGGCTGAATCGCGTGAAAAAACTGTCCGCACACTGATTTCTGTGCGCAACGTTGCTGTGCGCGCATTTGTGCATGTCTGTTTAACGCACGTTATTGCTCGACGGATGAATAGATGCACGAGGATTGTAAATCCAGCGTTGATTTCCACGCATTAACGTTTAACGCTTGGCGGACAAATTCACGCGTTGCGCGAGCGTTTTAACGCAAAGATTGTAATAGAGCCCAATGTATACCAGTGTTTGAGAGAGCAAAATTCAAAGTAACTCAAGGTGTGACT
This sequence comes from Leptobrachium leishanense, assembly GCA_009667805.1. NCBI lineage: Eukaryota > Metazoa > Chordata > Amphibia > Anura > Megophryidae > Leptobrachium > Leptobrachium leishanense. The sequence continues at coordinate 327,293,617 of CM019065.1, forward strand.
GACAGGACTAACATATGTGATGCAAACGCACTTTAGTTTATACGGTACATGGGGATAAAGGTTGAAAAAAGACCAATGCCCATCAAGTTCAACCTCCCACTTATCCCTATGTCTGCTTTTCCCAGCAATTTGGTGGCTCCGTTCCTTTTTACGTTCCCTATAGTAAGGGGAGGAATTTAGCTTAGAGTTCCATGATATTTCTGGATAAAACTTTTTAAATACTTTTTAATCTATAAATATATATATAAATACTTGCTATAACACGCCATATATATTATTTTATTGAAATGTGATTTACTTAATTCACATAAAATTCAGCTTGAAATTACTACCCATTTATTTCTATATTGACCTGTCTTATATCTTTGCTGTTTAGAGTGTTTTACCCATTTTTATATAGCAGGAAATTAGTCACTAGGGATTGGGGAGCACAGTGCGGACATAGAGATATTGCAACAAAATACATGGATACACGGAACGAGGAATCTATTTGTACCCAAACAAGTACTGGAAACATATCCTGATAATGAGCTTGGCTTTTCCCTTTAATTTCACAAAAGCAATGTATCAATTCTAGCAGTAACATTAAATAATTTGTAGCAAAATATTTCATACAGGTTCACTCATATATTGGGTCCACTCTGTAATTGCAAATCCACTTATATCTAGTTGCTGGAATCCTCACCGGAGAGAAAATGCTTCTAATAATATTGTTAAATATAATTTTTTGTTCTGTATTGCGTTCGTGTCCTACATATTATTGTGTTTATATTGTAACACACTTATATGGAAAACTTCATAGAATGTCACCTACAGAAGCAGATATTATATTTGACAGTCAGGAATTGTCCTCTGGCAAAACAAAGAACAAACTGTAACAAATACATTATATTTCCCAGAAAGAAAGGCTTTAAGATTTTTCTTTTACTCTCTCTCTCTCCGATATAATTAAAAGGCTAGGATTACCTGGGTAAACCTGACATTAACCAGGCAGTTTTGGGTAAAGCCCAACATTAAGTCAAACATCGGAGTTTACTCTGTTAAACTGCAATGAACCCAACCGGCACTGAGCAATGTGTTTTGTAAGAGTTTTGGAGTAGCTTACAGTAGACCCAAAACCTATGATTACCCACATTCATCACCATTCCTAACCTTTTTAATCACTTTTAACCTAGAGTGGTTGGATGTACTGGTCGGATGGAGTAAAGGTAACATCACTGTTCTATAACCGTGGAGACCCAGGTTTGAATCCCGGCCAGAGCACCTCTCCAGTTAGTGTCCTTGGGCAAGACACCTAACGGTACATACTTGCCTACCACACAATATTGGCTGTGGAGTCCAGTGGTAACATCTCTGCTCTTCAACAATGGGGAAGCAAGTCAAAATACCTTTTAGCACATCCCTCCAATACAACTGTGGAGAAGACTCAACTTTACAAGAAGCGGGTTCAACCTAACCACCAGGTCGCTGATTTATGGATGTCTGAGTCATGGAAAGTTGACTTAATCCCACTCAGGAATCGCCACCAGCGACTGTCCTTGGCAAGACACTTAATGATGCGCCTACCTTACAAAATACTTGTACATGTCATATAGACTGTAAGTTCCCTTGGGAATAGGGTCCCCCTGAATCAGGCCGTATCATCCATGCGTGGTACTAATGTATCTGTCAGGATCCGAACCCCCAGACCCTCTGGCGCCTCCTTTGTTTCCATTTTTCACCATTGTCACCATATGCAGATTCCAGAACTTCATGCTGATCCATGCTCATTCCTGGACTCTGATTTGCATTCTGGACCTGATACCTCACCTGCACTTGATCCAGCCTGATGAGTCCTGCATAAGAGGAAGCTACGCCCCTTATCCCACGCTTCCTCATTGAAGTTCCTAGCTTAGCTATTGCAGACCTGCCTTCCTTCGATCCTTGCCTGGAACCCCTCCTGCTCTTGATCCATAGACATTCCTGCACACCCTCTGCTATTCCTGGACATTCTTTACCTGTATCCTCCTTTGCCCCCTGTACCCTCTGCTGTTCCATGATTGATATACCCGTGTACCAGATCTCTGCTAAATCCTGACTACTCTATTGCCTATTCCTAATTTGTACCTGCGCCTGATTATATGTTATCTGTATCTTTGTATTGTAGCATATCCAGTTCTCCTATTCCCAATACTCCCAGCCATTCTCCTTTTGTTTTGTGCTATTCTCCTGTGTATAGTTTCATTGTTTATATTCCTAGTCTGTTTATTTGTTATCACAAATAAACCCTGTTACCCTGTATCCTGCCTTCTGCTATAATTACTGCATCTTGGGCTCACACCCACACTTCTGCACATATGCTAGGCCAGGGTCGTGACAGTATCAAAACCTTGTACACCGATTTTGTAAAACGCTGAGCAATATGGGGCGCTATATAAAGGATAATAAATAATAATAATAATAATAGTCCACTGATTACCTTTTGTAAAGCCTGAAAATGTTTATTTTTTTTCAGCTTTACCTGGCACTTTTGGGTCATGCAAACTTTACCTCGGTAAAACTAGTGTTACCCAATTTCAGACTCTACCCATAGATATTAAAAAGAGAAATATTAAAAAGAGGAAAAAAAAGAGAAACTTCTTCAAACTCTGACAAAGTTGCCAAATAACTCATTGTAAGAAGAAACTGTAAAGGGAATCTGAATGTATTTTACGGTAAATTATCTGTGACCTGCGGGAACATATAAAACGAAAAATGGATTTTGCTCTTTCAATTCTTTGCATCTTTCAAGTTTTGTTTTGCCTTTTGATCATATGTTGAATGTCCCATTAAAGCACAGACCCAGGTTATTTTAAGAATTTATCCACTCAGACATTTGAGGGACCTTTTCCCCTTAGCACACGAATACATGCGTAACGGGCAATGTTGATCTTAGTTTAACAAAAGGCAGCAGAAAAATGGGAATGAAAGAAAATGTTAGAAAAATTATCAGAGTAAAGGTTATGTAAGATATAAGAATAAACTGTGTACATTTCATTCTTTGTGCTTTAAGTCCACAAAAGATAATACTCAAATTCTAAAAAGTCATGAAAGTTTCACAGGTTTTTTATATGTAGTGTTTATATTAAAACTTCCTAAATCTGGCTGTCATCAAAGGGACACTACCACTTACATGAAACTGTATCTAGATTACTTGTGCATTACAAATAAAACCACTTTATAAAACACACACTGCGGTTTTTTTTTCTTTGTTTGAAGTCATTGCATGTAAAAAGGTAAAGTAAAATTAAGTATTTTATCTCCAGTTTCTGGATTTTTTCTATGATGCAACATATACCAAAATGTTTGCTTTGTGGCTCTTGTTTATTTAATCCACAATATTTACCAGTTAATGAAGTGGAGGATGGAATGTTTAGATAAAGCTATTGTTCTCTAGGCTACCTGAGATAAAAGCTGGCAGCTGAATGAGATACGACATGGAGCTTAAAAGACTTTTAATCTACCCCCCCCCCCCCCGTTGATGTCTTTTTGAATATATCCCACATGATACAATGAAGTGAGTGAGTGATTGACCCATAGACTCCAGTCTATGGCCAAAACCACACAGTGAGGAGCAAGTAAGGTAAGGATACGGTGTGTGGGGACCGTTTACAACACAAAAGATCACACAATGGTTGCACCCAGTGACACATATAGAGTAAAATATTTTCTTAACAAAACATACAAGAGAAAAACAAAGTAAATGTAAGATATCAGCAACATAAAATAAACACAATGAGGACACTTCATTGGTGGTAGTGGCCCTTTAATATGCTGGTATGTCTCAAGCTATCCACTTAACCCTATCAGCATTGAGTCGTTTTGTATAGATATGCTGAGCCATTTCACCACGGGTTGTGCTCATTTTGACCACTTTTTACTCATTACGTTTAACCGCTGTTTGTAGTTATGTTTTATTGTAGAACCTACACAAATTGTCTGTAATATTTTCTACTTTAGATCTTTGATAAAAAAATGGTAGTGGAGGGCAAAAAAGTGAGATTAAAAGCATCCATGCTGCAAATAATCAAGTTTATAGCTGCAGAAAACATTTACACACCCTAGCAATCCAGAGAACCACTTACAGAGCTCCTGTGCTACATTCCCCATATGAAGCAAATAACTCTGGGTAGGACATGCAAATGAAGTCCACAGCTTCTCACTTTTTTTACATCTAGGCTCTGCCATTACACAGAACCCGCCTTGTCCAATGCCATGTCATATTAAATGACTTAATTTAGCAAATGCCATAACCTGTAAAGTGTTATGCTTAAGAGTGATACGTACAACATTCTCAAAATTGTTTTCTCAGCGTGGCGATTGTTTCTTACCTTATCCAACTCTTCACTTCTAAATAACGTGCCATTACAGTTTTTTCTTTGGGATATAAACCCTCATTGTCGGATTGCTTATCTTCTATTGTGTCATGTATTAATACATTTCCCTTTTCAGGTTTTGAATGTCCCCGACAAAGCCAAAACAAATGGGTTATTTTTTAAAGATGGAAAGTGTCGTATCGACTATATACTGGTGTACAGAAAATCCAGCCCACAGTTTGAAAAAAGAGAGATTTTTGAAAGAAATATCCGAGCAGAAGGCCTGCAAATGGAAAAAGAGGTATCAGTACAGTACAGTTGTTCCATTTATGATCAGTGATGGCCAGCTATGGGGCTCCATATTTTGGAATCCTGTGATTCTTGTCTTCTATTATTATTCATATTTTCAACAAGCCTGCAGTCCTATGGCTTTGTGATATGTCATGATGGAGTCAAGTGAATATATGGGAAACATTATCAGGGTGAAAGAATTGATATTTTTAATTTCCTGTATGAATATATATGTATTGTGATTCAAATACGTATTGCAGTAAATATATTTTGGCTAGTGGGTCTTCTCTTTCAACCTCCTCCTTGTTTCAATACAATGTGCGCATATTTTCTATTAAGCTCAATTTCCTCTTGAAGCTAGCCAAAGGAAGTTGGTAGGAAACAGATTGTTCTTTGTTAACTTATTTTGTTTGTAACTTCTTGTTACTAGGTAAAAAGTAGAAATGCCCTACAAAATCTATGTAATGTCTGATATAGAAAAAGACATCTCTGAACCATATATGGTAATAAGTTAACTGTGTTGGTCAAATTGTGACGTGGAAATGTATCTGTGTACTGATTGGCTGTTATATCACATTCCTGTGTGGGGTGGATATGAAACTTTGTCTATAATGAACAATTTCATTGGATGTTTGAAATCTAATAAATATAACTGATTGAACAAAGACAGATCAGATTTCTCATAAGACCAACACAGACTTGTGTTTGATTTTGTTGAGATCTCCGCTGGCCAGCATCACGCGCAACTGTTGCCTTCTTTGCTATATGAGAAGGAAAGGACCAATTTTTATTGAGATTTCAGCTGTGGTAATTATAAATAGGGTATTGATTTGATTAGCTAAATTTTTTGTTTAACACAGGGTTATTCAGAGAAAGGTGAAAACTAGGAGAACTGTCAGGAGAAGAGAACAATCTAGACCAAATAGACAATTTGGAAAGTGAGATAAATGGGAGAATTTTCTGGTTTGGCTATTTTGACCTAGAATTTTCACTTCTCCATTCATTCTCCTGAGTTTCACCTTTCTTTGAATAGACCTGTATATGTTATTTAACATGAATAAAAATATGTAGCATCCTGCTTTTGAGAGCTTGCAGTGTATCTTTATCATATTTTTTCTTACCTCATACACCCCACCACCTGTGACCTATAGACACTATACCCTCTTGTCTCTTACAGGTCGCTTGATCTCTCTCCGTCTAATGGCCACCTTCACTAATACTATTCCTCTTCAGAGGAAGATAACTAGATAACAAATGCTCAATAATCCTCCTTGTCTGTCGTAATCCCCTGATTTTATATGTTTGTGTTCTTAGTGGAGCCATTGTGGTTGGGAACTCAATGAGAAATGGGTGACAAGAAGTGTGGAACCAAGTTCAGGCCAGGGTTCCTTTCAGGACAATCCGCCATTTGTTTTTGTTTGTATATCTTGTACAGCGGTGAAATTACCATTTTTATTGAGAGCTCCTGTGAATAAGGAAGGTTTTGTGCCTGTGTCATGACTCATGGTTGCACAGTAGTATATTGAGGAAGGAATATGTTTGGTAAACATATTGTATCCGTGTGCTGCTCTGCAAACATTTTAATCTACGAAATTTTAAAGGAAAGTTATCAATTAATAAATAAATAAAATTTAAATCATGGACAGAAACTATTGGTGAAGAAGTCAACATTTCTGGACTTATTTTGCTCTCATCGGTTCCTGGTGTTTCCTTATTGCAGTCGTCGATTACAAACAGTGACCTCATCTTTGTAAAGCTGCATGCTCCTTGGGATGTTCTGGGGAAATATGCTGAACAGATGAATGTGAGAATGCCTTTCAGGTAAGTACTTACAATACAGCAGAGCTGTGCAGCAATATCGAGCACAACAAGCATTCATACGGATGACGTCAGGGATCAGAAATACTAAACTGCTCTTTTTTCTAATGTAGAGAAAATTGTATCTATACTTTGGTTTAATCTTCTCATTTGAGTGCGACACATTAAACAATAAGACCCCTCATTCAGACATAATGTATAATCATTATCAAATAGGAATGGCGATAGGCTGGGGACAGAGATTTATGTACAATTTTAGGGCATCAGATTGTCCAAAAGCAAGATTGGAATTATCATTTTCATAATAGTGCTATAGTATTTACATTTCAATCAACCCAACGTTTTGGCAATACAACGCCTTAATCATGGGTAACTGACAACTAAGACTTTATATCGCCAAAATGTCAGGAACCTCGTTCTCAGCTCTTTTGGTGGTTTATTTAAACGTCTTTATATCTGCTGTTGCTTTTTGTACTTCTTCTTATTATGATTTTTTTAGGAGCTATATATATTACATTTTGGTATGCATTTGTTGCTCTGTCATCTATGGTGGGCTTGTGCCGTTTGGATTAGCTCTTTTCTGATGCATTTATATGAATGTGCATGTTCTATATATACTTACCTTGCCTTTTCATTGTTTTCACGCTTATTGAGATGACTTTATATTTTGCAAATTGACTAAAGATTGTCTATATTTTTCAATTTGACTAGTTGTCTATTAGTAATCATGATGTAGCAATCCGATTATATTGGATTTGGAATGCTTATTGTTTAGGACAATGGAGGAGTCCTGTTATTGGATATGCACCCAGTTCTCAGTGTGCAGGATATCACTTTTGGTTTGATACTTGTTTCATTTCAATGATATCACCTTGAAACAAGTTTGCATGAATTGTTAGACCGATTGGCCTATATTTCCATTACATTGTGATGCCAGAAATGTACTTTTAATGGTTAAGTGCATTTAAAATTGATTTATTTTATCCAGTATATGATATATATATATATATTTAAGTTCTGGACATAATGTAAATAGACCGTTTAAAAATATGGCTCTAGGTCTCGGTAAAGAAGAAATCATGGTTGAAACTTCCTGAGACTGGCATAATTTTTTTTTATATATATCTTACACAAACAGCCTAATATTATATTAAATATTAGGACTGGAGTTAAATATAATAGGTCAAAATCTTTTTCGTTTTGGTCTGATAGTAGTAGTGCTACAGGAATTAAAAGCAAATTAGAAACACTTTGGGCCCTATTACATTCTTGGTGCAAAAAATAACGCGTGCGTAAAAACGCATTAACGCGAGGGGAAAAACCATTTGTGCACAACGTCGTATTATAATGTTTGTGAAACGAATGCGCGTATTCTTCTACCGCGGGTGAACCTGCGCGACGCTGCGCAAGCTTACGATACTTTGCGCGTCCTATACTTAACATTGTGAGCGCAAATGCGTTCGTGCGCTGAAACGCGGATGGTATTACAATCTATGTGCAAATTTTGATGGCCAACGTTTACGCGCATAATTTTAACGTTTTTGAAAAGCTTGTGTTAATGTCAAATCCGAACGTCCTGGTCGAAACGGAATACACCAGCACAAAAAAAAAATACAGCTACGTATAGTTACACATTCTACACATACCCAAACAATAAAATTGTGAATTTGTGCGTGTTTTTATTATTGCTGCAGCATGTATACTCAGATTTACTTTGACAGACGCAAAAACTTAAGTGAGTCAATTGAGGTAAATTGATGTCAATTAAGGTTCTTAATTCTGATTGGCTGAATCCCGCGAAAAAAACAGTCCACACACTGATTTACGTGCGCTACGTTACTGCGCGTGTATTTCTCCTCGTTTTGCGCGTCGGTTTTACGAACGTTATTTTTTGACGGATGAACAAAAAAATGCATTCGGATCGTAATACCACCGTTAAGTTTTGCGCGATAACGCTTGACGCTGAGCGCAAAAAAATTTGCGCAGCGCGTACGAATTTGCTCGGAGAATGTAATACAACCCTTTGAAAATAACAATCATTTTGTATGCTCGAATACACACAGTGATCAAAAGGAACAAAAAGAGGCTTTTTTGTTATACTGTCAGCTTTTTTTTGCATTGACATGAGCACTGCTTTTTTTTTTATTACCATAGCGATTTCACGGGGTTATTTTATAGTGAGATAATGAAGTACCTTTTAGACAATCAGCAGGATACAGATTCCGCACGCAAACAGATCATCACAGAAGAAGGGGAATATGTCTCGTAATGGCTCACTAGAGGTTATTGGGGACAAGAGCAAATAAATTATGCATACGTAATTTATAATTTATGTGCTATTTTCTTGCACTGCTATTAAATAGACCAAAGTGGAGAAGCAGCATCACTGTGATCGGCAAGAGAGCACGAGTCAAGCTTTCCAAAATCAAACGGTTGTACCGTTGAACTGATGCTGTATGAGTAATAAAGTCAGGGAATAAACAAAATAGATTAATAAAATTGATTTAGTGTAATTATATTAGAGTTGCTGGGAAGAACTGTCTCTTGTAGAACTATAAGCCAAGGTCAGCTCATCAATCTCCTATTGAGTCTACATGCCAATACTTGTACTTATACAGGGATCTACCAACAAACACAAGACCACAAAGAGAGATTGAACATACATTCATTGAAAATTCAAATACATAAATGCTATCCATTTAGTTTAGTTGATTAACCCCTTAAGGACGAATGGCGAAACTGTTCCGTCATAACCAGTATCGGCTGGGGGGAGTAGAGGTAACATCACTGCTCTATAACTGTGGAGACACAGGTTTGATCCCGGCAAGAGCACCTCTCCAGTAAGTGTCCTTGGGCAAGACACCTAACGGTACATACTCGCCACCCAGGACATACTTGAAAACGAGAGAAATCTCAATGTATCCTTCCTGGTAAAATCCTTTCTCTAAAAAAATGTATTGACTTTAAAGACCCTTGGTCCTTAAGGGGTTTAATTACAAAAGGTCTCAGCATAGAGATTTTTTAAAAAAATAGTCTTTATGTCTATACGACATTTATGCAAATCCTTCATAGGAGAATCTAGACGGTGTTATGTGAGTATTTATCAAGGGCAATTCAAGGAGAAAATTCGTCACATGGAGGTCAGGTGGGGTTCCCTGTGTTTGCTCCACTTAAGAAATTTGCTGCGATTTGGTGTTTTTTTGGGGTTTTATTGGAACGCATCAAGAGGTGGGGAAACTTTACTATATTCAAAAATGGGGGATATTTTTCTTACTAATTTTTTTACTTGAAAAAGCCCCCTTTTATAGATAGATAGAAACATATATGCAACAGCTTCCCATGACTGTTGTCTGTGTTAATCTCTCCTTTTAGTCTCTTCCTCCACCTCTTACAGGCTTCTATCTTCAATCTCCTTTGCTTCCTTGCTAGTTCAGTACTATAACTGACGATGGGTTTTCTTCTCGACTGGCTTCATTTTTGCTGTTCTTCCAGGAGAAAAATTTATTACCTGCATCGACGGTACAAGTTCATGAGCAGGTCAGTAACATATGTCTAAAAGGTGTCCGTGAAAGCTTTGATATGATTTTTTTGTAGAATGTAGACTGCTGGTGTGTGCGCTGTGTATTGAAGGCTCAGCTTACAAAAATTATAAATATGCCATAACATGCATTTAACAGATAATCCATAAACAAAAAAAATAACTACACAACAATAGGTTGTAGCAAAAAAAAACAGCACAGGCGCACCGTAAAGGGATACTCTATTGAAAATAGACTTCTTTCTTTTTGCCATTAAATTGATCAGATGCTGCTGTTAGCTTCTGTCCAATTATTTATTTATTTATTTTTGGGTGATTTTACTTACCTCTTTTCCCTCTCAGCGCACAGTTCCTACTCTTCGGCTCAGGGATTCCCGAATCCAGAAGTCCCTGAAGCTTTTCTGTGCAATTTTCGCTCCTACAAAACTTGAGTAGTGTAGGAGCTGCAAATGGCGCGCCGCTACGGGACTTGCACACTTTCCGTTCGCAGGTTCCGTACCGCCTATGCAGAACAATGGATCAGAGCTGTGAGCGTATGCTCGAATCCGATCCATCGGCTGCTTCTCTGAGACTGCTCCTTATAGTGGGTGGTCTCAGAGAGGGTGATGTCAGCATGCTTTCTATGTGGTGAGATCACCAGTGGCCGATCTGGTGACCGGCAGCCGGGAAATTAAAAATCTGCTGGTGATGCTGGATGGGGTGTAGAAACGTTCTCCCCTTCACCCAGCTTTCTACCAGAATGGGGCAGGAGGGGCGGTTGAAGTGGGCACTCCACAAATCCTGACAACGTTTCGATCATAGTGGCCAGGATGAGTGGGACCCTTTAAAAAGTAATTTATGTAAAGTTACACAATCTGTTTGCTCCTCTTTTTCAGAAATGCAAAGTATAGAGAGTGAGGGGAATACGCATAAAACACGTTAATTTTTGCTCTGTTTAATGTCATTTGACACAAAGACTAACAATGACATAAACCATAGAGGTTATATAGCATTCCTTATATTATAAACAGAGGAAGTCTCATATATTTTTATGTGATATTTTCAGATTTTTCACACACTGTTTGTGTAAATATCATTGGAGCAATGGGGAAGCTGGTTATGGTTTCATGGAATATCTTTTTTTAAGCAAAAAAAGTAAGAAATTGTGGACTTCATTTGCATGTCCTACCCAGAATTCCCTGCTACATACAGGAGGAATTGGTAAAGGAGTTCCATAGCAATAGCAATTATCTGGATTGCCTGTACGTGTAATTGGTGGGGTTTCCTTGAGGCCCATCATTCAGTTGCTCGTTGGGTCAGTGTCAAGGATAGCGAGTAATCCAGCACGCAGACAAACCCCAGATAAATGGAGAAACCCCTAATCTGACAGACCCGTCCTTAGAATGGCTGGATCTGAAATTAATATGGAATATGAAAAAGGACAATACATGCACAGGGATAAGAGAGAGAAGATGGGACAAATACAAAGCCAACGGTCGGCACACGGAATCAGTATAATAAATAACCATTCAGGGAATACAGAAAAAAACAAAGTCCAGTTACAAAAAGCCAGGGTCGCTACACAGAATCAATATAAACAAAACGGGGACAGGAGCAGAAACCAAAACTGAGAATTCTTAGCCTTCTTAAGGTATCAAAACACGGATATATATAGGAAGACACTGAGGGGTCTACTAGAAACCACGACAGGGCACAGAGCCCTGTCAGTTGCTGCTATCTAAAGCCCTCCTAAGCCTATGACCAGGTGCAGCAGTCCCAGAGAATAGGTGTCCAGAACGGCGCCCTCTCTGCCCAGGAGGACTAACTGCAGCACGAGCAGGCACAGTACCTCCAGCTGGCATGACAGCCTTCAAGTTGGGCAAATAGTATAACTGAATCTGACCCTCTGATGACATTGACATATAAAAAAATAGAAATATCTACTATTGCTATTAAATATTTGTAAAAGTTAGCGTAACCCTCGAGAGGAAACAGATGTATAAAATCTACTTTGGACTAAAAAGGATGTAGACCACAAATGCTGTACGGCTCGGGAATCTTAAAACCCTGTAATAATGGTTCTGCTGTGTGAGCCAAATATCCATCAGGGGAATTAATGACAAGTGGCGTGTGATGTGTTGCTTTGATGTGGCTTGAATACAATTTCATATACAGTTCCTGCAGATACAGCACACTTTGAATCTAATTCTCCCATAAATTGTCTACGTCCAAGATGTTTCAGATTGATGGAGCAGTTTTATGTGTTTTATAGCTGCTGACAAAATGTAGCAAAGGGAAAACAACCAGCGACTTAAAATTGTTTGAGAATTTAAGAAACTGGCAGACGATCAAGGTGATTGGCCTGATCTCATACATTTACAAAATTTTTATAACAGTGCTCAACTGTAAAAACACATTTGAATCATTATATTATTATTTAGAACTTTTCATTTCTTTTTTTTTAATTTATTAGAATTTTTTAGCATTCAATACATTTGTTACAGTCAAGACTGAGATTGGGTTTGCCGCCATATTGCCTGTCATTTCCTTCCAGTTTCAGGACAGAAAATGAGAAATATGTAAATAATATTGTGGATAATAAGTGACAGAGAAAGTAGAAAAAGTGGTGAATTTGTTTTATAAATGCAAACAGTAAACAAAGACTGAAAAATACAATGAACCTGTTAAAAATAAACCAATAAACCAATATAAAATAATAAAACCAGTGGAAAATACTTAAATAGTTGTGAACACAATTTTCACGGCATACAAGTAAAACAATGATGAAACAAGGAATATTTGGTTTATCTTTGTGAGTGAGGAGCAAAAATTGAGGAATACTGTTCTGTAACACAAACTAATATAGGCAAAGCCAGCAATGGATTGGTTAACATTGAAAGCAGGTTTTATGGTATTTTGTATTGAAAAGCTATAAAAAAGCATAACACAAGCCCCCTGTCTGGGATAAAATTGCTGAAATCGCTATTATTGTAGAATGCATAATAGAAAATGTTGTATCTGGGATTTGTTATACCATAAACCTGATTTACGAGCAGGCTGTAAACATAATAAAAAGAGGCTAAATGCAAAAGCGTTCTAAATATGCCGAAACAATCAGGTTCTGTTTGATAGCGACGGCGAAAACAATAACGTTGTGGAATTCTCTGCCTGTTAAAGTGGGTGGGTCAGAGTCTGTACAGACTGTTAAACAATGGTTTGATGACTTCCTGCAAAAAACATAATATTAACCCCTTCACTACCAAGTGATTTTCCAAACATCCACTGCCAGGAACCAGGATTTTAATTAATTATACAGTAAGAAATATAGTTGGGGATATTCCCAGTGTATTTCTTACTTCAATAACTTATTTGGCAGGCAGATGGCACCATCTACTGGCCTAATGTAGTTACTACAATTAGAACTGCTGCAAACGGCATCCTGTGTCTCGGTGTTGGCTTGGGAATGCCCGATATCATGTGACATTCCCCAGCCAAATTTAAGAGTTTTTAGAACCTTGGGCATTTTGCCCACAGGGCTAAAACTTTAAAACTTTGGGGGCACTTTCTGGAGCACAATTTCATTTTCAATCATACAGCATTGCCCCAGATCGTATTAACACGATCTCAGACTGCTGTGTCTGCTACCGCTGAACGTTAGTGAAGGGGTTAAGGGTTATAAGCTTTAATATGTGGGTAAAAGCTGTTTGATCCAAGGAGAAATCTGACCCGCCATCTTGGGTCAAGAAGGATTTTTTTCTCAGTTTGTAGGATAGTTGGAAAGCGCTTCAGACTGGGATTTTTGCCTTCTTTTGGATCAACAGCAGCATCTGAAGTGTGAAAAGCTAAACTTGATGGATTTGCATCTTTTTTCAGCCTCTGTAACTATGTAACTAGCATGTGGGAAAGCATACAGTATATGTTTGATATTTGTTTTATTTGTACCTTTGTATGTAAGGATGGAGAAGCAATTGAGCAGGTTTCGTGGATGGTTACCCAAAAAGCCCATGAGACTGGACAAGGAGACAATTCCAGACCTCGAGGAGAATGATTGTTACACCGCACCCTTTAGTCAGCAACGGATACACCAGTAAGTGTGCTACAGTAAAATAAAGTATAATTTCTATGGACAGGGATTTCTTAAAGGCCTGAAGATTAGGGGCGAGTGTGAAAGGGCGAGGTAAGTCATTCCATAGGACCGGAGCGGCCCTTGAGAAGTTTTGGAGGCGAGAGATGGCTGCACGGGTGTAGACAGAGGACAGGCGGAGGTTGACCGCTGACCGGAGTTGTCTAGACGGTACGTGCTTCCATAGTAACAAAGACATGTAAGGGGGAGTTGAGTTATTGAGCAATTTGAAAGTGAGCGTCAGTATTTTAAATTGTATCCTGAAGCGAGGTGCACCTGGTGAGAAAAATAACCCTGGCGTCTGTATTCATTACAGATTGCAATGAGGCAGATGGGCATTGGGGAGGCCAATAAGTAGCGAGTTGCATTAATCAAGCTGTGAAATGACAAGTGCATGAACCAGCACCTTCGCGGTATCTTGCGTCGAAAGGGGCAGATGCAAGCAATGTTCTTGCGTTGATAGTAACAGAAATTTGTCACTGTCTGGACGTGCGGAGAGAACTTTAGGTCAGAATCGAAAGTGACACCAAGGCAGCGAGCTTGAGGCGTCGGGCTAATGAGTGTTCCATATACTCGTAGCAGGGCCGGATTAAGATCTCTATGGGCCTGGAGCTGAATATTTTGGTGGGCCAACGCTTTGAAACAAAAAATATAATTTTTTTTTTTTCAATTTTAGATGCAGAGGCCAGACTCCGACCTGCCCAATCACACCTCACTTAACCTTGTGAGGTGTAAAGATTAGTGACGCAGGGGTCCAAAGTCCCCCTCAGTGCTCTTTGCTGCAGTGCATTGGTTTAGGTTTTTGATGTAACAATTCGTAATAATGGATTGTGCCATCACCTCCACACTTGTTGGTGACTTGAGAAATGTGATGGTTAGTTAGTGCAGCATCATTGTTTACTTTATAATTGAAAAGTGAAAAATATTACTGTTTAAAAGTAACATCAGAAAGCATTATTTTACTGAGAAGGTGGTGGATACATGGAACAGTCTTCCAGTTGAAGTGGTAGAGGCCAAAACAGTAATTGAATTTAAGCAGGCATGGGATAGGCATAAGGCGATCCTAAACAAAAGATAAATCCAGGTTAAGTATCCATGTAATTGGGCAGACTAGATGGGCCGAAAGGTTCTTATCTGCCGACATTTTTCTATGTTTCTATGTTGGAAAGAAGAATATAAAGAAATATTTATTATTTTTTCTAATACTTACAACTTTGTCAAGTTTGGTATCAATGGAAAGGCAGTGATCTGGCCTTTCCAGTGATACCTAACATGAGACTGTAGCTGCTATGGAGTTTGAGACACAGTGGTCGAAATGCAGACATATTTATCCTTTCTCTGGGCCTATTCTGAGGCATGGGCCTGGAGCTGCTGCTCCATCAGCCCCTATGTTAATCTGGCCCTGACTCGTAGAGAGACAGGTGGCATTGTGTTTTTCTTGGAGGGAGGAACAACAAGAATTTCAGTTTTGGGAAGATTGAGTTTAAGGAAGCGGGAAGACATCCAATTCGAGACAGCAGAGAGACAGTCAGTTACTCGATCCAGGAGAGCTGGAGAGAGATCAGGGGAGGAGAGGTAAATTTGGGTGTCATCAGCGTATAGGTGGTCCTGGAATCCAAAGGAGCTGATCAGTTTGCCTAGAGAGGCTGTGTAGATTGAAACAAAGAAGAGGGCCTAGTACTGAATCTTGGGACACCCCAACAAAGACAGGCTGCCGGTAGCAGGTACTTCCAGAAAATGAGACACTAAATGATCGCTCGACAGGTAGGAAGCGAAGCATGAAAGAACAGTATCTTGAAGGCCTGTATCACTAAGAGTTTGCAGGAGGATTGAGTGGTCAACTGTATCAAATCAAAGGCAGCAGAGAGGTCAAGAAGGTTCAGCAGCGAGTAGCACCCATTAGATTTAGCAGTTGCAAGGTCATTGGTCAGTTTCGGAAGAGTCGTTTCTGTCGAGTGCAGTGAGCGAAAGCCAGATTGCAGAGGGTCAAGGAGAGAGTGGGTGTTGAGGTAGTCAATCAGACGGGCATAGGCAAACTTTTCAAGGAGTTTGGAGGTAAAAGGGAGCAGGGACAGGGGGCGGAAGTTGGAGGGAGCAGTCGTATCCAGAGATGGCTTTTTTAGGATCGGGCCCCTCTCCCTTCCCAGAGGGCCGATCACCATCATTGACTGCAGGGGGACTGACTGAGTTCAGTTGAGATATATATATATATATAACGATTTGAATGTATGTTTGTTTATGTTACTTGTGAGATGATAAAAGGGTGACAGAAATCTTGATGAGTTCCCATACTATTTCTTTTAGGACTTATCCCCTGGTCTAACTCAAACTTGCTTTTACAGCATACTCTGCAATAACCGTTTTTTTTGCGGAAAGTACATCTCAAACATTGCATGTGATGCTCCCCATGTATGGTTTTATTTTATATAGCCTAGCAAAATAGCACTTTGAATTCCTTTCAGGAAAAACCAGAAAGAATTTGCTTTGATAAATCACATTTTTATTTTTAAAGTTGACTTATTGTATATTTTCAAACCTTTCTATTGAACTAGCTCCACAGAACATATTATTAGACATGCATTCTCTCTACATAGTTGGTATTCTCCTATAAAATCTGTATTCTGTGCTATTTGTGGATCTGTTTACTCCCTGACCTCCAGAGCTACAAACCGCCAATTAAATAATAAAGAAAATGTGAACCAGTGCTCACTAACCACCTAGTTATACATTTAATAATGTTAGTAAACTAAAAAGGTAATTGCTAGATTAAATTTATTTGGTTACCACTCTTTGGCCCCTATTACACGCTTCGCGCAAATGCGCTCGCGCAGCGCAATTTTTTTTGCACATGCAAAAAATCTTGGGGCGCGCAAATTAACGCGTTAGTGCGCTCCGAGCGCAGTTTCTCAGCCTTCAACTTTTTACGTGCGCAAATCCGACGTGCAAAGCCGGGCGCAAATGACCGTTGCGTGCAGGAATCGGTGGGCAATCAGAATTAAGAACCACCATTTTCCAAAGTTAGGTTGTTGCGCCTGTCAAAGTCAATCTGTGTATATGTGCTGCAGCAAAAAAAATTTGACAAATTATTAATTTTTTATGTCTGGGTATGTGTAGAATGTGTAACTGTACTGTGCTGTATTTTTTTTTAATTGCTGAGTTATTTTGTTTCGGCCACAACTATCATATTTGCAGTTAACGCCAGGTTTTCAAAGACATTACGAAAATCCGCTCAAACGTCGCTCGTACGACTTGGCGCGAAGATTGTAATACCATCCGCAGTAACGCATTTGCGCTCACAATGTTAAGTATAGGATGCGCGCACGAACTTGCGCTCGCGCTGGGTTCGCGCAGGGTCAATCGCGGTAGACGATAACGAGCATCGTTTGCACGAACGTTGTACTACGACGTTCCGCGCCAATGGTTTTGTCCTCGCGCAAAAGCACATTTGCGTGAAGCGTGTGATGGGGCCTTTGCTTTCTTATCACGGCACAGAAACGTTGAATTGTTCAATTATCTCATAAATTAGTGCCGAATAGTAGCCAACAGCAGCACAACTAACCCGCCACAAGTGTTTCTGTAGTCGGCTTTTTGATCCCAGGCTTTTATTCAATTATCAGTTTTGCTTCTTATGTTAATGTCACTTGACTTATTATGGGCACTTATGGGCACTCTGCTAATAATAGAAAATGACCCAGATTTTTTATTAATGGTGGAATTATTTTTATAGAGCACAGAGAAACTGAGCAAGCATATTACAAGTTATACAGAGAATTCAGGTTAGCAATAGAGTTCCTTATCCTGTTTCTATGTAATGAAAACACTTGCATATTTTTTATACTATTTGTAGAAAATTATGGAAAATTAATTACAGGCAGAGTAAGAATAGGGATAATGTTTATTTGCTTTCAGATAAGGGAGAAGGGGTCTAGTGCTTTTTTTAAAAAAAATTCCCTTTATCGCAGGTTGTTTTTTCATTTTAAGCATCTATTGACATTTTAACCCCTTAACGACTGGTGGGTGGTGCTCGTCAGAAGGGGTATAACACCAGTGGGGCGTACTAGTACTGATTCGGCCCGCCCACGCAGCTGACAGGTGATGCGCGTCATTGGCTGCAGTGGGGCGGCCTAAGTTCAGGCCTTCTTGCAGCTGCTAACATGCGCTGACTGTGGGGACGGGCCGAGGCGACCCATAGAAGTACGCCCCGCCTCTTCTAAGCCCACCCGCCGCATTGATGGCATACACGCCCCGTGGCGGGAAAGGGTTAAAGAAATACAATAGCAAAAAGAAGTCAAATGAATATAAAGCAAAATCAGCTTGAGAATATAAAGGGGCTTGATTCCAAGTCTGGTTCACACTTAAACAGAGCTCTGGTAAAATTACTTGACCCAGTGAAGGGCCTTATATCAAGGTTGGTGTTAAATGTTAAATGCTTATTGAATACCTGAGCGTCAGTTGTCTTCCATTAGTATCTTGCATTAATCACCAGAATTATTATTATTATCATCATTTATATAGCACCAACAGTTTCTATAGCGCTTTACATTAACCAATGGGTACTGAGACAAAATTACAAACAAACATAGGAACAGAAACACGAGGTGTCGAGGGCTCTGCTCGGATGAGATTACAGTCTAGAGGATTGGGGTAGAGGAAGACCAGAGGAGTTTTATAGGTCAGGGCCTCAATCATGATGTGGGGGTAAGCAAGGAAAGGGAAAGTTTGGCATCAGTAATATGGTATGCTAATCTGATGTGTGAGTGTTAAAGGATTTCTTAAAGGCCCGGACATTCGGGGAGCGTCTGATATGGTAAGGTAGGTCATTCTACAGGACTGAAGCTGCCCTTGAGAAGTCTTGGAGGTGAGAGTTGGCTGTGGGGTGGGGATATTGGACAGGCGGAGGTTACTTGCTGACCATAGTATTCTAGAAGGGACGTGCTTAGAGAGTAACCAAGACATGTAACAAGGGGTTACGTTTTCGAGGGTTTTAAATGTGAGCATAAGTATTTTAAATTGGATCCTGCAGGGTACAGGAATTCGATGAAGGGCCTGGCAGAGGGGGGAGGTATGCGAGGTGTGACGAGTGAGAAAGAGAGATGTTTTTTTTTTTAGGATCAGGACTACAGTGGCATGTTTGAGGGGAGCAGGAAAAACTCCAGAGGATAAGGACAGATTAAAGGTGTGGGTCAAGGATGGTACCAGAGAAGTGGATAGTGTCTTGGTAAGGTGTAAGGGAATGATAACGGCAGCGCCCTAAGCACTGCTGGTGTAATCAACTCCAGGAGTCCATAGGACTCCATGGAGACACGTGCGAGTGACATCCGGCCAGGAAGTGGAACAATATGCAGAGATACACTAAAAACTATTTGTTCCCAGTGTTCAGCTGCCCGCGGAGCAAGGAAATGGTGGACCGAGGGATCTGAGGTAAGTATGTGATTTTTTTTGTTGGGGTCAACTTTTGAAAGACATTATACTTTTCAGAATAGCATCATGCACAGATGGAGAGGGAGCTGGTTGGAATATCTCATTCTTCATCTGAAGGCTCAACATTAACACCTCTTATGTAAAATATAGGAGGCGTTAAGGTACAGTAAGCAGTCATTACATCCAGCTTGTGTCTGAAAACATTAAGGAAAGCGCTCAAACAATTCTGCTCTATGGCTCAAGCACTCTGCTTGACGGCAGGAAAAGGGCCAGATGTTTCTGGAGTGACTACGTTTATCAGAGCTTTGTTAAAGTCTTACTTTAGAGATCAAACGGGAGGAGGACGAGAAATGGAGGAGTTGAACGATAACCCTCATGATTCCCCCTCTGTAACCCTTCTTCTGTTTTAACCCTAATGATCATTTTAAAGTTCAGCTTGTATCCAACGCAGTGCCGGCTCTTTGATTCCCTGGACATGACATGCTGCTGGCTTGCACGAGGCCAAAGCATGCTATTTGGCTGTGAGGGGCCTGGATGCTCTAGTGATTGCCCTGCCAATCCAGTGGCTGGGAGAGCCGAAGATAGGACCCAAATTGGTGCCGGCTGCCTTGTCCCAGTGCTTGCAGCTCAGGTCAGCCCACACTGATCTGAGCTTCTGGGTGAAGTTAAGCACCTGGACTTGCACTTGGAGGGCTAAAGTAGCCCTTCAAGAGCTCCCTCAGAAGGATAGAAGGGGTGATGATGCTGAGGTCAGTGTGAGCATTCAATTTACTTTGATTGGTCACAATACATTGGGTGTCCCTTTAATGTCACACTAAGCTTGGAATCTAGTCGTAGCTGTATTCCAAATGGGGCAGGGCAGGGTGGACAGTTTTGACAAAAAAACAGAAAGTTAGGTGCACTAAAAAAAGTAAATGGACAGTTTCTGATTAAGCACAAAACAAATAGCTCTATCATTACCAGTCCCAACCCTATTTTAATTCTAAGTAAATTAATTAAAATTAAAGTAAACGTGAAAACTACAGAATACCACAATATTGTAATATACATTATAGTAGTAATATATATTTTTATAAATATTTATATATATATATATATATATGTATTTGTAGTGGTTAGAATCCAAGAAAAGACACTTGTGAAATATTGTACATAATTTGAAAATTTCAGTAGGATGTTCAATGAAAAATAAATGACCGCACTTTAAACTGCGCCACTTGCTGATGAAATGGTTCATTGGTCAACAAGTTTTCTAATCTTTTTTGTCACCATCTAATCTAACCTAATCTCTCACTCTCTTTTTTTCCAGTTTTATCATTAACAATAAAGACACATTCTTCAACAATGCAACAAGAAGTAGAATTGTTCATCATATTTTGCAAAGAGTTAAATATGAAGAAGGAAAAAATAAAATAGGTATGTGTATTAAAGCTGGTTAAAAGTGTGTTGAAGCTGCTCATTCTCTCTGACTGTGTGTAAGAATGACTAGGTGACAATATAATGAAAATAGTGCAACTTAAAGTTCTATTCAGTTTCTTGATACATTTCTCCTGCTCTCCTGTTTCATCATATTAATGGATGCTCTTCACACTCAATTATTGCGTCTGTTTTGGTAACACATGTTGTAGGATGGATCAATTATCTCGCTGTCAAAGCTCATTTACCTTCCTACCCTGAATTAATTTTTCCTTATATTATGATGTTGGTGCCATCCTTTTCTTCTACTCTATTAGCTTCTCGAATCTCATCATTGTCAATAAACATTTCTGTTCTCATTATTGGAAAAGCTATTGACTAAACCATGAAGTGTATGTTACTGTGAAGGGGTTGATGGTGTTCTTTATTTTCTTTTACGAATGCAGCTTCATCTCTCTTAATCCCCTTCACTACCAAGATCAACTATACTCAATCTGCAAAGCACCTTCTGGTGCCCCAGTAATGAGTATAATTCTTATGGTGTTCCACAGGAGCAGTGCAAAGGAATTTAATTTATTGCAAACAAAAAGAATTTGCATTTGGGCCCAAAACACAAGTCCGTAAGGTTTAGCACCATGTGTATTATTCCCGAGGTGCTAACACTGTTTTAACCAGCCGAGAATGTGTCTGATTGACATCGCCCCAGCTGATCGTGCACAGAGCCCAGTGCTGCAGTAACTCATATTGGCCAGCAGATGGCGAATTATACCTGTTAAATTGTTTTTTTACTGTAATAAACACATTGGGAATTCCAAAATATTTCTTACTGTAGAATTAATTAAAATGATTTCCAAAAAGAATCTGACTGGTTCTTGACATGGGTTTTCTGTAGATTCCCTTGGTATTGAAAGGCTTAATAGACCCTTCTTAAGAATAATTAGAATTTATTATCCTTATCTCTCCCAATCCCTGAACAAACCAAAAAAAGAGCATGTGTAATGTAAACAAATGCTATGGCAATATTAAAAAATCCTCCCCAGCCCTAACTTTAACCCTAGCTCCAACCTTAACACTAACTCTAACCCCTGACACTGACCCTAACTCTAACCCTAAACCTATCCCTAATTCTAAACTTAATCCTAAACCTATTATTTTTACATTTAGGGCCCTATTACACTCTTTACGCAGTGGCGTCACTAGGGTTGGTGTCACCCAGTGCGGTAACTCATGGTGTCACCCCCCCCCCGAGTTTTACGTTTTTTGGTTTTTTTTACTACTCTTACTCATAAATCAGTACTTCCATATAACACTGAATTCTCATAATACACGGCGCACATTACTGTGAGGTTTATTGCTGTGGAGCTCTCTCATATACTCACACACAAATTTTGGTGAACTGCCAGCAAGTACGGTGCCTGTTCGACGGCAGTGAAAGTCCCCATAGAGAAGTAATGGTAAATCTGTTCAGAGACATCGAACAGCAGAGAAATGCCCTGATGTTCAGTGGTTTCATTAGACGGGTTTATTCAGGCGAACACCATCAGGGCTATTCAGAGAGAGGTGAAAACCTTGAGAATTGCCAGGAGAATGAACAATCTAGACCAAATAGCCAATTTGGAAAGTGAGATAAATGGGAGAATTTTTCTGGTTTGACTATTTTGCCCTAGAATTTTCAATTCTACAGTCATTCTCAAGGTTTTCACCTCTCTCTGAATAACCCTGCATAGGTTTCAATGTTAAAAATATTCCCGTTTTTACCCAATATCTAATAAAACGTTTATTTCATTAATCTGTAGTAAAAAGTCTCTTTATTTGTTGATTTATTTTTCTTAGTATCTAATAGGCATTTTTAAAAAAAATGCTATTTTTTTTCTTTCTAATAGTGTTTTGTTTCTGTAACAGCCCTTTTTATTATTCAGAGGATCTTATATGTTAATTCCAGACATTTTCGTTCAGTAGTCATTTTGAAAACCGCTATTGACGGGTTCGCGGTGCATTCGGTGGCTGATTCCCTGCACTTCAGGGACCCTGCAGTGAATTCACCAGGGAAATTTGATTCCCCAAAGTGCCTGCGTCATTTCGGTGCTCTGTGAATATCCCCTTTAGTGGTGTTTTTTTTGCTGCCCCCTGGAAAGTGCCAGCCTAGGCCTTGCCTACCCAGGATATACTTGAAAATGAGAGAATTCTCAATGTATCCTTCCAGGTAAAATAATTTTGTGTAAAAAAAATAAAACTAAAAAAATAATATTTTTTTTTTAGGGTGTCATCCTAGGAGGGGTGCCACCCGGTGCGGGCCGCCCCCCCTAGAGATGCTAGTGTCTTCACGCAAACGTTATTGCTCACTTCCGTGAGCATTAACGTTTCCTGCGGTGTTTACCGCTTATTACAATCCAAACGCAAACGGGTTAAGTAACCCGTTTGCGTTTGGTACCTTGCGATTCTCTGCACAAGGTTACTGTACTTTGTGCTCCCTATGCTTAACATAGGGAGCGCAAAGTGTTAATCAGCGCTGGATTACAAAATCCCAGCGCTGATTAATGCCTGGCTCTGGTTAGCGAAAAGTTATCCAGAGCCAGGACTTGGTGTTAACGGATTCCGCTTCTGCAGAATCCGTTAACACCAGCCTTAAAATAAAAAAACAAATCACATAGTCACCCTCTGTCCCGCGGCGAGGACCGTGGCTCCAACCGCCTCCTCCGGCTGGCGGGAGCAGGGAAAGACTTGGGGGGAAGTCCCCCCAGTCTCTCCCTGCTTATCACCACTCCGACCGGCCGGATTTCGCGACGTGAGATCCGGCTGGTCATATGATCGGCAGGGGGAACTCAATGGAGTCCATCGAGTGGATGCTGATTTTTATCAGCATCCCTGATTTTTAACTCGCGATAACAATGCAGGCAGCATTTTTTGCACCTGCATTGTAATCCAGCGTTAAAACACGGGCACAGTTTTTCCTCCCTTGCACCCACGTTTTAACGCCAAGAATGTAATAGAGCCCTTAGTTTTTTTTGGTGGAAGCTGCATTGTACGGCATTTTACCTCTATTGCATTTACTGTAATTGACAGAAAGACCATTTCTGCCTGTATACTAATAATGCAGACCCCATGTGAAATTGTGCAAGATAAGGGACATCATGTAGTGCCCAAAAAGATTTATACCAACCACCACATTTCAGTAAAGAATGAACAAAAATTAAAACCTTTTAAGTGAGCAATCTTACATCACTTTATTATTTTAACTATCTCGGCATCTTTGTAAAAAAAAAATCGATATTTATATGTTAAGTACATATTCCATATCTCAAATATACGTTATGTTAGTATTTTTTTCAAAAAGAAGTTGGTCGGTACTGATTGTGAAGGTGCTTAAGGCCTTCTTTTAAACCCACTAGCATGACCTTCCTTTTAAACTCAGTAATGTGTATATACACTTTGAATGACGCAGCCTTGCAGTAGTTTGAGAGAACATCATTAGCTTTTCCTTATAATTTATTTTCTGCCTCATTCCACTTAAAACAAAGGTGACTTCTTTGGATTCATGATTTCCCTTTCTGGCCAGGTGTCATTGATCTTGTGCTGCTCAAGCAGCGATAATAGCTCAATTCTCTTTAATGAGTGATATGGTCTCTTGATTTTGTTGCACTTTGTGTTTGTAATGCTAATTGCAGTGTTTGGAGCCTCGTTGTAACATTGACTGCGGCAGGCGCTAGTGGCCACCTGGCATTTAATGCGCTTTTCCCGTTTGATTGGATATATGCCATCAATCAGTATCAGTGTAAGTCACTGATGAGTCACTCGGCAGCTGGATATACAGTATTTTGCAGTTCAAAATATTTTATGAAGGCATATCAATTTGCATGATTTTAACAAATATTTGCATTTATTAGACGTGAAAATGAACACGTTAGCACAAACCCTAGTGAAAGCTGGGCAGCCGTAATCCCTGGCTTCAAATGCATCCAATGACTAGTAATGGAATGCGCACTTCTTGTTCCATATTTGCAACCATGTATTATAGATAATTCTGTCCAAAACCCTTTAACGCTAAATGAAATCTGCTTTTTTTTTTTACCATGAAAGAAACACATCATGCATCTACTACTGGATGTAATGTCAGCCAATACAGCCCTACTTGTCACTGAGAAACCTTTCTGGAAAACAAAAGCTATTCCCATAATGTGTTCTCTTTCCTATACAATGGGATGCTGCAAATACTCTGGCCTGGTGTTCAACCTAATAACCAATATCTTGTGCTTTTAAATGAAACTTTATAGTTTAAGAAACTGGCAATTACAAACGGTCAAGTCTTTGTAGTAGCCAGCCACAGCTTTTTTTATTACTATGGATTTAGGGCCCTATTCCCTTATTCCTTCTAAGGCTAGGGTCAGACTAGCGCACTTTAAACGTGCGTTCTGGCGCACTTAATTACGGCCGCACTAGCAGCAAATGCCGGGCAATGACGGCCAATATACGAAGTACGGTCGCACGAAAGTCCGGCCGTGCAACGCAAGTGGCAAACGAACGCATTTTGTCGAGAATGTGAAACCACTAGTACGGTCGTACAGAGTGCGCTGCGTCCGCATAGCGGCGTGTGTGCGTGATTAGGAGACGTCCGGCCAACTGCTAATGTCCGGCCAACATAACGTCCAGATGCAAAAGTGTTTTATTGATGATCCGTACAAAATCACGAACGCAAATGCGCATCGTATGACCGCTATCGTGTACTCCGTGAAAAAATGCGTCCATTCGTTCGAACGCACTTTTTCACAGACAAAGCGAAAATGCGTTCGTCTGACCCTAGCCTAAAATGGGGACGCTAAAGGGGAAAATCTGCACCTGCAGGTTTCCCTGTAGCGTCCCCAAGTTAGCGTAGTATTCAAGTAAAGGCGCTACCTTAGCACCTTGCACTAGAACGCAGCGCAAACCGTAGGGTTATTCGGG
Organism: Leptobrachium leishanense; assembly: GCA_009667805.1. NCBI lineage: Eukaryota > Metazoa > Chordata > Amphibia > Anura > Megophryidae > Leptobrachium > Leptobrachium leishanense. The sequence continues at coordinate 327,319,475 of CM019065.1, forward strand.
TAGTGCATCTGCGCCACCGCGAGTAGAAATGTGCATTTTATTTCGTTCCGAATCAAAATTTGGACGAAATTTACTGTTTCGGATTACGGAACTGCTTCCAAAATACAAATCAGTTCCGTCCATAACGAAATGAAAACGAATTGATACGGACAGAAACCAAAAGAAAATGAAACAGTATAAAACAAATTGACTTCGCTTTTAAGGATCAATTCCTTAGACTCGGCACTGCGTCCCTGTCCTTTGGCTGTGGTGCTGAATCTGTTCTATTCAGCACCACAGGGCATGGAAAGCGCCATGGTGCCATTCAGGAGGATTCTGCTGCAGTGACATTCCCCATAGACAAGTAACAGTTAACCTATTCAGAATGCCAAACAGCACCGAAATGTCAGTGAAATGCCCAGATTTTCGATAGTTCGTCGACAGCTTTAAACAGGCGAATCCCAAATAGGCGAATAGGTTTCAGTGTAAAAAATATTCCCCGTTTTTATTAAATATCTATTCAACCATATATTATTTTCACTTGCAAAAAAATGTCTATTTATTTATTAGGACTTTTTAGGCATTTTTTGGGGATTTTTTGGTGAAATGTTTGGAATCCTAATCTATTTTAAGACAAGGATTTTTTTCTTGGGCAAATGCAGCATTTTTTTTTCTTTCCTTCAATCTGGCTGTGGTTGGCTGGTGCTGTCTATGGTGCTGAAACTTATTCAGTTGCTGGACTTTAAAACAAAAATGTCTGAAAAAAACAAAGAAGAAGATCAAAGAATAAAAAGTTTTCTTGCACAGTAAAAAAAGAATAAATGGTCTTTAAAAACAATACATTTAAAAAGCCAGGCCTGTTTGAGCCCAGGCTGCGGGCAGGCCTAGCAGGCCGGCCTGCGAGAGTCCGGGCTGCCAACCGATCCTTGCGAGCCCAGGCAGCCGGCCGACCAGGGCAGGCCCAAGGGCAGCCGGCAGGTCTAGGCCACCGCACGGCCTGACCGAGCTCGAGGCTCAGGCCCAATCAGGCAGCCAATCAAACTGGCCCACTGAGCCGTCGGCCCACAGGGATTCTCCCGGTAGTCCCAATGTCCAGTACATGTCTGAATATTGGTGTTTATTTGCTAGATTGTAACAAAGAGAGAATGATCACAAGACAGATTACTGTAAAGTGATAACAATGTTTATTGTGCACAAAGCAATGCAGCAATTCTACAAGTTAGGGCTTGATTTAATTATACTGACTGTTTTTTCAGGAAAAAAAAAAACCATCTGCTTCTTTTGGCCAGTATTTTTTTTCGAAATATCAGCTGATTCAGTTGAAATATTGTCCCAAGCCAAATTCTGAAAAAGTCCCTGTTTTGAAAAAAACGTCACGCTGGTAAAGCCTAAAAACAGTGTGAATATGTGTGCACAGATACACTTTCACTGTCCTACTGAAAATCGTTGTGCGTTTTAACTTTAAATCCCAGATATTCGTGTCGTATATACCAGAAACGCAAGTCTTACTGTAAATCCCGTAAATGCAAGTCTTACTGTAAATTTCGGACGTGTAACAATATCTCTCCTGTTCTGTAAATGTGGCTGTATTATAATTAGGGATGAGCCGAACACTCCCCGAGTTCGGTTCGAAGCCGAACCCGAACTTTCAAAATGTTCTGGTCCGAACCCGAACCCGAACTCGGACCCCATACAAGTCAATGGGGCTGGAAATTCGGTTTTTAGAGTGCCCTCCAAGAGGGCATATATGCTAGATATTTGCCATAAAAAGTGTATGGGGGTCCGGGTAGTGCCCTGGGGGACAGGAAACAAGGACAAAAAGTAAAAAAAATAAGTTTTTAAAGGGACAGTGAGTTTTCCATGAAATAAGGGTTAAAAATAAAAACAAAAAATTCCTTCAAATATCGTGCCTAGGAGGTCCCCATAACCTGCCCGTGAAGTGGTGGATTTCTAGGATGTATAGAAATATGTAAAAACCAAAAAATTACATTTCAAATGACGGTAAATGCTTTTCCTTTAATCTATCCATAAACAACTGCTTGGGGCGGCAGTCTGTATGAAAAGAAGAGACATTTTCGGACACGCAGAAAAAGTTTACTGATTTTTTGGCGGTGAAAAGCAGGAGAATGACTGGAGAATGGAAAATTCTAGGTCAAAATAGCCAAACCAGAAAAATTCTCCCATTTAGGCTAGGGTCAGACTAGCGAATTTATAACATGCGTTTAGGCGCACTTAATCACGGCCGCACTAGCAGCAAATGACGGGCAATGACAGCCAATATACGAAGTACGGTCGCACGAAAGTCCGGCTGCGCAACGCAAGTGGAAAATGAACGCATTTTTTTGAGAACGCAGAACCGCTAGTACGGACGTACAGAGTGCGCTGCGTCCACTAGCGGCGTGTGTGCGTGATTTGGAGACGTCAGACCCTGCTCATGTCCGGCCAACATAACGTCCAGACACCCAAAGTTTCCTAGTTTGGATCTGCAAAAAATCACGCACAAAAATGCGCATCGTATGACCGTTTTCGCGCATTCCGTGAAAAAATAAGGCAATGCGTTCGGACTCACTTTTTGACGGTCGCTGTGAAAAATGCGTTCTGACCCTAGCCTTATCTCACTTTCCAAATCGGCTATTTGGTCCAGATTGTTCTCTTTTCCTGCCATTCTCCTGGTTTTCACCTTTCTCTGAACAACCCTGAGAGAGAGGTGAAAGCCAGGAGATCTGGCAGGAGAAGAGAACAATCTAGACCAAATAGCCGATTTGGAAAGTGAGTTAAATGGGAGAATTTTTCTGGTTTGGCTATTTTGACCTAGAATTTTCACTTCTCCAGTTATTCTCCTGCTTTTCACCGCTGTCTGAATAACCCTGTGAATGTTTAATCCCGAGGTGAAAAATAACATTGCTTAAGGCTGGGGTCAGACGAGCGCAGTTATCACGTCAGTGTTGCCGCACATTTGTACGTCCGTGGCAGCATAGCATTCTGACCAATGGAGCCCCACACACGAAGTACGTCCACACGGAAGTGCGGATGCATGGGGGATGCAGCAAACGGACGCAGGTTAGGCAAGAACGTAATACTGCTAGAACGGACGTGCGGAGTGCGCCACGTCCGCAATGTCCGTGTAGCTTTGTATGTGAGTGATGAAACGAGGTCAGATGGACTGCATTTATACGTCCAGCATTTTTGACGGACAGAATGTTTTTTCATTTTAATTTATTTTCCCTGCTACATCAGTCATAAAATACGTCAGTGAAAAAAACGGACTGTTTGGCCACTACCTTGTTGTCAGACAGTAAGTACGTCCGTACTGCATGGACGCACAGTCCGTACAAAATACGCTCATCTGACCCTAGCCTTAGATGTTATTTTGAATTTTTTTCAAACACAAGTTAACCACTTGGCTGCTATGGACGCTCTCAGCGCGTCCAGCCAAGTGGTTCTCCTGTGCTATGGACGTGCTGATTCCGGCGGATTGCTGCGCCCCCCTGGTGCGGGCTGACATCTTGGATGTCAGCCCAGCACTCCGGGACCCCGGCGGAGCAATTAGATGTCATCGCGGCGGCTAAATGTAACGAGACCCCATTTCTAATTTTTTTAGGAAGCGCACCCCATACAAAATATAACCGCAAACGATCGCATGTTAAAATGTGAAAAAAAACACTTTACACATAATATATTATTGAAAATTCTAATTTTATTGCATTTTTGTTATAATATACAGACATGACATAACGTATACATCTAATAATGACATATTATGAATCTGCCAAGTCTGCCGGAAAGAACGATATATAATATGTCTGGGTCATATATCAAAATATGGCTACAAAACGCGGTTAGTCATGATGAGCGAAAGCGGTACAAATGACCTTAGCACAGAGGTGTGAAAAGCCTCAGCAGCGAAAGGGTTAAATGCAGCATATTAGGATGTTTTAGGGAAATTAAAGGGATACTCCAGGCAATATGACCACCTCAGCTTTTTAAGGTGGTCATATTGCCTGAAGTATCCCATTTTTTTCCACAGCCTTCTATCTTTTCCCGATCGGCTGATATTGCTGAGAGAAGCGGTGGACTTTACTCCGCCCTCCCAGCTGTCAATCAGCCGATCGGGTTTCAAGGTCCCCGCGTTTTGGAACTCTCGGCAAAGCTGGGACGTCATCGCGCTAGAAGCGCGATGACGTCCCACCACTCCGGCAGAGTCGCGGGAACGCGCAGGAGAAGGAGCCGGAGCCGCTGCCTCCTCCTCCTTCTCCTCCGCCAAAGAGTTTTTAGACGAGCAGGCGGGGTGAACTTCAGCTCACCTCGCCGCTCATGAACATGCGCTGCTCCGCTCATGCGCGGTTGAATGAGCAGGATTCCGGGAGGAAGCCTGCTGATTTGCTGATTGGCTGGTTTACGTGATAGGCGCGCATGCGCGCTTTGGACGTAAACCTGTAGCCAAGTTCCAAGTTTCCACGACGGGAGCGGAAGAGGAGGGAGGTGAGTAAAAAAAAAAAACACCGTTGGAAAAGTGTCGTTTTTAGGGTAAGTATTACATTAAAAATATATATATATATATATACTGAATGACTAGTTAGGGCAATAGCTTTAATATAATGTAAATAAGGGGGGGTGATTTTCAGACTGGAGTGTTCCTTTAATTCTCAAATCTCAATCAGAAGCAGACACCACCCCACCCTCAGTATGTTGTACAATGTATCAAATTGATTACCAGACTAAAAACACCTGGTGTTATGCCCGTTTGTGAACAGAGGTCATTTAGAGTTGATAATCTTTCCACGTACACATTAGTTTTTAATTCAATATCTAATAAACCGTTGCTTATAATATTCTGCAGTAAAGAGTCTCTTTATTTCTAGATTTTTTAGTATTTTTTTAAGCATTTTCTATACTTTTTTCAAAATGTCTTTTTTTTTTCGAACTCGAACCGAACAGACCCAAAAAGTTCGAAATTCGCGAACTTTCGAACTGCCAAAGTTCGGGTCGAACTCCGAACCGTCCGAACCCGAACAGCTCATACCTAATTATAATCTATAAAACAAGTTTGAGTTAGCTTTCAATGAATATATTTGAGTGTATTTTAATTTATAAGCAATCCATTCTACTGGGAAAGAAACTGTATTTATACCTTGTATTTTAATGTTTTTCCTTTTCCAATCTAAGATATCAAGACAAATACACCATTAAACGTCAAGGGCGCTTTTTTTATCTGCCCCTTTTTGGTCATTATTGTGGAGAAGGTGTTTATACAGAAAATTAGTAACATTTCTTTTTATCTCCTTAGGTCTGAACCGTTTGCTTTCTAACTGCACGTATGAAGCTGCCTTCCCTTTACACGAGGTAAACTGAGGTTATTTAACTGTAAATCAAGATTGAGAAATGGAACAATCTATATATAAATTATAAGAATTTATGGGTAGGGTGAGGTTGGTAACCTTGCACTCTATTCAATACAGGATATGTTCACAAAGCACCAAAATTTAACACAACTTTGGTGCTTTGCATTTTGCCCTATGTTGGCAATTAAATTTTGCTGACAATACAGTGAATTCACTATTTAGCGAATGGTCACCAAATTTTGCCAAAGTTGGATGTCGGAGAAAACCACGAATTGTGCCGATGATCGTCAAATTGTACCGAATAGGTATTGGCGAATTCCACCGAAATGAAAAAAAAGTCTTCTAATATGAGCTTAAATCAACAAAAATTTAGTAAAAATGTGTCTAAATAATAAAAGGGTTCTTTAAAAAAATAATATAAAGCTCTTTTACAAAGTACATAAAGGTCTTTTAAAAAATTAAAAGTGTTTTTGCCAAAAATAATAATAATAAACGGTCTTTAAAAAACAAAAAATTTAAAAGATTACATTCATTAAATTGAAACACATTGGATTCGCCTGCTTAAACCTGTCAGATTGAAACACTGAAAATCAGGTAATTTTTAGAGATGTGCATTCGTTTCGGAAAAATTCGGAATTTGGAACGAAATTTGATAATTCGTTTTCGTTAGTACTTCCGAATAACGAATTGATACGATACGAATTCGAAACGAAACGATATATAACAAATTTATTTTGTTTTACACTGTGTCATCATCATAAAAGAAAAACTTGAATAAGTGATATCAACTATTGAAATTGAAATGAACTATCAAATTGATATAAACTTACAATACAAGTAATAGTCAGCAAAGGACTTTATGAAACAAATTCATTTTGTTTCACTTTTTAAACTTGACTCAAATACTGGATCTGTGACACAGCTTAAAATTTAACCCTAGCTTTTCTTTTAACAGCAAAATTTGATTCATTGGGGTTTTATCTAGTGATCCAAAATTTTAATTGATATCAACTATCGAATTGATATATGAAATTCGAATCGATTCGAAATTTCAAATTGTTTTGAAATTTCAAATCGATCCGAAACTAAATGAAATGCGAAACAAAATTAGTTACAAATTCCGAAAACGAAATGATTTAAAAACGTAATGAAACTGAGCTAAACAAAACTAATTTTTCAGCCATGCACATCCCTAGTAATTTTGCTGAATTTGGTTTCAATTTGGTGGTCTGTGACTTAGGGCTGAAGCAACTAATCAATGAATCGACAACTAATCGATAATGAGAATAGTTGTCAGCTATTTTCATTATTGATTAATAGGCTAGTCGATTAATCGGTCTGTGTATAGCACACACTGTTGAGAATGAGACTGAGTTAGTCATTATTAACCTCTGATACTACTTTGGAACTGAGTGGAGAAGACATGCTGCTGCTTTACTCTCTATGATTTTGTTCTAGTGTTATGCTGGACATCACCAGTTTTTATTTACTTTACAACCGTAGCAGAGCTATCACACAGACCGTGGGATACTGCCACTGAGTGGAGGAGCTGTACCGCCAGTGTTTTATCCTTAATTGGAACTGGAATCCTGTTCCACCACCCCACCTTCCATCTCTCCGGTCCAGAGCTGCCATCACTCCCTAAAGTCCTGGTCCAATCCCCGCAAACCCCCTCTGAAACTCAGGTCCAGTCTGTTGCCCAAACTCACTCCCTCTCAAACTCTGGTCACAGCCTTTGCCCAAAATCACTCACTCTCCATTTCCAGGCCCTACTCCACTCAATTTGTTCATGATATCATTTTAAAGGGACACACTACGCACCCTGACCACTTTAGCCTATTACCATAGTCAGACTGTGGTTAGTGGCCCCTTCTCACCCCGCTTTGTGTGCTGACATCATCATGTCTATCCAAGCACTCGTAGCAGCGTTCATTCAGGGAGAAAGCAGACATAAGCTTGAACTGCGCCTGCAGAATCAATCCATCACTCTGACCAGGCGTCGCGTACCTTGTGTGTGAAAAGCATGCAAGTTACGCGAGATACATAATTTGTGTATGTAAGTACAAAAGTTACGTACACTACGCAAATTGCAAAACATATCGATTAATCGAAAAAATAATCGGCCTACTAATCGATTATGAAAATAATCGTTAGTTGCCGCACTACTGTGAATAGACAAAACGATACTTTCCAATGGGATAATTTGGTGCTGGCAAATTGCATTGTATTTTGCTATCAATTCGCCTGTATTTGGCAAACTGATTGCTTTGTGAATAGACGAATTGCCCTGAAATTGCACCTATGGTGAAATTCACCATTCGGTGCTATTCGGTGGCAAATTCAGAGCTTTGTGAATAACCTCTTGCGACAGTCATCTGCATGACTTCATTGGCACAATATACAATGCTCCTTAAGACAATCTGGAGTTATCCTGGATCTGATATAACATTGAAAGTAACTGCTAGAATATGCAGACTATTTCATAATGTGACAGACCATATTTCCAGATTTCTCCAGATCAGCCAATACACAGCTGTCTCCCACACTGACACAACACGCACTAGAGCAGCAGCTTGCGGCATTTATCAAGGTGACTTCATCCATGATCTTACTGGTCTACAAAAATATTAGGTGAACATCCAAGTGTTTTGCTACAATTACTGTTCCTGTAACAATCACATTGCTCTTCTAGATAACAGTTTATCTAACCCTCCAACATCCATATATTTTTTCTGTAAATATAACCGCAACTTTATTCACTAGTCCTCAATTGGCTACATTACCGTGTTTGAGAAGAGCAGCACTATTTCTCTAATACCTCTTTCCCCTGGTACCTAACATATCCTAGATAATACAGTACCTCAGGCATGGTATTTCTTTAAAGCTATAAATACTCATTTTCTGTATCAGAAGACATTATTTATCAGTTCCACAAATGTGCAGCTCCTAAATGGATAATAAATGCACCGTTTGCCGTACATTTCTGCAAATGTATTGAATTATTCATGATTGCAGTTCGAATAATCATTTAATTAATTTATTGGTTTGCATGTCATTACTTTGACTCATTGACTGCAATGCTTGCTCACCGCGGTCTGCAATTAAAGTGGGGGAAGGATTTTGAACATAGCTGGAATAACAGAAAATACAAATAAAATAAAAAAATAAAGTTAAAAAAAAACAAGGTAATAAAACATTTATTTTTGTAGCAAATTGATGTTCCACCCATGAATTATTTCATCACTTTGGACTTTTCACATAGCTCAAAAGCAGACTTAATCAGGCAGGGTTATTCACTCAATTTAGAGAAAGGGAGGTTTGTGAGGATCCTGAGGACGAGCAACAGCACTAGTGGCCTGCTCTACGGTGGGGCCCGCTCAGGTCTCACAAGGTTTTAGCTTGTATGTGCCATTACAGGGATGAATGCTCCATATGCAAATCAGCCTGCTCTCACCCAATGAGGGTGGCCAGTACTGACTGCCAAGGACGTCATCCCTGCATGAGAGAAGCAGCAACCCCCGACGATCGTTTCGGCCTCGTCAGGAGGATATAGTTAACACCCCTCTGGGCACATCAAGCAAGGGGTCCACGTCTGGATGACCCTGTAAACTTATAGTGAGAGAAAGGGGGGTACTCAATTGTTAGTAATTCTTAAGGGGTTATTCAAAGGGGTCTGAAATGTCACCGAAATGTAACTGGACACTGAAATTCAGCGTATGGTGACATTTCGGGGCCATTCGGCTATTCAGAGAGCAGTCAGTTTGCCACATTTTGGCGAATTGCCTGCACGTATGGTGCCCGTTCGAAGGCAGTGAAATCCCCCCTAGAGAAGCAATGGTTAATCTATTCACAGAACACCAAACAGTAGTGAAAAGTTGCCGAAGTGCCCTGCTGTTCGGTGGTTTCATTTGGCAGGTTTATTCAGGCGAACTCCATAGGCTTAAATGTTAAAACTATTCCCATTTTTATCCAACATCTAATGATGAACCGTTTATTATTTTAATCTGCAGTAAAAAGTCTATTTATAGATTTTTTTAGGATCTTTTAGGTATTTTTTTATGATTTTTTTCGTCAAATTATTTTTTTCCTTTTTTTTTTTAAATCGTTTTTTAATTTTCTTCAACAGACCTTTTTATTATAATTCATTGGACCTTATTTGTAAATTTCAGACATTTTCGTACAGTAGGTTTTTTTGCAAACAGGGTGTAAATTTTGACACTTTCAAGCGTACTGCTTTTTTTTTTTCACCCCGTTCGTCGGCTTGTCGGCTTTTTCCGGCGGCTGCTCTGCACTGTGATCAGCGGCTCGTCGGCTTTTTCCGGCGTAGTTCTTCCACCGGGTTTTCGGTAGAATTTCGGCGGGTTTGTGACAGGTTTTCTTTGCACTCTGGGGACCCTGCAGTGAATGCTGAATACGCCGCAGGGTGGGGAACTTTGATTCCCCCGAAGTGCAGGGAACGAGTTAGCACCGAAATGTTTGCTCTCTGAATAACCCCTTTAGACTTTCACCAATGAATTGGAAAGTGTAGGCCATAACAGACAGGCATAATTTGCATAAAATGTTCTGTTTCTTGTCATTTCATGGGAAAGGTCGGTCCCGCAATATTTAAAACAACTAAAGAGTAATGGTCTTCTTTTAAGGGATAATTCTACAACAGTGGTGACAGAGTGATAACGTGTTCCCTTTTTTCATCAGCCTACCGAAGAACCCTTATTAAGAAGTTTAATGTTGATTTTCGCCAGTGTTTGCAGCTTCGTTCTACACTAGTAAGAACACTAGTGCTCTTTCAACAATCCCCTTGTTGATAAACTGTGCATTGAGTCCATATGGCAAGAGGCAACATTTATAACCAGTATAACTTGCGAAAAAAAGAATGGTTGCTAAACATTTAAGATTGATACGTCAGTATTTAACTGGCACCTTAGCAGGTGTAAAGTTAATGTCGACCATCTGGCTCCTCAATAAGTTACTAAAGATCAAATTTTCCTGCTGAAAATTTATTTTTCAGGGAAGTCACAGAAGCAAAAATTCAATAAAAACACACGGAGCCGAGAACCACAGACATCTCCTGTTTGAATGCTGGGCATCCTGGGAAGTGTGGTATAAGTACCAGCCACTTGACCTTGTAAGGTATGCATATTCCATAATAATTAAAAAGAACAACTACTCTGGTACATTAACCCCTTCACTACCAATTGATTTTTGAAAAATCCACTGGCAGGAATCAGTTTTATTGTTTTTTTTTTTAAGAAATCATTTTTTTTTATATTTCAAAATTTTTATTTTGAAAAAAAAAATTACAGCAATAAAATACACAGTATGAATAACGGTCGCGCAGGTCCAAAAACAAATTTCGCAGTTATGTATCTCGGAAGAATTTAATTAATTATACAGTAAGAAATATTTGGGAATATTCCCAGTGTATTCCTTACTGTAGTAAACTATTTGGCAGGCAGATGGTGCCATCTACTGGCCAAATGGAGTTACTGCAGGTAGAAATACATCCCGTGGCTCTGAGTCGGCTAGATAATGCCCGATATTTCTGGACGTTACCGAGCCGATTTTAACCAGTTTTAGCTCCTTGGCCATTCTGGAGACCAAAAGCAAACAAAATTCCAAAATAAATTTAATTTGCAATGATACACTGCAGCCCCAGATCGTGTTAACACGATCTTGGCCTACCGTGTCTGCTACCGCTGATCATGTGTACACGATCACGGAATTGAAGGGGTTAAAGATGAGTGATGTTACGCTTTAACCCTTTCAGTACCAAAATACATGTATAGCCTGTTTGAATACTTTATCAATGCAAGCTTTGTGTTCTGCATGAGGAGAAGTGGAGTTCTCTGCGAGACCTCACTACTGCTCCCTGTATTAGTGTAAAGAAGCTACGGTGCAGCCCCAAATGGTCAATGAGCTGTACTGTTGCATTACAAAAGCCAGGGAGAGGTCAGAATACTGGGATCACTCACTGTTGTACAGGGATAAGATTCAGCGTGTTATAATGGTTTATGCCAACAACAATTCTGTAAAAGATAAACAAAAAATTCAAAATTTAAATGAGCAAACTTATATAACATTCTTTTTTTAACTATAACAATAATTTGAAATTGTGCAAGATAAGGGACACCATCTATAGTTTAGAACCTTTCATCCCAGCAACGATTCTGTAAACAGTAAATGACAATATGAAAAAGTAAAATAAGCCGTTTTACATTATTTTAATCTTTTAATGATCTCTGAATAGAAATCTTTAAGTATATTTGCTAGTTTCCCCTACATTTGAGTGTTAACTCTACATCTCCTGTTTTAAATAAATGCTATATTTTTCAACATAAAGTGCTTGGTAGTGAAAGGAGTAAAGCATAATTGAGTAAAATTGTGTAGCATGTGTTGATTTATTGGAAAAGAAAGTACCTTATTGTTGGTGTGATATGGTGTATGTTTTCAATTCAATGTCGTAGGACTACAATTATATTCACTAGAATCACAGAATAAAATAGATATAAGCAAAGATGAAGAAATAACCAAACGTGTGCCTTTTTATACAGAATATTCATGTCTGCTATTATTTGCTTCATTTGTGGTTGGTTAGTATATAATTCATATCTGCAATGTTTTCTGTGTATCTATTGAATTCTCCCAGTTGCCATTAGTTATTAATAAGATAATATGATGCTCCTCACTTGTCTATATCTGCAGGTGTGGATTATCATAGAGACTAATGGAGCTGCAGTTCCAGTCCCATGCTCTGTAACATGCCCAGACAAAAGTCAACTATCTTGGCACCAAATGCCTCCAACTTGCAGATCAAAGAAGCCCTATTGACTGAACTAAAATGAACCCAATTTTTTTTTTACAGATTTGCTATATATCATGAACCTTGACCATACCCGGTTTATGTAGCGGTGTTTAAGTAACTTTCTCACCAAACTTATTAACCCTGTAGACTACATGATTTTATTTATTTATTATTTACGAATTTAATCCATCCAGCTCTGCTTGAAGACAGTTAATGATAATAAGGCGCTACATATCAGTTGTGCTCTCTTTCTCTTACAGGAGGTATTTTGGTGAGAAGATTGGACTGTACTTTGCTTGGTTGGGCTGGTACACTGGAATGCTTTTCCCAGCCGCCATCATCGGATTATTTGTCTTCCTGTACGGAATGTTTACTTTGGACAGCTGCCAAGTCAGGTAATACAATACCATTCTAAATGGTACTGTATTTTAATATCGAAATTATAAAAAGGATTATTCAAAGCGCACCGAAACTTCACCAAAATTTCGGTGCTCTTTTGTTCGGCACACTTCGGTGCAATTTGGCAATACAAGTTCACCGACCCTGCGGTGAATTCAGTATTCACCACAGGGTCCCTGAAGTGGGCCGAAGGGATCAGCTCAATGCCGCCGATAAACCAGCCAAATGCAGCCAACGACTCGCCGAACAGAACGCTGAACTCATCTGTAAACCGATGAACTGACCGCCGGAAAAAGCCGATCAGTCACTGAACTGGGTAGAAAAAAAAAAAAAGCAACCTGCAATTTTTAAAAGGTGTTTAAAACAAAAGAAATTTTGTTTTTACATTGAAACCTATGGGATTTGTCTGTTTAAACCTGTTGAACGAAAGCACCGAAAATCTGGGCATTTCGCCAACTTTTTGGTGCAGTTCGGCGTTCACTGAATAGATTAACCATTACTTCTCTATGGGGAATTTCATTGCCGTTGAATTTTGCCAAAAGGCACTGTAGTTTGCTGGCAATTTTCCAATATTTAGTGAATTGCCAGCTTTCTGAATAGCCAAATTGCAACGAAATTGCACCGTACGGTTCGGGCCTTTCCAATGACACCTAGCATTACCCTTTAGATCCAAAGTACCCCCCTATCTCCACCATAGGGATTTTCGTAGGGAATTCCCTGGGGATCAAGGGGAAATTCCCTTTCTGACATCATCACGCCCATTCGCAATGTCATCAGTGGGCAGGAAGAGGTCCTGGAGGCTGGGCTGACATCCAAGATATCAGTCCCCTTCATGGAGAAGTCAGTGACCCAGCGCCAATTGGCGCCGGATCGCAGTACTGGTACCCAAGGGATTAAGAGAGGCCACGCTGGAAAGGTCAGACTCTGAACTTTCCAGCGATGCCTGTTTTAAGATTATAAACCTTACCTATCGGGAGAGAGAGGGTTCCAAAGAACACTCCCCCTCCCCTTCAGACACTCTCCCGGCTCTGCCGGGGGGCATCTGAAAATGAAGTCGTCGCACCATGTGGGGTCCCATGGGATAGTCTGACGTCAAGGACCCATTTAGCTGGGGTCTTCCCCGTCACTGCAGAGACCCTGTGCCATGTGACATGTTACGGGGAATCTCCTTGACATCCCCCACACGTCATCCGCAGCAAAGGGGTTAGACACCTATTAGGAGTATTCCGTGTTTTGGGGTCTTTTTTGCAATTCAGTGGAATTCGCTAAGGCCACTTCGGTGCTTTTCAGTGCTCTTCGGTGACGTTCTACAACTTTTTGTGGGGCTTCAGTGAGTCCATCTTTGGTGTACTATAGTGACCATTGTGTGAATAGTGAATTCGCCAAAATGCCGCCAAAATGGGATTGCTGAAGTGCACTGAACTGCGCCGAAGATGGAGTCTCTGAAGCCCCACGACAAAGTTGGAAAACTTTGCCGCACTGAAATTTCTTTGCTTTATGAATAAGCCCTTTAGTATTTTTCCAATAAAAATGGGCACAATATCCTAGTTTCTGTACATATATGCCTATGAATTGATGCTAAATGTAAAACCATAAAATATTAATTACCATATATTTCATATTATAACTCTATTGTTTTTTTATGATGTACAGTGCCAAAATTACCCAAATATTACATTTTTTTTGCATATGATATGCAGACATTTCTCCATATTCCAATATTTGTTTGAAGTAATGTTACTCTCTGGAAAAGTGAGTTATGATTTCATAGGTATCTCAGAGAAAAATGGCATTAATGACCAGATACAGAAATGGCAAGTGTGTGAAATGTCTCTCCCCAAAATAGGTTAAATGTCATATAAGCAACAACACTGACAATGCTCTTTGTAATAATTGTCACTTTGTAACAATGTCTTCCTTTTTGTGTGTTTACAGTAGAGAAATCTGCCAAGCCACAAATGTCACAATGTGTCCTTTATGCGATAAATACTGTCCCTTCATGACGTTATCAGACAGCTGCGTTTATGCCAAGGTACTTTGATCAGTGTATAATTGGCTCTGAGTAATAACCATAGATCATTAAAGCTGTAGCCTATTGTATTCTTTATAGACTGACATGAAGGGGCCTATTAGTAAATTGAGCTGTGGTGAGTTGACAAGCAGGGCCTGTAACATTACATTAGAAAAGGAGACAGAAATTTTCCAGAACACTTATTTTTATTGATATAACACGCAGCCTTGAATATTTTTAGTCATTTGCCAACTCCTCAAAAATCAATGTTCAGTAAATGCACAGGAGGGAATGCCAGCATGATTTTTTTTTAAATTGTTATTCTGTAACAGGGTTATCAAACACATCTGACATTATCCAACGTATTTTTACGTATCAGCTTCCAAGTCTCCAGAACATGCTCTATAAAGGGACATTTAAAAACCTCTTTCCATTAAATATTTAAAACAATAAATATGTAGCGTCAGATTGGTTTTCACTGCCAATTCTATTCTATAATAACGAATCAGTATTTCAGTATGGAGATGGCCATCTTGGATTTGCATTACTTTATTTAAACCCTAAGTCCCTGATAAAAAAATAAACACTTAACTGCAACTACATTAAGCATTTTTTTCATTTGTATCGAAAACCTTTTCCTTATTAAAATTATTAGCATGTAACTGAATCACTTTTTCTTATTTGTGCAAAAGTAGGATATTTAATTTATTTAAAAGTGTTTTACCAGGAAGGATACATTGAGATTTCTCTCATTTTCAAGTACTGTATGTCCTGGGTTCAAGAATATTTAATTTTTCCAGTAGGTACAGAAATACAAAGTAATAAAATGCAAGATATTAAAAACAAAACACAAATATACAGATTAACACAGAAAATAAATATGTAGGAAATATATTCACTATGTTACATGTTTACAGGTGCATTCTGTATCGAGGTATGTTAATAGAGATCTTTTAAATGACTTTAGACTGAGAGAAGATTTGATGGTGTCGGGGAGGTTATTCCATATTTGCGGTGCTCTGTAGGAAAATGAGGGTCGAGACACTTTCTTTTTGTTTTGTGGTATTGTAAGTAAGGTTCAGGTCCTGGATTGGAGGTTATAGAATGAGGGAATTGCTGGGGGATGCAGCCTATTCAGGTAGGGTCGTAGCTTCCCAGAAATGCTCTTAAACACCAGGTTTGAAAGGTGAAGGGTGCGT